>JAWIIG010000036.1:1866051-2488069 GCA_033557465.1 Ichthyophis bannanicus | reverse complement strand
AAGCCCGGTGCAGCGGCTCAAAAGGGAGGTTTGGATAATGCTGTTAACACCAAATTGAGATCCCAAGGCAGAATCAACACTCTACATGACGGACGCAACTTAGCCACTGCCTTGAGAAAGCGCAACACATCCGCATGCGTGCCTAGACCAACTCCCTGAATCTTGCCACGATAACAGGAGAGAGCTGCCAGCTGCACTCGCAAGGTACGGGCAGCAAGGCCTTTATCAAGGGAGGAGTGGCCTAGTGGTTAGGGCAAGGTACTACAGGCCGGAAGGTCGGTGGTTCAAATCCCACTAGAGGACAGCAACCTTGGGCCGGAAGGACTGGGGTTTCTAGTCCCGCAGGTGCTCCTTGTGGTCTTGGGCAAGCCACTTAACCCTCCATTGCCCATGTTCCCTGTAAGTATTAGTGTATGTGTCTCATATCCCCTCGTGTTAAATGTATCCCCCAACCGCTTTGACCCGGTGAAAAGCGGGATATAAATGCAGCTAAATAAATAAAATAAATAAATAAATAAAACCATCTTGCAAAAAACTCAAAATCGACGGGAGGGACACCGTCGACGCCCGAAGTTGTCGGCGCGAACACCAATCCTTAAACATACACCAGATCCTAACATATGCCAGGGAGGTGGACTGTTTCCTAGCTCTAAGCAACGTAGCTACGACTGCCGGCGAATAACCTCTCTTCCTCAATCTGGCCCTTTCAAGGGCCATACCGTAAGCGAGAATCGATCCACTTGCGGCATGAAGAGCAGCCCCTGCACCAATAGATCTGCCCTGGTCGGCAACCACCAGGGCTCCCCGTCCAGGAGCCGCACTAGGTCTGCGTACCATGGATGCCTCGGCCAATCGGGTGCCACCAGTAGCAACCTCCCGGGGTGAGCCTCGATCCGCTGAATCACCCGACCGATTAACGCCCAAGGAGGAAAGACATACAGAAGGCCGGGGGACGGCCACTGATGCAACAGCACATCTATGCCTTCCGACATCCTTTCGCGCCTTCTGCTGAAGAAACGGCTGGCCTTTGCTGACTGGAAGGTCGACATTAGATCCATTAGGGGACTACAATGTCAAACCATTTGAGCAAAGACGTCCGGATACAGCTCCCACTCTCCCGCATCCACTTGGACTCTGCTGAGAAAATCGGCCATCACATTGTCCTTTCCGGCGATGTGCGCTGCCGAAATCGCCGACAGCCGACTCTCCACCCAGGCAAACAACAAGTCCGCCTCTTCCTCCATAGCCGCACTCCCCGTGCTGCCTTGGTGATTGATGTAGGCGACTGCCGCCGAGTTGATGGATAACACTCGGACTGCCCGACCTGTCACCAACGTCTCAAACGTTTGCAGAGCCCTGAAAATCGCTCAGAACTCCAGCCAGTTGATCGACCAAGAGCTCTCCAGCGGAGACCAAACCCCCTGCGCAAACCTGTTCTCGCAGTGGGCTCCCCAGCCCCCGAGACTGGCGTCCGTCAACAATGGAAGCCACTCCGGCTGCTCCAACGGCATCCCTGCCGCTAATGACATGGGAAGCAACCACCACCGAAGGGACTGTCTGACTTTGAAGGGACACGGCAGCCGCTTGTCCAATGAATCCCTTCTGGTGCGACCACCGCCAAAAGAAGAGACCTCTGCAACAGCCGCATATGGACTTTGGCCCACGGTACTGCCTCCAGCGTCGCCGCCATGGTCCCCAGCACGCGTAGGTAATCCCATGCCGAGGGCACTAGAGTGGCCTGGAAAGAACGCACCAACTGCCTGAGGCTTTGGGCTCGCTTCTCCGGCAGGAACACCCTGCCGATTTTCATGTCGAACCAGACCCCCAGGTACTCCAGACAGTTCTAACCTGCTCTTGGCTGGGATGACCACCCAACCAAGACTCTGGAGAAACTGCACTACTCTGTCACCTGAATACTCTCTTCCTCGGACTTCGCCTGAATTAACCAACTGTCGAGATATGGATGTACCAAGATTCCTTCTCTGTGCAACAACGACGACGACGACGCCACCACCACGATTTTGGTGAAAGTTCGTGGCGCGGTTGCTAATCTGAAGGGCAACTCTTGAAACTGGTAGTGTCCCCAAGGAAAAGTGAACCTCAGAAACCTTTGATGAGTTGACCAAATGGGAATATGCAAGTATGCTTTGGTGAGGTCTAGCGACGTCAAGTACCCCCCTTGTCGCACAGCCACAATGACGGACCGCAAAGTCTCCATTCGGAAATTCAGCACCCTTAGACAACGATTTAAGCCCTTCAGATCCAAAATGGGCCGCAGTGCACCGCCCTTCTTTGGCACCACGAAATAAATGGAGTACCGACCCAGGCCGTGCTCATCCTCCGGCACTTCTACGACCACTCCTAATTGCATGAGGCACCGCAAAGTCGTGCGAATCGCCAGTCTTCTTTGGGCCCCTGCAAGGAGACATGACGAACGAATCCCGCACGGGCCATGCCAACTCCAACGCGTATCCCTGACGAACTATCTTCAACACCCACTGGTCGGACGTGATTTGGGTCCAAGCAGGCAGAAACTCGAAGCCTCCCACCAATCGCCGTTTCGTCCACCTGGACCCGCCTCACTTCATTGTGGCTTTCGTGACGCAGGCACAGAACTGGCGGTGAAACCCCTATTCGCTCCTCGAAAGCCCCGAAAGCCTTGGCCCCGCGAGGAAGTCTGCCCTCTCTGGAAACCTCCGAAACTCGACGCGCGAAACCTGCGGAAATCCCGAAACTGCCCCCGAAAGCCCAGACCGGACTTCCCCGGCTTCGGCTTATCCTCGGGTAGTCTGCCACTTTTGGTCTCCCTGAGATACTTCACTAATTTATCCAGGTCTTCTCCAAAGAGCAATCGCCCCTTAAAGGGCAACTTACCCAGGCGGGATTTAGAAGAACTATCCGCAGCCCAATTTCACAACCATACCAATCTGCGGGCTGCCACCACAGACGCCATACTATTAGCGAGAGCTCTGATCAAATCGTAATGGACATCCGCTAAATACGCCGCCCCGGACTCCAGGTGGCCGAGCTCTCTGAGCTCCTCCTGGTCCAGGTGAGACAAAAGACGCAGCCGCTGGACCCAACGTAGGCAAGCCCATGCTACCCAAGCGCCACAAATGGACGCTTGCAAGGATAACACGTCCGCCTCAAAAACCTGCTTTAGCAAACTCTCGACTTTACGGTCCTGTGCATCCTTCAATGCCACACTGCCTTCCACCAGAATAGTGGTCTTTTTCGTCACTGCTGCCACCGTCGCATCCACCCAGGGCAACCTAAACCTGTCCTTATCCTTGTCAGCCAGAGGATAAAGCCTATTCATCGTACGCATTCCTCTGAGCCCTGCCTCCAGCTTGTCCCATTCGTCTTGGATCATTCGGTCGACCACTCTGTGTACCGGAAACACCACCTGCGTTTGCCTTACTGCCTGAATAACTGGATCCTCTACATCCTCTTCACTAATGGACGGAGTCGCTAGATTCAACATTTGCAAGGACTCCGTGATCAGCGCGGTGAGCTCCTCTCTCCAGAAGCCTCGTATGATCTTAGCTTGATCCTCGGGAACATCAACTTCCGTCCAATCATTCTCCGCGGCCGACAGGGCTTGCGTCCGAGTTCTCTTAGGTGCCGAGGGCCCAGCCCCTCTCTCCTCAGCAACTTCCACCTGTTGAGAAAGGGCAGGCAGCAGCCACGGACCTGGCAACTTGCCCTGCCGCTGCAAGCAAAAAGCCTGGTGCATTAGTAAGATGAAATCCAGGCAAAACTCTCCGAGATCCGGATGTTCCTGTGGCCGACAGGAGCCCTGAGGGCCCCATTGCCCGGCACCCTGTGCCAACTCAGGTGCCGGACCCCCGACGCCCCTTGCACCTCAGGGGCCCCTTTGGTATCCACCTGTTGTTCTACAGAGGAAGAAAGAGCTGCGCAACCACGGCAAATCCCGGAATCGGCCACCGTGCCCCTCCGGGTGCCGCACACCACACACTGTGGTCGTACTGCCATCAGACTCACCCAGATATAGCCCCCTTGAATTTTCAAGCAGTTCTGAGGCTTGGGTAAGCAATCAGCCAAGAACTCATGAAGAACTATATTATTCTCTTTTTTTTTTTTGTAAATATTTAACAGTCAAAAGACGCCCAGAAAAAATTAAAGACTTACAGCCCTTAATTCGGAGCTTATGTTCATGGAAAATGAACCTGCTGAGTACACGGAGGAAACTCCCCCCCCCCCTCGGGAAGTCACTCACTGCCGCAATTAAAATGAACCACATAAAACAAAAGAAATAAATCAAACTCTTAAATAAAATCTCTTTGAGGAAAGCATTCTGAACGCATCAAAAAACCAACCAAAGTAATCTTCTACTTTTGCTGTCTGCACGCACGCTCCCCCACTGCCCGGCAGCCACGCGGCTCTCCCGTACCGCTGCAAAATGGCCACCGGCAGCAAAGAGGGAAAAAAGGTGCCAAAACGCGTCAGTGAGAAACAGCAGTGCTCAGCCTCGCTGCCACCGCAGAGAGACTGTACCGGCTCACTCCCTCGGTCAGATCTGCACCTCCCGAGTCTATCTCCCGTGCCGCACGGCACTCCGTATAGCCCCAAGAGTGCCGTCGGCAAATTATTCACTGTTCTGCCAGTCCTCAGCGTTCTCCCGCCGGTCCACCGCAGCAGTGTGTCTGCTTGCTCTGCGGTCCCGGCGGAGTAAAGGGACCCGAAAGGGAGCTCTCCCCCGACAAGTCAGGGGAGAGAGGAATCCCGGAAACAGAGGGGCACTATGGTGTGAGACAATAAAAACTGCTAGGCAAGGAGCAGTGAAGGTATATCCTTTTGCTTTCTTATTTTTTTTTTTTTAAGGCGCAGTGCTTCCAAAAATAAAAATAAGGCAAAATCCCAAGAAAGCAAAAACTAAATACCCAAAACTAATCTACTCTACAACCCTATGCTCCTTATCCGTTCCTCTAGTGAGCCCAACTAGGCTCACGATGTTCTCCTGCTGCCTGGAGACTGGTCACACTGGGTCTGATGGGAGTGTCCGGCAGGCTATATCCAGTGATGTCATCATTCTGACATACCAATCTCCAAGCTGCAGGAGGAGATTGACAACCCAGAGGTAGAGGACTGAACTGGAGGAACGATAAGGAAAGAAACATTTAGGCTTTTAGATAGGAAGTTGAAATTCAGAACTTCCAGGGTAACGTTCTCAGACATGCTTCCTATTCCACGAGCTGGACCAAAAGGCAGAGTTCCGGAGTCTCAATGCATGGATGACAGGATGATGCAAAGAAAAGGATGTTGGATTTGTTGGGAACTGGGCAACATTCTGGGGAAAGGAGGGGGGGTTTCCGAAGGAATGGGCTCCACCTTAACCGGGATGGAACCACGCTGCTGGCATTAACCTTTAAAAAGGAGATAGAGCAGTATTTAAACTAGGTAATAGCGGAAAGCCAACAATCGCCCAAGACTGCATGGTTCAGAAAGATGCATCTGTGAAAGATACTAGCAAAAGACTTAAGTTAGGGCATATCAACAGAGAGCTTCCAAAAAGACAAAAATAACACAAATGCCATGAAGTACAGAGCAGACAGAGCTTAAAGATTCCAAATTATCCTTACAGATTAATATGAATAAAATACAACCTCTAAAATGCTTGTATGCAAATACTAGAAGTCTAAAAATAAGATGGTAGAATTAGAATATATAGCACTAAATGAAAAATTAGATATGATTGGTATCTCAGAGACATGGTGGAAGGAGGACAACAAGTAGGACACTGATATCCGAGTACAAATTATATTGCAATGATAAGAGTAGATCAAACTGGTGGAGGGGTTGCACTCTATGTTAGAGAGGGCACTGAGTCATACAGGATTAAAGTGTTGCAGTAAATAAAATAAATGGTAGAATCTATGGACTGAAATGCCATGTAAAAAGGGGAAGGCGATGGCAGTGGGGGTGTACTATCGACCACCTGGCCAGAATGAACAAATGGAAGATGAAATGCTCAAAGAAATCAGGGAAGCCAACAAAATTTACAACACAATAATGGGTGATTTCAATTACCCCGGTATCGATTGGATCAGTGTCACAGCAGGACATGTTAGGGAGTTAAAGTTTCTAGATGAAATAAATGACTGCTTCTTGGAGCAGCTGTTTCATGAACCGACATGAGGGGTGAAAGAAAGCTTGATTGTACCGGGTTGGATACACAGTCAGGCCCTGTGGGTAACATTATATTGCTATAATCCCTAAGAAAGAGTTAATATCATTTGTAGCTCCATATTTAATACCATCCTTGAAAAGTCTGTAGGAGAAATTGGGTGAAAGGTTTAGATAGCATAAACATTAGAAAGATAAGTAAAAGGCAAGCTGTTTACCCAGCCTCTGTGTCTCACTGTCTCTGGTCAGAGATATCAAACTGTCAGTGTTAGGATTAATTAGAATTAAGGCCTACATAGTCATGTCTGAGAATATATGTATGTCTTTTCATGATGGTCTATGACGTGCATGCCTATAGAAAAGTATATTATGAATATACGTAACACTAGACGTAGAACAGAATATGTATATTATGAATATACGTGATGTGCGACGTAGAATAATAAAGTGAAATTATGCTGTGAAATGGAATCTTTACCTATAAATAAAGAGGCCTAAAGCTTTGATTTCAGAGTAAACATAGGCAAAGGCCTAGCTTGCTCTCCCAAAGCACTTTGGTCCTGTGTTTATAATACAAGTGTGTTGTGTATTATTTACAGATTTGTGTATTATCTAAAGATTGTGATCAGTTAACCTTCTCCTTGTTTTGTGTGCGGATTTCTGTGATCCAAGAGCCTGCCTCGTTGTAGGTGAGGGGAGGTGCAGAGTACATCTTTCAAGGGGGAAGTCATTTTGGACCTAGTCCTTGGTGCTGCACAAGATCTGGTGCAAGAGATAAAAGGTGCTGGGGCCACTTGACAATAGTTTTGACATAGCATTATCTCTTTTGATTTCATAAATAGAGAAAGGACAACAAGCAAATCCACAGTACTGCCTTTTCCCTTTGAAAAGGAAGACTATAATAAAATAAGTAAACAGTTAATAAAAAAAATGAAGGGGGCGCTCGTGAGCCCACTGCAAGATGGCCGCACTTTGTTGAAGCTCCGTCCCCACAACCCCTAAATTTATGCTATCATAAGCTTACAGCTGCATTTTGCTCCCCCCCATACCTTTCCCAGATCAGCGTCAGCCAGCGATCTCCCTCAGGGCTTGATCCCGAAATTTTGCGGGTCCTCTGGAGGCTGGGATACTGAGGAGTCCACCGCTACAATGCGGCCTGCTGGAAGCTGTCTTCGGTCTCCGGACTCTCACCCGACTGACCCTGCCGCCAGCCGCTGCATCCAGCACAGCCGAAAATCACCTGGCAGGCCCCCGCGGGGCCTATGAACTGAGTCCTCTCTACTGCCTGCGGATTGAGCGCCGGCCCGTTTGGCGGGGGGGAGCTTGCAATACCAAGCGTGTGGCGCCCAAGTGAGGAGCTGAGGAGTTGCCGGGGAGATTGGCCAGGACCACGTGCACTTCACGCGGCCGCTGCCGCGGCATCTACCGACATTTACTACCCTTCTTCAGCACCACGAGCCATCTTGAAGGGGGTAAGTTTACGTGCTGCCTCTTCCCCTGCACACCCCTCGAACAGTGCCTGAACCGGGTGGCCGGGGCCATTTCTCTCTGGCAGCCTAGTGTCCCACTGAGGTCTACCCCCTCCTGCTTGGACTCTGAGTACTCTGCAGGCCTGTGCACGCGGCCTTTCTGACTCCGGGTCTCTCCTTGCAGCCCTACAACCTGCAACTACGGGCTCCTGCCGGTACAGCTCCATACTCCCTTATACTGCTCTCTGTCTATTAGTTGTGCCAGGCTGTCTCTCTAGGAGGACCGGAGGCAGCTTACGATTTTCTGTCCCACTGTCCCACCAGTGCCTGCCGCTTTGCTGACATTGCTAATCCGCATCTCCTGACACTGTGTAGTGGCGGCCATTCTACGGGCTGGTGTGAATACGTGCTCCGTTCTCTCTCTGGTGCCTTCCCTCTTGCTGGCATTGCCTACACCTCTCCTAACACTGTGTGAGCTTGGTGACTCTGTGTGATGGCTACTAAAACCAAAAACTCTGAAACCCAGGAGGGGATGCGCTCCTCCCAGCGGCTGCAGAGTAAGTCCGGAGCTTCAAGCAGCCCACACGGCCAGTCTCCTCCAACGGGATCCGACGATGAGACTATGAGGAGGATTTGGACCCTCATAAGCAACTCTCCTCCGCTCAAATCAAACAAGAGCTCCGTAGGGGCTTTGCAGAATTAGCCAATGAGTTTCGCACACTACGGGAAGATTTGATGAAAGATGTCGCAGAACTTCGGTCCGACATTAAGGAACTGGGAGCCCGAGTAGAGGACGTGGAGACCAAAGTGGTTGATCAAGATGAGACTCTGATGGATTTACAATGTGCTCTCGACAGGCAGCGTGCACAGGCCATGGAGCTGACTTATAAAATTGATGACATTGAAAACCGCTCCCGCCGCAATAACGTGCGTTTTCGTGGAGTTCCGGAGGCGGGGGGGGGGGCGGGGAAGACTTGCCGACTGTGCTTAAGCTGCTGATAGCGGAGTTGCTCCCAGCGGAGGAGCTGGCTACGCATGCCTCTGGAATGGAAATCAAACGGGTTCACCGCGCTTTGGGAAAACCCCCTAACAACCAGCCACGAGATGTCATTGCGAGATTTCTACGCTATTCTGATGCTGAGCTTCTTATACGTCGAGGCCGGGAGAGGAAGACGGTCCGCTTCCAGGACGTGACAGTTTCCATTTATCAGGACCTCTCGATGTTCACCTTGGCACGCCGGAGAGAGATGAAACCAGTCTCGGCGGTCCTGAACAGCAAGGGGATTCGCTACTCTTGGTCCTTTCCATTTAGGATGAACTTCCTTTTGGGCAACAAAACGATTTCTGCAAAGGACTACTCTGAAGCTTGGCGAGCTCTTCGCCAAGCGGGTCTAGTTGATGATAATGCCCAGGCTCATCCGCCGCCCCCTAAGCCCCAACATTCCAAGTGGACCCGGGTGGGCAAGCCCGCCTGACACTCTTGCGGTTTGAAGAGCTCCTCTCATTTTCTCTTTTTTAGGGAGTCTTGACCAGTGGGGTCCCCTGACTTTTGGATAACTGGTGGCAAAGATTAGCCTGGGGTCCCCACTCCATTCTCCATGGGGGGCGGCGGTTGACCTGCAAATGTTTTACTGATGTTACTGTTCTGGTGGGGGGACATGATGGGATTGATGATCCGGGATGGGTGGGGGAGTAAGGGGGGGAATGTTTTTCTATGTTTAGGTTGAGTTTTCACTCTGTGGGGTTTTGGGGGGTACGGGGTTTGTGGTCAATTTACCGTGTCCTGTATTAACTTAGACAGGCAGGTGGTATTGACGGGAAGGGGGGGGTGATGGGTGGGAGGGGGGGGTCCCTCAACATGGAGCTGGGAGGTATGTTTGGGCTGGGGAGGTGGGTCTATGGCTTTTGTTCTTGGAGGGTGGTCTAGGGGGGCCCGATTAACTAATTTCCTGGGTTTGCTGGGGGGAGCCCCTACTAAGACTTTCTGGGTGGCCAGCGGACGTGTGGGGTTGGGTAGTGTTCCCTAATGGTGCGCTTTATCTCTTTGAATGTTAAGGGCCTTAACTCCCCGCGGAAACGGTCCCTGCTGTTCTCAGAGCTACGCACTTTGCAAGGGGATATTGTTTACTTGCAGGAGACCCATCTTCAGAACTCCAAGCAGGGTTGGCTAAAGCGATCCCCATACACTGAGGTATGGGTGGCCTCCGACGCACAGGGCCGGAAGAAGCGGGGAGTGGCTCTACTATTTCACCAGAGCCTCTCCTTGCAGATTGAAGAGATAAAGCGAGATGCCCTGGGGAGATGGCTTTTCCTGAATGTTCGACTAGACGGACACTTGCTAACCTTAGCTAATATCTATGCTCCAAATACGGGTCAGGGGCCCTTTTTTACACGACTGAAAGCCCTACTGGCAGATTTTGCAAAAGGCCCCATTGTTTTGGGTGGGGATTGTAACACGCATTTAGTGCCCCTTTTGGATTCTACGGGTCGTACTGGGGGGGGGCAGAGGGGGTTCGGCAAGAGCCCTTCAGCGCTTGATGTTTGACTTGGGCTTACGGGACATATGGAGAGACACCCATGCGGGAGAGAGGGGTTACACTTACTACTCCCCGGTCCATCAGGTCCACACTCGCATTGATTATTTTTTGTTGGATCAGCGCCTGATGGACGGGAGAGTGCAGGCTGGACTTGGAGCGCTGACCTGGTCAGACCACGCCCCGTGCTGGCTCATCCTCCCGGACGGCACGCATAGCGAGCACCGCCGTCTTTGGCGTTTAGATGCAAGGTTTCTACGACGGCAGGGTGCAGTGCAGGATCACGCCCACTTTATTAAGGAATTCTTTGAGCTTAATGAGACTGGGGATGTTCCCCTCCCCACGGTATGGGATGCTTATAAGGCCACAGCCCGCGGTCAACTTATAGCTGAGGCAGCCCGCACGCGCAAAATGTGGGCAAGTGATCATGATCTTTTGGTGAGGGAATCTGCTCGCCTAGGCTTGGAGCACGCCCGAACCGGCTCGAGGCAAGTTCTACGCCAGTGGCGG
Source organism: Ichthyophis bannanicus (assembly GCA_033557465.1). NCBI lineage: Eukaryota > Metazoa > Chordata > Amphibia > Gymnophiona > Ichthyophiidae > Ichthyophis > Ichthyophis bannanicus. The sequence goes on along the minus strand of JAWIIG010000036.1, from coordinate 2,477,409 downwards.
ACGGTACGAGCGAATTTAGATGCATGTATGCAGAGAGAATTAAATAATAAGCGTCGGAAATTAAGGCAAACTTTCTATGAACATGGGAACAAAAAGGCCGCCTTTTGGCTCTGCGCCTGCGTCAACAGCAGTCCTCGAGAGTGGTCCGCGAACTACGCAACGCTGGGGGACAGATGAGGGTCCTCTCCCGGGAGATCCGTGATCTTTTTGCTGATTATTTGGAGCAGCTTTACAAAGCAGAGCCCACTGGTAGGGATCAAGTGCAGGATTATCTTCAGAGGACCGCTCTACCGCGTCTTTCTGACTCTGACCGGGCTCAGTTGGACTCGGACTTTACGATTGACGAAGTGGAAAATGCAATCCGGCATTTGAAAGCTGGCAGCGTGCCGGGTAGTGATGGCTTTCCGGCAGAATACTATAAGAAGTTCCGAGCACAATTGGCGCCATCCCTGACCTGTTTGTTTAATGAGGTCCTGGGGGCGGCCTCCCTTCCCCCGTCCCAACGTGAGGCATTGTGATGATTCCCAAACCCGGTAAACCCTTGCATGACGCGGCTTCGTACCGCCCTATCTCCTTGTTAAACGTTGACGTTAAAATCTTTGCTTCTGTGCTGGCCGCGCGTTTGAATCGGGTTCTTCCGGGCTTGGTTCAACCAGATCAGGTTGGCTTTGTGCCGGGTCGCCAGGCCGCCGACAATATTCGGCGTATGTTGCAGATTATTCATGTGGCTCAACGGGACCCACAACCTGCGTTGCTAGTGGGAATTGACGCAGAAAAGGCATTTGATCGGGTGGACTGGGGATATCTGTGGTGTGTCCTGGAGATAATGGGCTTTGGCCCTAATTATATAGGCTGGGTTCGCAGCCTTTATCAGCAACCCCAGGCGTGCGTTCGGATTAACGGGGGTCTCTCGAGACACTTCTTTTTGGAAAGAGGCACACGACAGGGTTGCCCTCTCTCGCCCTTGCTCTTTGCCCTAGCAATGGAACCTCTGGCTCAGAGCTTTCAAGGTCACTCAGGTCTGCGAGGGGTCCGCATTGGTCCTGCAGAATATCGGATCGCGCTCTTTGCGGATGATATTATCCTATCCCTGGTGAATCCGTCCGCTTCCCTCCCAATCGCAATGCAGCTGTTCGCCAACTTTTCTCGAGTCTCCGGCTTCAAAATCAATTATACTAAATCGGAGATTCTGAATGTTGGGGTCTCTAGAGCGGTCTGTACGGAACTTCAAGAGGCTTATCCTCTTCGCTGGGTGTCCGGAGCCCTGCGATACTTAGGGGTGAACCTAACCGTGGACCGGGCGGATCTTTTCAAAGCTAATTATGATCCCCTGCTTCGTCAGGTTCGGCGGGACTTAGAAGTTTGGAACGGCCTGCTCCTCTCCTGGTTTGGGCGTATAGCCGTAGTCAAGATGGTGATTGTCCCCCGCTTCCTTTATTTTTTTCAGGTTCTCCCGCTCTCCATCTCGCGAGCTACTCTGGCGACCTGGCAACAGTTGCTTATGAAGTTTGTGTGGCACTATCGTCGACCGCGCCTAGCGCGGCAAGTTCTTTTTGCCCGCACGCGTTCTGGCGGTATGGGCATGCCCAATTTACAATGGTACTATGCGGCGGCGCAGTGTCGGGCGGGGGTGGAATGGATGATTGCCGATAGCACTAAGCGATGGGTGCAGATGGAAATGAGCCTGGCGGGGGGAGCGGGGTTGGGGGATTGGCTCTGGCTTGGTCCAAAGCTTCGCCGTGGCAAATGCATCAGTAATCCCTACATTTCTCATACCCTCCGTTGCTGGGACCGACACTTCCGATCCCGTGACGTGGACTTATCCCCGTTAGCCCCTATAGTTGACAACGCTTCCTTCCCACTGGGTTTGAGTGACGTGGCTTTTCGGCAATGGGGGCACCTTGGCCTCAGCCGGGTCGGCCAATTTTTTGTTGATGGCCGGCTACAATCCTTTCGTGCACTGCGGGACGAGTTCGACCTCCCGGCTGGGCATCTCTAACGTTATATGCAAGTGACACATTGGGTCAACTCTGGGACCGTTCGGCCCCAGGTTGCTCGGGACCTGACGGATCTGGAACGCTACTGTGAGGGGTGTACTACTACAAAGGGTCTTGTGGCGACATTATATGCCTATCTGCAGGGGGCCCAGACGTGCCCTAAACGTCATAGGGTGCTTTGGAACACTGACTTGAGTCTTTCTTATACTGATCAGCAGTGGGAGACAGTGGAAGCCCGCCTGTGGAAGAGCTCAATAGCGACTAATGCCCGAGAAACGAACTATAAACTGCTCTAACCGTTGGTATATGACTCCGGCGCGGATTGCGCGTATGTTTCCCGGGGCTGGGGACCTATGCTGGCGTAACTGTGGGCAGCGGGGTACTATGGGACACATCTGGTGGGCGTGTCCCCGCATTCGTGCTTTTTGGAGAGGTGTACAATTCCGGCTGCAGATGCTTCTGGGACTGAGCATCCCTTGGGATCCGGGGATTTTTCTTTTCGGAACATCCATGCCGGGGGCCCAGGCTTTGCAACTTGCCTTACTCCGGTACGGCCTGAATGCGGCCCGATTATCCCTGGCGGCGGCTTGGAAGCATGCTTTGGCCCCCTCCTTTCAGGTCTGGCTGGAACGCATGTGGGATACATACTCTATGGAACGGGGGGTAGCGGTTAGCAGGATGCGTCTGGCTCGCTTTGAATTGGTGTGGGCGCCCTTCGTTTCTCGCTATGGCGCGTGATTGTTCTGGATGTTGGGGGTGCTGTGCTGGCCTCTTGGAGGTTTGTTCCCCAAGTGTGTCTCTTAGCTCACCTCTGTCACGAGCCCTAGCCTTAGCAAGCCATAGTTGGGGGGGGGGTGGGGAGGTGGTGGTGGGGGGCCCCGGGATTGGGGCGACTTTGGGGGGGGGAAGGGAGCTGGGGGGGGTCCCGTTTTCTCTATTATAAACGAGTAAAAATGAAGACACACTGTAGATCATTGCTGAGACCTGATGTTATGTTGATATTGTTGCATCTTTTTTTTTGAAGATCTTTGTGGTTTTTGTATCTTTGTAATCTTTGGAAGTCTTTCAATAAAAAAATAAATAAATAAATAAATAAATAAAATGAAAGAAGCCGTTGTAAAAATTAAAGATTTACATCAAGCATGGGTGTTATTTAAAAATACTATCTTGGAAGTCCAGACCAGCTGTATTCCAAAAAAACTGCCAGTATGGTTTAAAGGTGAGATCAAAAGATGTCTGTTGTAGCCAAAAGAGCATCTTTCAGGAAATGGAAAAAGGAGCCAAATGACAAAAACTGGAAACATAGTAAGCACTGGCAAGTTAGATGCAAGGCATTGATAAGGCAGGCAAAGAGAGAATTTGAGAAGCAGCTTGCTATGGAAGCAAAAATGCATAATTAAGCCTTTTTCAAGTACATTCATAGCAAAAAAAAACCCTGTAAGACAGTGGTCCTCAACCCAGTCCTCTGGGGCCCACAGGCCAGTCAGGTTTTCAGGATACCCACAATGAATATGCATGAGATAGATCTGCATGTACTGCTTCCATTGTATGCAGATCTATCTCATGCATATTCATTGTGGGTATCCTGAAAACCTGACTGGCCTGTGGGCCCCAGAGGACTGGGTTGAGGACCACTGCTGTAAGAGAGTAAGTTGGACCATTACATGATAGAGGGGTAAAAGGGGCACTAAGAGGGAACAAGGCCATAGCGGAGAGACTGAAATAATTCTTTGCTTCGGTCTTTACTCAAGATGATGTAGGGAAAGCGTAGTTACTCACCTGTAACAGGTGATCTCCGGGAACAGCAGGAATTTAGTGTTCACATATGGGTATCATCAGTACTGACGGAGCCTGCGCGGGAACGCTCTCCAGCATCCAATAGGAACGTTTTTGGGAGCATCCCTCAGCACATGCGTGCTGCCTTCCCACCTTTCCAACTGTACCTCTTCAGTTAAGTTTGTAGCTGAGTGAAAGGATAGAGGGAGAGAGAAAAGAGACAGAGAGATAGAGAGACAACTCCTAGGGGAGGTGGGTGAGTTGTGAAGACTAAATTCCTGCTGTTCCCGGAGATCACCTGTTACAGGTGAGTAACTACGCTATCTCCAGGAACAAGCAGGAATGTAGTCTTCACATATGGGGACTCCCTAGCTGAAGATGCCAGGGAGATGACCCCAGGAAGCGGCCACCTATGGTGAGGTGGGCCATGCTTCCTCCCATGGATCTCTGGCATCCTACCAGAGTTGATGGGTAGGAGTTGTATTACGTTTGAAAGAGGATTTTGAAGAACAGCCTGGCCAAAGAAGGCATCCCGATGGGAGACTATCTCGGCAGTAGTGGGCTGTAAAGGCATGTACCGAAGCCCAGGTGGTAGCTTGACAAATGTTATCAATAGACACAGAGTGAAGGTTAGCCATAGAGGCTGACATGGCTCTCACATTATGAGCTGTGACATGGCCTTGAAGAGGAAGACTCTTACTCTCAATAAGCAAAGGAAATGCACTGTGTAATCCATTTGGATAAAGTCCTCTTGGAGACTGGAAGTCCCAAATGACTAGAATCAAAAGCAATAAAAAGTTGAGAAGACTTTCTATATTGCTGTGTTCTTTGTAGGTAAAAGGCTAAGGCTCTTTTACAGTCCAAAGTGTGAAGGTTCTTCTCTGCATTAGAGGCATGAGGCAGCAGAAAGAATACAGGAAGATAAATCGCTTGATTTAAATGAAAAGGCGAAACCACCTTTGGCATAAAGTGTGGATGAATTCTGAGGACAACCTTATGGTGAAACCTAGTGTAAGGAGGATCAACCACTAAGGCTTGCAATTCACTAATGCGACGTGCAGAGATGATTGCAATTAGGAAGATGACCTTCCAGGACAAAAACATCAGGGTAGTAGTGGCTAAAGGTTCAAAAGGCGGTTTCATGAGCTGCCCGAGAACTAGATTTAAAATCCCATGCCACCGATGGTGGTTTGATGGGAGGTTTTGTTTATTTATTTATTGTTTCTTATATACCACGCTCTTTAGCATCAGCGCGGTTTACATGGAACAAAACATTCTCAGTACATTTGAAAACACGTATGAGTTACATATAACAGGGCAATAAACTTGGGAAAACAAGGGTAACTATCTACAATAACGATTCAACTATTTACATAAATTCAACTAGCAGAGAGATTTTAGTGATCAGCGGAATTACAACAAAATTTTTAGTTCTAGAAGGTATGTCTTATGGAGTAGTTATGCATATGAATTTGTCTTATGACATCTTATAATAGGATTACGGTGGCTGGAAGTACTCAGTGAATAAATAATGCTTGATAGCCTTCCTGAACTGCTTCATGTCTCGTATTGCTCTGATATCTGGAGGAAGTTTATTCCAGCATCTAGGCGCATAAGATTTAAATGCTCTGTTGATTGTTGATTGGGACCAATTTGTGGATTCACTGGGAATGACTAGGGTATTTTCAGCGAGAGGTCTCCTGGTTCTTGTCTCGGAAGGTAGACTGATGAGGTCTGAAGTCGTTGCTGGTGATAGATTATTTAAGGCCTTGAATGTGATGAGAAGAGCTTTGTACCTAATTCTACATTCTATAGGGAGCCAGTGAAGGTCCCTAAGGATTGGCGTGATATGGTCTCTCTTAGATGCTCCAACTAGGATACGGGCCGCAGCATTCATTGCTAGTTGCAGGGGGTTAATGGTGTTCTTTGGAAGACCATGTAGTACAATATTCGCATAGTCAAAGTGTGGAGTGACTATTGCTTGGAATATTGAGCGGAAGTCGCTGTATTCTAGCATGGGTCTTAGGTGGCGTAATGTTTTTATCTTGAAGTAAATAGTTTTTACCATGCTTTTTATGTGAGATGTAAAATCAAGTCGTTGATCAAGGATCACACCTAGGTAACGGATTGAATTCTTGATTGGGAGCTCGGCGTCCCGTACCTTGAGGAATGCAAGAGGGGAGAATAGCTTGTTTCTTGTGACAATTAAAACTTCAGTCTTTTTGAAGTTGATTCGCATGTTTTGATCTAAAAGCCAATCTGCTATTGCATTGAAACAGTTGGTTAAGTTGGTGTAATTTGGATTCGTTATATCAATCGGGGTGAAAATAAGCACGTCATCAGCGTAAATGAGGCAGAAAACATTAAATGATTTGGTGATTTGGCAAATTTGTTAATAGAAGACCTCTCGTAAATCTGTTTATGAGAGGATGAGATGAAATTGGTTGTCCATTTATAGGCTTATAGGAAGCTCTAATTGCGCTAAGATGGACTCTTACTGAATTGGTCTTTAGACCAGAACTTGATAAATGAAGTAGATACTCTAGTATCGATTCCAAAGGTATCACCAGGGGGTTTAACCCCTTCTGGGAACACCATATAGTGAAAAGTTTCCACTTGAAGGCGTAAGATCGTCTTGTGGAAGGTTTTCTAGAAGCCTGAAGGATATCCTTTACCTGTTGGGAAAGGTTGAGATCCTGAAGATTTAAGCTCTCAGCAACCAGGCCGTGAGATGCAGGGACTGGGAATTCGGGTGCCATAGCGTCCCGCTCTCTTGGGAAAGGAGATCTGGAGCACACCCTAACTCCAGAGGTGCAGCTTAAGAGAGATGTAGAAGCAGGGGATACCACATTTGGCGTGGCCACCATGGCGCTATGAGGATCATACGACCTCTGTCTCTCTGAAGCTTGAAGAGTGTTTTGGGGATGAGGGGAATGGGTGGGAAGGCATAGAGGAAGTCCTGACCCCAGTGAAGGAGGAAGGCATCCCTTGCCTGGCAATTGTGAGCCGGAATCCTGGAACAGAACCGGGGAAGTTTGGCATTCAGTGGACTTGCAAAGAGGTCTATGTCTGGAGTCCCCCAGATGTGAAATATCTTTGTCACCTGGTCTAGGTGGAGAGACCATTCGTGAGGCAGCAGTACTCGGCTGAGTTTGTCTGCCCAAAGGTTTTGAATGCCTGGAAGATATACCACGAGAAGGTGGATTTGATGCTCTCTGGTGAGGGCCCAAAGTCGTAAAGCTTCGCTGCATAATCACAGAGAGCCTGTTCCGCCCTGCTTGTTCACATAGAACATGGCTACTTGACTGTCCGTTTGGACTATAGGACTGTCTTGTAGCTGAGCTGCGCATAGAATACTCGAAGAGCTAAACAGATTGCTCTTAATTCCAAGAGGTTTGTGTGAAGACAAGCCTCCTGTGGAATCCAGGTGCCCTGGGTAAAGAGGTGATGCAGGTGTGCTCCCCAACCCACCTGTGAGGCATCTGTTAGGGTGGCCTGGAATAGGGGTTGTTGGAAAGGAGACCCCACTAAAAGATTCTCCAGTGATTGCCACCATTGGAGGGACAAGATCATAGAAACAAACATAGAAACATGATGACAGAAAAAGACCACATGGCCTATCTAGTCTGTCCTTCCATAACAACAACTACAACAGTCCACTTTTTACCTTTAGAGATCCTCTGTGTTGGTCCCATGCTTTTTGAATTCAGTTACTGTCCTCATCTCTACCACCTCCACTGGGAGAATATTCCATGGATCCACTACTCTTTCTGTAAAGAAATATTTCCGCATATCACTCCTGAATCTATCTCCCTTCACCCTCATCCCATGTCCCCTCGTAGCAGAACTTGCTTTCAATTGAAAGAGGCTCTCTCCCTGAACATTTATGCCACGGAGGTATTTAAACATCTCAATCATATCACCTCTATCCCGCCTTTCCTCTAAGGTGTACATATTAAGATCCTTAAGTCTGTCCTCATATGCTTTATAATGAAGCCCATTAATCATTTTAGTAGCAACCTTCTGCACCGACTCCATCCTGTTCACATCCTTATGAAGGTGCGGTCTCCAGAATTGCACACCATACTCCAAATGAGGTCGCACCAAAGACTTATACAGAGGCATTATCACCTCCTTTTTTCTGCTAGCCATTCCTCTCCGTATACACCCAAGCATCCTTCTAGCTTTTGCCATCGCCTTTTCTACCTGTTTAGCTACTTTAAGGTCATCAGACAACCACGCCTAGGTCCCGCTCTTTTTTAGTGGACAAAAGTACTTCACCTGCTATACTGTATTGCTCCCTTGGATTGCTGCAGCCCAAATGCATGACCTTACATTTTTTAACATTAAATCCCAGCTGCCAAATTCTAGACCATTCTTCAAGCTTAGCTAGATCCCTCCTCATGTTATCTACACCTTCCTGGGTGTCTACTCTATTGCAGATTTTGGTATCATCTGCAAAGAGGCAAACCTTACCCGACAGCCCTTCCGCTATATCACTAACAAAGATGTTAAAAAGAATCGGACGAAGGACAGATCCCTGGGGCACACCACTGGTAACATCCTTCTCCTCAGAATGAGCTCCATTTCCTTGTACTCTTTGTCGCCTCCCACCCAACCAATTTCTAACCCAAGCAGTAACTTTAGGGTCCATCCCTAGGGTGCTCAGTTTGTTTATAAGTCGCCTGTGAGGAACAGTGTCAAAGGCTTTACTGAAATCTAAATACACCACATCTAGAGCTCTCCCTCGGTCCAACTCCCTGGTCACCCAGTCAAAGAAATCAATCAGATTTGTCTGACAAGACCTGCCTCTGGTGAATCTATGCTGCCTCGGATCCTGCAATCCGCTGGACTCCAGAAACCTCACTATTTTCTCTTTCAGCAGCGTTTCCAATAATTTACTCACCACCGAAGTTAAACTAACCGGCCTGTAATTTTCAACCACATCCTTACTTCCGCTTTTGTGTAAAGGCACCACATAAGCCTCTCTCCAGTCCATTGGCACCACTCCCGACTCCAACGAGGCATTGAAAAGGTCAGTCAGTGGAGTTGCTAGAACGTACAAGTTCCCTCAGTATTCTAGGGTGTATCCCATCCGGTCCCATCGCTTTGTCTACTTTAATTTGAGCTAGTTTCTCACTAACACAGTCTTCTGAAAATTGTTCAAGATGTCCCTCGCTTCTGTTCTTATTTCTGGGTGTTTTCTGAGGTCCTGCTCCTGGTTCTTCATCTGTGAACACAGAACAAAAATATTTGTTAAGCAATTCCGCTTTATCCTTATCAGCTTCTACATATTCCCACCCCCCCCCCCCTGCACCCTTGAGTCTGACAATACCACTTTTGCCCTTCCTCTTCTCACTAATATATCTGAAAAATGTCTTATCCCCCATTTTATTGCATTGGCTATTTCCTCCTCCTTTTGAATCTTTGCCTTCTTGACTACTTTGCTGGCTTCTCTAAGTTTTTCCAAATACAGATGCCTGTCTTCCTCTCTCTGTGATCTCTTGTATTTCATGAAGGCCTCCCTCTTTTTCTTCACTTTTTCAGCTACTTCCTACGAAAACCATAGCGGTCTCCTTTTCCTTTTATTTACCATTTTAACAAAAAGGTTGGTTGCCTTTAAAATACCCCCTTTCAGTTTTGCCCAGTTTTTCTACATCCCCCAGCTGTTCCCATCCCACTAACGACTTCCTGAGGTATTGGCCCATCTTCGCAAAGTTAGTCTTCCTAAAGTCTAAGATCCTCACCTTGGAATGGATTCTAACAGCCCTAGTCCTAATACTGAACCACACCATCTGGTGATCACTGGATGCAAAATGATCTCCCACTACAACATCAGAAACACTTTCACTATTGGTAAGCACCAAGTCCAGTATGGCCCCTTCACGTGTGGGGTCTGTTACCAATTGCCTGAATAGTTCTCCCTGTAGAGAATCCAGGATCTCCTTACTTCTAGATGATACTGCAGCAGGAATGTGCCAATCAACATCTGGCATATTGAAATTTCCTATCAGTAGCACTTCCCCTTTCCTAGCAATGCTGCGTATGTCTTCAATTAACTCTCTGTCCACCTCTTCCTCTTGTGAGGGAGGTCTGTATATCACACCAATGCAAATAGATTTCTCTTTCCCTCTTTCTAGTTTAACCCACAATGCCTCCTCTCTCCCTTTTAAGCTCTGTAATTCCAAAGCTTTAATAGTAGTTTTTACATAGTGCCACTCCTCCTCCCCTTCTTCCTACCCTGTCCTTTCTGAATAAAGTATAGCCAGGTATAGTTACATCCCAGTCATGGTTTTCTGTGAACCATGTTTCTGTAACTGCCACTAAATCCAAGTCAGCCACTCCCACCAAAGCCAATGAGAGTTTGCTATCTTGTCTGACAAACGTCCTGTGGCCTGTGTCCACTTTGTGGATAAGGTTCACTGGGCTGCACGCATGTGGAGGCGAGCATAGGGAACTACATGAACTGCGGATGCCATGTGTCCCAGTAACTGTAGCAGTTCTTGAGCAGTTAGGGAAAATTTTTCCGCTGCATGAGAAGCTAGTTGCACTATGCGAAGACACCGGGCCTCTGGAAGGAAAGCCCTTGACTGTCTGGTATCTAGACAGGCTCCTATGAACCCCAGAGACTGGGAAGGAACAAGTTGGGATTTTGGGAAGTTTATTACCAGGCCCAAGTACTGGAGGATTCGCATTGTGCGAGACAGTGCAGGTGGGGGCTCAAATGAGCCAGTTGTCCAAGTAAGGGAAGATGAAAATCCCCAGGGTTCGCAGGAATCAGCTACTACTGCCATGCATTTCGTGAATACTCTTGGTGCAGAAGCCAGACCAAAGGGAAGAACCCTGTATTGGAAATGTCTTCCCTTGAAAAGGAATCATAAGAATTTCCTGTGATCTGGATGGATCAGAATGTGAGTATATGCATCCTTTAAGTCTAGAGAACAAAGCCAATCCTGACTTTGAAGGTATGGCAGAAGAGTTCCTAGAGAAATCATTTTGAACTACTCTCAGAACGGGTATTTGTTCAATTCTCCGAGGTCTAGAATGGGTCTGTGTCCCCCTATTTTCTTTGGAATAAGAAAATAGGGGGAATAGAACCCTGTACCCTGCTGGAGAATGGTTACTTCCTCTATTGCCCCTTGGGCAAGAAGTGTTGAGACCTCGTGATCCAACAGATTGTCTGCAGATGTCCGGGAATTGAACTGCCTTAAGATTGTAGGAGGGGGCATGCTGTGAAAATGAAGCTTGTACCCCCTCTCCTACAATGGACAGAGTCCAATTTTCTGCTGTTATTTGGTGCCATCTGTTGACAAAATGACACAGCCTGCCTGGAATATTTAGGGGTTCTGGACCCCTCAGAGGCAGGAAGGCTAAGCTCTCCAGGAAGGAGTCAACGCCCTTGAGGGGGCTGAACCAGCGTAGCTGGTTGAGTTCTCGGGCCTTTTGGCTTCTTCTGCTGTTTGAATTGCTGTTGTTGTCCCTTTTGGGCAACTTGACTGAACTTGGCTTTGCTGGGTATAGGATGGATAAAACTTCCTCTTTTTGCTGAAAGAGGGTTTCTTATAGGGTTTCGTTTTGGCTGGAGTGGCTGTAGATTTTAACAATCTAAGGTGATATTGTCAGCATCTATCTCATTAACCTTTTCCTGACAATTCTTGCCAAAGAGGTTTTCTCCTGTGCAAGGGATGTTGCCTAATTTATCCTGTACCCAAATCTCCAAGTCTGATGCCTGAAGCCAGGCAATCCGTCGTGCACCAATGGCAATAGCAGAGGTTCTGCTGATGCATTCAAAGCAGTCAAAGGCTGCACGATTCACAAACTTGGAGACATCTTGAGCATGCCTGACAAGAGTAAGGAAGTCTTGTCGTCTGTCATCTGGGAGAAGTGGGCTCATAAGCTCCAAATCTCCTGTGACCTCCTTGAGGAACATACCCATATATAAAATATATGAGCTGATCCTAGCTGAAAGCATGGAAGCTTGAAAGGTTTGACGCCCAAAAGCATCAAGACCTGCATTCACGACCTGGAGGATTGGATGCATGTCTCTCTCCACTTTTCATCCTACGCATGGCTCGACTCCACTACCATTGAATGGTGTGACAGCTGAGTCTTTTGAAATCCAGGACGTGGTGGAACTCGATACATGGTATCAAGTCTCCTAGAATGAGATGTGGTCAAAGATGTCCCACATTCTGAGCATCAAATCATGAAGAATTTCATGAATGGGCAGAGTGGCTGCCTCCTTTGGAGCCTTAGGATATTGGAGAATTTCCAATTCCTTTGCTCTAGGTTCCTTTTCAGGAGCTACCGTGATTGAAAGGCCTTTGGCAACATCACGAATAAAATCCTGAAAAGACATGTCCTCCGGAGGCGACATTCTGCGTTGGGGAGAAGAGTCTTCCGGGAGAAACACTCTGGTACCGGCAGAATTAGAATCACAGGAATTGGAGGATTCGAAGTATCTCTGATCATGATGTTCATGTAAGGCACAGTTCCTGTATCGATCGAAGTCGGTACCGAGTTGATCTGGTACTGATCTTTCGATGCCAGCCAAAGACGGCATGGGAAGAATTCCCACCGGGGCCGGTACCTTACCGGTGTCAGTACCGGTGCCAGTTGAACCATTGGTGTCAACAGTACCGCAGCTGTGAGGAGAGCTGCAATACTACGCTCGATAGCGAGAAATCTCTGGTCTATCGATGCTGCCGATGCCTGGCTATCGGTACCGGTGAAGGCGGCCAGGACCCCTGAGCATGGCACCAGTAGTTCTGTCGAGGCCGAGGCCGAGGCCTCGAGAACATCCTGGAACCCTGTTAATGCTTTGGAGGCCGAAGCCTCCCGCCGGGGCTGTTTTGCTGGTGTGGTTCCCTCAAGGGCAATGCCAATGGCCTCTCGATACTTAGCAGGAGAGCTACCCTTTGAGGACCGGCCTTTATGTTTAGTTACCTGAGAACCATGGGAGGAAGAAGAGGCTCTTGAAGACGTTAATACAATGGACCTGGCATCCGAAGAAAAGAGGGTACTGAGCTTTCCAACCCGGTTCTGTCTTCCTCTTTTAGTCATTCCCATACAAGAGATGGGAAAATGGGGCCTAATGCCCAAAATGGCGCCTCACATCGAAAAAGAAAAGTTTCTGAAGAGAAACAATTCAGAGTTTTGTTTGTTTGTTTTTTTCTTTTAAAGAAAAGAAGAGAACCGGCGGTACCGGTAGGCATCGTGCGGAGGCAAACGCGACCACAAGAAAACAAGATTAAAGAAGACATTTTCTGCGGTGACATGGTATGCGTCTTGTCGGCTCCGCGGAAAATGAAGAACTGAAGAGGGACAGTTGGAAAGGCAGGAAGGCAGCGTGCATGTGCTGAGGGTTGCTCCCAAAAGCGTTCCTATTGGACGCTGGGGAGCGTTCCCGCGTAGGCTCCGTCAGTACCGACAATACCCATATGTGAAGACTACATTCCTGCTTGTTCCTGAAGATGTTACCCATGACTGAAATGATATTAAAAGGTGATACGTCGGAAGAACTGAAAGAAAGCACAGTTACTTACCTGTAACAGGTGATCTCTGGGAACAGCAGGAATAAGTCTTCACATATGGGTACGTCGGTATCGACGGAGCCTGCGCGGGAACGCTCCCCAGCTTCCCAAAAAAGGAAAGCTTTTGTGAGCATCCCACAGCGCCTGCGCTCTGCCTTCCCGCCTTTCCTAACCGCCTCTCCTCAGTTCGAGTTTAAAGCTGAGACAATAGAGAGAGAGAGGAAAGGAAAGATATAGAGAGAGATACAACTCCTAGGGGAGGTGGGAGGGTTGTGAAGACTTATTCCTGCTGTTCCCAGAGATCACCTGTTACAGGTAAGTAACTCTTATCTCCAGGAACAAGCAGGAATGAGTCTTCACATATGGGGACTCCCTAGCTAAGATGCCTGGGAGATCCCCAAGGATATGAGACCCTGGGAAGGGTTCTACGTCCTCCTATGGATCTCAGGCATCCATTCAGGGAAGGAGGGTAGGAGTTGTTTAAGAATGGAACAGGTGTTTGAGGACAGCCTGACCAAACAAGGCATCCCGGCGGGAGTCCTTGTCCAAGCAGTAATGGGCTGTGAAGGTATGAACCGAGGCCCAGGTGGCTGCTCGACAGATCTGGTCGATGGACACAGAATTTATATGAGCCATAAAGGTGGCCATGGCCCTCACATTATGAGCTGTGACATGGCTCTCCAGAGAAAGGTTCTTACTCTGGTAGGCGAATGAAATACACTGAGCAATCCAATTGGACAGTGTCCTCTTAGAGACTGGAAGTCCCAAATGAGAAGGATCAAAAGCAACAAAAAGCTGGGAAGACTTTCTATGTTGCTGTGTCCTTTGTAAGTAAAAGGCAAGAGCTCTTTTACAATCCAGAGTATGAAGATTCTTCTCTGCACTGGATGCATGAGGAGCTGGAAAAAGAGACAGGTAAATATACCTCTTGATTAAGATGAAAAGGTGAGTCCACTTTAGGCATAAAGTGTGGATTGGTCCTAAGGACTACCTTATCATGATGGAACCTTGTATAAGGTGGATTAGCCACTAAGGCCTGCAGTTCGCTGATGTGGCGAGCTGAAGTGACTGCAATGAGGAAAATAACCTTTCAGGAAAGAAATTTCAAGAAATTTCAAGGGGGTAATGGCTAAGGGTTCAAAAGGTGGCTTCATAAGCTGACCAAGAACTAAATTTAAGTCCCATGCCACCGGAGGAGGCCTAATGGGAGGTTTAGTTAAAGTTAGGCCTCTCATGAATCTTGCAATGAGAGGATGAGAGGAAATAGGTTGTCCATTGATGGGCTTAAGGGATGCTGCAATAGCACTCAAATGGACTCTTACTGAATTCGTCTTAAGTCCTGCATTGGAAAGATGCAGGAGATAGTCTAACAGAGAATTTAAAGGTAGTGCTAGAGGGTCAAGACCCTTTTCAGCACACCAAAGAGAAAATCTTTTCCAATTAAAAAGCATAGGAACGCCTAGTGGAAGGTTTTCTGGAAGCATGGAGGATATCCTTCACTTGCTGAGAAAGATTCAAGCCTTGAAGGTCTAGGCCTTCAGTAACCAAGCTCTGAGGTGAAGGGACTTGGGGTTTGGGTGCCACAAAGTCCCTTCCTCCTGGGACAGAAAGTCTGGAGCAGCTCCCAAGTCCAGGGAGGGGGCTTGGGAGAGATGCAGAAGTTGAGGGTACCACACTTGGCGTGGCCAGCGTGGAGCTATGAGGATCATAGATCCTTGATCCCTCTGGAGTTTGAACAGAGTCTTGGGAATCAAGGGAATGGGTGGAAAGGCATACAGGAAGCCCTGACCCCAATGAAGGAGGAAGGCATTCTTGGCCTGAACTCCCTGACACGGAATTCTGGAACAGAACCGGGGAAGTTTGGCATTCCACAGACTTGCAAAGAGGTCTATGTCCGGGGTTCCCCATTCTTGGAAGATTCTGAGTACCTGATCCATGTGCATGGACCATTCGTGTGGAAGCAGAACTCGACTGAGTCTGTCTACCCAAGAGTTTTGGATTCCTGGGAGGTATACTGCCAGGAGATGGATTTGATGCTCTCTGGCGAAGGCCCACAATCTTAAAGCTTCGTTGCAAAGCGACAGAGAGCCAGTTCCTCCTTGCTTGTTTATGTAAAACATGGCTACTTGATTGTCCGTATGAATGAGGACTGTCTTGTAACTGAGGAGGGTATGAAAGACCTTGAAAGCTAGAAAAACTGTTCGAAGCTCCAAGTGGTTGATATGAAGAGAGGTCTCCTGTGGGGACCAAGTGCCTTGAGTGGAGAGGTCCTGTAGATGAGCTCCCCAACCTGTCTGGGAGGCATCTGTTGTGAGGGTTGCTTGGGGCAACAACTGTTGGAAGGGGGACCCCAGCAACAGATTTTGAGTGGACATCCACCATTGGAGAGACCAAAAGAGACGTCTGAAGGTTGCTATTTGGTCTGAGAGAGCTCCTGATGCTTGAGTCCACTGGGTGGACAAAGTCCATTGAGCTGCTCTCATGTGTAGGCGAGCATAGGGTACCACATGCACTGTGGAAGCCATGTGGCCTAGCAGTTGCAGCATCTCCCGGGCAGTTAAGTGGCTCTTTGACTGAATCTGGGAGGCTAACTGCACTAGACGTTGGCAACGGGCCTGAGGAAGGTAGGCCCTTGCAGTAGTGGTATCCAACCAGGCCCCTATGAATTCTAGGGACTGAGTAGGGGTGAGCTGAGACTTTGGGAGGTTTACCACTAGTCCCAGATACTGCAGAATGCGCCTTGTGCGGTCCAGGGAAATCTGGGCCTCTGACTGAGATGGAGCTCGGATGAGCCAGTCGTCCAGGTACGGGAAGACAAATATTCCCAGAGTGCGTAGAAATGCAGCAACTATTGCCATGCATTTGGTGAACACTCTTGGAGCAGAGGCCAGACCAAAAGGAAGCACCCTGTATTGGTAATGTTTTCCTTGGAAAAGAAAAAACGTAGGAATCTTCTGTGAGATGGATGGATGAGAACATCTGTGTACGCATCCTTGAGATCTAGAGAACAAAGCCAATCCTGACTTTGAAGGTATGGAAGGAGAGTGCCCAGAGAAAGCATCTTGAACTTCTCCTTGCATAGAAATTTGTTCAATTCTCTGAGATCTAGGATGGGTCTGTATCCCCCTGTCTTCTTTGGAATGAGAAAATGGGGGGAGTAGAACCCTGACCCTTGTTGAAGAAGAGGAACTTCTTCTATTGCCCCTTGGGCAAGAAGGGTAGCCACCTCTTGACCTAGAAGGTCGAGAAGAGATGTGGGAGAATTGAAGTGTCTCACCATGGTGTGGGGAGGAAGGTTTGAGAAATGAAGCTTGTAGCCCTCTCTTATGATGGAGAGGGTCCACTGCTCTGATGTGATTTGCTCCCATCTGGGAGCAAAATGAGCTAACCTTCCTGGAATGGTGAGAGGCTCTGGCTGTTTTAGAGCCAGAAAGGCTAAGTTCTCTAGCATCAAGTCAAAAACCCTGAGGAGGTTGGGTCTGCTGAGTTGCAGCAGCCCCTGTAGACTTAGGCCTGGCCTGTTTAGGTTGCTGACGCTTAGTGGCAAAGCGACCTGTAAAAGATTGTTGGCCAGAAGTAGAAGGAAATTTGCCCTTTTTGAAAAAAAGACTTTTTAAAGGGCTTTTTCTAGGCAGGAATGGAGGTTGACTTTGAAAGTCTATCCAGAGCAGAGTTTTCTGCATCCATTTGAGTGGCTTTTATTTGCCATTCTTTGCCAAATAGGTTTTCACCTGTACAGGGAAGATTTCCTAAGCCATCTTGAACCCAGGGTTCTAAATCAGAAGCTTGGAGCCAAGCAATTCTGCGAGCAGCTATGGCAATGCCTGAAGCTCTGCTGGCACCTTCAAAGGAGTCAAAGGCTGCCCTGTTAGAAAACTTTGAAATGTCTTGAGTATGCTTAAGCCAAATGAGGAATTCTTCCTATCCTCTGGAAGAAAAGGGAGGAAAGTGTGCAGTTTTTCTGCAACTTCTTTTAGAAACATACCCATGTAAAGACTATATGAGTTGATTCTGGCAATAAGCATACTGGCTTGGAAGATTTTCCTACCAAAAGCATCCAAGGTCCTGCATTCTCTTCCTGGAGGAGCAGAAGAGTGTCTCTTTGTACTCTTTATCCTCTTCATAGCTGACTGCACCACAATGGAATGGTGAGGAAGCTGAGTTTTATGAAACCCAGGACTGGGAGGGACACAATACATAGTGTCCAATCTGCGAGAATGAGGAGAGAGAGTGAGAGGAGTCTCCCATAAATCAATTATGTGTTCATAAAGAATCTCATGAATTGGTAAGGTGACTGCCTCTCTAGGAGCCTTAGAATAACCTAAAATATCAAATTTTTTTGCTCTAGGCTCTGATTCAGAGGTTACTGAAATAGAAAGTCCTTTAGCTACTTCTCTTATGAAGTCTTGAAAGGACAAGTCCTCTGGAGGAGACATTCTTCTTTTTGGAGAAGAAGGCTCTTCAGGAAGGATTATGGATACTTCAGGAGACTCCTCTGATGTATCAGAATCAGAGGAATCAAAGTACCGTCTGTCAGGGTGTTCTTGTAATGCTCGATACGCATATCGAGCAGTATCGACATCTGGCATCCTCGGTACCGGATCTGTACCGATAAGCAGCCCTGGACAAGGAACCGCTGCAGTTGGTATCCTGGTCGATACCGATGCAGTCGGTACCGGTATCGGCGCTGGTGCCGGTACCGGAGCAGATACCGACAACGGAGTTTGTTGTGGTACCAGCGGCGTCGCAGCTTGAATTAAGGCCGTGATAGTCTGCTGCATGGACAGAACATTCTGATCCATCGACGCCATGAATGCCTGGAATTCGGTACCGGGGAACTGTGCCGGTACCCCAGAGCATTCTAACAGGTGATCAGTCGAGGCCGTGCCATCGATGTCAACCTGTAACCCCATAGGAGGAGCTTTGGAAGCCGGAGCTTCCCGCCGGGGTTGTTTTGCTGGTGCAGGATCCTCAAGGGTAAGCCCGGAGGCATCTCGATGCTTAGAGGGAGATCTACCCTTTGAGGACCTGCTAGATTTATGTTTGGTTCTCCCAGGACAAGCAGGATGAGTCAGCCACAAGTGGTGACGTCATCCGACGGAGCCGAAGACGGAAGTACTCTCATGGCTAGTGGCCCCACCTCTAGATCCGCCCCTAGCTGGTCAGATTTTCGTCTTCCGCCTTGCCAGCAAGACACTTTTTTTGTTACTCTCATCACTCACCTCTACAATGAAGAAACCAGGCTTTAAAACGTGCACGGGGTGCTCCAGGAAGATGGCTAATTCGGACACTCATCATCTCTGCCTTAGGTGCCTGGGTAAGGAGAACCCCGTTCAAGACTGCTCTGCTTGCGGCCGCATGTCTCCCCGGGCCCGCAAGTCCCGCAAGCGTGCCCTCCGGGAGTTGTTCTCCCCCTCTGCTGAAGCTGCTCCTGATGCTGAAGCTGTTCCTGCTGCTAACCCTACCGCGGTCACAGTTTCTCCTCTCCAGGACGCTTCTTCTGCTGCTCGACCGGCCGGGGACGCGCCGAGTTCGGCCTCCGTCTCCCACCGCGACTCTGACTCTCCTTCAGCCATGTGCGTCTCTGCAATGGACGCGGCCATGTCTGCCCGGCGTTCCTCTGCCTCTCTTCCGGTTGCTGCTCTTCCTGTTTCCGGTTTGCCAGCGCCGACTCACTCCGGCGCTCAGCGCTGTGCCCTTAGCTCCAGGCATCAGCAGTGCAGAAAACACTCTCGGGACAAGTCTGACAGGCGCAGAGGCTCCCGAAACAGGCGTGGAGCCTCCAAACGCCGGCGCCGCTCACCTCATCGCGGCAGGAGCCGCTACCGCCGATCCAGCAGCCCCCTTCAACAACGGAGTAAAAGGAGAAGGAGCAGGAGCAGCCCTCACAGTGCTGATCTGCACAAATCACGGCACCGACGTGACAGCCCTGGGGAGGCCTCTGACAGCCACTGCAGCTCCTCCAGCAGTTCCTCGGTCAGGTCAGCTAAGTCCTCCAGTTCTTCTAAATCCTCAGACTGTAGCTCCTCCTCTGACGAAGGGGACATCTCTCTCCTCTCTGGCCTCTCTTCCCCCTCTCAAGGTAACATTGAGCCGCATGACGCTTCACAGCATCAGGCTCCTGATACACTGTGCCTCCTCAATGATATGTTGCAGCAATGGGTCTCCACACTCTCAAATCTTGCCTCACAGCGGCTGCCTCAGACCCTGCCCCAGCCAGCGGCGATCAGCCCTGAGGTTGCGCTGACAGCCTCCATCCTCCCTATGGCGGTTGATGCCCCCCCTCCTTTGATGCGGGACATCGCTGCGGAGGTGTCGCAGCCTGACGCGCTGTCACACAGTGACTCTCTCTCCATCCCGGCTGCCGACACCCCTCTGGATCAAACCAACCCTCCTGAGGACTTAACATACTATAAATATGTGCGTAAAGTCATCTCCTCCCTATCCATCACATCAACGGATGCCACGGACCAACGAGCTGAGGTTCAAAATGCGCTAAAGTTTGTCGACACACCCAAGACGACCACCTCTCTGCCTATCCACCAACTTCTCAGAGACAATCTCTCCAAGATATGGCAGACCCCCGCATCCAACCATCCCTGCCCGAGCAAAATGGATCTTAAGTACATGATCCAACCCATGCCCGGCTTCGACAAACAGCTACCTCATCAATCCATTGTGGTTGAGTCTGCCCTCAAGCGCTCCAAATCTTCACGTAGCTCCCCCAACGTGCCTCCAGGAAAAGACAACAAGCTACTGGACGACGTAGCGAAGCGCGTTTACCAAGGGGCCATGCTGAATGCACGGATTGTGGCTCATCAATTCCAGCATGCCATTTACCAGGACTCGCTGGTGGTCAATATCAAATCTGCCATCACCCCTATAACTGAAATTCCGGCTGACCTGAGCTCTGCCCTCTCAGACCTCGAGGACTGTACCAAGCACCACGGTCGGGCGGCTCACAACGCTTTTGAAACCGTCAGAATTTCTGGCACTGCCATCTCCGCGCGCCGGCTCGCCTGGCTCAGGGCCTCAGGCCTAAGGACTGATTCGCACGACAAGATTGCGGACACCCCCTGCACCGGAGACTCCCTTTTCGGGGACAAGGTCAAGGACACGGTGAATGACATGCGTGAGCATTGCACCACGCTTCAAACCCTCGAGGAATCTACAGACAGACCTCGTTCCTACCATAAGGGAGGTTCACAATACTCCTCCGCTCCCAAAAACAACAACTATTATCGGAAGTGGCAACAGCCCAAATACAAACCACAGCCTTACCATCAAAATTACCGCCAGAAGCCGCGACAGCGGGAGCGCGCACAGAAGAAATCTGCGCCCTCCTCCGCAAAAGCCAACCCTAGTTTTTGACTCGCAGCCCGGCCCGCAACTGCCGGCCGGGGGACGGTTGTCATCTTTCCGGCACTCCTGGGAAATGATAACAGATCATTGGGTACTAACCATCATCAAGCAAGGCTACCGCATACAATTTTCCTCAGCTCCACCTTCAGCGATCACTTCCTCCGAACAATGTTCCTCCGCAACATCTCGCCCCTATGACCTCGGAGATAGCATCCCTCCTGGAGGCCAAGGCCATCGAGCCAGTCCCTCCAAACGAGATCAACTTGGGTTTTTACTCCAGGTATTTTCTCGTCCCCAAGAAGTCGGGAGGAGTTCGACCCATACTCGATCTCCGGGAACTCAACAGGCACATAACGAAGGAGAAATTCAGGATGCACTCTCTATCCACCATTCTACCCCTCATCCAGGTCAATCAGTGGCTGGCCTCTCTGGATCTCCAAGATGCCTACACTCACGTTCCCATTCATCCTCACCACAGGAAGTTCCTTCGCTTCCAGATAGCGGGCAATCACTACCAATACAGAGTCCTTCCCTTCGGCCTCTCCCCTGCCCCCAGAGGTTTCACGAAATGTGTAGGTGTGGCGGCAGCGCACCTGCGCAAAGCCGGAGTAATCGTGTTTCCCTACTTGGACGATTGGCTATTCACTGGCCCCTCTCCCTCAGAACTCCAGAAGGCGGTCAAGAAGGCCACGGCATTACTCGCCTCCCTGGGTTTTCTGGTTAACTATGCGAAGTCCCGTCTTACCCCAGTCCAGAGGCTGGAATTCATCGGGGCCTACATAGATACCACCCAAGCCAAGGCCTTCCTCCCTCAGAGCAGAAGGCACACCATCACCAACCTTGCCCTTCGAGTCATCAGATCATCACACTCTACGGCAAGAACCATCCTTCGCCTCCTAGGGCACATGGCAGCTACCACCCAGGTACTACCCCTCGCGAGGCTCCACATGCGAGCCCTTCAATGGCACCTCCGCTCTCATTGGTGCCAGCACTCTCAGCCCCTGTCCACCTTGATTCCCATCGACCCCGCGGTGGCCAAGGCAATTCGATGGTGGACTCACCCCAAACATTTGTCTCGGGGCAGGCACCTCCAGCTCCCGGCGCACCAGATCACAGTGACCACAGACGCATCAGCTCTAGGTTGGGGAGCCCATTGCGCTGGCACTCACACGCAGGGCTCGTGGTCGGCTTCCGAGAGAGGCCTTCACAGCAACATCCTCAAGCTCAGAGCTGTCCACCATGCACTTCATGCCTTTCGGGAGCTGATAAAGGGAAGAACTGTCAAGATTCAGACGGACAACCAAGTAACTATGTTCTACATAAACAAGCAAGGGGGCACAGGGTCACGACCTCTGTGCAGAGAAGCACTACGCACGTGGCAACTGGCCCTCTCTTACAGGTGCAGCCTCCAAGCCTGCTATCTGCCGGGGGAGGAAAATGTCATCGCCGACCACCTCAGCAGACAATTAAACCCTCACAAATGGACGCTCCACGAAGAAGTGTCATCGTCCCTTTTCGCGAGGTGGGGCCACCCGCTGATCAACCTCTTTGCATCTCAGGAGAACACCAAATGCCGCCTTTTCTGCTCCAAGCGGCCAGCGCCACAAAGAATAGCGGCGGACGCCTTCGATGTGACCTGGAGCCAGTGTCCTCTAGTCTACGCTTTCCCTCCCACCCTGCTAGTCGCTCGGACAATTCAACAGCTGATCAGGGACAAAGCGTTGGCCATCCTGGTAGTTCCCTTCTGGCCCAGGCAAATCTGGTTTCCCTACCTGCACCGCCTAGCGCTGGAACCTCCCATCCACCTCCCGCTGAGGCCGGACCTGCTCTCACAGGACAATGGAGCACTCCTGCATCCCAACCTGCGGACGCTATTGCTAACTGCCTGGAAACTGAGCGGTTGACCCTAGCCCCATTCAATCTCCCAGCAGAGGTCCAACGCATCATTTTAGCATCTCGGCGCCCTTCCACCAGAAAAGCCTACGGCCTCAAATGACGCCGTTTTAGCGCATGGTGCGCAGCCCGAAGCCTGGACCCCTTCTCTTGTCCGGTACCCTCGCTCCTCCAATACCTTGCTTCCCTCTCATCACTGGGCCTGAAGACACCGTCCATCAAGGTCCACTTATCGGCCATTGCGGCCTTCCACCACCGAGCAGGTGACGCATCGATAGCGACTCTGCCTCTGGTAGTCCGCTTCATGAAGGGTCTGACAAGCCTGCATCCCCCGGTACGCCAACCTGTACCCCCATGGGACCTCAACATCGTCCTCGACCAGCTCACCGGTGAGCCCTTCGAACCGCTGCTGCACGCTGACCTGAAGTTCGTATCTTGGAAAACACTATTCCTCGTTGCTATAACTTCAGCCAAACGGATCTCCGAGCTACACGCTTTGGTAGCTCACCCGCCATATACCATACTTCATCAGGACAGAGCCTGCCTGCGGACTCACCCCAAGTTTGTCCCCAAGGTGGCCACTGCCTTCCACATCAATCAGACCATCGAGTTGCCCTGCTTCCTCCCAGGGACTCACTCTGATCCAGAGCAACAGCGCCTACACACCCTGGACTGCGTTAGAGCGCTGCGTTGCTATCTGGAGCGGACTTCATCCTTACGGAAGGGCTCACAGCTCTTCGTCTCTTACGATCCTAACAAACCTGGGCGCCCAGTATCCAAGCGCACCCTGTCCACCTGGATCTCCTCCTGCATATCCCTGTGCTTGTCAAGAGCGGGTGCACCTCCTACCTCAGGAATCAGGGCTCACCAGTTGCGGGCGCTGGCCACCACCATCGCCAACCTGCGCTCCATCCCAGTCCCTGACATCTGCAGAGCTGCCACATGGGCCTCAGTCCAGACTTTCCAGAAACACTACTGTCTAGACATGACAAATCAGAGCGGCGCCGCTTTTGGACTTGCAGTACTGTCTGCAGCAACAAGCACGATGGACTCTGTCTGATAGAAACTACCCCGCCCTTGTGGGCGTTCTGTACTCTAATGGTTGCTCTGAGTATTGCACATTTGTTTCGGATTTTCCAATTGTTACACATGTTTTGTTGCACATTTTATAAGATTTGCACTGTTTGCACATTCTTAAGAATTGCATAGTATTGCACAGAATTCTGAATTGTTCAAAATGTTTGCAGTTTGCACTGACCTGCTCGGTTTTGCAACCGGCACATTAAACCTTCTTGTTGCACCTTACACTTTGTCTTGTCTCATTGACAGCCCCTCCCTGCCACCTGTAGGTGTAGCTGGGGAGGCACCACTTGTGGCTGACTCATCCTGCTTGTCCTGGGAGAAAACCTAGTTACTTACCTGTAACGTGAGTTCTCCAGGGACAGCAGGATAAGTCAGCCACACCTTCCCACCCTCCTCCCCGGCGGGGGGGGGGGGCCTTGACATCCGCTTCCTAGCTTTTGCACCGGCGCAGCTGGGGAAACTCTGACCAGCTAGGGGCGGATCTAGAGGTGGGGCCACTAGCCATGTGAGAGTACTTCCGTCTTCAGCTCCGTCGGATGACGTCACCACTTGTGGCTGACTTATCCTGCTGTCCCTGGAGAACTCACGTTACAGGTAAGTAACTAAGTTTTACCTGAGATCCATTAGGAGAAGAAGACCTGGAAGATGTCGATGCTACCGAAGCTGCATCAGCGGAAAACAGCACATGGAGCTTAGCTGCTCGGTTCTGTAAACCCCGTTTAGACATTAAAGAGCAGGAGGGACAATCCGGAATGGAGTGTTCAGGACCCAAACATTTAAGGCACCATTCATGGGTGTCTGTAACAGAAATAGTACCGCTACACTTAGTGCATTTCTTGAACCCGGAGGCTGGTTTTTCCATGGAGGGAAATTTTCTTGTGGGCCTTGAGGCCCAAAGAGAAAAAATACACTAAGTGAGGAAAAGTATAGATTATTATTTTTTTTTTTTTTAAAGAAGAAAGAAAAGACCGGCGGTACCGGTCCGGAGTCAGGGAAGGCAGACACGCGACCAAAGAAATAAAAGAAAATAAAGAACTTCTTCAGCGGTGACAGGGCTCGACCTGCTGGCTCCGCGGCAAAGAAGAACTGAGGAGAGGCGGTTAGGAGAGGCGGGAAGGCAGCGCGCAGGCGCTGTGGGATGCTCCCAAAAGCTTTCCTTTTTTGGGAAGCTGGGGAGCGTTCCCGCGCAGGCTCCGTCGATACCGACGTACCCATATGTGAAGACTCATTCCTGCTTGTTCCTGGAGATATATTGATAAACCGAGCAGATATATTACAACTATATGATAAACTAAATAGTAGTAAATCACCTGGACTGGATGGTATACACTCAAGGATGTTGAAAGAACTGAAAGATGAGATTGCAGACCTACTATTATTAATTTGTGAACTATCATTAAAATCATCCGTAGTACCTGAAGATTGGCGAATAGCCAATGTAATGGCAATTTTTAAAAAGGGTTCCAGGGGTGATCCGGGAAACTACAGGCCGGTGAGCCTGATGTCAGTTGTGATAAGGAAGCTTATCATAGTTCAGGAGGGAGCTATAAAAGAGGTGAAGTGGCTCTGAACAAACAACCTCTCTTTGCTGGTAGAAATACTAAAACAGAATGTTTTCATAAAAGACTACCAAACCCAGAATGCACCAGGTTCCAAACAGCCTCTAGGAGGGCTGAAGTGGGGAAACGTGTGTTCAATCAGGAGAGCTATGAGGTAATCCCCAATCACTTATCTCCAAGGGCAGGGCTTGATTCAGCACACCTGGGCTGTGCTAGGGTGGAGTGTCCCTCTAAGCATTTTAAAAGTAAAAGATATTCTAAGAGACAGAACTGTGAGATCAGGAACAGGAACCGGAACCGTAAGCACAAGGAGATCCAGAAACAGAAGCCATTGGAGAAAGAAGAGAGAGGACTACAACAGCAGAAGCAACACAGAAGGAAGACCAGAAAGACATCTTGGAGGTCTAAAGAAGGAGCCCACAGCAGTACGTGTGTTGAGAGGGATTCCAGAGGCAAGCATACTCCATTGGACTGGAGGAAGCCAGAGGAGTGGGGTTATAGAGCCAGGAATTCCCAGACGGCACCTTTGAAGGAGACGGCTGCATTTGGAAGGGGCCCTAAGACCGGTGCAAGAAGGTATGTGAAGAGAGACCCAGTGTCCAGGGATCTTGATTGGAAGGCTGGACATAAAAGCTGGACTACTTACTGGCCAGGATACCTGGAGAGGAAACCTAACAGCAAAGGAAGCTCAGGTATGAACTTTGATCTTTGAACTTTGATCCGCTTCTGATCGCTGGAAGGAGCGGGCTACAAATGCTTGCTAAATAAATAAAAAATAAATCTATGCCCTAGCTCTTCACCAGGAAGACAGCAGGGAAAGCGTAGTTACTCACCTGTAACAGGTGTTCTCCAGGAGCAGCAGGAATCAGTCCTCACTTATGGGTGACGTCGGCGCCGACGGAGCCCTCGCGGAGCAATTTTCCCCAGCTTTCAAAGAAAGCCTTTGGGAATTGCAGCGCGCATGCGCGGTCGTCTTCCCGCCCGAAGGTGCCATCTTAGCCAGTCAGATGACATAGCTAAAAAAGACAGCATAAAATTTGCAAAAAGAACATAAGCAGACGATTGCAACTCCAAGGGGAGGAGGGAGGGTAGTGAGGACTGATTCCTGCTGCTCCTGGAGAACACCTGTTACAGGTGAGTAACTACGCTTTCTCCAGGACCAAGCAGGAAGTCAGTCCTCACTTATGGGACTCCCAAGCTCAAGGCTACCGGAGACCCTAAGCACAAAAATGAGCTCCCTCTAGCTCAGCAGCACAGAAGGAAAGAATCTTCGCTGAATTATCACCCACCGGTAGCCCACATCCGGGATGGAGGGTAGGAGTTGCTCAGACCTCAAAGAGATTACGGAGGACTGCCTGTCCGAAAGCACTGTCCCTGCGGGACTCCCTCTCGAGACAGTAATGGACCGCAAAAGTCTGGCTCGAAGACCAAGTAGCGGCCCGGCAGATGTCTGCCAGCGGAACAGAGCGGAGGTAAGCCACTGACGTGGCCTTTGCCCGAACGCAATGAGCCGTGACTCGACTTTCTAAGGCGAGTCCGGCTGCCCCATAAGCCCAAGAGATACAGTCCGCAACCCAGATGGACAGAGTACGCTTGGAGACCGGGAGCCCCAATTTATTGGGGTCAAAAGACACAAAAAGCTGAGCAGCTTTACGGTGCTCCCGCGTACGGTCAAGGTAGAAGTTCAATGCCCTTCTACAGTCCAGGGTATGGAGGACCGTCTCAGCTCGGCTGGAGTGTGGTCTGGGAAAGAAGGTTGGAAGTACCACCTCCTGATTCATGTGAAAAGGGGAGACCACTTTAGGCAGAAACTTTGGGTGAGTCCGTAGGACTACCCTATTCTTGTAGAACCGAGTGTAGGGGGGATCAGACACGAGGGCCTGCAATTCACTTACGCGCCTAGCGGAAGTGAGGGCTATCAAGAACAGTGTTTTCCAAGACAGAAAACGGAGAGAACATGTAGCCATAGGTTCAAAAGGCGGACAGGTGATCCGCTGCAAAACCACATTCAGGTCCCAGTCCGGCGCTGGCGGGCGCAGAGGTGGTTTAAGTAGAAGGAGACCTCGGAGAAACCTCGCTACGAGAGGGTCGCTGGAGAGAGGTCTACCGTCCACCGGCACATGATGTGCCGAAAGAGCACTGAGGTGAACTTTGACGGAGTTGGACTTAAGTCCCAGATTAGAGAGGTGTAGCAAGTACTGCAAGATCACCGACACCGGGCAGGAGAAGGGATCCTGCGACTGTTGGGTACACCAGACTGCAAAGCGACGCCATTTAAGGGCGTAGCATTTGCGGGTAGAAGGCCGTCGCGAAGCCAAGACGACCTCCTCCACCTCCGCCGGCAGGAGAAGGGGAGCAAGGACTACCCTCTCAGCAGCCAGGCCATGAGGTTGAGAGACCTGAGGTTGGGGTGCAGTAGGGACCCCTGATCCTGAGTGAGGAGATCCGGTTGTACCCCCAGAGGGATCGGACCCTCCACCGTCAGTTGCAGCAGGAGCGGAAACCACGGCTGTCTGGGCCAGCGAGGGGCCACCAGGATCATAAAGGCTTTGTCTCGGAGAACCTTGAAAAGAGTCCGAGAGACCAGCGGGATGGGAGGGAAAGCGTACAGAAGGCTCCCCGACCATGAGATCAGAAAGGCGTCCGCCGCAACCCGAAGGGGGTGCGGCTGGCGAGAGCAGAAGCGAGGAAGCTGCCGGTTGCGAGGACTGGCAAAGAGATCCATCGTGGGGAGGCCCCACCTGAGGAAGAGCTTCTGAACTACCAAGGGATCCAGACGCCACTCGTGCGGCTGGAGGACCCTGCTGAGTTTGTCCGCAAGGCAATTGTCGTGGCCCGGGAGATAAACTGCCTTGAGGAGAATGCCGTGACTGACGGCCCAAGAGCAGAGCTTCTGAGCCTCCCGGCAGAGGAGAAAGGAGCCCGTGCCCCCCTGTTTGTTCACGTAGAACATGGCAACTTGATTGTCCGTCTGGACAAGGACGGACTGTTGGGAAATCAGGTGGGAGAAGGCCTTGAGAGCTAGGCGAATCGCCCGGAGCTCCAGGAAGTTGATCTGCTGAGCAGACTCCCACGTGGTCCAGAGGCCCTGAGTACGCGCCTCTTGGCAATGCGCTCCCCAGCCCAGGAGGGATGCATCGGTGGTCAGCACCCGGGTCGGCTGAGGTGACTGGAAAGGCATACCGAATATCAGGTTCGGCTGCCGGAGCCACCACCGGAGAGACGAGATCAGCGGCTCGGAAACGCGCACTAGGTCTGCGAGGCCGCCCGTGGCTTGTCGCCACTGCCGGCGGAGACACCATTGAGCAGACCGCATGTTCAGGCGGGCATTGGGGGTCACATGGACGGTGGAAGCCATATGGCCGAGCAGTCTCAGGAAGCGCCTGGCGGAGACCAGGGGCTGGCTGCGAAAGCGGTCGGCTAGGTCCATGAGCCGCTGAGCCCTGTCGAGCGGTAGGTACGCTCGCGCCTGAGGGGTGTGCAGCCTTGCGCCGATGAACTCAAGATCCTGTGAGGGGAGCAAAGTGGACTTTGCGAAGTTTATGACAAAGCCCAAGTGCTGCAGCAGAGTCACCGTGCGGCACGTGGCGTCGGTGACCTCCTGAGCGGACGCTGCTCTGATGAGCCAGTCGTCGAGGTACGGAAAGACATAGAGGCCGTGAAGCCGAAGATGGGCCGCCACGACCGCGAGACATTTTGTGAAGACTCGCGGTGCGGAGGACAGGCCAAAGGGCAGTACTCTGTACTGGTAATGATTTCCTGCCACCACAAACCTTAGGTATTGGCGGTGGCTTGGGTGGATAAGGATGTGCGTGTAGGCATCCTTTAGATCCAAGGAGCACAGCCAATCTCCCTGCTGGAGGTAGGGCAGAAGGATTCCAAGGGTAAGCATTTTGAACTTCTCCCGCACGAGGAACTTGTTGAGGTTGCGCAAGTCCAGGATGGGTCTGAGGCCCCCTGTTCTCTTTGGTATCAGAAAATACCTTGAATAGAAGCCTTGACCTCTCAGGTGGTGGGGCACCGGTTCCACCGCCTGTTCCTGCAGAAGTCCTGCTAACTCCTGAAGGAGCAACTCTCTGTGCAGAGGGGGGCGTGGGGGCTCTCCCGGAAAATAGGAGGGAGGGACCTGATGGAAGTGGAGAAGGTAGCCTTCTCGCACGACCTGAAGCACCCAGGCATCTGCGGTGATGCTGGACCACCTGCGGGCGAAGTGAACCAGCCGGCCTCCGGTGCTGGGGGGGACCAGCGGGGGGGGAGAGGCTATGCTGAGCGAGTCAAAAACCCCCACCCTGCTGAGCAGGGGCTGGTGGTGCAGGCTTGGGGGCTTGCTGCCTACGGGACCCGTTACCCCGTCCCTTGGCCTGCTGGCCCTGTTGGGGAGCTGCAGGGGCCTGATAATGGGGGTATTGTTTGTAGGCAGCCGCCTTCCTCGGGTAAAAGGACTTTTTACCCGAGCCCTTCTTTTTCTGGGAAGGGGCGGAGGTCTTCCTAGAAAGCCTGGTCCTGGTGAGAGTCTCAGTCTCAATTTGTGCAGCCTTTTCCGCCATGGGCTTGCCAAAGAGGTTTTCGCCTCGGCAGGGGACATCGACCAACTTGTCCTGTACCCAGGGCTC
Organism: Ichthyophis bannanicus; assembly: GCA_033557465.1. Lineage (NCBI taxonomy): Eukaryota > Metazoa > Chordata > Amphibia > Gymnophiona > Ichthyophiidae > Ichthyophis > Ichthyophis bannanicus. The sequence continues at coordinate 2,447,593 of JAWIIG010000036.1, read as the reverse complement.
AAGGTCGGACGACTGAAGCCAAGCCTGTCGGCGGGCACCGATGCCGGCTGCGGCTACTCGAGCCGAGGCTTCAAAGCCATCATAGGCTGCTCGGGACATGAACTTTGAGCATTCCCGAATGCCCGTGGACAAGGCTAGGAACCTCCGCAAGGGCTCCTCGGAGAGACCAGCGGAGAATCCGGCTAGCTCTTTAGCCAGATCCCTGAGATACATGCCCATGTATAGCTGGTAAGTCTGGACACGACAGGCGAGCATAGAGCCCTGGAAGCACTTCTTGCCAAGGCCATCCAGGTTACGGGCCTCCCTTCCAGGAGGCACCGAGGAGTGCATCTTCTGGCTCTTAAGACGATGCATGGCCGATTCCACTACCATGGAATGGTGTGGCAGCTGTGCCTTCTGAAAGCCAGGGCTCTTGCAGACCCGATAGATAGAATCGACCCGCTTGCTCAGGACCGGCGAGGAGGCCGGACTCTCCCACATGCGGAAGAGTAGTCGTTCCAGCATAGGAGGAACCGGCACAGTAAAGTGTTCCCTCGCGGGAGAGTCATACTGGAGGGCGTCGAGCTCTTCGGCTCGAGGCTCCTCCTCGGGATCCGCAGGGAAGGCCAAAGCCTTGGCCATATCCCTAACGAAGTCCGAGAACCGGGCATCCTCCGGGGGGGACTGCTTCCGAGGCTCGGACTCCGGCGAGTCCGATGGGACACACCGAGTCCGGAAAGAATCAGGTGACTCTTCCTCCTCAGACTCCCAGACCGACTCCGACGAGGACTCGGTGGGGTCGGCCCGGGCAGGGTGCGGCGCCAGCCGCCCCGACGCCGAGGGAGTCGGCGTCGGCGACCTCGGTTCCGAACGGGAGGCCGAGGGCGACCTCGACCGAGGATCGACTCGAGTTCTCATCGACTCGAGGATCGGCTCGGTCTCCGGGGTCGACTTGGACGTCGACGTCCCGGCGGTCGGGGCAGCGACGCCAGCGAAGCCAGCGAGCAGTGCCCGCTGCTGGTCCATGAAGGCAGACAGTCTGCTCTCCAAGGCCGTCAACCTGAGTCCGAGCTCAGGTGACCCAGCAGCCCCCGACTCGGGCCCCGACGGCGTCGGGCCCGACGTCGGCTGTCGCGGAGGCGAGTCCAGAAGGACCACAGGACTTACCCGGGCAGGCATCTCCGACTCCAGGCGAGGTCGCTTCGGGATGTGCTCCTTCTCCAAGGACCCGGGGCGGCTGTCGGGGCTATGCGACCTGGCCCTCGCGGAGCCAGGAGCGTCCACCGACGCCGCCCTCGCGGGCTTTTCCTTCCGACGATGGTCCCCGGAGGGAGAACCCCGGTCGGAGGAGCTCCGGCGACGGTCCGAGCTGGAGCCTTTCGACACGGAGGCCTCCGACGAGGTCCGGGTACGGCTGGGGTCAGCGAAGATTCTCTCCCGCTGATGCCGCCGACTTCTCAACGCCTTCGAGGACAGTTTGCTGCAGGGCCCACAGATCAGTTCCTCATGATCCGGGCCCAGGCAGCGGAGGCAAAAGTCGTGTGTGTCGGTTAGTGACATATTTCGGTCACACCGACCACACCGCTTAAACCCACTGGCAGCCATCGGGGAAAAAGGGCCCCTGCGAGGTCAAAGGACCGGGCTGCCAGGGAAAACGAAAACGAAAGCTGACTAAGTCAGAAAAACCGAAAAAAGGATAAAATAAAGAAGAAAATCAACTTTTTCGCGGGGACAAGACGGGGACGTCTGTAGGGCTCCGCGGAAAAAAGAAGACTGGCTAAGATGGCACCTTCGGGCGGGAAGACGACCGCGCATGCGCGCTGCAATTCCCAAAGGCTTTCTTTGAAAGCTGGGGAAAATTGCTCCGCGAGGGCTCCGTCGGCGCCGACGTCACCCATAAGTGAGGACTGACTTCCTGCTTGGTCCTGGAGAAACAAATATTATACTGAGAATGATCAATTAAGGAATTCCTCTGAGCCAGACCATGATATTGATTCCATGATATTTGAGGAAGAAGGAGATATATCAAATGATCAATTGGAATACATGGATTGCTCTCTGTCTAGGCTGCTGTTTTAAAGTAGTTTCTCACTAATACAACCACCACCAAAAGGAACTGTAACTTGTTCTTTTATCTACCCAGAAAAGTCTCTGCAAGAAAGCTTTAGGGTAGGATTGAGCCACGTAGAGAGAGTGAACCAGCAAAAGGGTTTGCAGCTGGCTAATTATTTGTAATTGAGCCAGGCACAAGTGCACGTGAGCTCTAGAAGGAAACTTCTTCCTTGTGTGTGTGAATAGAAGAAAGTTATCCTTGATAAAGAACAGTTTTTTTGTTACTTTTGGGTTTGTTTTTGCCTTTTGAAGCACTGCTAAGAAGGTCATTAGCAGGAGCCATCAAAAAGACCTTTTCTGTTTCCCATCAAGGTCTTTATTGATTTATTGCTTAAGAAGTTCAGTTACCTTATATCATGTTTTTGTTTTTCCTGAGTACAATACTTGAAGCAAGTGTCCTTTTGTGTTACCAAGTAAATCTGTGTGGGAGAATTAACCCCATGAATAAAATCTGTTATTCTTTGCTTACACTCGAGCATCACAACTCATTATTTTGTGAAGGCTGATTCTGGTATGAATGAACTGAAACCCCCACAATCCTTTGCAAGTCATAATAATATTTTGCCTTTGCCAAGACTGTGGACTTTCACGACCGGCGCCCCCGTTTACACAGTACCGAGCAAAATGGTAGAAACCATTATAAAGAACAAAATTACTGAACACGTAGATAGGCATGGCTTAATGGGAGACAGCCAACATGGCTTTAGACAAGGAAGATCTTGTCTTACTAATCTGTTATCTTTTTTTTTTAAGATGTCAATAAACAGGTAGACAAAGGTGAGCCGTTCCATATAGTGTATCTGGATTTTCAGAAAGCCTTTAATAAGGTCCTTCATGAGAGGCTCTTGGCGAAGTTAAAAAGTCATGGAATAGGAGGCAGTGTACGATTGTGGATCAGGAACTGGTTAAAAGATAGAAAGCAGAGGGTAGGGCTAAATGGCCAATTTTCCCAATGGAGAAAGGTAAATAGTGTGCCCCAGCGATCTATGCTTGGTCTGCTGCTTTTTAACATATTCGTAAATGACCTGGGAATAGGAACAAGTGAGGTAATCAAATTTGCATATGACACAAAATTATTTAAAGTTGTTAAAACCCAAGAGAATTGTGAAAAATTACAAGAGGGCCTTGATAAATTGGAAGACTGGATGTTCAAAATGGCAGGTGAAATTTAACGTGGACAACTGCAAAGTTATGCTGCTGGAAAAGACCACCACAAACTACAGCTACACAATGCAAGGTTTCACATTAGGAATCACCACCCAGGAAAAAGATTTAGGCGTTATTGTGGACATTCTATTGTGCAACTGCACGTTAATATTGTCTGGTCACCGTATCTTAAAAAGGATATAGCGGAATTAGAAAAGGTACAGAGAAGGGCCACCAAAATGGTAAAGGGGATGGAAGGATATCTCTACGGAGGAGAGGCTTAAAAGGTTAGGGCTCCAACCTGGAAAAAGATACAGCTGAGGGGAAATATAATAGAGATCTATAAATTAAAGAACCAAGTGGAACGGGTAAACACAGATCAACCGTTTACCCCCCAGAAGACCCCATATGGTCCTCTTTTATAATGTATTTTTCATGTTTATCATTATACTGTTTAATTTAATTCTTGCTTCATTTTCTTTGGCTTTTATTTGGGATGACATTTCCTTTTTGTTTATCATGATTTTATCTTTTTTACATATTTATATATTTATAGTGTTGGCCATATTTATTATTTATAAGTGTTTTAATGTATTTACATATCTATTTATGATTTCTATGTAGCCCAATCCCCTGACGAAAGCTGTGCCGAAACACGGCTGTGTCGGGAGGCCCCATAGCAGCACCCTGGGGGTGAAGCAATTCAAATAAAGTTTGTATCACACCACTCTTGCCTGGTGGTTTGAGATACAATTGTGCGAGTGTGCAGTGCTGTTCCTAGCTGGCCTTTTTGGGAACCTGCCAGGTACTTGTGATCTGGATTGGCCACTGTTGGAAACGGGATACTGGACTTGGTCTGGCCCATTATGGCATTACTTACGTTCTTACGTAACAAGAGTAACATTCCCATTCACTAACACGGGAAACTAAAATCCTTAAACAGTTGCACTGATAACTTATAGAACTATGTGCAAGGCAAGAACAAAGCAATTAGGACAGGGTCATACTTGCCATTTTGTGGAGTACCATCTAAGAAGACCTCTTATGAATGAAGTGATGTGATCCTTAATAGTCGCCTCCAGGGAAAAACCATCCAGAGGCACCCAGTGCTCCAGGACCTACACAAACCGTGAAAATAGTCACTGAATACAAAGTGTGGGGAGGTGGGGAGGGGAGTGGGGAGTCCTGAACTGGACTGGACAGACTCAAGGAAAGACCATCAGCAGGTAAGGTCTAATTTTGCCTTCCTTCGCATCCCTCCAGTCCAGTTCAGTACGTTTTAATGTACCAGAGCAGTAAGTAAGTATGGGAGGGACTCACTAGTCTAACTTGTAAGAGAGGCTCCAAAATGTGCATCATTAGATTGCTGCCATCTAGATAATGACACATGAAAATATGCAAAAAAACAACCAGGAAGCTGCTCTGAACTGTCCACCAGCTGAACTAAACCATGCTCTGCCCAAGAAGGCCGCTTGCAACCTTGTTGAATGAGACTTAAGACCACTCGGCACAATCCTACTCTTGAGCAAATAGGAAGAGACAACTGCCTCATTTAGCCCACGCACAACAGAAGTTTTGGAAGCCACCGCCCCCTTGCATGGACCCCTAAACAAGACGAATTAATGATGTGACCGATAGACTGCGTTCGTTTAAAATAGTGGCATAACACTCTGTGCAAATTGAGACAGTGGAGTCAAACTCCCTCAGACTCTGCCATCTGCGCAAAAAAACAGCAGAGATCCTGATTGGTTCAGATGAAGACGGAAATATCAACATGGGCAAAATGGATGGAACTGGTCACAAGACCATGTTCCCTTAGGCATAACTAGGAAATGTTCTCTGCAGAATAGAGCTTGGAGCTCCAAAATTCCCCATGCTGGACAAATAGCCACCAAGAAAAAAAAACTGCCCACAAGGTCAGGTCTTGCACGGAAGCGCGAGTCAGCAGCTCAAAAGGCAACCCCAACAGAGCAGAAAAACACCAGATGAAGGTCTCACAGGGAAACCATAACCTGAACTGGTGGGCAATTCTGTTTTACCTTGCGGAGGAAAAAACGTAACACGTTTGGCTATGAGGTCAGGAAAAATCCAAGTACTCACCCCCCCAGTAACATGAAATAGTCACAACTTGGTCCCATAAGGAATTCAAAGCCAATCCCTTGTCCAGCACAACATGAAAAAAGGTTAAATACCCAGAAGCAAGGACGAATAGGATCAGAGCCAGTTGTCCTCCCAATGTTCAACACCTGCCACACACAGACATAGGCTAAGGGCTTATAGTAGAGTGGCCACCACTGGTACAGAGCAACCCCTCCTTCTTAACCATACCCTTTCAAGAGTCAGGCCTTAAGTGAGACGCAATGCACTTGAGACATCAGAATCGGCCCTTGCTAGGATAGGTCGACCCTGTATGGGAGACGCCATGGACTCACTACCAAGAGTGTAAGGAGGGCAGTATACCATGGCCTGCGGGGCCAGTCCAGGGCAACTAGAATCACCCAATTCGGGTGGCCTATGTATTGAAGGGGGCAGCCTAAGAGGAGCTACAGAGGAAGCATATACAACAGACCTTGTTGGCCTACTTTGTACCAGGGTGACAGACTCCCCTGGACATGTGACCCCTGCCACCTGCAGAAGAACCAGCTCACCTTGGTGTTACATACCGAGACCATCAGCAAACACGAATCACAGGAACCCCCCTACTGCCAGAAAGGGTTTAAAGTCTTTACCAAGAGAAACCCAAGATCAGGAACTTCCTTAAGAGGTGGAAGGACCTTGTGCCTATGTAAGTAGGAACTGTGTAGGAAGGCTTTCATAAATGGGGAGGAGAGAAAGTCTGATTCATGCTATGAATGGCTCTGGATATTGGCAGACAGTAGTGATCCAGGGTGCCGTTTGCAAGCACCTTTTCTTGGCCCCCAAAGAAATAAAGAAAAACTACTGCAACTTGGAGAGAAGCAAAAAGGCAAAGAGCTTTAGGGCTATCTGTATGTTTCCTGAAATTACGTGCATTTTCTGTTTTAAAGGATCTGTTGGTAGCGCAGGTGGAAAATGGAGGAGAGGGAGAAATGAAGAAGGTTGGGGGAAAGTTAGTTTGACTATTTCCTACCCCTCTAAGTGTTGTTCTGGCATAGACTCTAAAATAGTCCAGTCCTGTAGCTTCAAACAATGGAAGCCTCTGCCTCAAATAACTACCGTTAAACCCCAGTGGGTTTCGTTCTTCTCATTCCTGACTTTGCACAAAGAATATTGTGTGTTTTGTCTATCGTTAATGGATTGTAACCTTCAAGACAGAGAGACTTCCACTGATGAGTCTCCTTACAATGCTGCATATCTTTAGGGGTGCTGTATAAATAGTTATCCAGAGATAATGTGGGCAATTTTTTTAAATGCCCAATTTCCTTTATCCAAGGGAAAGACGATAAACATGGTTAAACATTTATACTAGGCATTTCATTCCAGACCAAAATCCTGAATCCTGGTACGAATGGGGTATGCTTTCCTGTGCATACTGTTCTAAGATTTACAAGGGCCAAAGTTAAGGACCCGACAAAGTATAGAAAAAAGAAATTCCGCAGTTTAACTATAATGCATAAATTTAAAATGGCATATCATGGGCCAGCCCAGAGACTTAGTGGCAGTGTAATGTGCTGCTGTGTGGAAAGGGGGAAATTAGACCCTACATTCTAATTCTCATAATCATGCAACTATAACAAAAGAAATAGTACCATACCAGCTTTCACGCATACCAAGAAAAGGACACAGAAGACAGACGAGAACCTAACAAGCTGCTAAGTCCGTCTAATGCGTTCAGTCAGAGCACTACGGAGTGTAAAATGCAACTCCCTGACCCCTGGCTGGAAACAGTCAGTAGGGACAGAACTGCCTTTTAATTTCTTTATCTAGCTAATCTCCCCAAGATGACAAAAATGCCAATCCTATAGCATTCCCGACAATGAATCGCCGATGAAGAGACATGAATGGACATAGGAAAGGTGGACCAGAAACTGCAAAAAAGGTTAACCAAAGTGGCCCCAACCACTGAAAGATGGCACAGGATGGCTGCAAATCCCAAGGCAGCAACAGCATCCCATAAATTGCTGCTCTAAATGCTGTTCTTGTCTTCAAGAAGACACCAATCTCCCTAGATGTAAAAACAAAAAACTGCTAGGAAAATGACTGCTGTTCACACCAAAATCCCTTTGGCTCCAAAATAGCAGTAAGTCTCTTTCCCCGGAACTTGAGACCTCTTAGGACTGGCCCCTCAGTCTCAGGCCCTGACTTCAGCTGCCCAAGGGTCAATGAATAACACCTAAAGCTTAACCGCAATCTCTTGTGTCCAGAGCAGGAGAGTGGCCAAATCTGGCAAAAATCACATCAGCCAGACTTGCCTGAATTACCCTCTAGAGCACGTGAAGGTGGGACCACCCGCCAATTGACTCTTCTTCGTCCTGTTTCCTCGGCCCATAACCTTGGGGTCATCTTTGACTCCTCTCTTTCCTTTTCCACACATTTGATTTATAGCTAAAACCTGTTACTTTCTCTACAAGATTCTCAACAAAATTCATCCCTTCCTCTCTGAACTCTTGTTCACTCGTTGGTCACCTCCCATCTTGACTATAGCAACCTCCTCCTTGCTGGTCTCCCTCAGTGTCATCTCTCTCCCCTTCAATCTATCCAGAACTCTGCTGGGAGGCTAATCTTCTGCCAACCCCGATACACCCATATAACCCCTCTTCTAAAATCACTTCAATGGCTCCCTTTCCATATCCAATTCAAACTTCTCCTTCTAATATATAAATGAATTCACTTTACTGCCCCTCATTACCTTGCCTCTCTTCTCTCTCCCTACACCCCAACTTCTGAAGTTTGCAGAAGAAAAGGGCATAGAGAGAAGAAAGCCAGAGGACGAGCATACTCCTTTATTGCATGGAACAAACTTTCTCTATCTTTACATTGTTTCTTCTCTCCGCCTCTTCAAATCCATGCTAAAAGGCCTACCTCTTTGAGGCCACATTTGGATCCTAATCCTTTATTCTCCTTGTCTCTTTCCCTATTTGAACCCCCTTGCTACTCTTGAATTGATCTGTATGTCTTGATTAGATTGTAAGCTCTACAAACGGGGACTGTCTTCTTTATCTTTGTACAGTGCTGCGTACGCCTTGTAGCGCTATATAAATGATTAATAGTAGTAGCAGTAGTAGTGGTCCCTCAGATAAAAAAAAGCATTTATCTGCTTTTTTTTTTTTTTGAGGCATTAGCTTTTTCCCTCCTTGTGTCTTACCCACAAAAGCAAGGGAAAGCACAGTTACTTACCTGTAACAGATGATCTCTGGGAACAGCAGGAATAAATCTTCACATATGGGTATCGTCGGTACCGACGGAGCCTGCGCGGGAACGCTCCCCAGCGTCCAGTAAGAAATCTTTTGGGAGCAACCCACAGCGCCTGTGCACTGCCTTCCCGCCTTTCCCAACCGCCTCTCTCCAGTTCGAGTTTTAAAGCTGAGACAAAGAGAGAGAGAGAGAGAGGAAAGGAAAGATAGATAGAGAGATACAACTCCTAGGGGAGGTGGGTGGGTTGTGAAGACTTATTCCTGCTGTTCCCAGAGATCACCTGTTACAGGTAAGTAATTGTGCTATCTCCAGGAACAAGCAGGAATGAGTCTTCACATATGGGGACTCCCTAGCTGCAGATGCTATGGGAAGACCCCAGGTTGTGTGTCCTTGTAAAGGACTCTACCTCCCCCCATGGATCTCTGGCATCCAACCAGGGTAGGTGGGTAGGAGTTGATTAGGAATGGAACAGGTGTTTGAGAACAGTCTGACCAAACGAGGCATCCCGGCGGGAGTCCTTGTCCAAACAGTAATGGGCTGTGAAGGTATGAACCGAGGCCCAGGTGGCCGCTCGACAGATTTGGTCGATGGACACAGAGTTTAGATGAGCCATTGAGGCTGCCATGGCTCTCACATTGTGAGCTGTGACATGGCCCTCCAGAGAAAGGTTCCTACTCTGGTAGGCGAAAGAAATACACTGAGCAATCCAGTTGGACAGTGTTCTCTTAGAAACTGGAAGTCCTAAATGAGAAGGATCAAAAGCAACAAAGAGTTGAGAAGATTTTCTATGTTGCTGTGTTCTTTGTAAGTAAAAAGCAAGAGCTCTCTTACAATCCAAGGTATGAAGATTCCTCTCTGCACTTGATGCACGAGGTCCTGGAAAAAAGACAGGTAAATATACCTCTTGGTTTACATGAAAAGGCAAGACCACTTTGGGCATAAAGTGTGGATTGGTCCTGAGGACTACCTTATCATGATGGAACCTTGTATAAGGTGGATTAGCCACCAAAGCTTGCAATTCACTGATGCGGCGTGCTGAGGTGACTGCAATGAGAAAGATAACTTTCCAAGAAAGAAATTTCAAGGAGGTGGTGGCTAAAGGTTCGAAGGGTGGCTTCATAAGCTGGCCAAGAACCAGGTTTAAGTCCCATGCCACTGGAGGTGGTCTAATGGGAGGTTTTGTTAGAAGAAGGCCTCTCATGAATCTTGTTATAAGAGGATGAGAGGAAATAGGCTGTCCATTGAGAGGCTTGAGGGACGCTGCAATAGCACTCAAATGGACTCTTACTGAATTTGTTTTAAGACCTGCATGGGATAAATGCAGGAGATACTCTAGTAAAGAATTCAAAGGTATTGCAAGAGGGTTAAGACCCTTCTCTGAACACCAAATGGTAAATCTTTTCCATTTGAAAGCATAGGAACGTCTAGTAGAAGGCTTTCTAGAAGCATGAATAATATCTCTGACTTGCTGAGAGAGATGAAAACCTTGAAGGTCTAGGCCTTCAGCAACCAAGCCCTGAGATGAAGAGACTGGGGGTTTGGGTGCCACAACGTTCCCTCCTCCTGGGATAGAAGGTCTGGTGCAGAGCCCAAGTCCAGGGAAGGAGCTTGAGAGAGATGCAGAAGTAGAGGATACCACACTTGGCGTGGCCAATGTGGTGCTATGAGGATCATGGTTCCTCGATCTCTCTGAAGCTTGAATAGTGTTTTGGGAATTAGGGGAATGGATGGAAAGGCATAAAGGAAGTCTTGACCCCAGTGAAGGAGGAAGGCATCCTTGGCCTGAACTCCCTGACACGGAATTCTGGAACAGAACCGGGGAAGTCTGGCATTCCACGGACTTGCAAAGAGGTCTATGTCCGGGGTTCCCCAAATTCGAAAAATCCTGGCTACCTGGTCCATGTGGAGCGACCACTCGTGTGGAAGCAGAACTCGACTGAGTCTGTCTGCCCAAGAGTTTTGAACGCCTGGAAGATATACTGCCAGAAGATGAATGTGATGCTCTCTGGCGAAGGCCCAAAGTCGCAAAGCTTCGTTGCAAAGTGACAGAGAGCCAGTCCCGCCTTGCTTGTTTACACAGAACATGGCTACTTGGTTGTCCGTATGGATGAGGACTGTCCTGTAGCTGAGCAGGGAATGGAACACTCTGAGAGCTAAGAATATTGCTCTGAGTTCCAAGAGATTGATATGCAGAGAAGTCTCCTGTGGAGACCAGATGCCCTGGGTGGAGAGATCCTGCAGATGAGCTCCCCAACCCATTGGAGAAGCATCTGTTGTAAGAGTTGCTTGGGGTAGTGACTGCTGAAAAGGGGACCCAAGCAACAGATTTGGAGAGGACTTCCACCACTGGAGAGACCAAAAAAGGCAACTGGAGTTTGCTATTTTGTCTGACAGGCAACCTGATGCCTGAGTCCATTGGGTGGACAAAGTCCATTGAGCTGCCCTCATGTGAAGGTGAGCATATGGAACCACGTGCACGGTAGATGCCATGTGGCCTAAGAGTTGTAACATCTCTCGAGCAGTTAAATGGGACTTTAACTGAATCTGGGAGGCTAACTGCACTAAGCGTAGGCAACGGGCCTGAGGAAGATAGGCCCTTGCAGTTGTGGTATCCAGCAAGGCCCCTATAAACTCCAGAGACTGAGTAGGGGTGAGATTTGATTTTGGGATGTTTATTACCAGTCCCAAATACTGGAGAACACGCATTGTGCAGATTAGACAATTCTGGGCCTCTGACTGGGATGGAGCTCGAATGAGCCAGTCGTCCAGGTAAGGGAAGACAAATATTCCTAGAGTGCGTAGAAATGCAGCTACTACTGCCATGCATTTCGTGAACACCCTTGGTGCAGAGGCCAGACCGAACGGAAGCACCCTGTATTGGTAGTGCTTCCCCTGAAAAAGGAATCGAAGGAACCTTCTGTGTGTTGGATGGATGAGGACATGGGTGTACGCATCCTTGAGATCTAGAGAACAAAGACAGTCCTGACTCTGAAGGTATGGAAGCAGAGCACCGAGAGAAATCATCTTGAATTTCTCTTTGAATAGAAACTTGTTCAATTCTCCGAGATCTAATATGGGTCTGTAGCCCCCTGTTTTCTTTGGGATAAGAAAATAAGGGGAGTAGAACCCTGAGCCCTGTTGAAGAAGAGGTACTTCTTCTATTGCCCCTTGGGCAAGAAGGTGGCAATCTCCTGACCCAGAAGGTTGAGGAGAGATGTTGGAGAATTGAACTGTTTCACCATGGTGCGATGAGGAAGGCTTAAGAAATTAAGCTTGTACCCTTCCCTTATGATGGAGAGGGTCCATTGCTCTGCTGTGATTTGTTCCCATCTGGGAGCAAAGTAAGCCAACCTTCCTGGAATGGTGAGGGGCTCTGGTTCTTCCAGAGCTAGAAAGGCTAAGTTCTCTAGTTGCAAGTCAAAGGCCCTGAGGAGGCTGAGGCTGCTGGGCCGTGGAAGGCCTAGCAGCCTTTGACTTGGCCTGTTTAGGTGGTTGCTGACGTTTTGCAGCAAAATGACCTGCAGAAGATGCCTGCTGACCATAAGCAGGATAATATCTTCCCTTTTTAGAAAAAGATGTCTTTTTGAAAAATCTTTTCTTAGCAGGAGCAGAGGTGGACTTTGAAAGTCGATCCAAAGCGGCGTTCTCAGCATCCATCTGAGTGGCCTTTGCTTGCCAATCCTTGCCAAAAAGGTTTTCACCTGTACAAGGAAGATTTCCTAATTCATCTTGGACCCAGAGTTCCAAATCAGAAGCTTGTAGCCAAGTAATTCTGCGTGCACCTATGGCAATAGCCGAGGCTCTGCTTACACACTCAAAAGAGTCAAAGACTGCACCGTTAGAAAATTTGGAAACATCCTGGGCATGTTTGAGCCAAGTGAGAAACTCCGGCCTTTTATCTTCTGAAATAAAAGGGGTTAAAGTCTGCAGATGATCTGTGACTTCCTTTAGAAACATCCCTATATACAGACTATAGGAGTTGCATTTGGCCGTAGGGTTTTTCAAGCTTCTATGCTAGCTGCTAGAATCATCCAGGGTCCTGCATTCACGTCTTGGAGGATTAGATGAGTGTCTTTTTGCACTCTTTATCTTTCTCATGTCAGACTCTACCACAATAGAGTGGTGAGGAAGCTGAGTCTTATGAAAGCCAGGAGAAGGAGGGACACGATACATGGTGTCTAACCTGTGAGAATGAGGAGAGGTAGTAAGAGGTGTCTCCCACATGCTCAACATGAGATCATACAAAATCTCATGAACAGGTAAAGTAGCTGCCTCTTTAGGAGCCTTAGGATATTGTAGAATATCCAGCTGCTTGGCTCTAGGCTCTGACTCAGGGGCCACTGTGATGGAGAGGCCCCTAGCCACCTCCCTAATGAAGTCTTGAAAAGACAAGTCTTCTGGAGGAGACATTCTTCGTTTAGGAGAAGACTCCTGAGGAAGAAGTATCGATGCCTCGACAGATCCTTCGGACTCGTCAGAGTCTTCGGAGGAATCGAAGTATCGCCTGTCTGGATGCTCCTGTAAAGCCCGATATGCGTACCGAGTGGGATCGACATCGGGAGTAACCGTTACCGGTTCAGTACCGATGGGCATCATAGGACAGGGTACCGTTGCAGTCGACACCGAAGCCGATGTCAATGCAATCGGTACCGGCACCGGGAATGATGCCGGTGCCGGTACCGGCAACGGGGATTGTTGCGGTACTGGAGGCATCGCAGCCTGCATGAATGCCGTCAGGGTGCGCTGCATGGTCAGAATCTTCTGATCCATTGACACCAAAGTCTGGATGTCGGTACCAGTGGGAGTCACCGATACCCCAGAACACGGCAACAGGTGATTGGTCGAGGCCGAGCCATCGATGTCAACCTGGGACCCCATAGACAATGCTTTGGAAGCCGGAACTTCCCGCCGGGGGAACTTTGCCGGTGCGGAGTCCTCGATGACAAGCCTGGAGGCATCTCGATGCTTAGAGGGAGATTTGCCCTTCGAGGACCGGCCAGATTTATGCTTGGTTACCTGAGATCCATGGGAGGAAGAAACAGCCCTTGAAGACATCGATGCCACCGAAGCTGCATCAGAGGGAAACAGGGTACCGAGCTTGGCTGCTCGGTTCTGCCGACCTCTTTTAGACATCATGGTACAGGACACACAATCCGTGATGGAATGGTCAGGGCCCAAACAATTTAGACACCAATCAAGGGTGTCGGTGACAGAAATAGTAGCGCCACATTTTGTGCACTTTTTAAACCCAGAGGCGGGCTTCTCCATGAGGAGAAAATCTTTAGGCCTAAGGCCCAAAAACTAAAATGCACAGTGAAGAAAGTATAAGTTTTTTTTGTTTGTTTGTTTTTAAAGAAAGAAAAGAAAAAAACGGCGGTACCGGTCCGACATCAAAGAAGGCAGACGCGACACAAAAGAATAAAGAAAAAATAAAGAACTTCTTCTGCGGTGACAGGAACACGACCTGCTGGCGCCGCGGAAAATAAGAACTGGAGAGAGGCTGTTGGGAAAGGCGGGAAGGCAGCACGCAGGGGCTGTGGGATGCTCCCAAAAGCTTTCTTACTGGACGCTGGGGAGCGTTCCCGCGCAGGCTCCGTCGGTACCGACGATACCCATATGTGAAGACTCATTCCTGCTTGTTCCAGGAAATGAGAGCTACTGCACACTCACGAGCATGAAGACGATCCGACAACTTCACAATTGCTGCTGAATCAGAGATCCAGAATGTCCACCATTAGAGCTGAAATCAGTCATGCACCAATGGCAATAGCAGAGGTTCTGCTGATGCATTCAAAGCAGGCAAAGGCTGCACGACTCACAAACTTGGAGACATCTTGAGCATGCCTGACAAGAGTAAGGAAGTCTTGTCGTCTGTCATCTGGGAGAAGTGGGCTCATAAGCTCCAAATCTCCTGTGACCTCCTTGAGGAACATACCCATATATAAAATATATGAGCTGATCCTAGCTGAAAGCATGGAAGCTTGAAAGGTTTGACGCCCAAAAGCATCAAGACCTGCATTCACGACCTGGAGGATTGGATGCATGTCTCTTTGCACTTTTCATCCTACGCATGGCTGGACTCCACTACCATTGAAGTGTGTGGCAGCTGAGTCTTTTGAAATCTAGGACATGGTGGAACTCGAGAGATGGTATTAAGTCTCCTAGAATGAGGAGGAGATGTGGTCAAAGGTGTCTCCCACATTCTGAGCATCAAATCACGAAAGAATTTCATTAATGGGCAGAGTGACTGCCTCCTTTAGAGCCTTAGGATATTGGGGAATTTCCAATTCCTTTGCTCTAGGTTCCTTTTCAGGAGCTACTGTGATTGAAAGGCCTTTGGCAACATCAGGAATAAAATCCTGAAAAAAGACATGTCCTCCGGGGATAACATTCTGCGTTGGGGAGAAGAGTCTTCCGGGAGAAACACTCTGCTACCGGCAGAATTATCAGAGTCATCGGAATCGGAGGATTCGCAGTATCTCTGATCACGATGTTCATGTAAGGCACGGTCCCGGTATCGAAGTCGGTACCGAGTTGATCTGGTACCGATCTTTCAATGCCAGCCAAAGACGGCATGGGAAGAATTCCCACCGGGGTCGGTACCGTCGGTGCCGGTACCGGTATCTGTAACAATGACGACACCAGCATCAGTACCGGTGCCCATTGAACCATCGGTGTCAACGGTACCGCAGCTGTAAGGAGAGCTGCAATACTACACTCGATAGGGAGAAATCTCTGGTCTATTGATGCTGCCGGTGCCTGGGTATCAGTACTGGTGAAAACTGCCAGGACCCCTGAGCATGGCACCAGTAGTCTGTTGAGGCTGAGGCCTTGAGAACATCCTGGAACCCAGTTAATGCTTTAGAGGCTGAAGCCTCCCACCAGGGCTGTTTTGCCGGTGTAGTTCCCTCAAGGGCAATGCCAATGGCCTCTCGATGCTTTGCAGGAGAGCTACCCCTTGAGGACCGGCCTTTATGTTTAGTTACCTGAGATCCATGGGAGGAAGAAGAGGCTCTTGAAGACGTCCATGCAATGGACCTGGCATCGGAAGAAAAGAGGATACCGAGCTTTACAGCCCGGTTCTGTCTTCCTCTTTTAGTCATTGCATTTTTAAAACCACTAGCTAGTTTTTCCATCTTTAAGGAAAAATGGGGCCTAATGCCCAAAATGGCACCTAGCACCGAAAAAGAAAAGTTTCTGAAGAGAAACAATTCAGAGGGTTTTTTTTAGAAGAAAAGAAAAAGAACCGGCGGTACCGGTAGGCGTCGTGCGGAGGCAAACGCGACCACAAGAAAACAAGATTAAGGTGAAATTTCACTTACCGTTAATTTCCTTTCCTAGAATACTGCTAGACCAGTCCAGACAAACGGGTTGTGTCCCCCTGCCAGCAGATCCTGGAGACAGAGAACTCTACCAGAGCTCTAATAGGCTGATCCCTGGTGATGCTGCTGAGATGATGAGACTGTACCCCAAGGGGTCTCCCTCAGTATCGTCCACAAGCTGAACTTCATGAAAACTAAACAACTACATACAGCCGGTCAACTGACCCGGCCTCAACTATGTACAGGGTGCTGAAAGCAAAAGATAACGGCGGCTCCGCTGCACCAGCAGGAATGAGACTGACAGCAGGGTGGGTCCTGGACTGGTCTAGCAGTATTCTAGGAAAGGAAATTAACGGTAAGTGAAACTTCACCTTCCAATTCATACTGCTAGACCAGTCCAGACAAACGGGCAGTACCCAAGCTACCGACCTCTAGGGTGGGTCCAAGGCCGCCGAAATCACTGACCCGCCAAAACTCATCTCCCGCCGAGCGTGGACGTCCAATCAATAGTGACGGACAAAAGTCGATAGCGACGACCAAGTTGCAGCCCGGCAGATGTCGAGGGGTGCCACATGGGAACGCTCGGCCCAAGACGTCGCCTGCGCCTGCGTGGAGTGTGCTCGGAGCCCTACAGGCACTGACTTGCGCTGAAGAATATAGGCTGCTTTAAGAGCTCCTCTTAGCCACCTGGCGATAGTAGCCTTAGAGGCTGCAAACCCTCAACGGGAACCCGCAAGGACAAAGAGATGATCCGTCTGCCGAAAGGAATTGGTGACTTTAAGATACTAACAGAGGACCCGTTTGAGATCTAACGCACGTAAGTGACGAAGCTGACCCGTACACTGCTCTGGAGAGAAGGACGGCAAGAAGAGGGGCTGATTGATATGAAAAGGCATAACCACCTTGGGCAAAAAGGATGGACCTGTCCAAAAAGTCACGCCCTCTGATGAGACAGAAAGATAAGGATCCCGACAAGAGAGCGCTTGGAGCTCGGAAATGCGCCATGCTGAGGTAATGGCCACCAGGAACACCATCTTCAAGGTTAAGTCTTTGAGCGAAGAGGCCCGTAACGGCTCAAAAGGCGAAGCCACCAAGGCCCGGAGGACCAGGGCGAGATCCCAGGCCGGGAAGACCGGACGGCACGGGGGCCGCACGGATTTAACTCTTCTGAGGAAACGCGAGACGTCGACATGCGAAGCGATACAGCGCCCCAAAACCAGACCACGGAAGCATGTAAGGGCCGCCACCTGAACCCGAAGAGTACCGAGAGCCAGCCCTTTGTCCAGACCGGCCTGGAGGAACGCAAGAATATCAGGAATGCCGCTACTCCAGGGAGACACCCCATGCTGTGAGCACCATGATTTGAAAAGGCGCCACACCCGAGCATAGGCTAAGGAGGTGGAAGAACAGCGCGCCTTAAGCAAGGTGGATACCACGCTGGCTGAATATCCCTTACGAACTAGCCTGCGGCGTTCAAGAGCCAAGCCGTAAGCAAGTAAGGAGCCGGGTCTTCCATGGCAATTGGCCCCTGCTGCAGAAGCACTGGAAAACCCTGAAGCGGCAGAGGAGCTGCTCGTGCAAGCCAGACAAGATCCGCATACCAGGGCCTGCAAGGCCAATCCGGAGCTACCAGAATCACCGGCCCGTGATGCTCCCTGATCCGTTGAAGAATCTTGCCAACCATGGACCACAGAGGGAAGACGTACAGAAGGAGTCGGACCGGCCACGGCTGCGACAACGCATCTATTCCGTGCGACCTGCTGTCTTTCCATCAACTGAGGAAGATCGGTGCTTTGGCATTTTCCCACGTCACCATGAGATCCACTGCTGGCTGACCCCATTGGCGGACAATCAGCGGAAAAAGGCGGCAACGCCAGAGCCCATTCTCCGGGATCCAGCGTATGGCGGCTGAGGAAGTCCGCTTCGATGTTGCTCTTCCCCGCAATGTGCTGCAACGAGAAGGTGAGGAGATGCCGCTCTGCCCAAGGAAGGAGAAGCCTCATTTCTTTGGAAACCCCCAGACTCTTCGTGCCCCCTTGGCGGTTGAGATACGCCACCGTCGTGGCATTGTCGGAGAGAACGCGAACTGCTTGACAATGTATGAGAGGCAGGAATCTTTGCAAGGCTAGGCGAACCGCTCTCGCCTCGAGGCGATTGATGGACCAGCGGTCCTCCTGAGGCGACCAGACCCCCCCTGTGCTGCGTGTGTGCCGCAAAGCGCTCCCCACCCAGAGAGACTGGCGTCCGTCATCAGAAGCAGCCAACGTGGAGACTCCAACGGAACCCCCTGTAGAAGGTTGCGTGCCCGGAGCCACCATCAAAGTTTGAGCCGGACCGACGGCGGAAGTGGAAGTCGAACCTGATAATCCTCCGACACCGGCGACCATCGTGACAGGAGCGCCCTCTGCAACTCTCGCATATGCGCCCGTGCCCAAGGCACCACATCGATGGTAGCCGCCATGGACCCCAGAAGCTGGAGGTAATCAAGCTCGAGGTGCCTCTCGCCGCTGGAATCACTGGAGCTGATCTACAATTTTCTGGAAGCGAACTTGTGTAAGCATCACCCGCCCGCGGCGAGTGTCGAACCGAGCCCCGAGAAACTCGAGGACCTGAGACGACTGGAGGCAGCTCTTGGAGTGATTGATCACCCACCCCAGGCCCTCCAGAAAAGCCACTACGCGGTCTATCGTCTCGTGAGCCTCTGCCAGAGAGTCCGCCCGAATCAGCCAATCGTCCAAGTAAGGATGAACTCGGATACCCTGCCTGCGTAAGGCCGCGGCCACCACCACCATTATCTTGGAAAAATGTCCTTGGCGCCGAGGACAAGCCAAAAGGCATGGCTTGGAACTGAAAATGCCGGCCTAGAACCGCCAATCGGAGGAACCGCTGACGCTCCATGCGGATGGGAATATGAAAGTACGCTTCCGCGAGATCAAGCAACGCCAGGAACTCGCCCCTGTGTAGCGACTGGATCACGGAACGCAATGTCTCCATCAGAAAATAAGGAACCCGAAGGCTGCGGTTTACCCCCTTGAGATCAAGAATAGGTCGAAAGGAACCATCCTTCTTGGGCACCACGAAAGAAATGGAGTACCGACCCGTCCCTTCTTCGAGAGGCAGGACGGGATGTATGGCGTTCAAAAGAAGCAGGCATTCGAGTGTTGTCTGGACGAAGCGGCGCTTCTCGGGAGATCCCGCCAGAGAGACTAGGAAGGCCTCGGGGATCGGGCGAGAGCACTCGAGGGAATAACCCCGAGAGATGCTATCGAGAACCCAAAGATCGGAGGTAATTCGCGCCCACTCCTGAGAAAACAATGCCAGCCGACCCCCTACAGGCGGCACAGACCGGAGTGGACCTAGTGCCCCGTCAGCGGGAGGACCTCGCGGTCCCTGAGAACTTTCCTCCTGCCGAGTAGGAGTCGGAACCGGAGCGGGCCCCCCCGAAAGGACTGACTTCCTCTTCCAGAGCGATTAGGCTTAGTCGGAGGCTTGGAGGAGCAATACCTTCTAAAGTCCCTGCTCCTGGGGAAACGGCGAAAAGATTGTGCCCGCGAAGACCGGCGAGCTGAAGCTCGCGGCCTATCCTCCGGCAAGCGTTGGGGCTTAACCTCCCCAAGATCCTTTATGAGCTTGTCCAGCTCCTCGCCGAACAGAAGCTTACCCTTGAATGGCAGCTTAGAGAGCCTGGACTTGGAAACGACATCCGCCACCCATTGACGGAGCCATAGCCAACGCCTCGCCACCGTCACGGCTGCCACCGATTGAGCCGAAAGGCGCAACAGATCATAAAAAAGTATCTGCCAAAAAAGGCCGTGACAGACTCCAAACGCCCGAGAGAGGAATCTTCAGGCAAGCACTGAATCCAGTGCAACAGCGCTTGGGCCGTTAGCCCCCCGCATACCGTCGCCTGCAGAGCCATGGAGGACGCGGAGAAAGCCGTCCTCAGCAAATTCTCCACCTTCCGATCCTGTGGATCCTTGAGAGCCGCTCCTCCCTCCACAGGGATGGTGGTATGCTTAGTCACTCCGGAAACCAAGGCATCTACACCTTAGGGAACACGAGCCACTGCTCCAGAAGCTCTGGCGGCCAAACATATAACTGCCCTAGGCGACAAGCGTTTCGCAAGGGCGTGTCCGGAGAGTCCCATTCCCGGGACACCATTTGCTGTAATTCCGTAGGGAAAGGAAAAGCCTTAGAGGGCTTGCGAATGCCCAGCAAGATGGGATCCGCCTGAGATCGAGCCTGAGAGGCTGGAGGCTCCGCTGGCGCCGAAAGACGGAGAGCTTCCGTCACTTGATCAATGAGGGCGGACAATTCTTCTTTGCGGAACAGCCGGATATCCTGTGACTTCTCCGGCCCCGGAATAGCCACTTAACCCTCCATAGCCCATGTTCCCTGTAAAATAGTTATCTCCAAGTTATAATGCCCTGTTCAATGTAATTTCAGTTTGTTCAATGTAAACCGCACTGATGCAGAATAGCGCGGTATATAAGAGAATGTAAATAAATAAATAAATAACTAAATAAAAATAGAAGAATCCGATGCAGAATACTCCCCATCCTCGAGCCCAGAGAGGTCCTCGGACTCTCCCGCGGAAGACACCTCCTCGTCAGGGTCACGATCATCCTGCACAAGCAAGTGTAATGCCTTAGACGTACCCTTGCGAGCTACAGCCCCCTTAGAACGCTTACGGCCAGCTGGAGCACCCAGGCGCTCAGGAGTCTTTGGCTGAAGCCCCACAGAGGGAGCCGAGGATTCAGCCCGCCACAAAGCCCATGCCTGGTGGAAAAGATGGAGAAGTTGATCCTCGGAAGGAGAGCCAGGCGCCAAGGAACTCAGGGCAGCCGGAGAGGCCCCCGTAGGGGCTCCCTGCAAAGCCGCCACCGTAAAAGGAGGCAACGGACCTTCTACTGCACGTAAGTCAGGAGCTGTAGCTTCCTGAGTGGCCAGCAACACTGAAGACTCCCCGGGGTGCGCCAAACAGGATGCGCATTGCTGATTTTGCAGCTCCTTCTGCTTCCTGTTACACACAATGCACCTAAGCCCAGAAGAAGGCATTGTGTGTGAAAAATAACGATTTTATTTATTTATTTACACTCTCTTATATACCGCGCTATTCTGCATCAGTGCGGTTTACAATGAACAAACTGAAATTACATTGAACAGGGCATTATAACTTGGAGATAACTATTTTTTTACAGGGAATATGGGCTATGGAGGGTTAAGTGGCTTGCCCAAGACCACAAGAAGCACCTGTGGGACTAGAAACCCCAGTCCTTCCGGCCCAAGGTTGCTGTCCTCTAGTGGGATTTGAACTCCCGACCTTCCGGCCTGAAGTACCTTGCCCCAACCACTAGGCCACTAAATCTTATTCTCCGGAGCACTCCTCTTTCTATAGTACAATTCTAGTAAAACCCCCTTAAGAGAGGAGAAGGAACAGAGGTACATACAGCAGGGCAGAGCTGAGCTTCCCGCCAAAAATCGGAGCTCTGTGGAAATTCAAAATGGCCGCCGGACAAATAAAAGTTAAATAAAAGGTCAAAAAAGCAGCGAATTTTTGAAAAAAGGCAGAAACCAGCCCCCCCGTCCAGGATTGACCCCTGTGCCAAAAATCTTTATCTTTATTTTACACTTGATAGACCACTTACGTCAAGACATTAAAGTGGTGTACAAAGAAAATAAAAGGTCAACACTGCAAACTACGGAAAAAGAACGCCAAAAAATGATAGGAAAGAAAGAGAAAGAATAGCGCAAAGCATAAAGACATCAAACAATAATCACAAACACAGACAGACTCAACCAACACTGACAAACAGGGGAATAACAGGACCAAACTCGGCTAGGACAGGACAGCAACCTACGGTTACATCAGGGAGGAGAATCCAGGGGGAGGTCAAACGCTTTTCTAAACAGATAGGTTTTAAGTGAAACTTTGAACTGAGGATAGGAGGGTTCAAGATGAAGGGACAGGGGAAGGGCATTCCACAGCCAGGGACCAAGAAAGAAAAAGGCAGAGTGACGGGTCTTTTCAAGATGCGCATGGGAAGGGGATGGTAAGGACAGACGATTTGCGTGGAGGGAGCAAAGCTGACGATAGGGCGTGTGAAGAGAAACGATAGGGCGTGTGAAGAAAAATGGGACAATTCTGAGAACGCGAAAATTCGGCGGATTTGGACCCCTCAGGAGCTTCAGCATGCATAAAACAAAGGAAAGCTGTACTCACAGATGCCAGCCAGTGCAGGGATTCCAAGGGCAGGATCAGAAAAACCACATCTGATGCCAAGCGAGCACTAATGCAGAGGTAACCCTCGAGTGTTAGTGAGCCCTTCTTCCAGCCAAGGCTGCCCTCATGGCTAGCTGCTGGGAATGCCTTCAGTCAGCGAGCGTCACTGTTTCTATACAGGAGCTCAGCTGAAACACCCTGCCAATCGAGGAGATCACTCTCAAAGTAGAGGAGTCCCCGAGCTTCGTCCTGAAATAGGGAAATTAATCCTTTCTCCAAAGGAGCAAAACAAAAAAAAAGCTACCAGGTCTGCTGGAGACAGAGAAATACTGAGAGAGACCCCTTGGGGTACAATCTCATCATCTCAGCAGCATCACCAGGGATCAGCCTATTAGAGCTCTGGTAGAGTTCTCTGTCTCCAGGATCTGCTGGCAGGGGGACACAACCCGTTTGTCTGGACTGGTCTAGCAGTATGAACTGGAAAGTAGAAATTTTCTGCGGTGACGGGATGCGTGTCCTGTTGGCTCCGCAGAAATGAAGAACTGAAGAGGGACAGGTGGAAAGGCGGGAAGGCAGCGCGCATGTGCAGAGGGATGCTCCCAAAAGCGTTCCTATTGGACACTGGGGAGCGTTCCTGCGCAGGCTCCGTCGGTACCGACGATACCCATATGTGAAGACTACATTCCTGCTTGTTCCTGGAGATTATCCTTATTTTGTGTTTCTTTTTAAAGTGCCATCAAGTCAAAGCTGACTCCTGACGACCCAGCAAGCCTTTGGGTTTTCTTGGCAAGGTATGACGAAGTAGATTGCCAGGCCTTTTTCTTCTGAAGCCATGGAGAGTAAAGTGACTTGCCCAAGGCCATAGTGACAATGGGAATCAAACCCTGATGTCTTGGTTACTAGGCTGTTGTTCTGACCCCTAGATAACCACTTTATAAGATGAACTCTAATGCACTGTAACTAATTGATATATGCTTATTTCACTGTACATAGTTATCACTTAAACCAGCTGTTGCTGATTTAAATTAATTCTTCCCTTATAACCTTATAACAGGAGTGAAAGGGGTTATGTAATTCTGTTCAATGTAATGTTCAATCCTTAAGTTCTCTGTAAACCGCTTTGATTCACGAAAAGCGGTAAATAAGCACAAATAAATAAATAAAACAAACATAACTATAAAGATAGTAGAGTGGAGGAGTAAAGATAGGACAGCAAGATTATCATAAATTAAGCCAATAGTTGGAGTGCAGTTGCCTAGTGCTTAAAACTCTAGTGAAGGGTTGCATAGCACGAGTTTAATGCTCTTAGGCAAATTACCTAGTGAACAAAACGTTAGCGTTAAACACATGCACACACAAGTCAGCACACTTCTGACCCCCTTGACACCAACCCCTACCCCAGACAGAAACAAAAACCTTGGTGGCTCAGTGGCCCCAAACAAACAATCCCCTAGGGGACCAGTGGCCCTGATCCTCCCTAGCACAGTACCTTTAATCATGTGGCGGGAGGGTTGCCTACACGCTCCCACCCCCTGCGCTGCCATCATGTAAAATAGTGCCATCTGGCCCTGCACACGAGCCGTCCCAGGATGCAACACAGAAGGGGGTGGAGGGAGAGCTCACTCTGCCATATAGGACATTTTTTGCCTTATATGGCAGTCTAACTCCACCCAGTGCATCCTGCTATTTTACAAGATGGCAATGCAGAGTCAGAAGCACTTGGGCAACGCTCCCGCCCCATGATTTAAGGTACCAGGGGGAGGTTTGTGCCGCTGGATCACCAGGGTTTTGTTTGTTAGGCTGGGGGGGGGAGAAAGAATCGGGGCCACCGGGCCACCAGAATTGTTGTTTCTGTCGGGAAGGGGAGTGGCAGTGTTTCCCCAATGCCTGGATCATCTGAGATGAAGTGCCAAACGTCATCTCACTTGATATTTCTGCTCCCAGATGGATCTTTACATCTGCCTGAAGATGACATGAAGAGCCAATGTTAAAAAAAAACAAAACAAAAAAAAACACCACACAGTGTAAAAAACTGCGTTAAGTTTCAGCGCAGTTTTTTTTTTTTACATCAGGCACAATTATGGAACGATTTGCAAGTCAAGTACACAGCAATTTAGCATGGTTGAGGTTTTTTTACATTTTTTCAGGTACTAGCTTGCTTTCTGCATCGAAGAGCAAGCCTAGGACCAGAAAAAAAGCCACGCTAAGCTTTTCTGTATCAACCTATTATAGGCCAATGCAGAAAACTAGTGGACCTTTAAGAATAGATAATGCCACTTTTAAGCACGCTTAAGGGGGGGTCACATTATGCAGTGAGCCAGGTAAGACGTGTTGTCACTGGCTCCGGGGCTCTCCCCTGTTCCTGACAAAATAATACTCGACTTATCTGACTGAACCCCCCGGAGTCTTGTCTCCTAGGACAGACAACTACCCCAGGAAACTACTCACCATAACTGAATCTCTCTGGAGTATATGGCCACAAAAAGGAGCCTGCTTGAAGAACCGCGCCACCAAAATAAAGATGGCAGCCGCATCACCACCACAAATACAAGCAGAAAACTCCTCCAATTTGGTGACGGAGGTAACCTCAGCTACAGGCCCTAGACGAACGGCTTTTGGAGCTGGATGAATGATTGATCCAAGTGACACAAAAGAGACCTTACCTGCTAATTAGTGTTCCTGAAGGAACTCCAGTCCAGTCCCTTTCTTCTGGGTTGTGTACCCCTTCCAGCAGCTTGGAGGCTGAGCCTATCATCATTTTGATGATGCTCTGGTATAAATACCACTGGCACCACCCACTGGCACCTGTAATCTATTGAAAAAGCAGACTTAAGAGAGACAATTAAGTAACCATAACTTCCTAAACAAAGTATAATTAACTTTTCAAACTGTAGAATATCCTCTCCCCTCCCTCCCAGTAGGAACTTTCCACCCCCCAGAAAAAAAGGGGGGGGGAGGAGGAGGAGGAGGCGGCTTACCCGAGTCCACACTAGCCCTCACCAGTACTCCAAAGGGCCCTGCCAGACCATCTCACCTTGCCACCGGCAATTTCACAAGGAGCTCTCCGACATCTTCTTCACTCCCTGTCTTCAGTCCGGTGATCTTCCTCTGGAAAAGGAATCCTGCAACTAAAGGACCAGGATGGGATCAAGGACTGGACTGGAGTTCCTTCTGGAACACTAATTAGCAGGTAAGGTCTAATCACTCTTTCCTTATCGTCTCTCCAGTCCAGTTCCTTTCTTCTGGGATGTAACAGAGCAGTTCAAGCCTGGGAGGGGTTTGCCATCCCGGACCGAAGCACCGCATGCCCAAAACCAGCATCCGCTGTCGCCTGGACATCCAACCTGTAATGTTTGGCAAAGGTATGCAGCGACAACCAAGTGGCCGCTCTGAAAATGTCCAGCGGCGGAACCAAACTATATTCCGCCCATGATGTTGCCTGGGCTCGAGTCGAATGCGCTCGAAACCCCACCAGAACCTGCCTCCCTTTCAGGATATAGGCCGACGCAATGGCCTCCCTGATCCATCTAGATATGGATGCCTTGGCTGCCGCCTCCCCTTTACGCGGCCCTCTGAACTGAACGAATAACCGTTTGGACTTTTGAAAGGACGCCGTGCAACTCAGATAACGCTTCAGCACTTTGCGCACATCCAGGTGGTGTAACCTCATCATCCCCCTTCCGTCCTTCACTAGAAAAGGACGGGAGAGATATGACCTGGTTCACATGAAAGGGAGAAACGACCTTAGGCAAAAAGGAAGGAACTATCCGCAAAACCACCTTCTCCTTGAAGAAAGAGAGAAAGGGTGGCAGAGAAGACAGAGCCTGAAGCTCGGAAATAAGGCTAGCCAAACAGATAGCTACCAGAAAAACTGTTTTTAGGGTCAAATCCTTTAAAGAGGCTTCCCCCCCCCCCCCCCCGGTTCGTAAGGTTCCCCAGTTAACGCATTCAACACCAGATTGAGGTCCCATGGGGGAATCACCGTCCTCTGTTGAGGCTGCAAATGCCTAACCGCTCGCAGGAACCTGCTAATGTCCGCGTGGTCCCTAAGGGCTTTCCACGGACCTTACCCCTATAACACGAAATGGCTAACTGAACCCTCAAGGAGCTAGCCGCTAGGCCTCTCTTGAAACCCGCTTGCAAAAACTCCCGAACCTCCGGCACGGAGGCCTCTAGGGGCTTCTTCTCTTGACCCGCACACCATGCCTAAAATATACGCCATACCCTCACATGTGAGGCAGCAGGTCGAGCGCTTCCACGCGCTCAACAATGTCAAAATTACCGCTTCCGGAGCCGCGCCCTTTCAATAGCCAGGCCGTAAGCGAGAACAGATCCACCTGGGGCATCCTTACCGGTCCCTGCACTAATAGATCGTTCCTGCAGGGAAGCCGTCATGGGCGCCCGGCCATTAGTCTCACCAAATCTGCATACCATGGCCGCCGTGGCTAGTCCGGAGCTATGAGAATAACAAATCCTTGGTGGGCTTCCACCTGCTGCAGGACTCTCTCTATGGGAGACCAAGGAGGAAAAACATACAGGAGACCTTCTGAAGGCCACTTCTGGACTAGCGCGTCCAGGCCTTCTGACATCCTTTCTTTCCTGAGACTGAAAAATCGATTCGCCTTAGCTGACTCCCATCTTGCCATGAGGTCCATGATCGGAGTCCCCCAATGGGCTACCACCTGGTTAAACACCTCCTGAGCAAGTTCCCACTCTCTGATCTATCTTGCACCTGCTCAGGTAATCTGCCATGATGTTGTCTACCCCGGCCACGTGCTGTGCCGATAGGGCTATTAAATGGGCTTCTGCCCACTGCAACAGGCTGTCCGCTTCCTCCTCCAAAGGAGGACTGCTCGTTCCTCCCCGACGGTTGATGTAGGTCACTGTCGTGACGTTGTCGGAGAGGACACGGACTGCTCTTTGTCAGACTAAAAATGCGAATGCCCTGAGCGCTAAGGCTACTGCCCGCATTTCCAGTCTGTTGATGGACCACTGAGCCTCCACTGCACTCCAGAGTCCCTGGGCAAACTGGCCTTCGCAACGAGCCCCCCAGCCGGCCAAACTTGCATCCGTCGTCAACTGCACCCACAGCAGAGGCTCGGGGGGCATTCCGTGTTCTAGGTTCCTTGGGCAGCGCCACCACTGTAAGGCCCTCCTAGTCAGTTGTGGACAGAGTAACGTCATGACAACGGTTGATGCTGATGGGACCATCGTCGCAGCAAGGCCTGTTGAAGCAGTCGCATATGTTGCCGCCATGGTTCCCAGCACCTGTAGGTAATGCCAGTCCATAGGGGTTTGTCTGTCCAGAAATTGTGACACGAGGCGCCTCAGATCCCTTAACCTCTGAGAGGGCAGGAACACCTTTCCTCTCGCAGTGTCGAACCTTGCTCCGAGGTAACTCAAGCTCCTGCGTGGGTACTAACCTGCTCTTTGCTAGGATTGATAACCCACCCCAACTCCTCCAGGAATGCCACCACTCTGGCCATCATCTTGTGACTCTCTGCCTCTGATTTTGCCCATATCAGCCAGTCGTCTAGTTAGGGATGTACCAAGATTCCCTCCTTTCGCAGAGCTGCGGCCACCACCACCATCACCTTGGTGAAAGTCTGAGGGGCCATTGCCAGGCCGAAGGGCAGAGCCTGAAACTGAAAATGCCCTCTTGGTACCACAAATCTCAGAAACTGCTGATGAGCCTTTCGAATGGGAATATGCAAATACGCTTCTGTCAGGTCTAAAGAAGTCAAGAACTCTCCCTGCCGTACGGCCGCAATTACCGACTTCAGAGTTTCCATCCGAAAATGAGACATCGACTGATCCATTTTAGGTTGAGTATTGGCCGAAAAGTCCCTTCTTTCTTTGGTACTACAAAGTAAATTGAGTATCGACCGGACCCGCGTTGGTCTAAAGGAACCGGGACCACTGCCCCGAGCAATAGTAGCCTTGAAAGAGTGTCTTCTACTGCTGCTCTCTTTGTTGGAGAACTGCAAGGAGACTGCAAGGCCGGTCCGACCAGCATTTGTTCAAACTCGAGAGCATAACTCTCTCGGACCACTTCCAAAACCCATTGATCGGACATGACCCGGGTCCAGGCGGGAAGAAACTGCCTTAACCGACCTTCCACCGGCAGCAGCCCCTCCCAGACCCCCCGTTGCTTCACTGCGCTTTCCTAGGACCCGCAGAGGAGAAAGAGGCCCCAAAACCTCTTCCCACTCCGTGAAACCCCTGGAAGCTTTGTCCTCTTGAGGGGAAATGGCCCCTGTGAAAAGGACGTCGACCTAGCCGGTCGAAATCTCCGAAAATCTCTAGATTGGCTATGTGCGCGGGCCGGCGACCGGCCATGTTTCGGGTCTATCCTCTGGGAGTTTGCCCCCCTTAGACTCGCCTAGCTCCTTTACTAACTTATCCAAGTCCTCTCCAAAGAGCAACTTTCCCTTAAAGGGGAGTCTACTCAGGCGCACCTTTGAAGAAGCATCCGCCGCCCAGTTGCGTAGCCACAAATATCGCCTAGCTGTCACCGAGGCCATATTCTTTGCTATGCTCCTATTGAAGTCATATTGACTGCCAGGTAGGCCGCTCCCGACTCCATCCTAGCCGCTTCTGTCTGTGCATTACCGGCCAGACCACCAGCTAACTGAATTTGCCGAGACCACCTCAGACAGGCTCTCACCACCCAAGCCCCTGACACCGAAGCATGTAAGGCCAGGGCACTAACATCAAAGGCTTGTTTCAGTAACGTATCCAGTTTTCTATCCTGGGCATCCTTCAGAACTGCACTGCCCTCGACCGGGATAGTCGTCTTTTTTTGTGACTGCCGATACCACCGCATCCACTCTGGAAGACTTCAGAAATTCCTTGTCTAGCTCTGGCAATGGATACAGACGAGCCATAGATTGTACTCCCCTCAGGTTAGATTCTGGTTGATTCCATTCCTCCTAAATCATCTGACGCACCACTCTGTACACTGGAAAACTTTCTGGGATTTCCTAACGGCTTGGATCAATGGGTCTTCCAAGGCCTCCTCATCTGCTGGCGTGTCAGGAGCCATATTAAGCACTTTCAGCGATTCAGTAATCAATGCTGGGAGTCCCTCCCGACGAAAAACTCGTATTATCCCGGCTTGTTCCTCCTCCAGAATTTCTCTTCCTCGAGTTCTTCCTCCTCTTCCCCTAACTCCCTGTCCGAGACCTCCCCTTCCAGAGTCTCTGATTGATGAATGAGGAGAGCCTCACGTCCCCTCTATCTAACACGCTTAGGTGGGCCACCCGCTTCCTGAGTCCTGGCCATCACCTGTCTGGAAGGTGCGCTTGCCTGTGACGCAAGACCCTCCTGTTCCCTGCTGACGCATACAAAAGGCTTTGTGCAGCAGAAGAACAAATTCAGGTGGGAAGTCTCCCCAGCCTCCCCCTTCCCCAAAGGACGTGGAGGGGTGGGGTTGTGACAGGGAAGTCGTGGGCAGATCCATGATTAGAGGTGGCGGTGAGCGGTGGCGGTCACCCCCCTCCTCCACAGGGTCCCCTGATCCCTGGGAATCTGAGATTCATTCTTGGGATAACCCCAATTGCATTTCTTGCTCCACGGAAGCCGCCTCTGTAGTACAACCCCTGCAGACTCCTGCTTCTGACACCGTGCCCCGCAGGGTGTGGCAGACCAGGCACCGTGGCCTCCCAGGCATGGTGCAGAGTCCCTACTTCAACAGAAATCAATTAACTCAAATAAAATACATAAATTAAATTGGCTAGATTAATTTAAATAAAGTGTACTTGGAATAAATTTAAAACTTAAATAAACTCCAAGTACCATTTATCTAATTTAACTTAAATAAAAACAAAGTCTTTGTTGTTAGCCAAAAGGTCCCCCCCTTTTTAACCAGGGAACGCAAAACTCCCGATTCCTGCTCCTCTCCCCGTCTTAGAGCGCGCGCGAAAAGCACACGAGGAAATCAGTCATCTTCTACCTTGTGCTGATTCAATGTGTTAGGCCACGGCCACGCAGTGCTTCACTCACACCGCCGCTTGCCGCTTTCGCCAGTGCTTCTCTGACAGCGCCGGAATATTCACTGGCCTTCACATCGTCGAATCTGCCTCTCAGTGCTCAGCCACCAGCAGGGCTTCGGCGTGAGGCGGAGCAGGCTGCAGGCAAGGGCCCTTGAGTGTCGACAGGCTCTACTCGCAAGTGGGGGCTTCTCTTCCTCTCTCCCCAGAGCAGCAGCAGGCAAGTCTCCTCCTCTAGCGGCTCCAGGAAGACCGGGCCTGAACAGAGTGAAGGCGGGGGGGAGGGGGGGTAAAGCTAAACTTAGCAGGAATTTACGAACTTAAAATAAAGTAAGTAAATTAAAATAATTAAAATTAAACTAACTTCTAGATCTGGGAGCCCTTAAACTAACTCCCTGCCTGACCGCCTCTCCTGTAAGCCCTGAGTCTGGCTTACTGGCACCCTCCAGCTGCTTGGAGGCCGGAGTTTACTGGTGCCAGTGGTATTTATACCAGAGCATCATCAAAACGATGATAGGCTCAGCCTCCATGCTGCTGGAAGGGGTACACAACCCAGAAGAAAGGGACTGGACTGGAGAGACAATAAGGAACAGTTACTGACTTTGTGGACAGGATAACAGGAGTTGAACAGAGAGTTTCTGACCTGGAGGACAACCAACAGGCCCCCACCATTTCCATTAAGAGACTGGAAGATGTGCTTAGCCAGTATGAAGAAAAACTGGATGACCTCGAAAAGAGGTAGGCAGAAAAATCTCTGGTATATTGGGGTGGCAGAAAACAGTTACAGATGCTGAACTAAGAGGTTTTCTAGAGACCTGGCTACCCCTCAAATTTAGTTAGGAAATCATGCTGGAAAAATTCTGATGGAGCGGGTACAAAGGCTTGGGCCACGTGGGGGTAATAAACTCCAGACCGTGGGTGGTGATTGTATGGTTCCACAACTACACACAGAAGGAGGACGTGCTGCGGGCAGCCAAGACTCACCGGAGTGCTCCCATGGACACAAACACCTCTAAAATCCTCATATTTCAAGGACTACTCTCCTCTTTTGAGCCACCAGCTGTGAAAATATTCCCAACTATGCAGCCAACTAGTGAACAAGGGTATCCGTTTCTCACTGTTATACCAAGCCAGACTGCGCATTGAATACCATGGACAGCACCATTTTTTCCTTTATTCCAGCTGAGGCAAGGAATTTCTGGGATACACTGCCAGCATAGGCATCAGCTTGCCAAATATGCCTTATTTGTTTATTTGCTTGCTTTTATATACCACACTAATTTAGTATCAGCGCGATTTACATGGAATGTGAACAGTTTAGCAACTTTACATAGAACAGGCATTAAACATCGAAACTAGTTAACATAGAACAAGTAATTAGAAACAAGTGGTTATGGCAACATTCCATGGGGATATAAACTTGGATGGGGAGGGGGAATGGGGAAGGATAGAGGCAGGGGAAATAGGGAAGTGATGGGAGGACTAGTTACAATTTATGCGGCCGAGCCTCAAGGTATATGCTATGTATGTGAGGAAGCCAGCACTATGAAAGCACTTCATTAAGTTATGTGGTCATAAGCTAGCTGAAACAGGTGAGTCTTTAATGCCTTTCTGAATGAAGATTGGTCAGCAATGGCTCGGATTGAAGCAGGGAGGGCATTTCAGAGAGTTGGTGTGTACAAAGAAAAGGCGCGAGTCCCGACGGCCTGAGTGCAAGTCCTTATTGCTGAAGATGTAATCCGAGTGTTTACCGTGCTTGATCTTCTCGTTCTGTTGTCTGGGGTATGTTGTATCATTGATGACAGGGAGGATGCAGATGAGTCGTGAAGAAATCTTAAACGTGAGTAGAAGGGCTTTGTAGGTCAGATGGCTAGTTATGGGGAGCCAGTGTAGCTGCATCAAGATGGGCGAGATGTGCTCGTACCTGGAGACACCATGGAGTGATTGGGCAGCTGTGTTCATGGGCAATTGGAGTGGTTGGAGGTTGTGTTTTGGGAGGCCATGAAAAATATTGGTGTAGGCAAAGTGGGGGAAGATGAGAGCTTGGAAGACTGTACGAAAATCTGAGGGATCTAGGAGCAAGCGCAGATGGAGGGTCCTTATCTTCTGGTAGACTGCCTTGATGACGACATGTATGTGTGCAACCATACTCGGCCGTTGGTCCAAGATTACTTCCAGATAGCATACTTCCTGCTTGGACTGGCGGGGTAAATGTCTGGTCTCTAGTTATAAATAAGACCTCCGTCTTCCTGCAGTTGACCATCAGGTTGTGTGCAGCAGGCCAATCTGAAACAGAGTTGAAGCATTCTGAAATGACTGAAAAGTCTGGGCTGTCAATTGGGGAATGGGGTATAGAGTAAAACATCATCTGCATAAATGTAGTATAGGACGTTGAAGGACTGAATTATTGCACAAATTGGCTGTATATAGATGTTGAACAGCAGGGCTGAGAGAGACGAATCCTGTGGGACTACTTGAGTTTGCTGGAAGGTGCTTGATGACTGTGTTCCTATGCGGACCTGTTGCTGGCGATCGGTCAAGTATGATTTAAACCAGTTGAGGGCTGTGTTCCGTATCCCCTTTTGTTGTAAGCGGTCAAGAAGACGACTATGACTGACGGTGTCAAAGGCAGAGGCAAATGATAATTACACTTACCCGATAATTGTAGTTCCTTGAGTGATGACAGTTCAGTCCTCCACCTCTGGGTTGTGTACCTCCTCCTGCAGATTGGAGACTGGGCATGTCAAAATCGTGACATCGCTGGATGTAGTCTGCTGGTCTCTCCCATCAGCCCCAGTGAACTATTGACAAAGCACACTCAAAGGAGCAAACAAATAAGTAGCTATCATTTAACAAAAAAAAATAGTTTTTTCTTCTAACTACACCGAAATTGAACGTATAACTATCAACTGTGCAACCTTAACATCCCCCTAATAAAGAAGGAACCGCCTTGCACCTTCCCTTTCCGCCCCTTACAGAGCTAGGAAGAAAAGGAAATAAGAACAGGCCGAAAGAGATAGAAACATATCAGCGCCATGAATCAACACTCCCTTAATAATCACACTCACCTGCAAATGTTATCTTCTCCCCATCACGACTCCACTGCTAACGATACTACCCCGGGCAGGATTGAGGACTGAACTGTCGTCACTCAAGGAACTACAATTACCAGATAAGTGTAATTATCATTTCCTTATCGTTCCTCCAGTTCAGTCCTCCACCTCTGGGAGTGGAGTGGAGTAGCCTAGTGGTTGGGGCAAGGTACTTCAGGCCGGAAGGTCGGGGGTTCAAATCCCACTAGAGAACAGCAACCTTGGGCCAGAAGGACTGGGGTTTCTAGTCCCACAGGTGCTCCTTGTGGTCTTGGGCAAGCCACTTAACTATTTTACTGGGAACATGGGCTATGAAGGGTTATCTCCAAGTTATAATGCCCTGTTCAATGTAATTTCAGTTTGTTCAATGTAAACCGCACTGATGCAGAATAGCGCGGTATATAAGAGAATGTAAATAAAATAAATGTAACAGAGCAGTATTTATTGGGAGGGACCTTTCCAGCTGGCTCGCAACACCGCCGACCCAAAGCAGGCATCATTTGTCACCGAAATATCCAGACGGTAGTGCTTACTGAAAGTATGAAGAGACGACCAGGTAGCCGCTCTACATATTTCCCCTGGTGGAACCAAACTAATGTTCCGCCCAAGAAGCCGCTTGGGCCTATGTGCATATTCGACCAGAGCGCAAGGGGACTGTACGACCCTGCAACAGATATGCAGATGCAATCGCCTCACGAATCCACCTAGAGATGGATGCCTTCGCCGCCACTTCCCCTTTGCGGGGACCTCCAAACAACCCGAAGAGACGATCCGATTTGCAAAAGGCTTCTGAAACCTTCAAATATTGCCATAAAACTCGTTTGATCTCCAAACGGCGTAAACTACGATCCGAAGCACTCCCCGCCAATGACCCTATCACTGAAAGGGAAACCGTTTGATTTAGGTGAAAAGGAGACACCACTTTTGGCAAAAAAGACATAACTTGATGCAAGACCACCTTCTCTCTAGAAAAGGACAAGAACGGTTCCCGGTTTGCCGCGCCGAACAAATGGCTACCAAAAACACGGTCTTCAAAGTCAAATATTTTAACCGACGCTTGGTGTAATGGCTCAAAAGGTTCTTTAGCTAACCCCCCTAAGACCAAGTTGAGAGCCCACGGCGGCACCAAAATCCTTCGAAGGCCACAGTCTGGATACTGCTTTAACGCAAAACATCAGCATGGCCTCCTAGAGCAACTCCCGGCACTTTGCCCCTATAGCACGAAATAGCAGTCAACTGGACTTTTAAAGGAACTGGCCGCTAATCCCTTATCAAATCCATCTTGCAGAAAACTCAAAACCAAGGAAATGCATACCGTAGCCGCTCGAACATTCCTCCGTGAACACCAGTCCTTGAAAATACGCCAAATACAGACATATGCCAGAGCCGTGAACTGCTTCCTTGCTCTCAGCAAAGTGGCGATGACTACCCCAGAATAACCTCTCTTTCTTCAGCCTCGCCCTTTCAATGGCCAAACCGTAAGCGAGAATTGATCCATCTGCAGGATTCGAAGCAGACCTTTTAGCAACAGATCTTCTGATGCCGGTAACCTCCAGGGATGCCCGTCGAGAAGGCAAACCAGATCGGCGTACCACGGGTTTCTTAGCCAATCCGGTGCTACCAAACAGCACTCTCCCCTGGTGAGCCTCGATATGCTGAACCACTCGCCCTATGAGTGCCCACGGAGGGAAGACATACAGGAGATCCGTCGATGGCCAATGTTGCATCAGGGCGTCTATCCCTTCAGACATTCTTTCTCGCCGCCTGCTGAAGAAACGACTGGCCTTTGCTGACTGAAAGGTCCATGATTGTCGGCCCATCTGTGAACTATTTGTGCAAACACATCCGGATGCAATTCCCATTCCCCAGCATCCACCCGGACCCTGCTGAGAAAATCCGCCATCACATTGCCCTTCCCTACAATGTGTGCCGCCGATATCGCCAGAAGCCGTTGCTCTACCCAAGAAAATAGAGAGTCTCTGCTTCCTCTTCCATGACTACACTTCCTGTACTGCCTTGCCGATTGATGTAGGCCACTGCCGCAGAGTTGTCCGACAGCATGCACACCGCTCGGCTCGTTACTGTAGCCTCGAACTTTTGAAGCTCTCAGCGGTTGATCGACCACTTGCTCTCCAGAACGGACCAAGTGCCTTGTGTGAACTGATCTCCGCAATCTGCTCCCCATCTCGCAAGACTCGCATCTGTCAACAATGGGAGCCACTCCGGCTGCTCCAGAGACATTCCTGCTTTCAACAACTCCAGATGGAGCCACCACCAGAGAGACTGCCTGACCTTGAGTGGGCAGGGGAGCTGTTTGCTCAGTGAAACGGACTGATGAAACCACCGGCAAAGCAGCGCTCGTTGTAATGGTCGCATATGAAATTTGGCCCAAGGCACCGCT
Organism: Ichthyophis bannanicus; assembly: GCA_033557465.1. Taxonomy (NCBI): domain Eukaryota; kingdom Metazoa; phylum Chordata; class Amphibia; order Gymnophiona; family Ichthyophiidae; genus Ichthyophis; species Ichthyophis bannanicus. The sequence goes on along the minus strand of JAWIIG010000036.1, from coordinate 2,411,993 downwards.
TCCAGGGTCGCCACCATCGTCCCCAGTAGGCAGAGATAAGTCCACACTGAGGTAGCCGCAGCCACTCTAAAGCTGCGCAACAGATGCCGAAGTGCTTGGGCCCGACGATCCGGCAGAAACACCACTCCTTTCTGGAGTATTGAACCGTACCCCCCAATACTCGAGATCCTGCGAAGGTATTAAGCGGCTTTTGATCGGATTGATCACCCAGCCTACCATCTGTAAAAACTTTACCACTCTGTCGCCTGAACGCTCTCGGCTTTGGACTTTGCCCGAATTAACCAATCGTCAAGATACGGATGTACCAAAATTCCTTCTTTTCGTAATGCTGCCGCCGCCACTACCACCATAATCTTGGTGAAAGTCTGTGGCACCGTCGCTAGACCGAAGGGCAATGCTTGAAATTGATAATGCCCCCAAGGAAGAGAAAACTGCAGAAACGTTTGATGCGCCGTTCTGATTGGGATGTGAAAATATGCTTCTGTGAGATCAAGAGACATCAAGTACTCGCCCTGTCGAACCGTCACAATGACCGATCTCCACATTTCCATCCTGAAATGAGGCACCCGAAGACACCGATTTACCCCTTTCAGATCTAATATAGGACGAAGAGCCCCGTCTTTCTTCGGGACTACGAAATAAATGGAGTATCGACCCATACCGTAGTCTGCAACCAGAACCAACACGACTGCTTTCAATTGTAAAAGCCGATCTACGGTACAGCATACTGCCCTGGCCTTTTGAAGCCCACTGCAGGGAGACATCACAAACGAATCCCACACTGGTTTTGCCAATTCCAGCGCGTAACCCTCGCAAATTATCTCTAGCACCCACTGGTCGGACATTATTTGGGTGCAGGCAGGAAGGAATTTCCGAAGTCGCCCGCCTATCGGTTGACTTCCTACCGGGACCCGCCTACTTTCATTGTGGTTTACGAGTTGCCCCTGCAGAAGTCGCTGCAAAACCTCTACTTGCACCACGAAACCCACGAAATCCCTGGGCCCTAGATGCTAATCTTCCCCTTTGGAAACCCCCCCAAACGAGAAGTATGAAATCTCCTGAAATCTCTAAACTGACCGCGAAACACCTGTACTGACTTCCCTTGCTTCTACTTATCCTCCGGGAGTCTCCCGCCCTTGGACTCTGAGATCCTTCACCAACTTGTCCAGGTCTTCTCCTAACAACAATTTCCCTTTAAACGGGAGCTTACTGAGGCGGGACTTGGATGAACCATTGGCCGCCCAATTCCTCAACCATAAAGATCTCTGGGCAGCCACTAAGGAAGCCATACTATTAACTAGAGCTCGAATCAAGTTGTAGTGCACATCCTCTAAATATGCCGGGCCCGACTCTAGATGATCAAGCTCTCTTATCGCTTCCTGCTCTAGGCACGTAGACTGCCACAAGCGCTGAGACCATCTTAGGCATGCTCTCGCCACCCAAGCTCCACAAATGGAAACCTGCAGGGACAAAGCGTTAGCCTCAAATGATTGCTTCAATAATCCATCGACTTTCCTGTCCTGCACATCCTTTAAGGCCGCGCTACCTTCTACCGGAATAGTGGTCTTTTTCGTAACCGCCGACACTGCTGCATCCACTCGCGGAGATCGAAAATGATAATTAACTTAACTGGTAATTGTAGTTCCTGAAGGAACCCCAGTTTAGTCCTCCACCTCTGGGTAGTGTACCTCCTCTGCAGCTTGGAGACTGGGCATGTCAAAATCGTGACATCACTAGATATAGCCTGCTGGTCTCTCCTATCAGTCCCCAGTGACCTACTGACAAAGCAGACTCAAAAGGAGCAACAAGTAAGTAGCTATCATCTTAATTTCAACCTTATACTGAAACTGAACACAGAACCTAACGTATTTAACAACTAAACCCCCTCCCCGAAAGAAGGGGACTGCTTTTCGCACATTCCATTTTCCCCTCTAGGCCTAGGCAAAGACAAGAGAGAAAAGAGTAGACAGAACAGAGATATGACAACTGGAGATGACTAAGCACCTATTAAAAGCTCTACTCACCTGTAGTCTTGCACCTCTCCCAACAGAAAGACCACTGTAAACCAATCCATCCCTGGGTGGGAATGAGGACTAAACTGGAGTTCCTTCAGGAACTACAATTACCAGGTAAGTGTAATTATCATTTCCTATCATTTCTCCAGTTTAGTCCTCCACCTCTGGGATGTAACAGAGCAGTAATTATTGGGAGGGACCTTTCCAGCCGGATCTCAACACCACCGAACCGAAACAGGCATCGTTTGCCGCAAAGACATCTAGCCGGTAGTACTTACTGAAAGTATGTAGCGAGGACCATGTGGCCGCTCTACAAATTTCCACTGGTGGAACCAAACTGTGCTCCGCCCATGAAGCCGCTTGCGCTCTAGTAGAGTGAGCTCTTAAGCCTGCTGGCACCAGGTGTCTTTGCAACAGATATGCTGATGCAATTTTATTTATTTATTTATTTTTTATTTAACTATTTCTTTTATACCGCCCCTTCCAGAGATCAAGGGCGGTTTACATATAACAGATTAACAGTCTTGTACACATGTGTATACATTTTACATAGAACAATAGAAATCAACTAATTACATTGAACAATAAATTTAAACTTTGTAGGTATTAAAGCAAAACATCAAACTTTATACAAATGTGTATTTACAGCGTGTGATGTGTGTGGTGTATGGGGCAGATATTGGTGTAGGTGCTGGAATTTAGTTCCTTTTTTGTCGTCTTTGGGGCGTGTATGAGGGGGGGGGGCAGGCTTGTGGTTACATTGTTGGGGTTAAAGGAGCTTGTGCGTGTGTAACCACGTTTGTTGTGGAGCTGGCTTTGGGGGAGTAGGGGATTTCGAAGTGTTCAGTGAACAGGTAGGTCTTTAATTCTTTCCTGAATTGGATGAGGTCTCTAATGGTGCGAAGTTCAATAGGGAGGTCGTTCCAGAGTGTAGGAGCAGTGAATGAGAATGCTCTGGAGCTAGTGGTATTCTTAGTTTTCCGGATGGCTTTTGGTATGATAAGGGAGTGGGCTGCGTTTTGTCTGAGGGCCCTTGTCGATGTTGGAGAGTGCAGTAGTGTGGATAAGTGTGAGGGGGTTATGTCATTTATGAGTTTATAGGTTGTTAGGATAATTTTATATTTGATTCGGCTGTTTATAGGGAGCCAGTGGAGTTCCAGCAGTATTGGGGTTACGTGGTCTGTTAGGCGAGCTTTGGCAATTACTTTTGCACAGATGTTTTGTGCTCTTTGTAGAAGGTATGTGCTTTTTTGAGGAAGGCCTATTAGGAGACTATTGCAGTAGTCGAAGTGAGGGGTGATCAGTGTACTTACTACGGATCTAAAGTCTTGTGTTTCGAGGAGTGGCCTTAGGTGCTGGATAGTTTTGAGTTTATAGAAAATGGTTTTTACTGTTTGTTTTATGTGCGGTAGCATGGTGAGAGTGTGGTCTATTATTACTCCTAAGTATTTTACCTGTTTTCTAACAGGTATGGAGGTTTTGTTGATTGTGATGGTTTCCGGGTATGTGTTCTCAGTTATAGATGATCTTGTTACAAACATTGCCTCAGTTTTTTTGAGGTTGATGCTGAGGTGGTTAGATTCCATCCAGGAGGTTGTCTCAGCCATGCATTTGGATAGCGAGTCATATGTAGGGTTTTTAATGGTTATGGGGATAGCTAGCATGATGTCATCGGCATATATAAAATGGTTAATCCTGTGTTTTTTAAATATGTTTGTTATCGGTTGCAGGTACAAGTTAAATAGGAGGGCTGAAAGGGCTGATCCTTGGGGTATTCCCTGTCCTTGGGGGAATGTTTCTGATGCTTGTTGGTCAATTTGGACGCGTATTAATCTATGTGAAATGTAGGATTTGAACCAGTTGAGGACAGTCCCGCCTATTCCTAGGTTTTCTAATCTGTTGATCAGTGTCAGATGATTGATGTTATCGAAGGCGGCAGAGATATCTATAAATAGGAGTAAGAAGCCTTGGTGTTTGTCATCTGTGCCCCTGATGAGGAAGTCCATTAGGGTGATTAGGAGGGTTTCTACTCCGTGGGATGGGCGGAAACCAAATTGGTGTGAGTCAAGTGGTTTGTGTTCATCGATGTGTTCTTGTAACTGAATTTGAATTGTTTTCTCTATTATTTTGGCTATGAATGGAATGCTGGCTATGGGTCTGTATGAGTTCGGGTCTTTAGAGTCGAGCTTATTATTCTTTATTATTGGTCTGAGTGTTGTGAGTTTTAGGGCGTCAGGCATGATGCCCTGTGAAAGGGATTGGTTAACTATGTGTAGTAGATTTACCGCCAGTTCATCTTTCGCACACTTAATCCATGATACAGGGCATGGATCTAGTGGGGAGGTGGTGGTGTTTATCATTGTTATGATTTTGAGGAGTTGCTTTTGTTCTACCAACTGGAAACTTGTCCATTCATGTGTGGTTTTCGTGTTTGGTAATAAAGGAGTCGGGGTAGTGGTCTTGTTTTTTAGTTTTTCTGCAAAATGTTTTGCTAGTGTTTGTATATTTATTGCTTGTTGTTTAGGTTCAGTGTTATTGGTTTTGGTTAATGTTTTTACTATCGCAAATAACTCCCTAGGGCGGTTGATGGATATGTTTATTACTTTAGAGTGGTATTCTCTTTTTGATTTGTTAATTGCATTTTTGTACTCTATGAGTAGGAGCATGTATTGAGATTTGTTTTCATCAGATTTTAGTTTTCTCCATCTCTTTTCTTGTCTCCTCAGTTGTTTTTTAGTTTTGTCAGCTCTTTCGTGAACCATTTTTCTGTCTTTTTTGTTTGTTTATGTAAGACTTGTGTATGGACAGCTGCTTTTTGAATAGTTAGATTCCAATGTGTTATGGTTGAGTTGATGTCTGGTGAGTTTGTGTTTAGTTTGGGTAATACTTTGTCGAGGAATGTGTCTTTGTCAAAGCGTACGAAACGTGATGTATGTGGAGTTGTGCTTGCATTGTTTTTTGGGACTTGTGCCGGTAGCTGGATTGTGATTAGATGGTGGTCTGACCAGGGTACTTCGGTTATACTCGGGGTGGTATGTAGTAAGTGACTGTAGAGTGTGGATGGGAGGAAAATTACGTCAAGTATGTTACCTTTTTTGTGTGTAGCAGCGTGTATTATCTGTGTGAACCCCATTTGTGACATAGCATCTATGAAGCTATCTGATTGTGAGTGATTCAGTGATGGAAGGTTCAAATCGCCAAGGAGTATAAGTGGTTTGCTTTGTGACGCTGTGCAAGCGAGTTCTAGGATAGGGGTGAGGTTTTTCTGATCGGATGAAGGGGGTCTGTAGATGAGGGTGAGCGCCAAGGTTTTATTTTCTATGTTAACGATGTCCATTCCGTCTATATTATTTAGGTTTGTTAGGGTGAATTTTAGGTCGTTTTTGGTGAGAATCAGTACACCCCCTCCTCTTTTTATATTCCGTTGGCAATTGAATATGTCATATTGATATGTGGTTAGTTGGTTTAGTAATATAGTGTCTGTAGGTGAGAGCCATGTTTCAGTAATACAGATAATGTCAGGGGATGTATCGTTAATTATGTCATTAATTATTGGTATTTTGTTTCTTATGGATCGGATGTTTATTAGGATGAGTTGTAATTTGGTGTTTGTATTGTCATTTTGGTCAATTTTATCACTTATGGGTTGGTGCTTTATTTGGATGAGGCGGTGATGGCGTTTATGTGAGGTGTGGCGCGAATAGTGATTGTGAGAGTTTGTGTATGTAGGGCTATGTATTGGATTCTGGTACTGGTTGTAGGTGGTTGGGAAATTATTATAAGGGTTCCGGTTATGATTGTGGATGATTGGGATGTTTTTGTATGGGCTTTGGTTGGTTTTGTAAGTATATATGTGTTGAGTTAGGAGAGTTATTAAGAAGAGAGTGAAAAGGAGATTTATAATCTTAGTAGGAGACATTGTGTTCATTTTTGAGGTAGAGGGTAGAGTGGGGGAAGTAGTTAGAGGGACGGAGATTATTACTGGTAACAGTATCTCAAACTAACAGTGCAAGGAGGGTAATTACTACTGGCAACAGTATCTCACATTAACAGTGCAAGAAGGGTAATTACTACTGGCAACAGTATCTCACAGTAACAGTGTAGGATGGGTAATTATTGTTGGCAACGGTATCTCACATTAACAGTGCAAGAAGGGTAATTACTACTGGCAACAGTATCTCACAATAATAGTGTAGGAAGGGTGATTACTACTGGTGACAGTATCTCACAATAACAGTGTAGGAGGGTATTTATTACTGGCAACGTAATGTCAGTGTTAATATCCAACATTGTTTAATATAGGTCTTGAGGGAGTGTTTTTTAGTTGTTGTATACTTGCTGTTGGTAGCGTGGTTGAAGGACGATCTGAGTCGTTTTTGATGATTATCAGCTGTTATCAAGTGTCCCTCCTCAGGCGCATTCTCTGATAGCACGATCTTTTATATCTTTTTGGTGTGCTCCGATTGATAGAATGAGGTTTTGTTGCCGTTCCTTATGTTGTGGTTCTATCTCCGTGCTGATGAGAGTTGTTGCTAGTATCGGGATCAGAGAGGACCACGAGCAGTCTGTCTTTCCCGTGTAAGTTCAGAGGATTATAGCAGACTTATATGGTGCGAGGCTTCGGCCTATCTCACGGTCCACTCCTAAGGGCCACGCCAAAGGGCCCTCTGGCGAGGCCCTCAGGCGCGGGCCCGCCAGGCGCGGGCCCGCCAGGCGCGGGCGCGCCCGATGGCGTGAACTTTAAATCTGCTCTGCTGAGCCCCAATTGGGCTCCGGTGGAGAGGAGGCCCCTCCCGCTGCTGGTGGCTTGATCCCCGGGAAGGGGAGAGCTGCTGGTGGTGGCAGGGGTTGAAGAGGGCCGGCGCTCGATGGCGCGAACTTTAAATCTGCTCTGCTGAGCCCCGATTGGGCTCCGGTGGAGAGGAGGCCCCTCCCGCTGCTGGTGGCTCGATCTCCTTAATCCATCTGGAAATGGACGCTTTCGCCGCCGCCTCCCCCTTGCGGGGACATCCAAACACCACGAAAAGACAATCCGATTTGCGAAAAGTTTGAGACTTTTAAATACTGTTACAGCACCCATTTTATGTCTAAACGGCGCAAATTACGGTCCGAAACGTTCCCCTCCGCCGAACAAAGTCGGAAGGGACACCGTTTGGTTGAGGTGAAATGGAGAAACGACCTTTGGTAAAGACGGAAACGGTCGTAGCACTACCTTTTCCCTGGAAAAAGACAAAAACGACTCCCTACAGGACAGCGCCTGCAACTCCGAAATTCGCCTTTTGAACAGATGGCTACCAAAAATACCACCTTTAAGGTTAAATCTTTAACAGACAGCTGGTGTAAAGGCTCAAATGGTTCCTTAGCCAATGCACCTAAAACCAAATTGAGATCCCAAGGTGGAACCGTGACTCTACGTGAGGGCCGCAGCCGGGATACTGCTTTAAGAAAAACGCAACACATCAGCATGCGAACCTAGGGCCACCCCTTGGATTTTGCCTCTATAGCATGAGAGGGCCGCTAATTGGACTCTCAAGGAACTGGCTGCCAGACCATTATCAAATACGTCCTGCAGGAAACTTAACACCAAGGGAACAGATACTGTAGCTGCGTGTACGTGCCTCCGCGATCACCAGTCCTCAAAAATATGCCATATGCGCACATATGCCAGAGACGTGGACCTTTTCCTCACTCGAAGTAAAGTAGCGATGACTGCTGCCGAGTAACCTTTCTTCCTCAACCGTGCCCTTTCAATGGCCATAACCGTAAGTGAGAACCGATCCACCTGAGGCATTCGAAGCGGACCCTTAAACAACAGATTCTCCGACATCAGTAACCTCCAGGGCTTCCCATTGAGTAATCAAATGAGATCAGCGTACCACAGGTGCCTCGGCCAAACCGAGGCCACCAGCAACACTTTGCCCCGATGAGCTTCAGATGCGCTGCACCACTCGACCTATGAGCGCCCACGGAGGAAAGACAGAGGAGACCTGACGACGGCCAATGTTGTATCAGGGCGTCAATTCCTTCAGACATCTTTTCTCGCCGTCTGCTGTAGAAACGACCCATCTTTGCTGACTGAAAGGCCAATCGGACCCTGCTGAGAAAATCTGCCATCACATTGTCCTTCCCTGCAATGTGTGCTGCCGAGATCGCTGGTAGTCGAAGCTCTACCCAGGAAAACAGCACCTCTGCTTCTTCTTCCATGGCCACACTTCCGGTACCGCCCTGACAGTTGATGTAGGCCACCATCACAGAGTTGTCAGACAGCACTTGAACTGCCCAACCTGTCCCAGCAGCTTTGAACGTTTGCAACGCCAGACAGACTGCCCTCAGTTCTAGCCAACTGATTGACCATTTGCTCTCCTGTACGGACCAAGTGCCCTGAACGAAGAGATCTCCGCAATGAGCTCCCCATCCTGCAAGAGACTCACGTCCGTCACTCCGGCTGTTCTAGGGGCATTCCCGCCATCAGAGATCCTGGAAGCAGCCACCACCGAAGGGACTGCCTGACCCGAAGTGGGCAGGGAAGCCGTTTCTTCAGCGAGTCGGACTGATGAGACCATCGGCGAAGAAGCGCTCTCTGTAATGGTCGCATATGAAATCTGGCCCATGGAACTACTTCCAAAGTCGCCGCCATTGTCCCCAGCGCAAAGATAACTCCACGCTGTGGACACCGGAGCGGACCTGAACTTGCGCACCAACTGTCGAAGCACTTGTACCCGACAATTCGGCAGAAGCACCACTCCTTTCTGAGTGTCTAACCGGACCCCTAGATATTTGAGATTCTGGGACGGAACCAATCTGCTCTTGGCCGAATTGACCACCCAGCCGAGACTCTGAAGAAACTTCACCACCTTGTCTGTAACCCAAATACTCTCGGCCTTAGACTTTGCCCGAATCAACCAATCGTCGCAATAAGGATGAACCAAAACTCCTTTTCGTAATGCCGCCACTACCACCACCATGATCTTGGTGAAGGTCCGTGGAGCCGTCGCCAGACCGAATGGCAATGCTTGGAACCGATAATGTCCCCAAGGAAGAGCAAACCACAGAAACTTTTGATGAACCTCTCTGATTGGAATGTGCAAGTATACTTCCATGAGATCGAGGGAAGTTAAGTACTCTCCTTGGCGCACCGCCACAATGACCGATCGCATCATTTCCATCCTGAAATGTGGCACGCGAAGACAGCGATTCACTCCTTTTAGATCCAGAATAGGACGGAGAGATCAGTCTTTCTTCGGCACCACGAAATAAATGGAATAGCGACCCACGCCGTAGTCCGCTATTGGAACCGGCACGACCGCTCTCAACCATAACAGCCGATATAACATACAACGAATTGCCAGTGTTTTTTGTTGTCCTTTGCAGGAAGACATCACAAACAAGTACAGCACCGGTCTTGCCAATTCCAGCGCATAACCCTCGCGAATGATCTCAAACACCCACTGGTCGGACGTTATTTGGGTCCAGGCAGGCAGAAACCCCCAAAGCCGACCTCCTATCGCCTGGCTTCCCACCGGGACATGCCTCATTTCATTGTGGTTTACGAGTTGCCGCTGCGGAGGCCACCATGTAGCCTCTATTTGCTCCTCGAAACCCCCAAAACCCCTGGCCTCTAGAAACAAATCTTCCTCTTTGGAAACCACCCAAGCGAGAAGTGCGAAACCTCCTGAAATCTCTAAACTGACCACGAAGGGCCGGCAACGATTTTCCTTGTTTAGGTTTATCCTCTGGAAGCCTTCCGCCCTTGGACTCTCCTTAACCAACTTGTCAAGATCTTCTCCAAATAACAACTTTCCTTTAAACGGAAGCTTACTGAGACGCGACTTCGACAAGCCATCGGCCGCCCAATTCCACAACCACAAGGATCTCCAGGCGGCAACCAACGACGCCATACTATTTGCCAGTGCTCTGATAAAGTCATAGTGCACATCAGCCAAATACGCTGAACCAGACTCTAGACGATCTAGCTCCCTTATACTGTCCTGATCTAATTGCGGAGCCTGGCTTAAGAGCTGAGACCATCTAAGACATGCTCTCGCCACCCATGCTCCACAAATGGAAGTCCGCAAGGATAAAACGTTAGCGTCAAATGACTGTTTCAATAAACCATCCATCTTCCTATCTTGCGCATCTTTTAAGGCCGCACTACCTTCCACTGGGATAGTGGTCTTTTTTTGTGACTGCTGAGACGGCCACATCAATTCGCGGAGAACGGAACCTCTCCTTGTCCTTATCTGCTAAGGGATAGAGCCTGTGCATGGTCCTGACCCCTCTTAGACCAGCTTCAGGCTCATCCCACTCATCCTGAATCATTTGATCTACCTGGGACTGTCTCACCACTTGAATGATGGGATCTTCCACTTCCTCTTCTTCCAGTGGTTGAACCGTAGCGAGATTTAGCGTCTGCAGGGATTCCATGATAGGTGCCGTCAGTTCCTCCTTCCGGAATACCCGAATAATTTTCGCTTGGTCCTCAGGCTCAGGAATTTCTCCTTCTTCCAATTCATCCACACCGGCCTTGAGTTCCACTTCGGTCTCTTCTGTCTCGTGCCACTCGAAATCTGGGGGGGGGGGGGGGGGGGGGGGAAGATCATAAGACTTCAACCTCTTGGGGGGCCTCGAGAACCACTGCCCTGCTCCCCAAATCGAAATTGCTGCATAGAATTCGCAATCGGCAATGGCTCAGGCAGCTTCCCCGACGCCTCAAACAGAACGCCTGATGCATGATTAACACAAAATCCGGACAGAAATCCCCCAGCTGCGGACCTGAACCTACCGCATGTAACGCAGTTGAAGATCCTGCAAGACCCTCCTGAGAGGACCCTGGAGGAGTGACCAACAGTGCCTCATCTCCGGTCGCAGTCAGTGGGCTCCGGGCATCTAAAACCCCAGTATTCTCCATCTGTTGCTCCACACTGATAGACACCGAAGCACAGCCGTGGCAGATACCAGTGTCAACCACTGTGCCTCTGCGAGTATCGCAGACTACACACTGCGGCCGTGATGACATTAGCTGATTCCCCACCAACTGCTTAGCTAAGAAAGAGAGGCAGGGTAAAGAAAAAAAAGAAAATCTATACCTCTGTGTCCTTGTTTGTTTGTTTTAACACACCACAATGAGGTCTCAAACCAAAAATAAATAAATTACTCCAAGACACCCCCGGCCTAACTGAAGGAAACCAAATATAAAATTAAATCGAAATTAAAAGGATTAAAGAGAATGGAAATAAATTAAAATGGAACTAAATTGAAATAAAGAACTGAAAATCACATTTCTCCCTACGTCTTCCCCCCAATGCGGGCCGCTGCAACTGCTGCCACACTGTGCCGAATGACTGCAGAAAATGGCGCCGATCACCATCGAGCTGGATTTGGCGCCAAAATGCTCAGTCTGTAAAAACTGTGCAGCTAGCCCCTTCAGCGCCCGAGGGCCTTCCTGCAGCTCTTAAAATTAACTGAAAAGCATGCTCTCGCCTTGCCAAGAGCAACCCCTCCAGCCGCGATGCTTCTCGGCGCTGCCATGAGCTGCCGATGCTGCTGAAAGGCTACAAACGCCGCTGCCGGGCATGAAAACTGCTGCCACTCGCACCCCGAGAGAGAGAGGGAGTGCAGACACGGCCCACGGAGCTCTCCCCCGTATAGTCCAGGGGTAGAGATCCTACCCGGTGAGGAGAGTGATCGAGGAGACAGCCAAAGCCAGAAAACTAGATGGGAGTTTGGGGTTTTTTTGTCTTTTTTAAAGGGACAGGCCCTCAATTTAAGAATCAAAATAAAATTATGACATAAGGTAATGAAAATGAATTAAGGGATTATCCTGTTTTCTAATTTAAATTGGCAAGGATTAATTAATCCTTGCCAATTTAAATTAGAAAACAGGATGATTTAAAATTTGGCCAACCTAAACCCTAACTAAAGTGCTCCTTATCTGTTCCTCAAGTGAGCCCAGCACCTAGGCTCACTATGTCCTCCTACTGCATGGAGACTGGACACACTGGGAGCTGATGGGAGAGACCAACAGGCTATATCCAGTGATGTCACGATTTTGACATGCCCAGTCTCCAAGCTGCAGGAGGAGGTACACTACCCAGAGGTAGAGGACTAAACTGGAGGAACGATAAGAAACTTCTCTTTATCCTTCTCTGCTAAGGGATAGAGTCTGTTCATAGTCGTAATCCCTCTAAGCCCTGCTTCCGGCTGATCCCACTCATCCTGGATCATCCAGTCGACCACACGGTGAAGGGAAACACCACCTGCGCTTGCTGTACCGCTTGAATAATGGGGTCTTCCACCTCTTCTTCCGGCGCCTGTGCCGTAGCAAGATTCAGAGTCTGAAGGGATTCCGTGATGAGAGCCGTTAGCTCATCCCTACGGAACACCCGAATGATTTTCGCCTAATCCTCAGGCTCTTGTATTTCTCCTTCTTCCAAGTCCTCTACTTCTGCTTCGAGCTCCAGATCGGCTTCTTCTGCCTCTGTGCAATCGCAATCGGTAAACAAAATCTCACGAGTCCTTAATCTCTTTGGGGGCGTCGGGGAACTAGCCACTTTGCCTATCCCGGCCTGCTGCGTATGACCAGACCAAGACAAGGGCTCCGGTACCTTCCCTTGGCATCGTAAACAAAATGCCTGATACATAAAACAAAATCCGGGCAAAAATCCACAAGTTGCGCCCCCGATCCCGAGACCAGCAGCACACCTGACGCCCCCGCAGGCACCTCCAGAGAAGGCCCTTGCAACGTTGACTGCATCGCTTCTCCTTCCGCCCCAGTTCCCATATCCTGGGGCTCATGAGTCACCTTGACCTCCATCTGCTGCTCCAGACTAGTGGACACTGTTACACAGCCCCAGCAAATACCGGAGTAAGCCACTGTACCTCTGCGGGTGCCGCAGACCACGCACTGCGGGCGAGCTGCCATCAACCAGACAGCCCAAGCCCGAACACAGCTAGTAAGCAGCAGAAAGAACCTAACTAGCTTTCTCTTTTTTTTTTAATGAGGGAGAAAGGAAGTTACCTTCAACAGACCTCAAATAAGCAACAAAACTCCTACTGTAAAGCCCGAATCGCCAGAACAAGTACACTGAAATTTTATAACACTCAAGTCAACAAATTCAACTTAACAAACCCAAGAAACCAAACGTTAAATAAGCTTCTTCAAATACAGAGCCAGGGCCCTCTAAAACCCCTAGGACTGTGAGCCGCGAGCGCAGGCCACGCTGAAAACACGCGTCCCTTAAAATGGTCGCCAGCAATTAACTCCGCGAAATGGCGCCAAACGAGTAACACAACGAAACACCCACCGGGCTTTAAAACTGCTCTCCGCTGTTTGGCCCGGTCCCCCTCAGCTCAACTTTAATAACTGAAGCTCTTACCCCGTGACCTGAACGCTGATCCAGTGCTGCCATGAAGATCTGTGGCTCCGCGCCTCAGAGCGGTGAGCCGCCGACACGATCATCTCTCCTCTGCTTTGTCCGCGGCTGTCAGAGGAGGCCAAGTGAGGGTGCCTGTTGCAGAGCTCTCCTCCGTACAAGCAAGGAGGAGAGATCTAGAAGCCAGAGTTGTCCCAGCTAAGAAAATTAAAGGGGAAGGCAGACCGGGACCGAGCAAGGCAGAAAGCTCTCTTAAGAAATGTTTTATTTTTTTTTTAAAGGTAAAGTAGCCCCAATTTAAGAATAAATGAATCACTTAAAATTACTGCTGAACTACTCTAACTGCTCCTTATCTGTTCCTCAAGTGAGCTCAGACCTAGACTCACTACGTCCTCCTGCTGCATGGAGACTGGACATACTGGGGCTGATGGGAGAGACCAGCAGACTACATCCAGTGATGTCACGATTTTGACATGTCCAAGCTGCAGGAGGAGGTACACAACCCAGAGGTGGAGGACTGAACTGGAGGAACGATAAGGAATGTCCATGAAGATTAGGATGAATCCCTGGCTCTTCTTATCTAAGCCAGTGCAGAGTCTAAGAGAGTTACTAGTAGGGTTTCAACCCCATGCTGCTGGCAAGATCCATGCTGCTGTGGGTCAAGAGGGACGTGGGAGTCAATGTGGTCTTGGGTTTGTTGCTGGACAATCTTTTCTAATATCTGGGTAAGGAAGGTAGGCTGGATTTTGGTCTATATGAGCTGATGTCTGAGGGGTTTAATTTGTTGTTTTTTAGCAGAGGTCTGATGGAGGCAGTTTTCAGGGGCAGTGGGAGAGAACCGGTAGACAAGGAAAGGTGTATGATTCTGGAAATAGCTGCACTTAGATTGGTTCTTGCTTGCTTGATCCAGAATGCTGGGCAAAGATCAGCTGGGGTGGTGGTATTAATTGTGCCGATGACGTTTTCTATTTGCTCAGCAGAGTATGGGTAGAAAGTATCAAGGGTGGGTATAAGTGCATCTCCTGTGGGGGGAAATTCAAGAAAGGAATATTCAGCATCAAGCTTCTCTGAGAGCGAACTGATCGAATTTGTTTTACTCTGGAAGTGTGAGACCAAGTCATCCAGGCTGGGGGTACTTGTTGGTAGGTTCTTGGATGCGTCATTTGTGAGGGATCTAACAAGACTGAAAAGCTCTCGGGGCTTGTTAAGAGAGCGCATAAGGGTGTGGGTATGGTATTCCCTTCTCTTGTGATTGCTGCTCTTTGGTGTTCCTGTTTATTTAACTGTGTTTATATCCCGCTTTTCACCGGGTCAACGCGGCCCAACATCAAATAAGGGGGGGGGGGGGGAGGGCAGTAATCAATTCTAGGGTGGAGGGGCTGTCACCGGGGAGGCCAATATTAATGATCTGGACAGACATTAAGGACTTAAACAATGGACATCAGTCTCTTAGTGGGTAGATCTGTGGGTATGTTAGAGGGTCTGGAGGGGTAGTCATTGATGGATGTTTGTTTCTGGTCTGAGGTATTCCTGGAATAGGATGGTTTTTAGTTGTTTTCTGAATGTTGAAGGATCTCTGTTATTTGATTTGACTTGGTAGGAAGTTCCAGGGGGATGGCGCGTATAGTTCGAAGGCTCTGTTGCAGGTCCGTTGATTGTATTTGGTTCGTTCGTGGGGGATGGTGAGGGTGTTGCTGGTGGTTTGTCTGGTTGTTCTGTTGTGGGTGGGATGGGGCAGGAGAGTGCGGAGCTGGGAAGTCTGTTTGACAGAGGACTTGGTGGATAAAGTAGGGCTGATTTGTATTTGATTCTTGCTTCGAGAGGGAGTATGTGCAGTTCTCTCAGGACTGGGGTGATGTGGTCTTGTTTTTTTGCTTTCTGGATAATTCTTGCTGTGGTATTTAAGGCAGTTCATAGTGGGTTGGTGTGGGTGGCGGGTAGTCCGTGATAGATTATATTGCAGTAGTCCAGGTGGGGGAGCGTCATAGCTTGCATGACTGTCCTGAAGTACTGTGGATCAATGAGAGGCCTGAGGCGTTGTACTGTTTTTGCCTTGTGCAATATTATTCCGGTAGTCATTTTGATCTGTTACTTGAGTGTGAGTGCTTGGTCTATGATGATTCCTAAGTATTTTATGTGTGGTTCCTAAGTTGAGGTGTGGTGGTGGTGTGAAGTTTGGGTCCTTGGTTACTATGAGGGCTTCTGTTTTTGTTATGTTGATGGATAGGTTGTTCCTTTGTAGACAGCTGGAGACTTCTGTGAAGCAGTCCGATAGGTGATTGATTGTTGGGTTGGTGATTGTGATTGGTCCATAGAGCATTATGTTATCTGTGTAGATGTGGTAGTTGATGTTATGAGCACGTATGATCGGGCAGAGTGGTTGCAGGTAGATGTTGAAGAGCATGGCGGATAGTGTGGATCCTTGGGGGTACTCCTTGGTGTTGCTGAAAGGAGAGGAGGTTGCTATGTCTGTGCGGATCAGTTGTTGTCTATTGGTCAGGTAGGAGTGGAACCACTGAAGTACGACGTTTTTGATGCCAATTTCTTGGAGCCTGTGTAGGAGGATATTGTGGGAGATGGTGTCAAGGGCTGCAGATATGTCCAGGAAGATCATAGCATATCCAGAGTGCTTGGTCTGTGTGCCCTTGATGAGGATGTTCATTAGTGAGATCATGAGGGTCTCGATTCCGTGGAATGGATGGAAACCATGTTGCTGCAGGTCTAGTATGTTGTTGGTATCCAGGTGGTCTTGAAGTTGTTGTTGAACTATCTTCTCAATGATTTTGGCGGTGAATGGAAGACTTGCTATAGGCCTGAAAGAGGCGGGGTCAAGGGGGTCCAAGTTGTGGTTTTTTAGGGTTGGGTGGATGATGGGAGGTTTTGAGGACGTCTGGCATGTGTCCTTGCCTGAGGGATTCATTAACAATATGGGTTAGGGGTGTGCTTATGTTGTCCTTGGATTTCTTTATCCATTCTGCAGGGCAGGGATCTAGTGGAGAGGTGGTAGTGTTTAGGCAGGAGATGGTGGATTCTATTTTTTCTTTGGTGATTGTTTCAAATGTGCTCCAATCTGTGTCTATGGAAGTAGGGCGGGTTGTTGTCTCTGCAGTCAGTTGTGGATTTTGTGGTTGTTGAAGCTGCTTGTATTGGCGTGCTAATAGTTCTGGCGGGATGTTTGGTAGCTGGTTGGAGTGGCTGGATGCTTTTGTTAGCTTCTTGACAATCTCGAAAAGCTCACGTGGTTTGTTTATTGAGGTGTTTATGATCTTCAAGTGGTAGGTCCTTTTTGCTTTATTGGTTTCTGTGTGGTAAGCGTCTAGTTCGCTCATGTATTTTACTCTTTCTCCATTTTCTTTCTGCTCTTCTGAGTCGGGTCTTTAATCTCCATAGGTTGGGGGTGAACCATCGGGCTTTTGTTGAGGTATGTCTGGTTTTGGTGCAGTTTGCTGTTGCATAGGATGCAGAGGAGATCGTAGTATTCCAGTTGTGGATTAGGTCATCGATATTGGTGGAGCTTGTTTGGAGTTTAGGTAGTATTTGCGCCAGGAAAACCTCTGTAGTTTGACCAAATAGGCAACATGGTCGAGGTCATGCCTAGAATGCCACCAGTGTTGCTCAAGCTTTCTGAGGAATAATAAGGATTCACGGACTTAGTGGAGGGTGGAAGGAGTGAAGCTTTAGCTAGGGTGTTATTCCATATGTCTATTAGTTCAACCAGATTGGTGTCGGGATTGAGATCATAAAGAATGTCACTGAGGAATGAGCTTGGTGGGCCAAATAAAACAAGAGGACAATAACTGCAGCAGTTATTCATTATGTTCCTAACTGGCGCAAAAACACTGGAAACTGAGCCGAAGGCAAAAGAGGCCAGGAGTTCGTGTAAAACTGTGCAGTTCTTTCTGGATGGACACACCCGTATTGGATGTTATGGTTCCTCCATATATTACCACAAAAGAAGAAGCACGAGATAGAGTGTAGAAAATCTGGTATTACAAGACCTCTCCCTTGGTTGAGCTGAGCGTGTTGGTGTGACAAGACATTACTACTCTTCACACTATACACTTGCTTGCTTTCTTTGTTTCTATTCACTCTTTTCTATTATGTGAATAGGCTTATGGGAGATGTTGTGGGGATGTTGAGTCGGGGGGGGCGAGTTTCATCTAAAAGACAAAAAGGTAGAGGGATGGCAGTAAAAAAGGGGTATGGGGTTCATAATTTTTGACAGACAAGGATACTGTGTTATAGGGGGATAGTTAAGCACTAATTAAGGACCAATGGGGTAGATTAAGGGAGAAGGGGACATTTGAATACAAGGGGGAGGGGAGAGCCCCCAATGCCACAAACCTACAACCCATCAGTTAAAGATGAGGTGGGATAGTGAGGGAATGCTACTGGGGGCAGGGCAGAGGATGGGGAGGAGGTATAAAGTGGATCTCAGGTTTTTCTACATTGGGAACACAGGGAAAGTTACCACGGGCTGGGGGGGAGGGTATCTTAAATCCCGTTAAGGGATTCAATTGTTTCTTGTGGATGTCTCCAAGCCACTTTGGTACCTGTGGGTTAGGCTAAAGCTGGGGAGCCCCCTCCCCAGACAATTTGCTGCTGAGTGTTTGGTTCCTGCTACGCCTGGGGGTACCATCATCAGCTCTCCCTGCAGGGGATCGAGCCTCCGGAGCGGGAAACCGGCCTCCCTGCGTGCTGCCCGAATCGGGGCAGGTGCTCCTCATTTAAAAACAGAAGCGCCATCCGGCACGGGAACCAGCAGCCCGGCACCATCATCAGCTCTCCCTGCAGGGGATCGAGCCTCCGGAGCAGGAACCCTGCCTCCCTGCGTGCAGCCGAATTGGGGCAGGCGCTCCTCATTTAAAAACAGAAGCGCCTGCAGGGGATCGAGCCTCCGGAGCAGGAATTCGGCCTCCCTGCATGCTGCCCAATCGGGGCAGGCGCTCCTCATTTAAAAAAAGAAGCGCCATCCGGCACGGGAACCAGCAGCCCGGCACCATCATTTTCTCTCCGTGCAGGGGATCGAGCCTCCGGAGCGGGAAACCGGCCTCCCTGCGTGTTGCCCGAATCGGGGCAGGTGCTCCTCATTTAAAAACAGAAGAGAACCAGCAGCCCGGCACCATCATCAGCTCTCCCTGCAGGGGATCGAGCCTCCGGAGCGGGAACACTGCCTCCCTGCGTGCTGCCCAATTGGGGCAGGTGCTCCTCATTGAAAAACAGAAGCGCCATCCGGCGTGGGAACCAGCAGCCCGGCACCATCATCAGCTCTCCTTGCAGGGGAATGAGCCTCCGGAGCGGGAACCCGGCCTCCCTGCGTGCTGCCCAATCGGGGAAGGCGCTCCTCATTTAAAAACAGAAGCGCCATCCGGCGCGGGAACCAGCAGCCCGGCACCATCATCAGCTCTCCTTGCAGGGGATCGAGCCTCCGGAGCGGGAACCTGGCCTCCCTGCATGCTGCCCAATCGGGGCAGGTGCTCCTCATTTAAAAACTGAAGCGCCATCCGGCATGCCCGGGCCTGGCGGGCCCGCGCCTGAGGGCGCCAGAGGGCCCTTTGGCGTGGCCCTTAGGCAGTGGCCAGCTTAAGTTAACCGCCAAAAGCTCCAGACCCTGCTGCTTTTGAAAATCGTCCTGTATTTACATACAACCCCTGCGGTGAAGTTCCTCCACGGCAAACCCTGCTCAGCTAACGACAGACACGACTAATCTACCCTTCGCGCAACATTCAAGAAAAAAATTGCATCAGTGACTTGAACTCCCAACTCTCCAACTAATTGTCTTCTACCTGCCTACTTGCTGCAAGTATACCAACTATATCCAATTGTGACTATTAGTCCTTTACTTTCCCAACATTAGCGTCCTGTTACCACATATACGAGTGTTTGTTACATTTGTTGCTACTATTTGTAATTCTGTTACCACATATATGAATCTTGGTTACATTTTTTTGCTACTATTTATAACTCTGTTACCCATACTCTACTTTACTCCTACCACTGCCTGATAATTGCTAGCATTGTCATTTTATCCAGCTGTTTCTTTGCAAGTGTCTCTCCCACCACTATAGCCAGTACACTGTTATATAGAACGATGCATACACTCTTAGCCATAGCCAGCATATATCTCATTACAGCATTGCCTAGCTGGTCGAATGCCTTCAACCCGAGTACCAACTCCATACCAAAATACCTGGAAGGAAGGGGCAAACAAGACCCATACATCTTCATCAGACACCATCCGCCCAAATCATCCCCATCTGATCCATATTGCCCTCCAACACATCAAAAAGCCTCTGGTAGTGAAACACCATCACCGAAGACCATTGAAATGTGCCCTCATCAACGCCAGATCAATTCGCAAAAAATGGCCAGTGATCACCGACCTAATAAACCATTACAACCTTGACATCCTGTTGGTTACAGAAACCTGGTTGTCAGACTGCGACAACGTCATTATCAAACAGATGTTACCCCCTAATTTCTCACTCATGTTTCACTTACCAGGGGGCTTTCTTCACCCATCCCAATGAATCTAGTTTAAAGCCCTTTTCAGTAGATTAGCCAGTCTGCTACTGAAGACACATTGACCTTTATTGGACAGATGAACACCATCTCTGCTCTGCAACCCTTGGAAAAGCATCCCATGGTCCAGGAAACCAAAACGCTCTCGATGACATCATCCACACAGTCAAGCATTCATCTCCAGGATGCAAGCTTCTCTGCCTCGGCCTTTACCCTCATCAGGGAGGATTGAAGAGAACAGCACCTGCGCCCCTATCTGCACCTTCCTCTGTCCCAGAGCCATGAAGTCACTTTGGATATGCTCAGAGAGATACCTGGCAGTATCATTTGTGCCGATATGGATTAGCAACATTAAGCCCACTGACTATTACCCATTGAGTCTTGGCAAACTCTCCCTATCATCTCGGATTTTGGCACCTGGCAGACAGCATCTCTCTCTGGACAACAAGTCTGATTGGCAGATGGATGATTCAGTACCCCTCAGAAGAATCACCAACCACCACTACCCTTCGCTTCCTTGTGGTCACTGATTCTGCAACTTTGGGGCACTTGAACTCTGGTTCTTCCCTTTCCAGGGCTGCATAATGGTTCTTCAATTCAAGGGTTGGAGAAATTGGAATGGTGATTCTGCAGGCCCTGGTGACTTGTGTCCAACCTTCGTCATTCTGTAGGCACCCTCTTCTCCTCTGCTGGAGAGCTTGGATGTTGCAAGAAGCATTTCATCAATGTACTTCTCACTGTCTTGAGTGCTCCTCAGCCTTGCCACCTCCTCTCCGAGATCCTCCACTTGTTTCCTAAGAGCTTCAGCATGCAGGCATCCTGCACATAGAAACGGTCCTGCAACTGGGATTGGGACCTCTGTCGACCACATGCCGACTAACAACTTCTCCGGCCTCAACCACCAGTGAAACACTACCCGCGCCTCCCTTGGCAAATCCACGGATGCATTAGCAACCAATGCTGCAGCAACCATCTGCACCACATCGCTCTTTGCAGCGGTTACCTGTACATTTGTGCCCATGGTACCCACTCAATTGTTGCTGCCCTGGCCCTAGGAGTTGCCAAAAATGCCCCGCAATAGGAGCTTTTATCCAAAAGAACTGTCAGGCCTGTCGCTCTAGCGTCTGCCCTCTTTCCAGAGGCAGAGACACCTTGTCCTTGCCGGTCTGGAAACGAGCTCCCCAATAGCCGAGATCTGGAGAGGAAGACAACCAGCTCTTCGCGAAATTGACTGCCCAGTCAAGGTCCTGTAGCGTGGCCCACTCTCCCTCTTCATGGATTTTGCTCTGATGAGCCAATTGTCCAAGTAGAGAGCAATAGTTTAGTTTAATTTGCATTTGATGTAACATAGGGCGGTATATCAGGGCGGTTCACAATTTGTTAACAATCAGGAAAAGGAAAAGAACTACTATCTTTTGACAGAAAAGATGAAATAATGAAGAGTATAGAGAGAAGACATAAGGAAGAAATTTAGACAAAACATAGATAAACCAGGTCAGGTTTGAGAGACTGGGAGATTATAAGCCATGGTGAAGACATGGGTTTTCAACTATGACTTAAAAGTGAAATAATTTGTTTCAAGACGGAGTGAGGTGGGCAGAGACAGGGACAGGGCTGGACCATGGAAGAAAAAAAGCAGAGTGTCAGGTAGATTGAAGGCAATTGACATGGATTGAACGGAGGGAACGAATGGGAGTGTGAAACTGAAGGAGGTGAGTGAGGTATTGTGGCGTACGAGTATAGATGGCTCGGTGAACTAGAGTGAGAATTTTAAAGTGAACACGGAACTCAATAAGAAGCCAATGTAAGTGAAACAAAAGTGGTGTAACATGATCCCTATGAGAAGAACAAGTAATAATCCTGGCTGCGGTGTTCTGTATTAACTGTAAACGACATAACTGAGTGTGGGTGATACCTGTGAGAACAGAGTAGCAATAATCAAGACGAGAAAGTACAGTAGCTAGAGTAAGGGTAGTCAGGGCGGGGGGAGAGAGAAAGGGATGTATGGAACGTATTTGGCGCAAGAAGTAGTAAGAGGTTTTTGAAAGGTAAGAAATATGGTCCTGAAAAGAGATCTGAATCAAGCAGAACCCCAAGATATCGTAAAGAAGAGACCAGAGGAATTGTGGAACCATCAACGGAGGGTGCAAGTGAAGGGCAGGGGCTCCCAAAAGTGAACCAAGTACAAGAGGTTTTGGTCAGGTTGAGATGAAGGCAATTAGAAGAGAGCCATTCGATACAAGAGTGAGACAAGAATTTAGAGGAGTGAGATCAGGATGAAGAGGACTAGTGTGATGCAGGATGATGTCGTCATCAGCATAAAAGAAGGCGGAAAGACCGGATTGTTGAATGCAAAGGGTAATAGGTGCAAGAAAAAGATTAAACAGAAGAGGTGCCAGAACTGATCCCTGAGGAACACCACAGGGAAGAGGGGTGAGAGCAGAAGAATGATGTGGACTGGAGGGTGAAATCACAGAGAAAGAACGAGAGGAAATTAAAGAATGAAACCAGCGGTAAACTGCTCCCCTAAGCCCAGCATCCCAAAGACGTGAGAGGAGAAGAGAGTGATCAACCAGGTCAAAGGCAGCAGAAAGATCTAATGAAACCACCATCAAAATGTCACCTTTATTGTGTGAGGAAGAGATCATTGAGAAGTGCTACTAGAACTGTGTCTGTGCTATGGCCCTGACAAAAGCCCGACTGTCGTGTATGTAGAAAGTTTATGGAGTATAAGTGTTGGGAGAGTTGGGAAAAGACAATTCTTTCTGCAATTTTTGCAACGAAGGGCAAGTTGGAGACAGGACAGTAATTGGCTGGGATAAATGGATCAAGAGTGTGTTTTTTCAAGATGGGACGGACCAATGCGTGTTTCCAGAGGGAAGGGAATGATCCAGAAGAAAGTGAAAGTGAGGTATTGGATTATAACAAGAATGTAGGGTATGAGAGCAAGAGAAGGTTCGGTAAACCAGGCAGAAGGGATAGGGTCAAGGGGTCAAGTGGTCTTTCGCATTGAGATGAGAGTTAAGAGTTCTGATGAGATGAGATAATAGAAGGACGACCAACAGTGAGAAAGAGAACAAGGAGGGAAAGAGGGGGGGAGGAGGACAGTGGGAGAGGGCAGGAAGGAAGGGCAGCACGCAAGTCGGAGATCTTGGTTCCAAAAGTACAAAGCAAGACTGGAGGGAGAAGGTAAGGACTGGGGTGGATCCAAGGAGGGATCAATATTAAGTGAGGTAAGGGTTCAAAGTACAGAGAAGAGCTGTCTAGAGGGGTTAGTAGCTGTAACAATACGATTTGAGAAAAAAAGTTTGTTTAGCTTGATGGACAGAGGAACGGTAATGTCGGTGAGTCTGATGAAAACCTTTGCCAGGGTATGAGGAGTGGGGTGCCAAGAATAAGAAGAGGAGGAGAGGACTGATTCAGGATATTGAAGAAGAGGAGAGGAAACCTGGATTATAGGGAGAGGGCAGCAATACCACCTCCATAGTGGCCCTGGCGGAGTGCCACCACTACTATCTTGGTAAACGTCCATGGTGCGGTCACCAGATCGAACAGCCATGCCCTTTAGTGGAAGTGTCCCATCAGCAGCATGAAGCGGAGCTATTGCTGGTGCTCTGAGCGTACTGGAATGTGAAAGCAAACTTCCATGAGATCCAGGGGTCAGAAATTCAGCTCCTCTTACTGCCCCAGTGACTGCTCTGAGAGTCTCCATGCAGAAGCGGAGAACGTGGAGGCACAGATCTACCGG
Organism: Ichthyophis bannanicus; assembly: GCA_033557465.1. NCBI lineage: Eukaryota > Metazoa > Chordata > Amphibia > Gymnophiona > Ichthyophiidae > Ichthyophis > Ichthyophis bannanicus. The sequence goes on along the minus strand of JAWIIG010000036.1, from coordinate 2,388,336 downwards.
TTCTGTGGTCTAAGACAAACGGAATGCTCCTTCCTCCTGAAGGACCCCGAAATAAATGGAGTATCGACCACAGCCAACCTGGTCACTGGGTACCCTCTCCTCAGCTTGCAATTGCAAGACTTGCCACAATCGCTGGGAGGAGAATTGCTTTGTTTAAGATGGTCTTTTTCTATGGTGGCTTTATATACTACAACTACTGCCCTTGCAGCTATTGAAGAGAGATTTAATTAAAGTTAGATGGGCTATTGTCACGATTTCTGTGGCGAGGACGCCAGGCAAGGATCGCAATGCAGACACTTTGGGGTCTTGGAACAGAGGAAGTATGGGGGGGGTCTCTGACCTCCAGGCTTACATACCAACTGCCACATTTAAAAGACTGGCTTCTTTGATACAACCAATTATATTCCACTGAGATGTGAACAAGTGTTGATTGCACCCTGGTGCTTCAATATGTGATCCATGCGCCTCTCAGTAAATTACCACCTCCACTGAGGAAGTGTGGTCTTATTTGCATAATGCTCCAGACCTGGAGATGGATCTGCAGTAGATTGCCTGCTTTTGTTTGTGTGCCAACGAGGTCCCTTGGAAGAAAACAACTTTATTAGGTCCGCCCTACACATATGTTTTGGCTAAATCTAACTTTCCTCAGGGGACTGTGACCACTAAAACATAAAAATATATAAATAAATAATCATAAACAAAGCAATACTTATAGGGTAGGACAAGGATAAGCTGAAGATAAAGAAAATGATTAACATACAAATGATAGTAGCAGTCAAAATTGATTATGTACATAAAACATTAAAAATGTTAAAAACAGAGATTACTACATGTATATAAAATAAATACTGGTCAATAGCCCAAATAAATAAGGTGACACACATATATCTATATATATATGATGTAAAACATGTAAATAGTAACATAGAATTAAAACTCACCAAAAGCAAGAATTGGTAATTATGTACCAACAAAGGGTAACCAAACAAATTGTAGAGAACTAAAAACAGAAGAAGAGCACGTGTATTTGATTATATACAAAACAAAGTCCATCAGGAATAATGTAAAAGCAAATTGAAATGACATAAAAAGGACAGACTATTGGAGAGGAGAAGGATGCCCAAAACATAGAACAGCTGCTGTTTATACTCTGTTCTGTATTTTGGGCACCCTTCTCCTCTCCAACAGTCTGTCCTTTTATGGTGGGTAGTCATTTGTCTAGTTCATTTTGCTCTGACCTAGAAGAATTTTTTCTGTGTGTGAGGAATTGGGTAGAATCACAGTATCACAAGCGCAGTCTTATTTCGCAATAAGGACGTCGCAGAGCTCATGCCACCAACTAGCCAAGCTCTGGAACGCATTTCTTAGTACTTCGCTAACTGGAGAAAATGTGTGGAAAATGATAATTACACTTACCTGGTAATTGTAGTTCCTTGAGTGACGACAGTTCAGTCCTCTACCTCTGGGTTGTCAATCTCCTCCTGCAGCTTGGAGACTGGTATGTCAGAATGATGACATCACTGGATATAGCCCGCTGCACTCCTACTTCCATCCCAGTGTGAACTATTAACAAAGCAGACTCACAGGAGCAACAAATAAGTAGCTAATCATAAACACTGTAACACAACTTATAATGACCACCTAACTCTCCACCCCCTCTGGCAAGGCTTTCTTACACCCTGTGCAGCCAGAGAGAAAGGAACCCCAGAACAAATTGAAGCAATCTGTACTCACCTGTAACACTCTCCTTCTCGCCACCAAACTTCGATCCTCCTCGAAACATCTGGGTGGGAAGGAGGACTGAAGTGTCGTCAATCAAGGAACTACAATTACCAGGTAAGTATAATTATCATTTCCTTATCGTTCCTCCAGTTCAGTCCTCTACCTCTGGGATGTACCAGAGCAGTAATAATTGGGAGGGACACTTCCAGCCAGCAGACAAAACTGCCGACCCAAAACGAGCATCCGAAGCCGCTGCTACGTCGAGCCTGTAATGCTTGCTGAAAGTATGTAGCGACGACCAAGTCGCTGCTCTGCAAATGTCCCCTGGTGGAACCAAACTGTGCTCCGCCCAGGAACACACCTGCGCTCTGGTGGAATGCGCCCGCAATCCCACGGGCACCACCCGACCTTGAAGCAAATAGGCGGAAGCAATCGCCTCTCTAACCCACCGAGCGATGGAAGCCTTAGCCACCGCTTCACCTTTGCGCACTCCTCCGAACAATACAAACAACCGATCTGACTTACGGAAGGACTCCGTTACCTTCAAATACTGACGCAATGCTCTCTTCACGTCAAGACAACGAAGGCTGCGATTCGAATCGCCGCCCTCCAGAGACCCAAGAACGGGCAAGCACACCATCTGATTCACATGAAAGGAAGATACCACCTTAGGCAAAAAGGACGGAACCAGACGTAAAACCACTTTCTCCCTGGAAAAAGATAAGAACGGTTCCCGGCACGACAACGCTTGCAACTCCGAAACTCTTCTAGCCGAACAAAATCGCCACCAGAAACACAGTCTTGAGCGTCAAATCCTTCACTGATGCATGACACAAAGGCTCAAAGGGAGACTTTGCTAACGCCGTGAGGACGAGATCGAGATCCCATGGCGGAATGCACACTCTACGTGCCCGTCGTAATCTAGCAACCGCTTTCAGGAAGTGACCCACATCAGGGTGAGCCCCTAAAGGCACTCCATTGACCCTGCCTCGATAACAGGAAAGAGCTGCCAACTGGACACGCAATGAACTGGCTGCAAGACCTTTATCAAAACCGCCCTGCAGAAACTCCAAGACCAACGGAACGAAAACCGTGGCCGCCCGAACCTGACGTCGTGAACACCAATCCTCAAAAATACGCCAGACTCGTACATACGCCAAAGAGGTCGAATGCTTACATGCTCTAAGCAAAGTCGCCACGACCGCCGATGAATAGCCTTTCTTTCTCAGCTTTGTCCTCTCAATGGCCATACCGTAAGCGAGAACCGATCCACCTGAGGCATGAACAGTGGCCCCTGACGCAACAGATCTGCTCTCTTCGGGAGCCGCCAGGGCTCGCCGTCCAAGAGACGCACTAGATCCGCATACCAAGGACGCCTCGGCCAGTTAGGTGCCACCAACAGGACTTTCTCTGCGTGCGCTCCGATCTTTTGAATCACTTTGCCTATCAACGCCCATGGTGGAAAGACATATAGAAGACCGTCAGACGGCCACTGTCGTAACAGCGCATCTGTGCCTTCCGACATCCTCTCTCGCCTTCTGCTGAAGAAGCAGTCGACTTTCACTGACCGGAAGGTCGCCATGAGGTCCATCGCCGGAGTTCCCCAATGATCTATTATTTGTGTGAAAAAGTCGGGATGCAACTCCCACTCCCCCGCGTCCACTTGAACTCTGCTGAGGAAGTCTGCTGTGACATTGTCCTTCCCGGCAATGTGCGCTGCCGAGATTGCGGAAAACCGAAGCTCTACCCAGGCAAACAACTCGTCCGCTTCTTCCTCCATTGCGGCACTTCCCGTGCCCCCCTGGCGGTTGATGTATGCCACCGTCGCCGAGTTGTCGGAGAGCACCCTTACGGGTCGACCGCGCACCACATCCTCGAACGCCTGAAGAGCCTGGAAAACAGCGCGAAGTTCCAGACGGTTTAATCGACCATGAGGCTTCCAGAGGAGACCAAAGCCCTGCGCAAACTGGCTCCCGCAGTGGGCTCCCCAGCCTAGAAGGCTGGCATCCGTCAACAACAGAAGCCACTCTGGCTGCTCCAACGGCATGCCGGCTGTCAGCAACGACCTGAGTAGCCACCAACGAAGAGTCCGCCTGACTTTGATCGGACAAGGATGTCGCTTGGACAAGGAATTGTTCTGATGCAACCAGCGGCGGAGTAGCGATCTTTGGAGAGGCCGCATATGGACCTTGGCCCATGGCACAGCTTCCAACGTTGCCGCCATGGTGCCCAGCACCCGATAATCCCATGCCGACAGTGCCGGGACCGACAAAAACTGTCAGACCAGGGATCTCAAGCCCTCGGCCCGTTTGTGCGGCAGAAACACCTGCTCCCTCCTTGTGTCGAACCGGACTCCGAGGTATTCGAGGTTCTGGGTGGGCCTCAAATGACTCTTGGTCGTGTTGACTACCCAACCAAGACCCTGCAAAATCATCACCACCCTGTTTGTCACCCGGATACTCTCCTCCTCGGACTTGGCTCGAATCAACCAATCGTCGAGATAAGGGTGGACTAGAATGCCTTCTTTGTGCAACGCTGCCGCCGCCACCACCACCATGATTTTGGTGAAAGTCCGCGGCGCCATGGCCAGACCGAAAGGCAAGGCTTGGAACTGATAGTGACCCCAAGGAAGAGCGAACCGCAGAAACTTCTGATGCGCTAGCCGGATGGGTATGTGCAAATACGCTTCAGTAAGATCGAGAGATGTCAAGAATTCCCCGCGATGCACCGCCACTATGACTGACCGCAGGGTCTCCATCCGGAAATGCGGCACCCTTAAACAACGGTTCACGGCCTTCAGGTCTAGGATGGGCCGTAACGTGCCGCCCTTCTTCGGCACCACGAAATAAATAGAGTACCGATCCCTGCCGTAATCGGTTTTGGGGACTTCTACCATGGCTCCCAACTGAAGGAGTCTTTCCAGGGTTCCGCGAAGCGCTGCCGATTTCTTGGGGCCCCTGCAAGGGGACATGACAAAGGAATCCCACACGGGCCGAGCAAACTCCAGAGCCTAGCCGTGCTGAATTATCTCCAACACCCACTGGTCGGAAGTGATGTGGGTCCAAGCAGAAAGAAACTCCCGAAGCCGCCCGTCTATGGGAGGCCCCTCCGCTGGGACCCACCTCGCTTCATTGTGACTTACGCGATGCGGAAGCAGGGTTGGAGGCAAACCCTCTATTCGCCCCCCGAAACCCACGAAAGCCCTGGGCTCGGGACTGATACCTGCCCCTCTGGAAACTACCGAAGCGCATCGGACAAAATCTCCGGAAATCTCGAAACGGACCCCTGAAAGCCTTGGCCTGACTTGCCCTGTTTCGGCTTATCCTCTGGAAGTCGCCCCGCCTTGGACTCACCCAGGTCCTTCACCAACTTATCCAAATCCTCTCCAAACAGCAAACCACCATTAAATGGAAGCTTGCTGAGACGGGATTTAGAAGGTCCATCCACCGCCCAATTCCGCAACCACAACCATCTTACGGGCGGCCACCACAGACGCTGTGCTATTGGCCAGCGCTCTGATCAAGTCGTAATGCACATCTGCTAAGTAAGCTGTCCCGGACTCCAGCCGATCCAGCTCCTTTAGCTCCTCGAGATCTAGATGCGAAGACTGACGCAGACGCTGGGCCCAGCACAAACACGCCCTGGCCACCCAAGCTCCACAGATGGAGGCCTGCAGCGAAATAGAATCTGCTTCAAAGGCCTGCTTCAGCAGACCGTCAATTTTACGGTCCTGGGTATCCTTCAAGGCTGCACTTCCTTCGACCGGAATAGTGGTCTTTTTCGTAACCACCGACACCACCGCGTCTACCCGCGGCACCTGGAACTTTTCTTTATCCTTATCGGACAAAGGATACAATCTATTCATTGTCTGTACGCCCCGAAGACCTGCCTCCGGCTTATCCCACTCATCCTGAATCATTTTGTCGACTACCCGGTGCACCGGGAACACCACCTGTGTCTGTCGAACTGCCTGGATGACTGGATCCTCAACCTCCTCTTCTACTGCTGCCTGTGTAGTTAGATTCAATATCTGCAAGGTCTCTGAAACCAAGGCCGACAATTCCTCTCTGCGGAAGACTCTGATTATCTTAGCTTGATCTTTGGGTTCAGGGATCTCACCTACTTCCAGGTCCTGTATACCCTCGTCCGGATCCCACTCCGGAGCTGGGGCTTCAGGCCAGTCGCCCTCCGCTAAGGCAGGGTCCCTAGCCCTTGCTCTCTTAGGCGCCGGCGGCCCCTCGTCTAACTCCTCGGCCGCCACCAGCTGCTGAGGTTGAGATGCCAGCGACCCCGGGCCTGCCCCTTTGCCCTGCCACCGCAAGCAAAAAGCCTGATGCATAAGCAGAACAAACTCAGGACTAAACTCACTGAGACGACGCTGGAGCTGGCAGAGAGACGCCAGAGGGCCCCGCCAGCTCCTCCAATGCCGGCCCCTGCGCATGAGGCCGCGGGGACGCAGCTCTCACTCCCGGGGGCGCTCCCTGCGCCTCCGGGGACTCTTGGAACTCCATCTGCTGCTCCACCACGGATGAGAGGATTGCACAGCCCAGGCACACCCCGGTATCAGCTACTGTGCCCCTCCTAGTGCCACACACAATACACTGAGGTCTGGCAGCCATCCAGCAGCCTAGCCAGAATCCTAGGGGCTTATCTTAGGCTCTCTCACCTTTTTGTGCAGTTTTTTTTTTTTTTTTTAATGCACTGCTCTCTCGGGAGAGGAAAAAAACCCTTCAGCCCCGCCCTGTGGGGCGGCTGAAAAGATGCAAAACTACAAAACTACCAAACCAAGAAAATAAGCCCCCCAAAAACAACCGAATAAAGAAAACAAGAAGAAATAACCCCCGTAATTTGCCCTGACACTAAATCGGGAGTTTTCCCGCTAGCACGCGGCTGCTCCGTGGCACAGAAAATGGCCGCCGAGAAAATCGCCGAGCAGGAAAAAGGCGCCAAACACACCGCGAGTGCCCTCGCACTGACAGAGGAGTTATCCGCCAGAGAAAGTCAGCCTGAAACCGGTGAAACACTTACCGGCCAGGCCTGCAGCTGCCCTGCTAAGAGTAATGTGCGCTGTGCTTTCAAACCCGGGCCCAAAGCTCTGCCGCTTTGATGTACTGCCGTCAATTAAGCCATGGTAAGGCAGGCACTGCTCTCCTCCGAATAGTCCGGGGCGGAAGAGATCTCTGGGCCACTGCAGGGGGGAGAACTCGAATTCCTGAGCCAGAACCTCCAAAAGATCAGGCTCAGGCAGGGAGTAAGAAAGCCGTGAGGCATTGACTTAAAAAAAAAAAAAAAAAAAAAAAAAAAAAAACACCACTGCCAATTAAAACCCCAGATCTGTCCACTTAGCTAACCTAACAATATAACTTGCTCCTTATCAATTCCTCCAGAGAGCCTTCTACAAGGCTCGTCAAGGCCTCCTGCTGCATGGAGACTGGTCACACTGGGATGGAGTGCAGCGGGCTATATCCAGTGATGTCATCATTCTGACATACCAGTCTCCAAGCTGCAGGAGGAGATTGACAACCCAGAGGTAGAAGACTGAACTGGAGGAATGATAAGGAACTTATTGGTACGATCCCGCGGTTCACGGCCATGGTTTCCCTCCGGGATATGCAATATCAGATTATCAGGAGAGCTTATCTCTCTGGGCGATGGGATATAGTAGCTGAACCAGTTGCCCTAAATGTGGGGAGGATAGGGCTCCTCTGGTTCACATTCTGTGGTCTTGCCCAGTGGTACAGGACTATTGGAGATCCATACACCAATTTGTAGAGAGGGCTTCTCGACACCAGCGGCCACTGACTCCAAAGTCTGTTCTGCTGCATGTGATGGAAAGGCTGGAAGTCAGTGGAAGGGGTAGAGGGCACTGGCTGAGGCTCTCTTGGACGTTAGCTACTAGGGTCCTACTGACAGACTGGCAAAGTAATGAACACCCAAGTTTTTGACAATGGCGCATAGCCCTGCATCATCACATGCAAATAGATAAACTCTGGGTTAAAACTGATCGGAAGCAGATACTCAAACTCCACGAAGTCTGAGACAATTATAATCAAACACTATCCCCATGCAGTCTAAAATATACACTGCATGACCTCTAGATGTCGAGGGTGGGAACTTGGGGCTGGTGTGGAGACATCCATAAGACGGGGAGGGGAGGGAGGAGAAGGAGAACCACAGGAGGGAGGTAGTAGGGTCATGCTATCAAATCCTGGGTGTATAAGAGCCACCATGCACGGAATAGCTTTTGGGCCAGCGATGAGGGGGAGGGGCAGGTATTGTTGGGGGGAGGGAGGGGAGAAAATTAAAAATTGTATGCCGGCTGTTTATGGTTTATATAGCCCTGGTATTATGGAGATTGTTAATGTATATTATAGTGTCTGTTCATTGGTTATTTTTGAAACAGTTTTGAACATAAGCACACTTAATGCTAACGACAAAAGCAGAAAACAGATGGACGCGCACATAAACAGCAACGGAAACGCTAGCGCACAATTAACATGGTTAAATTAGACTTACCTGCTAATTGTTGTTCCTTGAGGAACTCAAACCAGTCCCGGACCTCTGGTGGTGTGATCCTCCTCCAGCAGCTTGGAGACTGAGAAACGTCACTCTTGTGATGTCACTGGCATATATGACCACAGGATCCGCCTCCTCGCTCCAGTAACCTATTGACAAAGCAGACTCACTGGAGCAACAATTAAGTAGCAACGCTATCAAGAACCTTAAACAAACTGAACCTGTAGTTAGCTAAGGGAAAAAACAAACAAACAATGACGTTTCTTTGGTTGCTTTCCCTTATCAAACTAAGAAAACCGTATAAAAGCTGAGGTCCTTCCTCCCCCGTTAAGGAAGAAACTGACCGCCCCCCCCCCCCCCCACTAGGATTCCCCTTAGAACATCCATCCTGATGAACCTGACCCCTAGGAAACAAATGCTTCTTACCTGCGACAGATCTCCTGCTTCAAGCCATAGTCCAAGGATAAATGGGCGGGATACGGGACTGGACTCAAGTTCCTCAAGGAACAACAATTAATTTAACCTTCCTCAAAACCAGTCCCGGACCTCTGGGGATGTAACAGAGCAGTACCAAAACGTCAACGGGAGGGACCAGCCAAAACCCGCCTGAAGCACTGCTGAGCCAAAACAGGTATCTCTCCATCTGAACATCCAGACGGTAATGCTTGACAAATGAATTTAAAAATGACCAGGTTGCCGCCTTACAAATCTCCACCACTGAAACTAAACTATGCTCTGCCCAAGACGCTGCTTGCGCTCTAGTTGCATGAGCTTTAAGTCCTTCTGGAACCGACTTGCCTTTCAATAGATATGCCGACGCTATCGCTTCCTTAAGCCACCTTGCTATGGAAGCTTTCGATATCCTCCAAAGAGGACAAACAGTCTATCCGATTTCTGGAAACACTCCATCTTACTTAAATATTTCTTTAACGCCCGACGGACATCTAACAAACGCAAACTCCCTGCCGGAGCCTCACCTGTATCAGCCCTGAAAGCCAGCAAGGAAACTACTTGATTCACATGAAAAGCCAAGACTACTTTGGGTAAAAAGGCTGGCACTGGTCGCAAGACCACCTTTGAGTCATAAAAGGACAGAAAAGGTTTTCTACAAGACAAAGCCTGCAACTCAGATTCTTCGCGCCGAGCACATAGCCACCAAGACCACCACTTTGAGAGTGAGATCTTTTATAGTCGCTCGACAACGGCTCAAAGGGCTGCTGCACCAATGCCTCCAACATTATCTGAAGATCCCAAGTTGGAACTATCTGTCTGTCTACACAGTGGCCTCAAGAGAACCACCGCTCTCAAGAAACGCTTTATATCCGGATGGCTTCCCAGCGTTTCTCCTTTAACCTTCCCCCTGTTACAGGACAACAGCTAATTGTACCCGTAGGGACGTAGCCACCAAACCTTTCTGAAAGCCATCCTGCAAGAACGTCAAAACCTGAGGCACTGACACTCGTAACGCCTCCACGTCCCTGTCTACACACCAAGCCTCGAATATTCGCCATATGCGGACATATGCCAACAAAGTTGATCTCCTCCGCGCCTTCAACAAAGTCCCAATGACCGCAGCGGAATACCCTTTCCTTTCAGTCTTGCCCTCTCAAGAGCCAAGCCGTAAGAGAGAATCGATCCACCTGTGGCATGACTAACGGTCCCTGAGATAATAGGTCTCTTCAACAGGGCAGGCGCCATGGCTCTGCTACTTTCAGCCTCTTCAGATCCGCATACCAAGGCCTTCTTGGCCAGTCCGGCGCAACACCACCAATCCTCTGTGACCTTCTATACGTTGCAACACCCGGCCTATCAACACCCAAGGTGGAAACACGTGTAGGAGCTGGCGCTCGGGCCAAGGCTGTATCAAAGTATCCAGACCCTCCGACATTCTCTCCCACCTTCTGCTGAAGAAACGTTCGACCTTTGCAGACTGAAACGTGGCCATGAGATCCATTACTGGCATGCCCCAATGCTGCACCAGCATCTCAAACACTTCCTGATGAAGGTTCCACTCTCCTGGATCCACTCTTACACAACTCAAAAATCGGCCTCCACATTGTCCACTCCTCCTACATGCGCTGCCGACAGAGCTACCAGCTGTGACTCGGCCCACTCGAGCAGCCCCTCGGCTTCCTCCTCCAGCGTGGCACTGCTGGTACCTCCCTGACGATTGATATAAGCTACCGCTGTCGCATTGTCAGAAAACACCCGAATGGCCTTTCCTCAAAGATAGGGCTGAAACTCCCGCAGTGCCAGTGTTACTGCGCGTAATTCCAAACTGTTGATCGACCAACTCTGTTCCACTGCGGTCCACTGACCCTCAGCGAACCGCCATTGACAGTGAGGCCCCCCAGCCTAAAAGACTGGCATCCGTCGTCAGGGCAATCCAGGCCAGAACTTCCAAGGGTATTCCCTTTTCTAGATACTCCGGACACAGCCATCACCGCAGTGCCCAACGCATCTCTGGGAGACAGGGCAGCCTCACTGATAACGGATTGTTCTGGTGTTCTCATTGCAACGGCCTCATATGCGCTCATGCCCACGGCACCAGCTCGATAGTCGCAGCCATGGCCCCGAGTAACTGAAGGTAATGCCACGCCATCAGAATCGTCCTGTTGAGAAATTCGCTGACTAAATTCCTCAATGCTTGTGCTCTCTGTTGAGGCAAAAAGATTCGTCCCACTCTCGTATCAAAGTTTGCTCCCAGATACTCCAGGCTCTGTGACCGAACCAACCTGCTCTTTTCCTGAATAACTACCCAACCAAGATTCTGCAGAAACACTACCACTTTGGCCGTAGCCGTCTCGCTCTCTGCCCTGGACTTTGCTCCGATTAACCAATCGTTCAGAAAAGGATGCACCAGCGCCCCTTCTTTCCGCAATGACGCTGCTACGACCACCATCACCTTGGTGAATGTTTGAGGCGCCGTTGCCAAACCAAATGGTAAGGCCCGAAACTGGAAATGTCCCATCGGAACCGCAAACCTGAGGTATTTCTGATGTTCGACAGATTGGAATGTGCAGGTATGTTTCCGAGAGGTCTAGGGACACAAGAAACTCGCCCACTCGTACTGCCACTATGACCGACCTTAGAGTCTCCATACTAAAGTGAGATACTCGAAGACAGCGATTTACTCTTTTGATATCCAAAATTGGCCGATAGGTCCCGTCCTTTGGAAGTACGAAGTATATGGAGTACTGACCTCAGCCACATTGGTCCGGTGGTTACAGTTATTATGGCTTTGAGAGCCAGCAGCTTTTGCACCGTCTGTCGTACAGCAGCGCACTTGAGTCGTGCCCTGCACGGCGACTGTACAAAAGAATCCGTCACTGGTCGGTGAAACGCCAATGCATAACCTTCTCAAATGACCTCCAACACCCACTGATCTGATTTAATCTGGACCCAGGCAGGATATAAGTCACGTAGCCGGCCCCCTACGGGCACGAGTCCCCCCTGACTTCATTTCGACTTTCGAAGAGGAAGAGGCTTCAAATCCTCTATTTGCTCCCCAAAACCCTCGAAAGCCTTGGGACCTATAGGAAACACGTCCTCTTTGGCCTTGGCTGAATCTCCCCAGGACGAAAACGAAGAAACTCCCTTTGTTGCCCTTTAGGCGGCTGAGTTGGCCGTCCCTGCTTCTGCTTGTCCTCCGGCAGCCTACTGCCTTTGGACTCCCCCAAATCCTTCACCAGTTTATCCAAGTCTTCTCCAAAAGAGTAGCCTACCTCTAAACGTGAGTTTACTCAATCTGGCCTTTGACGATCCATCTGCAGCCCAATTGCACAACCAAAGATAACGCCGAGACGCAACCACCGAGGCCATGCTTTTCGCCAAACCTCGTACGAGATCATAGTAACACAGAGGATCTCTAAAAGGTAAAAAGGGGACTGTTGTAGTTGTTGATATGGAAGGACAGACTAGATAGGCCATGTGTTCTTTTTCTGTTGTCATATTTCTATGTTTCTATAGTGGATATCGGACAAATACGCAGACCCAGTCTCCAACCTGGATGCTTCCCCGGTCGCTCCCTTTATCAATTCCTCTTGAATCCTCTGCGACCATCGAAGACAGGCTCTCGCCACCCAAGCTCCACAAATAGACGCGTGTAAGGACAGCGCATTCACTTCAAACATCTGCTTTAATAAGACTTCGCGTTTCCTGTCCTGAGCATCCTTGAGGGCTGCACTCCCTGCTACAGGAATGGTAGTCTTCTTAGTAACCGTCAAGACAGCGGCATCGACTCGTGGAGCTTTAAACAACTCTTGATCCTGGTCCACCAGTGGGTAAAGGCGAGACATAACTCTTGCTCCTTTAAGGGCCGCCTCGGGCATGTTCCACTCTTCCTGAATCATCTCACGCACCACCCTGTGGACTGGAAAAGTTAGTTTAGTCTTTCAAAAGGCCTGTAGTAACGGGTCCTCCAGAGTCGAATCCTCCGCCAGCTCCATCACCAGCATATTCAGAGCCTTTAGGGTCTCTGATATAAGCGCTGGTAACTTGTCCCTACAAAATGCGCGCACCACTCTAGCCTGATCCTTTTGTTCAGCTATTTCTCCTTCCTCCAAATCATCATTTAACTCCAAATCAGGCTCTCCTCCATCAGAGTGAACGCCCTCCGAAGATACAGAAGGCTCCGACTGATCTTTATCTCCTCTGAACTTCTTTGGAAGAATCCCTGACTCAGTAGAGCCCAGAGGCGTGCCTAGCATCTTTTCTCCCGGAACCCCTGCAGCAGTAGTAGCTGTAGGCGTTCCCTGAGGGCCTCCGAATGCTTGCTGAATCAGCGTAACAAATTCAGGCGAAAAAATTGCCGCCAGGCCCTCAGGCAGCGATGGCTGAGAACTCAGGAGATCCGAAGAGGAGCTACCGGCTCCGAGGGTGGCAGCTCGGAAGAAAGCTGTTCCGCCAGCAACCCAGGAACACTGGAGTGCCCTTCACCAGCTGCCTGCAATGCCTTTTCCATTGAAGCTGCCTCCTGAGTGCAGCCCTTACATACACCGGTCTCCGAAACTGAACCCCTTCTAGCCCCACAAACTAAGCAGAGCGGTCTAGAAGGCATTCCGGCCAAACATGTGCTCAATGCAGCCCCGCCTCAGCCAGCCCCAAATATTTGTTACTGACAACTAGCCCAAACTTCAACTGCTTAAAATCTGCATTTTGTTTTGGGTTTTTTAAAACTGACATGGACCCTTCAATGACCCTACTCCCACTCTATTCCTGAGGACCAAACTCCAAAACAAAGCTTCGTGTCCCGCGCAGGAGCCCCGGAAGATCGCCTGCTCAAAATGGTGTTTCCTGCACTCTAGCCACACAGCACAGCCGACTCTAGCGCTCCCGACTCCACCGTGGTCACCCCTTCAAGCCTAGCACTCGCGAGCCAGACAAAAAAGGAACCGGCCCTTTTTCTTACCTCCATGCTGTGTTTTAACCCGACTGCCAATACCCAGCCATGTGATCGCATCCGTGCCGGCAGAAAAACACACACGGTCTAAAACCGCTGGCGATCCGGCAGCTCTCCTCCTCCTGTGACCTCCAACTTTAGCAGGCACCACTTCTGCGCGCGTCTGAGCCGAAGTCACCGGTGTCTCTGAGCCGCCTGCGGGTTCAGTAACCAGCCTTGCTATCCTGGCTTCGCCTGCTCTCTAGGCAGCACAAGACTCCAGCACAGAGCAATGAGAGAGGAAGGGGGGGAGGGAATACCTCAGCACAAAATTTAAAATTTAAAGGGATATTAACCCACTTTAACCAATTAATTTAAAAAAAAAATATCTTAAGAAACCTTACTCTAACTCCTTAATTGCTCCTCAAGTGAGCCCGAACCTTCAGGCTCACAATCCTCCAGCTGCTTGGAGACTGAGATAACTGGAGCGAGGAGGCGGAACCTGTGGTTATATATGCCGGTGACATCACAAGAGTGACATTTCTCAGTCTCCAAGCTGCTGGAGGAGGATCACAACCCCAGAGGTCCGGGACTGGACGAGGGACGATAAGGAACAAGAGCATTTTAATGTATTTAAATTACAGGCAAATGAGCAGCACATAATGAAATGGTATGCAAATATTGGCTGTGCCCAATGCAGAAAAATAAGTAGAGGATTTTGCAACCAGCCCTAGCGCCAGTATCTTTACATCTGGTCTTGAGGTGGTTTAAATATCTAACACATGTCCTCAACTGTATTTTGATGGCATCACATGCTTTCCCAATGCCTGGATCATCTGAGCAGAAATGTCAAATATGGTCTAGACATTGGGCAAAGCCCTTGATGCCATCAAAATATCATCGGGGCCGGTGCCCCAGACAGAAAGCAAATCCCTGGTGGCCCTGCAGCCCCGAACCGCTCCAACCCACCTAACCAAAAATAACCCTGGTGGCCTAGCAGCCCAGAACCCCCTACTCCCCTCCTGGTACCTTTAGAAACAAGTGGGAGCGCTGCCCATGCATTCCTGCTTTTACCCTGCCATCTTGAAAAATGGCAGCGCCTGGCCCTGTGTAGTGCATCCTGGGATGCTTCAAGTGAGGTCAGAGTGCCATAATAGGTAGACTATACCTTATATTGCAGTCTGGCCCTGCTATCTTTCAAAATGGCGCGGCAAGAACGGGAGCAAGTGGACTGCGCTCCTGCTCTTTTCTAAAGGGACTGGGAGTGGGAGTGTTCTAGGGCACTGGGCCACCCAGGTTATTTTTGTTTGGGCCAGAGGTGGGGGAATCGGGACTGCCGAGCCACCAGAAATTATTTTTACTTGGGCGGGGAGGGAATCGGGGCTGTTGAGCCACCAGGGATTTGCTTTGTTTGGTTCACCAGCCCCCTACAGTAATATGATGGCATTGGGGGCTTTCCCCAATGGCTCCATGCCATCAAACACTGTTAAGGCTCCTATGCAAATTAGTCACATGATGCTCATTTTCTGGGAGAGTATGTCAAACTTGTGTCCACTTCTTGTGTGCATGTGTTTGGCTTGCTGTCCCAGTTTAACTCTGCCATTTTGCATACAGTTGCAGCTAAATGCAACTGTATGCAAATGCAGCTAAATAAATAAATAAAATAAATACAGTTTAATGCATGGCTCATTTGCATATGAGCCCCTTTCTGCATGTCCGCATTGAAGTCGTGAACTATCAGTGCGTTGCAAATAGGCATAAAAAGTTGATAGCCTGCGCTGAAGTCACGCTCTTTCTGTATCAGCCTGTTAGATTGTAAGCCCTATGGGACAAGGAAATGCCTACTGTACTTGAATGTAATTCGCTTTTTACTAGTACTGGAAAAACGTTAGCCAAATGTTACTACTATTCACATAGCCAGCACCAGTCAACAGTCTATACCTAAAGTCAGTTATAGGTATAGTAGCCCTGAAAATACGTATCGTTTTAAAACGCTTACTACACTCGCTGGCTCGTTTACCCTAAAGTTTTAGTCTGGTTCTCAAAAAAATTTGTTAAAGGCCTCAGCTGTAATACTATCTAATATGAGATCAAAAGCAGAGTCTCTCATTATCCAGTTTCAACTCAGCTAACCCCTCTACCAGACTCTTAAGATAGAGAAACGGTTGGGCTCCAGGAAAAATCTGATACAGTACCTTCCACACCCTCGTGCCGACAGGAACACTATGTGCACCAACTCCGCAGAACTCTTACATAGTAAGAAACACCCAGCGCGCTATACGGGGACCCGCTGCGCCAGGCCGGCTAAGCGGTAAGAGAACTCCAAAGCAACCCTGCGAGAGGACACCGTGCATGTATCAGAACAGAATCATAACGATTTGAACGCCTCTGTGACTACTCTCTATTGCACACGTACCCTGTTCGTGTGAAACATTGTCTGCATATTTCTTACCGAGCGCAGCAGTCACCTCTGGCATCAGATTACCACAATATTCCCAAAAAACGAACGCAGCCATCTTCAGACCCCGTACGTAAACACCGCGCGACGCTGCTCATACGGTAGCTGGGCAAGGAGGTGAGGCATAGATTAGAAAGGAGGAGCCTTACCCACTATATCCCCCCTCCCCTTACTGCTCAGTATTCGTAACCTCTGACCTCCTGTCTTGTGTCTGCTTTTACATACATAAAACTCTATTGGTATGACAATTTTACATGTGAGAGGTA
Source organism: Ichthyophis bannanicus (assembly GCA_033557465.1). NCBI lineage: Eukaryota > Metazoa > Chordata > Amphibia > Gymnophiona > Ichthyophiidae > Ichthyophis > Ichthyophis bannanicus. The sequence continues at coordinate 2,371,994 of JAWIIG010000036.1, read as the reverse complement.
ATTTTGTAGCAGCTGATAAGCATGCAATAAATAAAACCAGGAGTCAGTTCAAAAGATCCAAGCCGATTTATTGTGCACATGGCTCAGTTAGTCATAGCTTTAAAGGGACTGAGCAAAGTTTTTACAGAGACATACTCATTTATACCTCTTTTTCAGTTTGATACATGAGAACTTTCTATTGGTTCCAGCTTGATAATGCAAACTTCCTATTGGCTCCAACGCCCCCTGCACCTGTCTAATCAGAAATCCCTCCGGGGCCTAGCAACCAGCCCCCTCCCTTAGGACTGTCCTAACAATGGTTCAGTTTCTAGGTTTGATACTTCTCTACTGCAAGGTTATCCCTAGCTCCAAGAATGCATGTATTGAAACATTTCTTTCTTTTGCACACAAGAGAATAATGAAAGACTTATGAATTCATGTAAAACTTCTTATTAAGCAGTTTAAAACAATTTTCTCATTTTTCACAGATTTTTGGTTCTTTTCTAGCTATAATGGGGGTTGGGATCCAGGCCTAACTTACAGGCCTTTCATATTTGCAGACTACTCTAGGCCATAGAGGCCCCCTGCTACCAGGAATAGGAGAGCCCAGAGGCACCGCAAACCTAAATCAATAAGGATGCATGTAAACAAGCCCGTGCCAACCCAGACCATACACAATCAGTCTCCACAAACATCTCAGGATCTTTGTAACATCATCCTCATCAATGCAAGATCAATCAGGAACAAGACCCACATCATCTACGACATCATCAATGATGAGCAGCCTGACATTCTCTGTATAACGGAAACTTGGATCTCGGAAACCGACTCAGCAATATTAAACCAGATTCACAAACCCGGCTACAACCTATTCAACTGCCCACGCACCAATAAAAGAGGTGGAGGAGTTCTCATCGTAGCCAAGACCAACCTGCAACTCTCAAGCACGTACCTGAATTCAAGTATAGACATCGACTTGCTTAAAATGGAAAACACAGCTTTATCCATCTGCCTGATATACAGATCCCCCTCGTCACACCATGAAGCACTTGCCACGGCGTTAGAGAACATCTCCTCCACGCAAATCAAGACATTCCAAATCATCTTGGGTGATCTAAACCTGGCTTCAATGCCACCTACCCACGCGAATACCTTCTTAGAAGCCATGACCCAACTAGGGTACCAACAACTAATAAATGACGCCACCCACGACAAGGGGCATACTCTTGACATGGTCTTCACACCCACGATTCAACAGAGCAACGAAGAGAACCCTCTGACAAGGATAACTCCAGTACCATGGTCTGACCACCACCAAATAGATATCCGGATAAAACTGCCCACCGTACCCAAAGACGCGAAAGCTCAGAGGGAGATACACCAACAAAGAAAATTCAACAAATTCAACTTGGAAAATCTCATAAGTACCATCACGGCCCACATAGATTTGGAAAACATGGACCTCGATGTTCTAACAAACAGCTGGGACACCGGAATTCAGACTGCAGCGCGCCCAACAGGGAACACCCCCCCCCCCCCCCCGAACCCAGCTAAACTCAGATCTGAACCCTGGTACACAGAAACACTGACAAAAATGAAGAGGGAACTCAGGAAACTTGAAAGAAAATGTAGACGAATCAAATCCATAGAACTCAAGACTGAATACCTCAATCACCTCGCAAAGGTCAACTCCGCCAAAAGGACACATCACACCAACCTATTAAACAAAGCTATCAATACGCCTCGTGAACTCTTCGAACTAGTGAAATCACTAACCAAAACCCCAGGCAGTCCACTATGATAACGTAATCAAACCCCAAACACTGGCAGCCCACTACGCAAGCAAACTTACTGCGACCACGCCCACTCACCATTTGAACACAACATACTGGACAACCAGTGTGGAACGGGAACAGGCATGGAGCAACTTTCACAACATTGATGATCGGCAAATGATCAACATAATATCAAACATCAACACCACCACCTCCCCACTAGATCCCTGCCCAGCTGCCTGGGTTAAGGCGGCAAAACAAGATATTGTGCACCAAGTCTCGCACATTGTGAACCAATCCCTACAGCAAGGAATCATGCCCGCTCAACTCAAGAAACCTATAATAAGGCCGATTCTAAAGAACAACACACTCAACAAGGAAGACCCAGCATCCTACCGCCCCATTTCCAGCATATCTTTCCTAGCAAAGATCATTGAAAAGGCGGTCCTCCTACAACTACAAGATCATCTGGATGAACATGAAACCCTGGATGAGCAGCAATACGGTTTCAGACAACATCATGGGGTTGAAACACTTCTAATAGCACTACTTAACAACCTCCTCAAAGGCCTTGAGGACAAAAAGAAAATGTTTATACTCATTTTCATTGACATCTCTGCAGCCTTTGATACAGTCCATCATGGAATCCTCCTAAACAGGATTGAATCAATAGGAATATTGGGAACCCCCTTAAAATGGTTCTCTTCCTACATATCAAACAGAATGCCACAGGTTCTATTCAATGGCGAAAAGTCGGAAGTTTTCCATCAAACACAAGGCATACCTCAGGGCTCGGCTCTCTCAGCACTACTTTTCAACATTTATATGCAGCCCCTCTGTGATATTTTCAAACAGCACAATATTAACTACCACATTTATGCAGATGATATCATGCTATACACACAATTGGATACCGTTAACCCTAACTATAATCAGCTTGAAACATGCCTTAACGAGATGGCACAATGGTTACAGCAAATCAACATGACGATCAACCATAAGAAAACTGAGGTGATGTATATCTCCAGTAAACCAAACTTTGAACCTCCTGCAAAAATCACCCTGTGTAATAACACATACAACACCAAGAATGAAATAAAATATCTAGGGGTCACGTTCGACAGCAACCTAAAGATGGAAAAGCACCTACGCAAAACCAATAAGGCCATTTTCCACAAACTTAGGGTACTACAACCTCTACGGAGCATCATTGAACCACACGATTTCAGGACTGTTGCACAAGCACTCATTATGCCACACTTAGACTACTGCAACGCCATCCTACAAGGGCTTCCAAAGAAAACCCTAAACATTCTGCAAATGGCCCAGAATGTGGCGGCTAGGATCATCATGTGAAAAAACATTACTGAACACATCACACCTGTATTGATCGAGCTGCACTGGCTCCCCATCTCTGCTCGGATAAAATATAAAATACTGATAACCATATTCAAACTCATACATAACATAGCGCCATCCTTTCTCTCCACCCTTATCAGCATGCAACCCCCAAACAGAGACAGAAGAACCGTCACCTCAGACACTCTCCACTTTCCAACCAATATCAGATCTGTCAAATCCAGTACTAGCCACCGTGCATACTCATACTCTGCCCCGACCCTCTGGAACCAACTACCACCTGAGTTACGAGCGATCAAAGATCTTATGGTTTTCAGAAAAAAACTCAAGACGCATTTATTCCAGTGTCAATACAATTTGATGTAAACCCCAGGGGGTTCCAAGCTACCACACTATGAAACATGGACACTGTTATGTAAAAATGTATATATGTAAATGCTGAATCCCCCCCTTAAGACCTTTTTCCTGTGTGCTGTGTTTTTCCCTTCAAATCAATGTGTTTATACCCCAAAATTGCTGTCATGATTTGACAAACTACAATCTGTAATCAAACCGCTTCTGATCGCTGGAAGTAGCGGTATACAAATGTATACTAAATAAATAAATAAATAAAAATAAATAGCCTGCTACATTCCCCCCTTTGATTATTCTCACCTGCAAGTGAGAAAGGGTTAGAATTAAATCACTCATTAATTAGATCATATATTACACCGGTGTAACAGCATCACCTTGGGGTATAGGGTAATATTGCCACATAGCTAATATCTTTGTAGCTGCCTTCCTTTCTACATTGCTATTGTGGCAGGCTACGGCCTAGTATGGCCTGCTACTATGAAAGGCCTGTAAGTTAGGCCTGGATTCTAACCCCCATTATAGCTAGAAAAGAACCAAAAATCTGTGAAAAATGAGAAAACTGTTTTAAACTGCTTAATAAGAAGTTTTACATGAATTCATAAGTCTTTCATTATTCTCTTGTGTGCAAAAGAAAGAAATGTTTCAATACATGCATTCCTGAAGCTAGGGATAACCTTGCAGTAGAGAAGTATCAAAATCAAGAACTGCACCATTGTTAGAACAATCCTAAGGGAGGGGGCTGGTTGCTAGGCCCCGGAGGGATTTCTGATTGGACAGGTGCAGGAGGCGTTGGAACCAATGAGAAGTTTGCATGTATCGAGCTAGAACCAATAGAAAGTTCTCATGTATCAAACTGAAAAATAGGTATAAATGGTTATGTCTCTGTAAAAACTTTGCTCAGTTCCTTTTGAAGCTTTGACTGACTGGGCCTGTGCACAATAAACTGGCTTGGACCCTGTCAATTGACTCCTGGATTTATTCATTGATTACACTTTGCTGCAGCATATTCTTGGTGCGTTGGCCGGGAAGTGCGAGTAGTGAATGGTATTCAAGTGAATAATCTACGAAATTCGCCTTGAGGTTTGGCCCGGTTGGAACCGTGTCTGTCCGACCGCGGGGGAAACCTCAGGCGCCACCGGCCCCTTTGTGCCGGAGAGGGTTCTGCTTGCCTCGGCGGGCCATCGGGTCCAGCTGGCCAACACCTCCGACCCAGGGGGAGTCCAGGATCCAACCCAGGAACTGGTGTGGTATCGGGAACCGGATCCGGTGAGTAGACATTTTTGTGATTTGATAGTAAGTACAGCCTGGGACAACGTCTTGCATGCACAGGACTGATTTGGTATATTCGGTATAGACTAACTGGGAAAATCTCGCATGAGTATGCGCGAGACAAGGGAGCCTGATCACCTCCCATAAGGGCGGTCCTAGTAAGCTCCGCGTAAGGGAAAGCGGAAGCCGAAGCCATCGATCCTTCTTGTTTGGAATAGTCAGTTAGTCAGAAAACCTGGGCACTTGAAAAATGATTTTTTGTTGAAATATAATTGCTTGTGTGATTGAGAGGTCTTGAAATACAGACCGAGCGAAGGTGGACTCCTGAGTAGCGCAGTTCCTGGCCGGGCGACCGCACCAAGGTCGCGAAAAGGAGAAAGTGAGTGGTGTTTGTCCCCCCCCCCCAGTGTTCTGTGGGCTGTACTGACCCCTTACCTACAGCCATACTACCTATCCTTATTGTTCGTTGTCCTGTACGTCATTACGTGTACATAGTTACGTTTAGATTATGGGAGGGGCGGAGTCCACGCAAACTCTGTTGGAATGTATGATCAAGAATTTTCGTAAAGGATTTTCAGGTGGATATGGTATGAAAATGACTCCATCTAGATTAAAAATGTTATGTGAAAGGGAGTGGCCCGTGTTAGCTACTTCATGGCCCCGCTGGGGCACCTTTGACATAGAAACAGTTTTTCGAGTTCATCAGCTTGTACAAAAAGCGTATCCTGACCAGTTCCCCTATATAGATTCCTGGTTAGGCGCTTGTGAACGGCAGCCCTCATGGATGAAGCGCTGCTATGAGGAACACTGTAGAATATTTGTAGCCACCACTAGGGGAACCAGGAAAGTTAAGGAGGAGAAGCCACCTGTGTATTCTGCCCCAGAGTCCCCAGATATCCTGGCTAGGTTACCCCAGTACCCACATAGGATAGTTCCCCCAGTACCACGGCCTGAAGTGGAGCCAGATGAGGAGCCCCAGAAAATGCCGCTGCAGCAGCCTAAGAAGCTCCCAACCCTGAGTGATAGTCCCTAGTCAGGCCCAAGCACGTCGGGGGGGACCCGAGTCCTCTGACGAGGTAGAAAGCAGAGGCTCTCCTGCCAGTTCAGGGTCACCCACCAAGGAGACTTGTGCCCGGGAGCCTTATGATTTAAGAAGTATAACTCCCAAAAAGAAGAAGGAGAAAACAGGGCACCTAATGCCATTACGCCAAGTGCCTGGAGTACCTGTTTTAAATTATCAGGGCCAGATGGCGCCAGGACCAACCAGTGTAGTTTATGTGCCCTTTTCCACTACTGATTTATTGAACTGGAAAACACATTATGCATCCTATACAGCCAAGCCTCAGGAATTAACAGAATTAATGTCTAGCATTATGCAAACCCATCAGCCTACCTGGGCCGATTGTCGCCAGCTCCTGTCCACCCTCTTTACTACTGAGGAGCAAGGGCGAATTGGGCAAGCAGCCCTCCATTGGTTAGAAGAGAACCCTGTAGAAGGGGGAGGAATAAACCCCCCACAAGCAGCTGCTGCAGATTATCCAAATGAAGATCCCGGGTGGGACCCAAATGATGAAAGGGGGGTGGCGGCCCTAACCAGATTTCGCCAGGCCTTATTTCAGGGCCTGAAGAAGGGAGGCCAGAGAGCCATGAATATTGGGAAGGTATCGGAAGTCCTCCAGGGTCCAGATGAGAGCCCAGCGGCCTTTTATGAGCGGTTGTCTGAAGCTTATAGACTGTATACCCCATATGATCCTGCCGCTCAGGAAAATCTACACATGGTAAATGCGGCCTTTGTCAGTCTGTCCCAGAGAGATATAAAACAAAAATTGCAGAAATTGGACGGATTTGCGGGCATGAATACAGCACAGTTAATGGAAGTCGCTCAGAAAGTATTTCTGAATCGTGAAAATGAACGTGACAGAGAAAGTGAACGGAAGATGAAGAAGAAGGCAGATCTTCTTGCTGCCGCTATAACCGAACGACGTGGAGGTGGTTTTCCTAATCAAAGGACCAGAGAACGTGGAAGAGGCCGCGGAAGTGGAAGGCCTCCATTAGGTGCAAATCAGTGCGCCTACTGCAAAGAAGAAGGACATTGGAGAAGTGAATGCCCGCATCTGGACTCCGCCCCCGCGAGGGGAGGAGGGAGTCCCTGGAGAACAGGAGGACGATTTAGAAGGAGGGGAGGAATGAACCGAGCACAGTTCCAGCAAGAGAGAGAGGACGCCATTGAGGGAGTGGCAGTAGCAACGGGCTATGACTTGGATGACGTGGATGAAGACTAGGCCAGACCGGGCTCCAAGTTCACCCTGGGTGCCCAGGAGCCTATGGTCAGTTTGAAGATAGGGGACCAATACATGGATTTCATGGTAGATACAGGAGCAGAACATTCAGTAGTAGCTAAGCCAGTAGCTCCTCTTTCCTCTCGATCTGTTACCATTGTTGGAGCCACTGGAAATAAAGCTGCGAAGTCATTCTTGCAGAACCGCATGTGTGAGCTAGGGGGACAGAAAATAACGCACCAGTTCTTGTATATGCCTGAATGCCCTATTCCACTACTGGGCCGAGACATGCTTGCTAAGCTCCAGGCACAGATATCTTTTGCTGAAGGGGGAGAAATGAAAATGACTGTGAACCCGAAGCCTGCTGGATTGATGGTGCTCACTGTTCCCCGAGAAGAAGAGTGGCGGTTCTATAGTGCACCTCCAATAAAGTCAACCAGTCCCTGTATACCTACCAACCTCATAGCCCCACCTGAAGTATGGGCAGAAGATAATCCACCTGGCCTAGCGAAGAACATAGCCCCTGTCATTGTCACTCTCAAGCCAGTAGCGGAACCAGTGCATGTGAATCAGTATCCTCTTCCTCGACCAGCCATTGAAGGAATCCACAGCCATTTGATGAAACTGCTGAAGTATGGACTTCTCAAGGAATGTCAGTCACCTTGGAACACCCCCCTTCTCCCAGTAAAGAAACCTGGGACAGGGGACTACCGCCCAGTACAAGACCTAAGGTGAGTGAATGATGCAGTTGAAACTATACACCCTGTAGTACCAAATCCTTATACTCTCTTGGCACTGATCCCCGCTGAGGCTACTCATTTCACCGTCCTGGACCTGAAAGATGCCTTTTTCTGTGTACGCTTAGCCCCCACTAGTCAACTTTTGTTCGCTTTCGAATGGCAACACCCCACAACAGGAAGGCAGGGCCAACTCACCTGGACCAGATTACCCCAAGGATTCAAGAGTTCACCTACTCTCTTCAGTGCTGCCCTGAATCAAGATCTTTCAAGTTACCCAGTGGACCCAGGAAAAAGGATTCTCCTCCAGTATGTGGATGATTTGCTCATAGCCACCAACTCAGAAAGTGAATGTCTACAAGCTACTAGTGAACATTTGTACCTTCTCAAAGAGGCTGGATACAAAGTCTCAAGAGCCAAGGCACAATTTTGCCAAACTGAAGTTAAGTATCTAGGATTCCAGTTGTCCAGTGGGATCCGACGTCTGGGACCAGAACGCAAAGAAGCTGTATGCAGTATCCCTACTCCATCCACTAGGAGGCAAGTAAGAGCCTTCCTGGGGGTCGCGGGGTACTGTCGCATATGGATCCCCAATTTTGCGCTGATAGCAAAACCATTGTACCAAGTCACCAAAGGAATGGAAAAGTCTCCACTAGAATGGGGACCTGAACAGGATGCAGCATTTCGGTCTCTGAAAAGTGCTCTGATGTCATCCCCAGCTTTAGGTCTTCCAAATGTTCAGAAACCTTTCCATCTTTTTGTCCATGAGTCACAAGGAAATGCGTTGGGAGTACTGACTCAATCTCTTGGATCTTGACAACGACCAGTAGCCTATCTGTCAAAACAATTGGATGTAGTTGCAAAAGGCTGGCCCCCTTGTTTGAGAGCTGTTGCAGCAACAGCCCTCCTAGTGGGCGAAGCAGATAAGCTCACACTGGGACAAACTCTTCAAGTCACCGTACCACACTCTGTTCTGACTCTCATGGAACACAAAGGAAACTTCTGGCTGACTAATTCACGAATGTTGAAATATCAGAGCATGCTGTGTGAAAACCCCCAGATACAGTTAAAAGTCAGTCAAGCTTTGAACCCTGCTACATTGTTCCCAATTGGTCCTGGGCCCCCTGATCATAACTGTTTAGAAACCATGGACACTGTATTCTCAAGTCACCCTGATTTGACCGATGTCCCTCTAGAGCAGCATTTTTCAACCACTGTGCCGCGGCACACTAGTGTGCCGTGAGATATTGTCTGGTGTGCCGTGGGAAAAATTCCAATTTCATCCGTAACATGTGGCCTCGGCTCACAAATTAGGGTTGCCAACCGGCCGGTTTTCAGCCGGCCTGGCCGGTTTTTCCATGGCCAGGCCGGCTGCCGGCACAGTTGTAAAACCGGCCATTGAAAAGCCGGTTTTTTGCTCTGGCCGCAAGATCGGGAGCGGCCAGAGCAAAAAAACGGCTTTTGTGCCGAAGTCCACGGCGCGAACGCGATCGCGATTCCCTATAGCAGTGCAGCCGCTGGTTCTGCTTTGTACAGAGCAGCGGCTGCACTACACTTACATTGAAAAGTAAAGAGAAACTGTGTCAGGAGCCCTCCGATCATGCAGAGCCCGAGGAAGTGATGTCATGGGGGCGGGCTCCTCACAGGCTGTCTTTCCTTTTCAAATTAACTTTAGCTGCAATAAAGTTAATTTGAAAAGGAAAGACAGCCTGTGAGGAGCCCGCCCCATGACATCACTTCCTCGGGCTCTGCGATGACCGGAGGGCTCCTGACACAGTTTCTCTTTACTTTTCAATGTAAGTGTAGTGCAGCCGCTGCTCTGTACAAAGCAGAAGCAGCGGCTTGGGCAGAGGGGGGTGTGTGTGTGTGAGTGAACCAGCAGGGGAGGGGGGTTGGTGTGAGTGTTTGATTCCTATTCAAGAGAATTACTTTATATATAGTCAATATAGGCACAGAGGTAAATTTTTTTAACATTTTCTAATGGTGGTGTGCCTCGTGATTTTTTTCATGAAAAAAGTGTGCCTTTGCACAAAAAAGGTTGAAAAACACTGCTCTAGAGGACCCTGAACGGACTTTCTTTGTGGATGGAAGCAGTTTGGTCATCAATGGACATCGTTGTGCTGGATATGCAGTGGTGACCCTTGATCTGGTAGTTGAGTCCTCAGCCCTGACCCCAGGAACGTCTGCACAGAAAGCTGAGCTGATAGCCCTCACCAGAGCCTTGACATTAAGAGAAGGACTCCGCTTAAATGTGTACACAGATTCCAAATATGCTTTTACAACTTTGCACGCACATGGAGCCTTGAACAAAGAACGAGGGTTGATCACCTCAGGGGGTAAGTCCATTAGGTATGGGCCCGAGATACTGATGTTATTAGATGCTGTGTGGGCCCCTAAACAGGTGGCAGTCATGCACTGCCGAGGTCATCAAGCAGGAACAGGAGAAGTCACTCGAGGAAATAGATTTGCTGATGCCACAGCCCAGAAGGCAGCCACCACAGGACAAGTTAGGACCCAAGATACTGCAATGCGAGCAGCCCTATTCCCTGTGTCCCTTAGTTCCTGGGCACCCCGATACACTACAAGAGAGTTAGACTATTTTTGTGAGAAGGAGGGAGGAGTCTTGACAGAACAAGGTTGGATAGTGCTGCCACCCCCAGAAGGTAGTCCACCTCCAGGTCCCACAGTCATCCCTGAAGCATTAGGGCCAGCCTTTGTTCAAGCTTTTCACCAAGCCACACATTATGGGAAAACAGCCATGGAAAAAGCCCTGAGACCCCATTTCTATATTTCACTACTAGGATCCCTGACCGCCTCGGTGGCACAGCAATGTCTGATATGTGCCAAGAATAATGCTAAGCAAGGTCCCATTCCACCGTGTCACCAGCAGGGGCTGGACTATGGCCTAAGCTAGTAGCCAGACTGCTGGGCCTGACCTTTCTTATAGAAAGTTGTAGTTGTGAGTCAAGTGGTCAGGTTTTTCAAAAGGATTTTTATTCCCCTCCCGGGGTTGGATTTTCAAAAAGGTTATAATACAAAAAACTCAGGATACAACCATACTTCTGGTAAACTGAAGAAAACTTAAACATAGCATCTTGCTTCAACAGAACTCATAAATCACAGTATAAAGCTTATCCGATATGCTAGCTGTCTCTTCTTAGCTTTCTCAGCACTCATGAGGCACTCTTATCCTGGCTTCAGCATAAGGAGGAAACCATATCGGATAACAACAGCGTACAATCCATGGCTTCATCACATGGGCTTTCAAAACCAGCCTCTGTAATCATAGGCTCACACTTTGCTTTATCATTTACAGTATTTTCATTAGAACAGAAAGTTTGCACCTTTCTTAGTCCCGTATCTCTATCAGTGCTCTCTGAATAGCCTTCTTCACAGCAGGGCAAATAGTTGTCATAGAACTTGTAATAGCAGGAAGGAGAGACACCTTTCTCTGGGTAAGCTTTATCCTTAAAACTTTTAAACTTCCTGCCTTTTACATTTGGCTGTAAACCATAACACTGTTCTCTTCTATTATATGAGGATTTCTCTCTTGGAAATCTTTTGCAGGGTTTCACTGGCACACACTCTTCAGGGTCAGACATACACACATCTTCAATAGCATTTCTTTCCCTCTCTAGGGCTTGTAACTGCTTTAGGCTGCCATGCTTTTCAGATACATACGGTTTGCCTGCTACTGCCTCCCATTCATTCAGCACAGCCCGGTGCTTAGGAAATTCAAGCTGCGTCAGAGGTAAGTGCTTCTTACAGCTGACCTGTCTGTGGGAAACTCTCCGTGTTTCTTTCTGTGAATTCCTTCGTGGCTTCCTGATAGAAGTTCCAGGCAGTTCTGACTCTGTGTCTGTATTTCCTGAATATTCTGAGCTTTCTTCTGAGTCTTGCAAGTCTCCCGTGTCTTGCAAGTTTCTCGTGTCCTGCCAGTCTAACGCTGACTGCACTGAGTATTTTTTATACAGCTTCTTGGGCGTTCCCTTGCACAGGTGAAAGCCGTTCTCATCAGCAGCTGGGGAATGCTTACTAGCTAGGCGTGACTGCAGACCTCGTGTCTGAGTTTGTTTACGTTGCCTATGGTAACTGGGGACCTTGTGACTTGCCTGCCTGTCAGAATCTAAACTGCAAACAGCAGATTTCTGTGCTTCTGAGGCAGAGGGCAGATCTTCCGTGTTACAACCCCCAAGAGTTCAGTCAGTAGGGGTGACCCCGATGAGTGATATACAGGTAGACTTTGCTGAAATGCCCCGTACAAATGGGTATCACTATATGTTAGTGTTAGTCTGCACATTTTCTGGATGGGTAGAAGCCTATCCCACTCGAACTGAGAAAGCCCGAGAAGTTACTAGGGTGCTGCTCCATGAGATTATTCCTCGATTTGGAATACCATTGACTATAGGGTCAGATAATGGACCCTCGTTTGTATCCCAAGTGACCCAACAGTTAGCTCGAGCTTTGCAAATACAATGGAAGTTACATACTGCTTACAGACCCCAGAGTTCAGGAAAAGTGGAACGTATGAATAGAACCTTGAAAACTCAGTTGTCCAAGCTTTGTCAAGAAACACACCTAAAGTGTCTCCAAGTCCTCCCTATAGCCCTTCTTAGGATACATTCTGCTCCCACCAAGTCCCTAGGAGTTTCCCCTTTTGAGATTTTGTATGGGCGACCTCCACCCATAGTACAAGGAATAAAAGGAGATATGAGACAGATAGGATCTGAAATAACTAGACAAGAACTATTGGCTTTAGGTTCTGTTTTGCAGAATCTCCAAACGTGGGTGCAAGTTCGACTACCCATCAACCTGACCGAGCCTCTGCATCCTTTCAAGCCAAGAACGTCCGTGTGGGTGAAAGAGTGGAGAAAGACCCCGCTGGCGCCGCATTGGAAGGGACCATACGTTGTCATCCTGTCAACCCACACTGCAGTGAAAGTTGCAGAATTTGAACCCTGGATCCACCACAGTCGAGTGAAGCCGGCAGCTGCTCCTGATCCTGGCCAATGGACGTCAGTGAATGATCCCGAGATTCCATTGTGACTTACATTGCGGAGGCAACCAGCACTATAAAGAATTTTCAGAATCTACAGCTCTATTTTCGTCACGCGAGGGTGACCATCACAGCAGGAAAAGAAGAAGAAGACTCAATAAGTTCATCGTACCCAACTTTCCAGTTGATCTCCAAAGACTGTAATCACAATGTTCTTCCACTATTGCCTTGTGGGAGTGGTGGTCCTGGGATTCCTGGAAAAGACTTTTGCCTTACCCCCTTGTGCAGCCTGCATAACTACTACCCAAACGGGACAAAAGATTACTCAGACTTTACCATTCCTACTATACTTGCACCGGTACAGTCAGCCGGTGTATTTATAATGGCACTGAACTGAATATTTGTACAAAGGGGAAAAGTAAGACTTGTTATAACCCCCGACAAAACCCTTCATATTATACATTTGAGATACGCTGGAATGATGAAGATGGAGCCATCATAAATGCTACAAGACCCCTTGCAGACCCCACAAAATCTATTATCTTGAACTTTGATGCCTGTGATGCAATTAACAGAAATGCTTATCACAGATGTGGGTCATGGGAACGAGCTTACTATCATGATGATAAATATATGTGTCCAGAAGGATCCTACGGATGGGGACGGTTTACAGGAAAGAACTCTCCAACCACCACTTACACCACTGCATCTAAAAATGATTACTTCTGCCCAAAATGGGACTGCGTATATTTTGCCACGTGGAAGAATGCACCTGTGGGACGAGATGGTGATAATCGCAAAGGCAGTCTGATGAGGATCAGATTACCTGAGCTTAAGAAATGCCAGAAAGTTGCCTGTAATCCTCTGCAGTTTCTCATAATTAACCCTAGCCAATGGAAGCAAGGATACAAATTGGGATTGCGTATAGTAGGAGGAGGTGTAGATCCTGGAACTATCCTGTATGTACAATTGAACACCAAGGCCCATGTATCCTCACCCTATCGTATACATCACTCCTTCTACGAGGCCATGAAAGCAGAGTTTGAAATTCCTCCTACCTCCCAGAACTTGTTCCTTGAGCTAGCGGGAGCAGTAGCATCTAGTCTCCACATTTCAGACTGTTTATTTTGTGGAGGAACTAAGATTGGAGACCAATGGTCTTGGGAGGCACAAGAACTGAACTATTCTGTTCCATATAATCAGACTGACATACATAATACAACGAGCGAATGGGTATTGGCCCACTCCTTTGTGGGTAACTTATGTTTTGTTCGCTATGGACCGCTGTTTAATATGGAAGTGGGGCAGCTGGTCTGTCTCAATCAAAAGTTCTACAACAGTACCACTAAGAAGACGTCTTGGTAGTCAGGAGTCAACGCTACAGAACCCTCCAATCCTCTAGTCCGTTTCCTCAAACTTGCCAGCATCTGGACTAACTTAGCAGCATATAATTCCTGGCAAGCACCACCTGGACTGTACTGGATTTGCGGAACCCGAGCATATGCTAGGCTCCCTCACCATTGGGGAGGCGCATGTGTATTGGGAACCATACGACCTTCCTTTTTCCTTTTGCCTACATCCCATGGAGAACAACTGGGATATCCTGTGTACAGGAGTCGCCAGCTGCAAGAGGCATTGAAAATAGGCCAATGGGACAAATGGGATGCGACATCCGAAGAATGGCCACCTGAGCGAATTATCTCATACTATGGACCTGCTACTTGGGAGCAAGATGGGACATGGGGATATCGTACCCCTGTTTATATGATTAATCGAATAATACGTTTGCAAGCTGTTGTTGAAATAATAAGCAATGAAACTAGTAAAGCACTAACCCTTTTTGGCTAAGCAAAGTACGCAAATGCGCACAGCCATTTATCAAAATCGTTTAGCTTTAGATTATCTGTTAGCAGCTGAAGGTGGGGTATGTGGGAAGTTGAATTTAAGTAATTGTTGTTTACAGATTGATAATAATGGGCATGTAGTTGAAGATATAGCCACCCAGATGAGAGAGCCGACATTTGTGCCTGTTCAGACCTGGCACAGTTTGAAGCTGGATGGGTGGTTTGGTTCACTATTTTCATGGTTCGGTGGTCTAAAAGCCCTTGTGTTTATTGTGTTATTCATATTAGCTATGTGCTTATTGCTCCCTTGTCTCCTACCCCTTTGCTTACGCATGGTAACCTCAATAATTGATAGTACTATAGAGCGGAAGGCAGCTGTGAAGGTATTAGCTATGTGTCAATATTACCCTTTACCCCAAGATGATGCTATTACACCAGTATAATGTGTTAATTGATTAATGAGTGATTTAATTCTCACCCTTTCTCACTTGCGGGTGAGAATAATCAAAGGGGGGAATGTGGCAGGCTACGGCCTAGTATGGCCTGCTACTATGAAAGGCCTGTAAGTTAGGCCTGGATTCTAACCCCCATTATAGCTAGAAAAGAACCAAAAATCTGTGAAAAAATGAGAAAACTGTTTTAAACTGCTTAATAAGATGTTTTGCATGAATTCATAAGTCTTTCATTATTCTCTTATGTGCAAAAGAAAGAAATGTTTCAATACATGCATTCCTGAAGCTAGGGATAACCTTGCAGTAGAGAAGTATCAAAATCAAGAACTGCACCATTGTTAGAACAATCCTAAGGGAGGGGGCTGGTTGCTAGGCCCCGGAGGGATTTCTGATTGGAAAGGTGCAGGGGGCGTTGGAACCAATGAGAAGTTTGCATGTATCAAGCTAGAACCAATAGAAAGTTCTCATGTATCAAACTGAAAAATAGGTATAAATGGTTATGTCTCTGTAAAACCTTTGCTCAGTTCCTTTTGAAGCTTTGACTGACTGGGCCTGTGCACAATAAACTGGCTTGGACCCTGTCAATTGACTCCTGGATTTATTCATTGATTACACTTTGCTGCAGCACTATCAATGGCTGCTGACTTTATTCAACTGTGATGAATCCAGGGTTCGAGTTCTGCAACTTTAACTGCTGTTGGGGTTAACAAGATGACAACATAAGGTCCCTTCCAATGCGTTGTCAACGGTGTCTTTCTCCACTCTTTGATCCACACCGAGACTCCAGGCTTGAGAGGATGCAGGGGTTCTGTTAGATGGATGGGCAGCTGGTCTTGTACCCACGTATGAAGACTCTGCAAAACAGAATTTAAAACCAATAGTTCTTGTCTAGTAATTTCAGATCTAATCTGTTCCATATCTCCCTTTATTTCCTATACAATAGGCGGGGGTCGCCCATACAGAATCTCAAAAGGGGAAACTCCTAAAGACTTAGCAGGGGCTAAGTATATCCTAAGAAGGGCTATAGGAAGAACCTGGGGCCACTTCAGGTGAACGTCTTGGCAAAGTTTGGACAACTGAGATTTCAGGGTTCTATTCATACCTTCTACTTTTCCTAAATTCTGAAATCTGTAGGCAGTATGCATCTGATAATGTCAATATCTCGGGGCCATACTTAATGGACTTGCTTCCTGAGGTTATCCACCCTCATTCTTTGTACAGGGTCCCATGTGCATGCAAGGTTGTAAGGGCATATTTGGAATCTGGGTACACATTTAGACAGAGCCCCTTTTCCTATTGTCAGTGCTCTAGTAAGAGCTATCAGTTCAGCTTTCTGTGCTGAAGTTCCTGGGGCCAGGGCTGAAGACTCAACTACCAGATCAAGGGTCACCACTGCATATCTGGCACAACAATGTCCATTAATGATGACAAGACTGCTTCCATCTACAAAGAAAGTCCGTCCAGGGTTCTCCAAAGGAACATCAGTCAAATCAGGGTGACTTGAGAATACGGTGTCCATAATTTCTAATCATTCATGATCGGTTGGGGGGGGGTCAAGACCAACTGGGAACAACGTAGCAGGATTCAAAGCTTGACTGACCTTCAATTGTATCTGGGGGTTTTCACACAACATACTCTGATACTTCAACATTCGTGAATTTGTTAGCTAGAAGTTTCCTTTGTGTTTCATAATGGTTAAAACAGAGTGTGGTACAGTAACTTGAAGATTCTGTCTCAAAGTGAGCTTGTCTGCATTGCTCACTAGGAGGGCTGTAGCTGCAACAGCTCTCAAACAAGGGGGCCAGCCTTTTGCAACTACATCCGTTATTTTTTTGACAAATAGGCTACTGGCCGTTGCCAAGATCCAAGAGATTGAGTCAACACTCCTAGAACATTTCCTTGTGACTCATGAACATAGAGACTGAAAGGTTTTCTGGACATCTGGTAGACCCAGAGCTGGTGATAACATCAGAGCGGTTTTCAAAGATCGAAAGGCTGCATCCTGTTCAAGTCCCCATTCCAATGGAGACTTTCCATTCCTTTGGTAGCTTGATACAATGGTGTTGCTAGCAGCACAAAATTGGGGATCCATATACGACAGTACTCTGCGGCACCCAAGAAGGCTCTCACTTGCCTCCTGGTGGTTGGAGTAGGAATACTGCATACAGCTTCTTTGCGTTCTGGTCCCAGGTGTCTAATTCTGCTGGACAACTGGAATCCTAGGTATTTAACTTGTTTGACATAATTGTGCTTTGGCTCTTGAGACTGTATCCAGCCTCATTAAAAAGGTGCAAGAGTTCACTGGTGGCTTGTAGACATTCACTTTCTGAGTTGGTGGCTATGAGCAAGTTGTCCACATACTGGAGAAGAACCCTTTCTCCTGGGTTCACATAGTAGCTTGAAAGATCCTGATTTAAAATAGCACTGGAGAGAGTAGGTGAATTCTTAAATCCTTGAAGTAATCTAGTCCAGGTGAGTTGGCCCCGCCTTCCTGTTGTGGGGTCTTGCCATTCAAAAGCAAACAAGAGTTGACTGGTGGGGGGCTAAGCGTATGCAGAAAAAGGCATCTTTCAGGTCCAGGACAGTGAAATGAGTAGCCTCAGCGGGGATCAGTCCCAAGAGAATATGAGGATTTGGTACCACTGGGTGTATAGTTTCAGCTGCATCATTCACTCGCCTCAGATCTTGTACTGGGCGGTAATCCCCCGTCCCAGGTTTCTTAACTGGGAGAAGGGGGTGTTCCAAGGTGACTGGCACTCCTTGAGAAGTCCATGCTTCAATAGTTTCATTAGCTGGTCGGGGAAAAGGATACTGCTTCACATGCACTGGTTCCGCTCCTGGCTTGAGGGTGACAATGACAGGGGCTATGTTCTTGGCTAGGTCAGGTGGATTATCTTCTGCCCATACTCCAGGTGGGGCTATAAGGTTGGTGGGTATACAGGAACTAGCTGGCTTGATTGGAGATGCACTATAGAACCGCTACTCTTCTTCTCGGGGAACAGTCTGTCCCCGATAACCAAGTGGATCTGTCCCTGATAACCAAGTGTTTTGATGCTGTGTCTAAATGGCTTCAATCCCAGAACCTCCGTATTCAACATAAGAAAACTGAGGTTCTCTTCATCACTAGGGACCCACTCTTCATCCCCCCACCTCAGATAAAGGTGAAAGAAGCCGATCTCCAAACAAAACCTTCAATTCAATACCTTGGGGTTACTTTGTACCAGCGCCTTGATTTAAAATTACACATAAGCAACGTAGTCAGAGCGATCTATTTCAAGATCTGAACACTCCAACACCTTCGCTCTCTACTTGATCCAGACGATTTCCGGACTATTTTCCAAGCCTTAACCTTACTGCACCTAGACTATGCGAATTCCATTCTTCAAGGCCTCCCTCAGTCCACCTTAAACCCTTTACAACTTGCCATGAACACCGCGACCAGAGTCCTCTATGGGGCATCAAAAAGGGACCACGTAACACCGATTCTAAAACAGCTTCACTGGCTCCCCATCCATGGAAGACTGTTATTCAAGACCTTGGTACTCACCTTCAAGGCCATTAAGGGCATCACCTCCCCATCACTAATAGACATCATTCAGACCATCCCACCTAACAGATCTAAGAGAACGACATCTACAAACGCGCTAGTAATCCCTAAGACAGCCACAAAATGCACACTAGCGACGTCTAACAGGGCTTTCTGCTTCTATGCCCCCAAGTGCTGGAACTCGTTACCACCTGAGATTCGGGCGATCACCAATCTAACTCTATTCAGAAAAGCACTCAAATCTCACCTGTTCCCACAATACTACTATACCAGTCAACCACCGACCTGATTGTCCATCCCCTTTTTGACCTCCTGTTCTACAAGACTTTATCAAACTAAGAATACTGTACATACATGTATATACAGCATGTAAATAGTTTCATTTAACAATGTCCCCCATGTATATCCAAGTTGCTCATACCTG
The DNA here is from genome assembly GCA_033557465.1 of Ichthyophis bannanicus. NCBI lineage: Eukaryota > Metazoa > Chordata > Amphibia > Gymnophiona > Ichthyophiidae > Ichthyophis > Ichthyophis bannanicus. Next base: position 2,352,979 of record JAWIIG010000036.1, on the reverse strand, counting down.
TTCTATGTAAAACCTGTTCTATGTAAAACCAAACAGCTTGTTGCTCTGGTCTTTTGTTATACTGTAAACCACGCTGATATTAAATAGTGCGGTATATAAGAGCCTGTAATAAATAAATAAATAACAGTCAGCACCATCAATCCAGCAGGCTTTGGGTTCACAGTCATTTTCATTTCTCCCCCTTCAGCAAAGGATATTTGTGCCTGGAGCTTTGCAAGCAGATCTCGGCCCAAAAGTGGAATAGGGCACTCAGGCATATATAGGAACTGGTGCGTTATTTTCTGTCCCCCTAGTTCACACATGTGTTTCTGCAGGAGAGGCTTTGTGGCCTTAGCCCCAGTAGCTCTGACAATGGTGATGCATCAAGAAAACAAAGGGACTACTGGCTTTAGTATTCTGCTCCTGTATCCCCCATAAAGTCCATATATTGGTCCCCTATTTTCAGACTGACCATCGGCTCCTGGGGACCCAGGGAAACTTGGAGCCCGGTCTGTCCTAGTTTTCATCCATGCTGTAGCCCTATTCGGCTGCCACTCACTCTATAGCTGCTTCCCTCTCTTGCTGGAACACTGTGCTTGGTTTATTCTTTCATGACTCTAAAATCAAGTACTCCCTCCTCCCCTCCTGGGGGTGGAGTCAAGATACGGGCATTCACTTCTCTAGTGTCCTTCTTCTCTGCAATGGGTGCACTGATTCGCACCCAGTGGGGGCCGATCATTTTCACGACCCCTTCCACTTCCTCTGCTCTTTCGATTAGTAAAACCTCCTCCACGTCATTCAACTAAAGTATCAGCAAGAAGATCTGTTTTCTTCTTTATCTTACATTCACTTTCTCTGTCACATTCATTTCCACAATTCACAAAAACTTTCTGAGCAACTTCCATTAACTGTGCTGTATTCATACCCACAAATCCATTCATTTTCTGTAATTTTCGTCTTACATCTCTCTGGGACTGACTGACAAAAACTGCATCTACCATACACAAATTCTCCTGGGCTGCTGGATCGCATGGTGTATATAGTGAGGGCTGCCTGCACTATTTGGATCCCACTTGGGGTTATCAAAGCTGATGGGTCTGCATAATACTGTTCATTAGTTCAATCAAATCCTAAGGTTCCTCAGTGTAGGAGACATAATGCAGCTTTCAGTTCAGTAGATCAGTGGCAGAAACAAAGCTGGTCATAAGAACATAAGAACATAAGATATGCCATACTGGGTCAGACCAAGGTCCATCAAGCCCAGTATTCTGTTTCCAACAGTGGCCAATCTAGGTCATACGTACCTAGCAGTTTCCCCAAGGGACACAGGTTCCACAATGCTTGTATTGGTTCAAGCATTGATATCCTGGGTCCCTTCTTAATAATGGTTTATGGACCTTTCCTCCAGGAACTTGTCCAAACCTTTTTTAAACCCAGCTACACTAACAGCCTTTACTACATCCTCCGGTAACAAATTCCAGAGTTTGATTACACGTTGAGTGAAAAAATATTTTCTTTTATTAGTCTTAAATAGTTTACCCTGTAGCTTCATTGCATGTCCCCTAGTCTTTCTATATTCTGATAAGGTAAACAATCGATCTACGTTTACCCGTTCCACTCCGTTCATTAATTTATAGACTTCTATCATATCTCCCCTCAGCCGTCTCTTTTCCAGGTTAAAGAGCCCCAACCTTTTTAGCCTTTCTTCATAGGAGTAGCCTTCCATCCCCTTTACCATTTTGGTGGCTCTTCTCTGAACCTTTTCTAAAATCGCTATATCCTTTTTAAGATACGGCGACCAGAATTGCACACAATATTCAAGGTGCGGTCTCACCATGGAACGATATAGAGGCATTATAATATCTTTTGTTTTATTTTCCATTCCTTTCCTTATCATACCTAGCATTCTATTTGCTCTCTTGGCCGCCGCTGCACACTGGGCCGAGGGTTTTAACATGGTATCCACAAGGACGCCTAAATCTTTTTCTTGGGTGGTGGTTCCTAATGTGGAACCTTGCATCGTGTAACCATAGTTTGGGTTGTTCTTCCCTAGGTGCATAACCTTGCACTTCTCCACATTAAATTTCATCTGCCATTTTGATGCCCAGTCTTCCAATTTATCAAGATCCTCTTGCAATTTTCCACAATCCTCCTGGGTTTTAACAACTTTAAATAGTTTTGTGTCATCAGCAAATTTGATAACCTCACTCGTTATTCCACTTTCCAGGTCATTTATGAATATGTCAAAAAGCAGCGGACCCAGCACAGATCCCTGGGGTACACCACTATTCACCTTTCTCCATTGGGAAAATTGGCCATTTAGCCCTACCCTCTGCTTTCTATCTTTTAACCAGTTCCTGATCCACAGTAGTACACTGCCTCCTATCCCATGACTCTTTAGTTTTGCCAAAAGTCTCTCATGAGGGACCTTGTCAAAGGCTTTCTGAAAGTCCAGATACACAATATCAACCGACTCACCTTTGTCCACCTGTTTATTCACTCCTTCAAAAAAACATAACAGATTAGTAAGACAAGATCTTCCTTGTCTAAAGCCATGTTGGCTGTCTCCCATTAGGTCATGACTATCTATATGCTGAGTAATTTTATTCTTTATGATGGTTTCTACCATTTTTCCCGGTACTGATGTCAGGCTCACCAGTCTGTAGTTTCCCGGATCACCCCTCGAACCCTTTTTAAAAATTGGTGTTACATTGGCGATCCTCCAATCCTCAGGTATTAGAGATGATTTTAATGATAGTTCACAGATTACTGATAGCAGGTCTGCAATCTCAAATTTCAGTTCTTTCAACACCCTTGGATGTATACCATCCGGCCCAGGTGATTTGCTACTCTTCAGATTATCTAATAGTTGTAAGACATCTTCCCGATGTATCGATATTTCCTTCAATTCTTCCACACCTTTAAATACCACTTCAGTCGTGGGTAACATCCCTACATCTTCCTCAGTAAAGACCGAAGCAAAGAATTCATTCAGTCTCTCCGCTATCGCCTTGTCGCCTCTTAGTGCTCCTTTAACCCCTTTATCATCTAATGGACCAACTGACTCTCTCACGGGTTTTTTTGCTACGAATGTACTTGAAAAGGTCTTTATTTCGCGTTTTTGCTTCCGCAGCAAGCTTCTTCTCAAATTCTCTCTTTGCCTGCCTTATCAATGCCTTGCATTTGACTTGCCAGTGCTTGTGCTGTTTCCAGGTTTCATCATTTGGCTCTTTTTTCCATTTCTTGAAAGATGCTTTTTTGGCAACAACAGCCTCTCTGACCTCAGCTTTAAACCATGCTGGCAATTTTTTAGACTTCCTTCCACTTTTCTTAAAGCGTGGAATACAGCTGGTCTGGGCTTCCAAGATAGTATTTTTCAACAACACCCAAGCTTGATGTACGTCTTTAACCTTTGCAACTGCTCCTTTTAGTTTTTTCTTAACTGTTTTCCTCATTCTATCATAGTCTCCCTTTCGAAAGTTAAAGGGTAGTACTGTGGATTTCCTTACTATCCCTCCTCCACTAATTAAATCAAAGGCGATCATGCTATGATCACTATTGCCAAGTGGCCCCAACACCCTTATCTCTTGCACTACATCTGGTGTTCCACTAAGGACTAGGTCTAATATTGCTTCCCCTCTGGTCGGTTCATGAACCAGCTGCTCCAAGAAGCAGTCATTTATTTCATCTAGGAACTTTATCTCCCTAGCATGTCCTGTTGTGACACTGACCCAGTCGATGCCGGGGTAATTGAAATCACCCATTATTATTACTGCACTGTAACTTTTGCTAGCTTCCTTGATTTCTTTGAGCATTTCATCATCCATTTGTTCATTCTGGCCAGGCGGACGATAGTACACCCCCACTGCCATCGCCTTCCCCTTTTTACATGGAATTTCAATCCATAGAGATTCTACAGCAAATTTTGTTTCTTGCAAAACTTTAATCCTTTCTGACTCAATGCCCTCTCTAACATAGAGCGCAACCCCTCCACCAATTTGATCAGCTCTATCATTTCGATATAGTTTGTACCCAGGTATCACAGTGTCCCACTGGTTGTCCTCCTTCCACCATGTCTCTGATATTCCAATCATATCTAACCTCTCGTTTAGTGCTATATATTCTAACTCTCCCATCTTGTTTTGTAGACTTCTAGCATTTGCATACAAGCATTTTAGAGACTGTATTTTATTCATATTAATTTGGCTATTGGTAGACATGGGTAATTTGGGATCTTTAAGTTCTGTCTGCTCCATACTCGAGGGCATTTGGGCTACTTTACTCTTTTTTGGAACCTCTCTGCTTTTCGTAGTATCCTTCAAGGATACATTCTTCCGAACCATGCGCTCTTGGGCGACTGTCGGCTTTCCCCTATTATCTAGTTTAAAAGCTGCTCTATCTCCTTTTTAAAGGTTAATGCCAGCAGCCTGGTTCCATCCCGGTTAAGGTGAAGCCCATCCCTTCGGAAGAGCCCCTCCTTTCCCCAGAATGTTCCCCAGTTCCTAACAAATCCGAACCCCTCATCTCTGCACCATTGTCTCATCCACGCATTGAGACTCCGGAGCTCTGCCTGCCTATTGGGTCCTGCGCGTGGAACGGGAAGCATTTCGGAGAACGCTACCCTGGAAGTTCTGGATTTCAACTTCCTACCTAAAAGCCTAAATTTAGCTTCCAGAACCTCCCTACCACATTTTCCTATGTCATTGGCCCTGGACCTAGTGCAATGGGATAACGTGACCCTCCCTTTTACTGGTAGTTGTACTTCTGAAGGCATACGGCAATCGGGACTGTCTGGGTTCCACTTCATGTTCTCGAGCGCTGGCTGTGAGTGACCCTGAACTGGCAAATGAATCCCTGCTTATAGTGTCATCAGTGGACTGTGGCCCACTCGGAGTACTTTAAACTGTGCCGGGGCTTTCGGTCAAGAGGGGGTGTACATCCTTCTGCTGCAGAGGTGGCTGGTGAACTACTTGGGGTACATTTGCAGGGAGGTGTCCCCCCCCCCCTGCCCCAGGCTCTGCCCGGGGTGGTGGCAGAGCTGAGGGAACTGGCCTATAAAGATAATAAACGGGCAGGGTTTGTTTTTTTTCTCACAAACATTCAACCAGGAGTCTATGTAGGGGAACTGATCAGGGAACATTTTCTGTACAATCTGATGAACACGGGAAACTACGGGGCCATGAAGTAGCTAACACTGGCCACCCCCTTTCACAAAGCATTTCTAATAGGGACGGAGACATTTTAAGTCTGTAGTCTCCAGCAAAGCCCTTGCTAAAATTCCTAGTCATACATTTCAACAAAATCTGCGTGGATTCTGACCCCCCCCCTTCCTGGTGATGTATTTGACAACAGACAGAGGGGGCGGGCAGTCAGGCTGCATTTTCTTATGGACTAAACATAATGGATGTGTGTGCTCATTCTAAATAAGAACAATTTAGATAAAATCCTTAAAATATAAAACTATTATTTTGCAACATGTTATAACAATCCCAACAGAAAGAACTATGGCTCCTAACATGACGGCCACATATCTGTTACGTATGACTGGAATAAAATTACTTGGCATGAAAACTAACTGCCAGCCGTAATCAGCATGTCTCTGCAAAATAAATTACTTTAAATCATACAGTTTAGGAAGCACATATTCAAAAGACATTCCGGATACTCTTTCATAAAGTGGGTGGATATCTGGAATACATATACTCCCTTTTTTTAAATTTATTAACAATAAGTATGTCTTCTATGAGGTGCTTGCCGCAGTATATCAGGAACTAGAATTCAAGCATGATGAACTCCTTATTCACTCAGGATTTAAATCACTTTCAAGTCGCGATCTGGTACTACTGGCTCAGGATGCTTCATAGTCCTGTCAGGGTTCTTAACCTCTACTTCGTAGGGCAAAGGGAAAACAAAAGCAGTTTCCTGAATTTTTCTATCATTTCCTATTTAAACCATTACAGTGCTTACTGAAGATTTGAACATAAATAACACAAGACAAAGCTAAGCCCACAAATGCATTATACCTATAGCCCTACAGAAATTCTTCTCACTTGGTCCGTACAAGTACAGGAACTCGAAAGGGGTTAATAAGAACTTAACCCTTTCCAAGCTAAGCCCAAAACTGTCGGGATCCACATTCCTGACTAAACATTCTTATTAAATGATATATAATACATGACCATAGCAGAAGGAACATCACTATTAAAACATATTGAATAAAACAGGTACAATTTTCCTGAAATAAGCACAAATTAACCCAGCTGCAGAGTGTTGAGATTAAGCCTTCACAGGGTTAAAAGACACTACACATTCCTTTCTCCAGACACGCCCCTTCTCTCTCTGCTAGCCAGTTTCAGGCTGTGCGGAAGGAAAAAAAACTGGAATGAATGAGACAGCTTCTTTACTGAAAGAGTGACTTCTGAGTTTGTTTCCTTCTGTCTTCTTTTCTGCTTAATACTATTTCTTAATCGGTAAACTGTTCCACAAATTACCCAACAGAATAATCTCACATTTATACCAGAAGGGAAACTCGCGGTTTCAACAGATAACAGAAATCAGATACAGAAAACACATAGTTTATTGTTTATTGTTTATTCGAATTTGATATACCGCTCAGACCAAAAAGGTATCAGAGCGGTTTACAATACCACATTATTTAGTGAAAAAGAAAAGAACGCCAATTATAAGATAGGACAGAGTAGAGTAAAGAAACAGTCAAACAGATGAGAGGAGAGAGACATGGAACAGCACATTACAGCACATTACCCAGATACATAAGCAGGACATCAATCAAGCCTCCAGAAACCGATGCCACGGACCAACGCCTAAGGGCCACGCCAGGACAAACAAACACCAAACGCTTCCTCCTTTTCGCGACCTGGGCGCAGTCGCCTGGCTAGGAACTGCGCTACTCAGGAGTCCACTCTCGCTCGGTCTGTATTTCAAGACCTCTCAATCACACAGGCAATCATATTATCACAAAAATCATTTTTCAGGTGCCCAGGTTTTCTGACTAACTGACTATTTCAAACAAGAAGGGTCGATGGCTTAGGCTTCTGCTTTCTCTTATGCGGAGCGTACTAGAACCGCCCTTATGAGAGGTGATCAGGCTCTCTTGTCTCGCGCATACTTATGCGAGATTTTCCCAGTTAGTCTATACCAGGGGTCTCAAACACGCGGCCCGCGAGAGACCTTTGTGCGGCCCGCGATGCAGAGGCCAAAAAAAAAAAAACCCGGCTTCTGCTGCTGCTGCCGCTACGTGGCAGCGGCAGAATCAGCTGTCCCGCGGCCCCTTTCCCATCTGCCCGGCAAAGCCTACATCCAGCCAGCACGTGAGGAGATATTACTGATTGGTCAGCAAGACCCAGTAAGCTCAGGTCTAGCCAATTGTGCCACTGAATATCCCCTCCTAGCCTCGCTAATGCCCCAATGCTGATCACATAGCATGGGAGCGTTCCGGGGGCAAAAATGAAGCTATTTCATCAGCAGCAATGCTCAGCTGCTGGCCAGTTATCTTAAAGTGGCTAAACTTAGGCAGAAAAAAGGCCGCCCAAACTTTAGCTGCTTTAGCTACGCGGGCAGCTGCTGAGTCTCGCCACTGCCTGATTAGCTGAACTGCTATCCAGCCATCCAGGATATTCAGCTCTAGTAGCCTGATACGACGCCGGCACTGAATATCCGGGTCTTAGTTAAGTGGCGACAGTCAGTCAGCCACTGCTGAATATCAGCCCTTAAGGAAACATCTCTTTACAGAACGGGTGGAGCAGCCTCCCAGTGGAGATGATGGAGACGAGGGCGGCATCTGAATTTAAGAAAGCACGGGGCACGCACAGAAGATCTTTGCAGGAGAGGGAATGATTGCAGAGCTCAGAACTCTGTGTGGATGGGCAGACCGGCAATACTACATGGTGCTTATCTGCCATCATTTTTATCTGTATCTATGTTTTCAAGTTGTTATGAGAAAGTAAGATTTTACTGTAGCAGACAAAAGTAAGGTCCTACAGGCATCTACTAAGTAAATAAGTGAAAAAATAAAATAAAATTTTGGAAGGAAAATCATGAACATGGGGGAATTTAACAGTCATTCCTTAAGACACTGTGAGCTTAGCTAAGAAAAAAAATGTTTGCTCTTAGATATTATTCAGAAAATACTGATTTGTGTATTTCAGTTACCTGTTTCTAAATTGTGATTCCTTGTTTGGTGATGGTGTATGTTCTGCATGTTTACTAAAAGTTAGTGTATGGTAACATTATGCAAATATTTATGCAAATGATGCCCTTATGCAAATGATTCCCTTATGCAAATGAGGCCTGCGTCTTGTGCGGCCCCCGGGTTACTCTACAAGTCCTCATTTGGCCCTCAAAGCAATTTGAGTTTGAGACCCCTGGTCTATAACAAATCAGTCTTGCACATACTTATGCAAGACTTTTTCCCAAGGCTGCACTGACGTTTAAACAAGAAAATATCTACTCACCGGATCCAGTTCCTGATACCAAACCAGTTCTTGGGTTGGATCCTGGACTCCCCTCGGGTCTGAGGTGTTGGCCAGCTGGACCCAGTGGCCTGCCGAGGCAAGGCAGAACCCTCTCTGATACAATAAGACCGGCGGCCACTGTTCCCTCTAAGCTGTGCGCGTGTACACACCTTGCAGAGTGAGCGCACATACTTTACAGCAGAGCGCACAAAAATTATGGTTCTGATTCTGATAGAAAACAACATAGATGTCTTAAAATTTAAAAGTTGTTGTGTATTTATGGTTTTTACAAGTTCTACAATATTTTCTAGTGCAATCAATGTGGTGTACATACTGTATTCTGACGTGTAGTCAAATTTTAAAGTATATAACTTCGAGTGTCGTTATGTAGCGCACAAAAATTTAACCTTCCTTCAAAAGCTGCACAGCTGATATTTTATGCGCACACAGCCTACAGAAAATTAGAGGGAACATTGCCGGCGGCGCCTGAGAATTCCCCTGCGGTCGGACAGACATGGTTCCAACCGGACCAAACCTTTGAGGCGAGAAGTCGTGGTATATTTCTAGAGATATACATCACAGAGGTGATGTATATTGTGATGAAGAAGCCCCATTCTCTACCTTAAAAGCACAAGATTCACGGCAGTTTAGTCCTGAAGCTGACAGGGAAACAGACCATGTGAGCAGCTGTTGTCAGGGACAACAGAAACAAATGCAGCCACAAGGTCTGAAAAAACACTCAGCTGAGAGAAACTCCCTAGTTCCTGATAGCGTGCACCTGAGAAGGGGAAGAGCTTACAGCCCTTATAAGGACAGTGCAGGGAACACAGGGTTAGAACCAGAACAGCATGAACGAGGAGAACTGTTAGAACTGGCAGAACAGCGTGAGCAGCGTAAGCAGAGAGAACAGGCTGTCTTACCTGAAGCAGCTGGCCGAGAGGAAGCAGGAGGAGTTTCCTACTTTGACCTAGGAAGTGAGTCAGAGACAGGAAGGATTCACCCAAGTAACTACCCAGAGTCCTACAGGAGCACAGAACAGGTGTGAATGTTCTGCTGATTGCAAACACTTTGGAGCACGGAGGCTATGTTCCAGTCGGAGTGAGTGGAAACCAAAGACAAAACTGTATGTATCAGGAAGCTGTGACCTGAGGAATGATTATAGTGGGAAGTTAAAAGTTGTGAATGATAGAAATTCCTACAGTGTGAATGCAGAACAGCCTCATGCAGGAAGTCTAAGGTGGGGGCAGGGCTGTAACTCCCAACCTAGAGATTTAAGCAGAGAGCTGAGCAAGGAGCAAGTGAAACCTCCCGAGAAGGAGAGATATTATCCAGAGGACGTGTGTATGTCAGAAGATGACCTTGTAGAAATTCCTAAGCCACAGAGAAAACCCCGCAGGCTAAAACCTGATAGCAAGAGGGGAGAAGGACGCTATCTATCCCAACCTGAGGATAGAAATAAGAAGAGTTCTGAATGCGTGCAAGAACCCATGATAATTGACACACTCAGTGAGTGTTCGTCCAGCTGTGACCCAATGGACTGTACACTGATTTTATCCGACAGAATAATGTCTTTGTGCTAGTCAGAGCTGAGCATAGTGTTAAGGGAAAACACTACAACTGATAAATGCTGGTTTCCACACAGTGAGACTGTGTGCTGCAGTTGAGTGCATAACGTTATTACTTACTTTGAAGCAAGAAGAAATTGTTCTAATATTCTTTATGTTTTTGCCAGAGAACATGGCTTATTTCTTTTGAGTACTTGTGTTTTGTTTGTTATTTGAATAATCCGACCCCAGGAGGGGAATAAATCCTAATTTGCCTTCATCCACTCGTGTTGTGCAACTACATTCATTGCCACCAGACACAGGCCTGCTAGCCAGGAGGCAGTCTGCCCACCTGGTGGTGACATAACCTGGCGTAGTCTATCAGATTTTTTTTCAAGAAGGAAAAAAAAAACAGCACAGTACCGAAGATACATAAAGGATTTCCTGCTGAGAAGAAAAAAGTTTGCTGCCTGGGACAGAGGAAAAAAGAAAAACCGCAGCGGATTTTCCAAGTTCCTGACCTGGAGGACAGTAGAGACACAGCTTTCTCAACGCACGATCCTTCACCGTGCTAAGGTAAAGGTAGGAAGGCACGGGGCGACTAGGATCAGAGAAAGGGGGAGCTGTGGTACTAAGGGAAGCAAGTAAAAGAAAAAAAAAAAAAAAAAAAGAAACACATAGTCTGTGCCGCACTTGGTGGGCCTGTCTTTCTTTTTCCTTTACAGGTGCGTGACGCAGTGAGGAAATGGATCCACAGCAGATGAAAGACTGGGTGGAGGCCCAATGGAAAGCCCAAGGGGAGCTGGCCAGGCTAAGCCAAGAAAGAATGATCGCCGCGATGAATGAGCAGCAGCAGCCGCTATTGGAGTAGCTGGAGACTCTCATCAAGAGAACTGGTACCGCAGTAGAGGTTAATCCTGCAGTGTCTAAGGCGGTAGGACTTAATGACTGTAGTGCTTTGTCCTTGGGACAGTTGAAGTCATACGATAACTTCAATGACTTCACAGATGCATTTGAACGGATCGCAGAAGCGGCTAAATGGCCGAATGATCAGTGGGCTGTAAGGTTCGCTATGACATTGTCTGGTGAAGCGCTAGCGGCCTACAAAACCATGCCTGTCGGTCTTTCGTCCAGTTACCCAGATGTAAAGTCAGCTATCAGGGATAGGCTGGGTTTAACACCCATGCACTATAAGAGGCTCTTTAGAGAAGCTAGGCTGATGAACAGAGAAACACCTAAAGCGTTGTTACAAAGGTTAAGAGGCCTAGCTACCAAATGGCTTGCTCCAGAGAGAGCGACGGTAGAGTCATTGCTAGACACCGTCATCCTAGAGCAATATTTGGAGGCTATACCACCAGAGATAAAAGCTTTTATAATGTTGCAAAAGTGTAATTCTACTCAAGACGCAGCCAGCCTCACGGAGAATTATTTTGAGGCTGAATTAGCCAGCACCTCCGGAGGCAGTGTTTTAAAAGTGGCTGGTCTGGAGAGAATGAATGGTGTAAGAAAGTCCTTTAAGGGAAATGCATACGGTGAGAGTGTATATAAAGGACAAAATGTTTGGTAAAAATGTGGAAAAGAATGTTCAGATGAAATGTTTTAATTGTGGCCAGCCTGGACATGTATACAGGAAGTGTAATGTGCGCAATGCTCTAGTGTCGGGAGGAGAGAACCCCCTAGAGAAGGGCATTTTGTTAAAAGTCCAGGTAGACGGGGTAGAAGCTTTGGCGCTCTTAGATTCCGGAGCCGACCAAAGCATGGTCTCCCAGGAGGTATGGCAGACCATCACAGCCCATAACCCCTCTGCAGTAGGACAAATTGACGGAAGAGTGAGTGTAAGATGCGTGCATGGCACCTCGTCCCATTACCCCTTGTATAGAGTGTGTGTGGAAGGAGCAGGTACTCAGGATAAAGTACAGGTAGCTGTAGTCCCACATCTCCCTTATGAGGTAGTGTTAGGATGCGTTTGGCCCCCATTTTCCAGACAAATGAAGAAAGGCCTTAGTGAAGAACCTGAGATACCAAAGACAGAGGCCATAGCCCAAAAGGTCCCCAAACCTTTGTTTGAGAGGATACAAAAGCCCAAGGGCCCCACAAAACCACAGGTAGTGGAGGGAACCTCTTTGAAGAAAAAGTTTGTTTTGCGTTTCACCAAGCTATCTCCCCTGGCTCAGAGTCCAAAGAGGGCTTCTGAAGCCGCGGCAGGTTATGACCTGTGTAGCATAAATGATGTGGTGGTCCCGAGGGAAGGGAAAGCCCTTATTAATACAGGATTGCAGATCCAGATACCCGAAGGCTGCTACGGCCGAATAGCCCCACGGTCTGGATTGGCTGTAAAAACGTTTCTAGACGTAGGAGCGGGAGTAGTGGACCCTGATTATCGGGGCGAAGTAAAGGTCCTGCTGTTCAATTTCAGTAAAGAGAATTATACAGTAAGGAAAGGGGACAGAATCGCCCAATTAATATGCGAGCGGGTAGGTTTTCCCCTAGTAGAAGAAGTCCCTGCGTTAACAGCTACAACCCGAGGTACGGGTGGGTTTGGTTCCACGGGTGTGGGGGAGGTGAAAAGTCTGACGGCCATGGCAGATGGTAAGAGAGAGGAGGACTTAGGCCCCCAACCTGCCGATTGGAGGGAGCGCCCAGAGCAGTGCATAGGCACGGACTTATCAGTACCACAGAAAAAGGAACTGATTCACATGCTGGGTAGATTCCATGATGTTCTCACGACGATGCCGGGAGAAACCTGCATCGTCGCGCATGAGATTATTACCACCCCAGGGAAAATAGTGCGACAGCGTCCCTACAGGCTACCCGAAGCGAAAAAAAATGGAAGTGATAGCCCAGGTAAAAGAGATGGCTAAAATGGGCATCATTGAGGAGTCCAGAAGCCCGTGGTCGAGCCCAATCGTGCTGGTCCCAAAACCAGACGGGACACTTCGATTTTGTATTGATTTTAGACAAGTGAACAACATATCGCAGTTTGACGCCTATCCGATGCCACGGATAGACGACTTACTGGACAAGTTAGGCCAAGCCCGGTTCTTGACCACACTCGATTTAACAAAGGGATATTGGCAGATCCCACTAACCAGAGACTCCAAGCCAAAAACCGCCTTTAGCACGCCGGTGGGGCTCTATCAATTTAGGCGTATGCCTTTTGGCCTTCATGGCGCAGCGACCACGTGCCAAAGACTCATTGATCAAGTCTTACGGCCTCACCATCACTACGCACTAGCGTATATGGATGATGTAGTCATCCACAGCAACACCTGGGCGGAGCATTTAGTCAGGGTGGAGGCAGTGTTACAGGCCATCAGAAAAGCTGGCCTAACCTTAAATCCTGCGACATGCCTATTTGCCACTAGGGAGGCAAAGTATCTGGGACATATAGTGGGGAATGGGTTGGTAAAGCCACTCACGGGCAAAATTGACAGTGTCCGAAATTTTCCCAGGCCCCTAGATAAAAAACACATCCGCAGCTTTTTAGGCCTTGTGGGATATTACAGGAGGTTTATCCCTAAGTTTGCGGAGATAAGTATGGTATTCACGGAGATGCTCAAAAAGAAAGCGCCGAACATTGTACGGTGGACTCCGGAGGCGGAGGAGGCTTTTGTTTCTCTGAAGGAGAAACTGTGTAAAGCCCCAGTCCTAAGGGGGGTTGATTTTCGGTTGCCTTTCATCGTGCAGACCGACGCCTCCGAGACAGGTTTAGGTGCTGTTATGTCGCAGACATTCAAAGGGATTGAGCATTCCGTTATGTATCTCAGCCGGAAACTCTCCGAGGCTGAGAGAAAATATTCAACTGTGGAACGCGAATGCCTCGCGATTAAGTGGGCTGTGGAGGCATTGCGCTTCTACCTGTCAGGGCGCAAGTTTGTCCTAGTCACGGATCATGCGCCGCTGAAATGGCTCAGCCATATGAAAAATGATCACGCTCGTTTGACCAGGTGGCACTTAGCCTTACAGGCCTTTGATTTTGAGATACAGTACAGGGCGGGCAAGTTGCACGGCAACGCGGATGCGTTATCAAGGCTTACGTGCTGTCAGACGAGGGCGTCAGCAGCCCGTAAGGTTTTAAGGGGGGGATATGTGATGAAGAAGCCCCATTCTCTACCTTAAAAGCACAAGATTCACGGCAGTTTAGTCCTGAAGCTGACAGGGAAACAGACCATGTGAGCAGCTGTTGTCAGGGACAACAGAAACAAATGCAGCCACGAGGTCTGAAAAAACACTCAGCTGAGAGAAACTCCCTAGTTTCTGATAGCGTGCACCTGAGAAGGGGAAGAGCTTACAGCCCTTATAAGGACAGTGCAGGGAACACAGGGTTAGAACCAGAACAGCATGAACGAGGAGAACTGTTAGAACTGGCAGAACAGCGTGAGCAGCGTAAGCAGAGAGAACAGGCTGTCTTACCTGAAGCAGCTGGCCGAGAGGAAGCAGGAGGAGTTTCCTACTTTGACCTAGGAAGTGAGTCAGAGACAGGAAGGATTCACCCAAGTAACTACCCAGAGTCCTACAGGAGGAAGCAGCTAGCAAGAGCACAGAACAGGTGTGAATGTTCTGCTGATTGCAAACACTTTGGAGCACGGAGGCTATGTTCCAGTCGGAGTGAGTGGAAACCAAAGACAAAACTGTATGTATCAGGAAGCTGTGACCTGAGGAATGATTATAGTGGGAAGTTAAAAGTTGTGAATGATAGAAATTCCTACAGTGTGAATGCAGAACAGCCTCATGCAGGAAGTCTAAGGTGGGGGCAGGGCTGTAACTCCCAACCTAGAGATTTAAGCAGAGAGCTGAGCAAGGAGCAAGTGAAACCTCCCGAGAAGGAGAGATATTATCCAGAGGACGTGTGTATGTCAGAAGATGACCTTGTAGAAATTCCTAAGCCACAGAAAAAACCCCGCAGGCTAAAACCTGATAGCAAGAGGGGAGAAGGACGCTATCTATCCCAACCTGAGGATAGAAATAAGGAGAGTTCTGAATGCGTGCAAGAACCCATGATAATTGACACACTCAGTGAGTGTTCATCCAGCTGTGACCCAATGGACTGTACACTGATTTTATCCAACAGAATAATGTCTTTGTGCTAGTCAGAGCTGAGCATAGTGTTAAGGGAAAACACTACAACTGATAAATGCTGGTTTCCACACAGTGAGACTGTGTGCTGCAGTTGAGTGCATAACGTTATTACTTACTTTGAAGCAAGAAGAAAGTGTTCTAATATTCTTTATGTTTTTGCCAGAGAACATGGCTTATTTCTTTTGAGTACTTGTGTTTTGTTTGTTATTTGAATAATCCGACCCCGGGAGGGGAATAAATCCTAATTTGCCTTCATCCACTCGTGTTGTGCAACTACATTCATTGCCACCAGACACAGGCCTGCTAGCCAGGAGGCAGTCTGCCCACCTGGTGGTGACATAACCCCTAGAAAACCGGACTTCAACCCTCCCTCAACAATCACTCTTAACAACCACCTCTATCACACAAAGACCGAAATAAAATACCTAGGGGTAATGCTTGATAGCAACCTAAAGTTGGACAAACACCTCCGGTTAACCAACCGGGCCGTATTCCATAAACTAAAAGTTCTGCAACCACTACGTAACATCATTGAACACTCTGACTTCAGAACAGTGGCTCAAGCTCTCATCACCCCACACCTGGACTACTGCAACGCCATACTGCAAGGATTACCTAAGAAAACCCTAAACATACTTCAAATGGCACAAAACGTTACTGCCAGAATCATCATGAGAAAAAGCTTCGCCGAGCACATCACACCAACACTAATTGAGCTACATTGGCTCCCCATTACTGCCCGCATCAAATACAAGACAATAATAACCACTTTCAAGCTCATTCACAATATAGCACCTTCATACCTCACCAACTTAATCACCACGCAGCCTCTAAACAGAAACAGAAGAACAGCAAATCTCAATACCCTCTGTGTCCCGAATAGCATTAGAACAGTCAAAGCATTTACGAGCAACAGAGCATTTTCATACGCAGCTCCGCTTCTCTGGAACCAGCTCCCTGCGAGCTACGTTTAAATAGCGACTTGAAAGACTTCAGAAAAGAGCTCAAGACTCACCTTTTCCAGACTCATTACAACCTACTCTAGTCACTTCACAAGAGAATTTACAACCGCTGACCTGTAAATATGTATATATGTAAAGACACCTCTTTTCAATCAAGTGTACATTTAGTAATCCAGCTGCTGTGATGTGTGTGTATCCCCTTAATCGAAATGTTTATCATGTTGATTTGTACTGTATTGAACCTTATATGTATAGTAAACCGCTGCTGATCGCTGGAAGTAGTGGTATACAAATGTACTCTAAATAAAAGTAAAAATAAATAAATAAATAAATATTCACTTGCATACCATCCCCTGCTCACACATTCCCGGCCAACACACCAAGAATATGTAGCAGCTGAGCAAAGCTTTTACAGAGACATACTCATTTATACCTCTTTTTCAGTTTAATACATGAGAACTTTCTATTGGTTCCAGCTTGATAATGCAAACTTCCTATTGGCTCCAATGCCCCCTGCACCTGTCCAATCAGAAATCCCTCCGGGGCCTAGCAACCAGCCCCCTCCCTTAGGACTGTCCTAACAATGGTTCAGTTTCCAGGTTTGATACTTCTCTACTGCAAGGTTATCCCTAGCTCCAAGAATGCATGTATTGAAACATTTCTTTCTTTTGCACACAAGAGAATAATGAAAGACTTATGAATTCATGTAAAACTTCTTATTAAGCAGTTAAAAACAATTTTCTCATTTTTCACAGATTTTTGGTTCTTTTGTAGCTATAATGGGGGTTGGGATCCAGGCCTAACTTACAGGCCTTTCATATTTGCAGACTACTCTAGGCCATAGCCTGCCACAATTTTACAGTAGGTCTACAGCATACTCAGCATAAAACCAATTGATTTAGATCCATAGTGGGTAAGTAGAAAGAAATTTAAAAAAAATACTTTAGATCTCCCAGGAATTAAATATGATTGAACCAGGGTAGGCTTATGGGTATCTGCCCAATCAAACAACAGGCTGTCCCCCTCAAAGTTGCCTGGTTACCCAGGTCCAGGAGTGAGATTTTGTTGCCAGTTCTGATTTTACAAAAACAGGTCAGCGTGGTACAGACAGCGGAAAACCTGTGTAACAGTCTGTCTGAAAGTGTGGAAAAGCGTGTCTGTGGCAGAAAAGAAGTGTCTAAGTTCTCCTGCACAGATTGTATTATTCTTTGTGAGAATTCTCCATCATAGGTCCGATGATTGGTTGGCACAGAACAGTCAGAGGTGTTCTCAGCGAATCAGGAGGTAGATGATGGGCATCTTCTTGCAGACAAAGGATCCATAGTAAGATGTCATGCTGAGAAAACCGTATGTAGTTTTCTGGGCATAGGTACAAGTGTCCAAGGCCAGTAGAACTAGCTATAGATAAGCACCGGAGAAGCAGATGTTCTTGCATGTGGGCAGTGAATTGGCCAGGGACAATGGCTTCTGTATGCACACATAAAAACGCTGCACAAGCAGTTGCTTGGATGTCAAGTTTGTAGCTGAACACAGCAAAAGTGTAGTGAGGAATCCATCTTGTCTGTTCAGCTTGGTTCAGGCCTGAGATGCTGAGCAGGCCGGAGAACTGCAGGTGTAGAATTGCAGGGGTACCAGCCCTACACTACCCTTTCTCAGCAACCCCACTCACCCCTTCCAAGAAATCCACTTATTCCACTGACTTTCTCCGAGACTCTGTGTAGAAAATTAGCTCACCTTTCCTATGACTAGAACAGTCTTTCCATTGGCTGGAACCTACCACTTACTCTGTACAGTGAAGGGGGAGCACTGGCAAGCTAAACTCTAAAAAATACCCAGACAATTTAGACATTATTCTGACTAAGACAACTACTTTACAAAGTTGTAGAATCCTAAAATAATTTAGATGGTTGGCAATCCTAAACTTATGAGTCCTCAGCACATCTGACAAATCTAGCTCTGTTTCCTCTCCAGGGCCCAGGCAACCTTCAGTCAGACAAAGCCAGCCAATAGCCTGCAGCAGACACAACCAACCAATAGAGAGCACAGTGAGGTGGAAGCAGTAGATAGGATACAGAATTTTTTTATGCTTGCCAGGTTCCAATGCTACAACTGAAAGGTGCTTTTCAATCATGAATAAAGTGTGGTCTAAAGAAAATAAACAACTGCATATAGAGATTCAAATGTCTAATGATTGTAAAGTCAATTTAGAGTTGAATTCCCCATAAATGTTTAATTATCTTAGTGGAAATGTTATTTGAAGAAAATTCACTTTGTAGAGAAGTACAAGTAGACCTGATTGGCGCATTTGTAAGTAAAATTATAAACCTAGCCTACTGATTAAAATTTTGGGTAAAATTAAAATTGTAATTATAAACATATTTTTTATTTTCCTTAACTTTGCCCCCCTCCCCAGCTTGATTGATTGTCTCATATTTGAACTTAGAAAAGATGGTCAGCTTATCATTAGGCAACATGAGGTGGCCTCTGGGGCAGCAAATAAAATTCCCCCAAATCACTCAAGCAGCGACCACCTCACGCTGCCTAAAAAAAACTAACAAAAGATCAAATTCAACGCATTTCCCTGCTGCTTCCATTTTTCCTCTGTCAGCAGGGGCAGCGGCAGGCCTCCAAGGATTTGATCTAAATTTAAAAAAAAAAAAATCAAAACCATGGGTTCAGGCAGCATTCAAACTCCTGTGTACATGAGGGCCCACCCCGCTCTAATGCAATGACAGAGGGGGCAGGACTGACCGGGCCCTCATGCACATAGAAGTCTGAATAAAATGCAGGTTTGTGCAGCATGGAGACTCTTGTGTGCATGAGGGCCCGACCAGTCCCACCTCTCTCTGATGCGACATTAGAGGGGGTGGAACTGGCTGACTGCTGACTGCTGCACAGACCTGCATTGTTTTTTGTGTTTTTTTTTTAAATCCGATCCTCAGAGGCCTGCTTCTGCCAACAGAGGTAGAACAGTAGAGGTATCGGTGACATCATGGGGGGAAAGAAAGGGAGATGGTGGAGTTGGACCCATGTTGCGAGTCCCTGGGGAGATGCTGGACACAAGTGGGAGGGATGGAGTGCTAATGCTGGACACAAGAGGGAGTGGAGGATTGATGCTGGATTCAAGTGTGGTGGGGCAAAGGGTAGATGCTGGAACAAAGTGGGAGATGGAGTGCTCATGCTGGACACAAGTGGGGGAGGTGGAGGGAAAATACTGGAACAAGTTGGCAGTCTAGGACATATGCTGAACCAAGTAGGGGGTAGAGGGAAGATACTGGACACATGTTGGGGGGGGGGGGAGGGCAGATGCTGTACACAAGAAATTGTTGTTTTTACAAAATATATGTAGAACTCAAAGTAGAAATAGAAATCTGTAGGATGCTATTTGCTTGCCACAATACATTGGCTCACATGCTTTTTTATTCTGCATCTGGTAAAAACATGTTATTTTGGCCTTGCAAATCTTAGGTTCCCCCCCCCCCCCCTTAGCTTCTAGGCTATAGCACATAAGAAATAGAGTAGAACTAGACAGTCAAGGACAGAAGGAACACTGTGTGAGTCGTGTTGATAAAAATTGCTGTTTTTGCAAAAAAAAAAAACCCATAATGAGGTGGAATATAGGAAACGAAACTTAAGAAAAGTTAAAGGAATATGAAAGTTAAGACCCGGTATAGCAAGGAAGGGGGATTTCTGAGAAATCATGTGACTGGCCATACAACCATAAAAGGAATAAGGTAAATAAGGGAAGAGGGGTAAAAGGGGCAAGGATTAGGAGATGTATACTGAGGCGGAGACTCATATGTCCTGAGTGAAGACCACTGATAGGTATGGATTAGTGGTACCCTTTCCAATAGGGTGAGAGGGGAGGAATTTGTGGAAGAAATTGATGTAATAAATATGGAACTGTTTATATGTCGGGTGTGTCTACTTATTTTGGACACCCCCTCTTGCAAGACTGTAATAAAAAATTTTGCTTCACTGAGGTCTCTATTATTGTGATAAAAAAGTTATGATTTCTTACAGATTGGGGGCTCGTCCAGGATTGAGTCATTGCTGGAGGAGACCACCGCCGAGGACGGGGAGACATGTCCCGTTGAGTTCAATGGCATCGTGTATCGACGACAGGGGACTCCGACATTGTACGGACAGCAGTATCCCGAGACCAGTAAAATCAATACAGACTCAGTGAACCAGACTAGGTATTATGTGGACACAACCGCGCCAACTAGGCAACTCCATGCATGGACCAAGGTAAGAAACAAGACTGTAAAGTATTACCTTAGTGGTTGGGGATCGAGACAGATTGCTGTGTGTATGAGACATGTCCTAGACACGAAGTGAGTGCGCAGTCTTAATCCGCGGTTCCAACACATCCGCGAGGAGTGCGTCCGGAGAGAGATGAAGCAAAAGGCACATTGGTGAAAGAAGTCTCGATGGGTGTTAAAAGTTGTAAGGGAAACTCGAGTAAGGATGGGACTGGCAGTACAGATTCCGGAGACATTCCTCCAGACAGTCCATTAGGGAGGATGTTGAGGTATTGGAAGGATAATGACAAAATGAAACACAAGAATAAGGCAAAAATGATAAAATATTGCTGCTTTATATGGACAAAATAAAGCATAAGGCCCCCGGCTGTATTCTGGCCAAAGTTTTGGGCAGATGAAGAATGGTTGTGTCAGACTTTAAATTTGTATGTTAATTCTATCAAACAGCCATTTAACCAAGAAGAGTCAGATTATGCATCCTGCTGGGTGGGAAGTCCGGGATTGCACCTCTTCCTGACTAAGGTCACTAGGATAGATGAGGACCACTGGGAGACAATGAGTACGTGGGATCCCCTCCAACACCTCCCTCCTTCATATAATCCCCCAGCTCCGGCCCAGGTAACCCACCGGCAAATGCTCCTCCCTCTGTCAGAATTGAAACCCAGATCCAGGAGAGAGACCTTACTAGGCAGGGGACCTTAGGGGCAGGACTTGAGAGGTCTCCCAGTCCCATAGATTCTATTCTGGTAGTCAAAAATGAAGTCCCCAGAGAATTGAAAGGATGTCAGGAGAACCTTAAGAACCTTCCTTTCAAAAACACGACCGAGAAGGTTCGCAGGCAGGAAAAGAAAGTAAGGACTAAAGAAAGTAGTAGTGATGAGGAATACGAAGATCCCCCTGAAGCCACTGGGAGGTTCCCATGGATCCAAGGGAGGTAGGGTTTGTAAACGCCCCTCTTACCAGTGCCGAAGTAAGAAACTTTAAAAAGGAAATGAAGTCTCTAGTAGAGGACCCCGTCGGCTTGTAACAGCGAAGTGCCCGCAACCAATAAAACCAGGAGTCTATTGACTAGAATTCAAACCAGTTTAATGTGCACAGACTCAGACAATGGGTACATACGAAATGGCTGAGCCCTGAACTACGTTAAACTACAGCATATATATCTTTCTTCCCCAATCTAATACAGGTCAACCTCCTCATTGGTCTTGGTGGCCCAGCTACTTTCATCCAATAGCCATCTGTGACTGGGCTTACCCCCATGTTCCCCCCGTGCAAATCTCTCTCGCCATGGCTCAAAACGTTAGACATAATATATATTCTGCTGAATTTCAATCTGCTTCTCTCTACAAGGTCAGTGTATTAGCAAGGATACTGCGTGCAAGCAATAATGCTGAAAAGACATCTGTGCTTAAACCATAACAAAAACAGTGGAATAGTTTTACTTTTGCTTATCAGAAGCCTTCTTATCAAGGCAGAGCAAGGCTGTTGTCTCTACTTCAGCTACTGGTATTTCTGTAATATTCCAAAGTCAGTTATAATACTCTAAGTGGGGGGGGGGGGGGGGGGAGAAACAAGCAGAGCTGACAGGCAGAGACAGGCCTCTGCCACAATTTCACTTTTACAAGATGAATTAGGCCATCGCCTATCACATTCCCTCCTTTTGATTATTCACACCCGCACATGAGAAAGGGTTAGAATCAAATCACACATATATATAGTAAAGTACTTCAAACTATGGTTGAGGGATCACTCCGTGGTATAGGGTAGTAGTCCCATGTTGCTAATATTTGTGCTGCTTCCCTGGGAAAGGGGCAAAAGAAAGAAAGAAGGTCGTATTGTTCCGAGAACACACGCTCCTCCCCATTTGGCAGGGAGTTTAGCATATGCTCGGGTGCCACAAATCCAATATAGTCCAGATGGAGCTTGCCAAGTGCTGTGCGTAGCCAGATTTGTCCATATCCTGGCCAAATAGCACAGTTCAGAAAGGCCCTCAAATTTAACCTATTCATCAAATACTACCCAACATAAAATAAAACTAACAGTCCCACCACAAACGTAATCACAGCCTTCTCATTGTTACTAACATTCTGGATAAATTGTATAAATAGTTTGAGTATGTTATCTAGTTAACTAATCATATACTCCATGTAGATAGTTCTCCCATGTTTTTTATTTCCAAGTTTATGCCCCTGTTATATGTAACACCTGAACAGCTTGTTGTTCTGGATTTCGTTTTGTTCTCTGTAAACCGCGCTGATGCCGAATAGTGCGGTATATAAAAAATGTAAATAAATAAATAAATAAATAAAAATAAGGAAAAATGATCAGAGGGTTAGACGGTTCCGGAGTATTGGCACCTGACCACCAAGAAGTCTTCCCAGTAGTGGCATTGTAATATTTCTGGTTCAAACAGACTAATTGTCCTACCAATGCAGTCAATTGTGGTCCTGCTCGTACAAAACACAGTCTACCCACTATAGAGTGGGTGAGGACCCATTCATTGGTAGTGTTATGCACATCAGTTTGGTTATATGGTACAGAATAGTTTAGTTCTTGTGCTTCCCAAGGCCACTGGTCTCCCATTTGAGTTCCTCCACAAAAGAGACAGTCTGAGACCTGGAGGCTGGATGCCACAGCTCCAGCTAGTTCGATGAACAAATTCTGCGAAGTGTGGGGAACAACAAATTCTGCCTTCATGGCCTCGTAGAAGGTATGATGTATGCGATATGGTGAAGAAACATGAGTCTTTACATTCAGCTGGATGAATATAATGGTTCCAGGATCAGTTCCACCTCCTGCTATGCGTAGGCCGAATCAAAATCCATGCTTCCACTGGCTGGGGTCGAAGATCTGTAGGGGATTGCAGGTGCTTTTCTTGCACTGTTCAGGTTCCAGGAAGGGTAATCTTTCCAGCAGCGCCTTGTGATCATCTCCAGTCTGTCCTGTAGGGCTACCAGACCAGGTAGCATAGTACACACAATCCCATTTCGGACAGAAATAGTCTGCTTCTGCTGATTTGCTATATGTTGTTGGGGAATGTATCCCAGTGCATATTCCCTAGTTGTTCGCACCTTCAGGACACATATACTTCTCATCATAATAGTAAGCTTGCTTCCAGGATCCACACCTGTAGTAATTATTTCTATTAATCAGGTCACAAGCATCAAAATACAGGTAAGCAGGTTGGTTAGGATCAGAGAGCTGACTTGTAGCGTTGATAAGGGCTCCATCTTCATCATTCCATCTCAGTTCCAGGACATAGTAAGATGGATTCTGGCGAGGTCTGAAGCAAGTACAAGTATTTCCCTTTGTGCAGACATTCAGTTCTGTACCATTATAGATACACCGGCTGACTACACCGGTACAAGTGTAGTAAGAGTGATAAAGCAAAGTCTGAGTAACTTGCATACCAGTTCGAGTGGTGGTTATACAGGCTGCACAAGGGGGCAAAGCAAGAGTGGTGCTCAAGTGTCCCAGGGCTACCGCAAGAAGGAAATAGCAGCAATTTGTAATCATCATGATTATAGTCTCTGATGATTACTGAGGTAGATAATGGTTGATTGAGGTAGATAGATAAGGATTGGTAGGGTAATACAAAACTGAAAGATGTCTTTCAGGAGCAGGTTGGCAAAGTCTTTACGATGACGGATCTTTTCTTCGCAGCGTGAGTCGCAATGGTGCTGCAGGATTAGCGATCGAAGTCCAGGGGCGACTCTCAGGAACTGCTGCTGGTTTCACTCGACTGTGATGAATCCAGGAGTCGATCTCGGCCACTTTAACTGCTGTTGGGGTTGATAGCAAAACGATGTATGGCCCTTTCCAGTGAGGCGCCAGTGGTGTCTTCTTCCACTCTTTTACCCACACCAAGGCTCCAGGCTTGAAAGGATGCAAGGGCTCGGTTAGATTGATAGGCAACTGGTCCTGCACCCAGGTATGAAGGCTCTGCAAAACAGAACTTAGAGCCAACAATTCTTGCCTAGTGATTTCTGATCCAATTTGATTCATATCCCCTCTTATCCCCTGTATTATAGGCGGGGGCCTCCCATACAAAATCTCAAATGGGGATACTCCTAATGGCGTGGTGGGGGCTGAACGTATTCAGAGAAGGGCAATGGGGAGAGCTTGGGGCCACTTCAGGTAGGCTTCCTGACAAAGTTTGGATATCTGAGACTTCAGGGTATGATTCATTCTCTCTACTTTCCCTGAACTCTGGGGCCTATAGGCTGTGTGTAACTTCCATTGTATTTGCAGAGCATGGGCTAGCTGCTGGGTTACTTGTGATATAAAAGAGGGCCCATTGTCAGACCCCATGGTCAAAGGTATTCCAAATCGGGGAATGATCTCATGGAGCAAGGCCTTCGTGACTTCTCTGGCCTTCTCAGTTCTGGTGGGAATAGCTTCCACCCATCTAGAAAAAGTACAAACTAGGACTAGCAAGTAACGATATCCATTTGCTCGGGGCATTTCTGCAAAGTCTATTTGGATATTTCCCATGGGGGTAACTCCTACTGACTGAACTCTTGGGGGTGGTACAGGACCTTGCCGGGCATTGTTCTTGGTGCAAGTCACACATCTTCGGGCTACTGAGGTGGTCAATGGTCCCAGCAAGGAGATATAGAAATATGGCTTCAGAGCATCTGCCATCTTTGTTTTTCCATAGTGTGTGGCTTGATGAAAGGCTTGGACAAAGGCAGGGCCTAGGGCTTCAGGGATCATGGTCATACCAGGGGTTGAGCTCCCTTCAGGCGGTGGCAACACTATCCATCCAGTTTCTGATAATTGCCCCCCCCCCCTCCTTTTGACAGTAATGGTCCATCTCCATTTTGGTATATCTGGGTGTCCACGCAATAAGAGGTACTGGAAATATGGCTGCTTGTATTGTGACATTTGGGGTGATAATTTGTCCTGCAATGGCTGCTTCTCGGGCTGAGGCATCAGCAAATCTGTTTCCTCGGGACACTTCTCCATCTCCAGTTTGATGGCCTCGGCAATGCATTACAGCAACATGTTTGGGGGCCCATACTGCTTCCAACAAAGTCAATATTTCTGGGCCATACTTGACAGACTTACCTCCTGAGGTGATCAATCCACATTCTTTGTACAGGGCCCAATGGGCATGTAGTGTTGTAAAAGCATATTTAGAGTCTGTATATACATTCAGGCTGATTCCTGCTCCAATTCTGAGTGCACGTGTGAGAGCTATCAATTCAGCCTTCTGGGGCTAGGGCTGACGATTCCTTTACCACGTCCAGAGTCACCACTGCATAACCAGCACATCGCTGTCCTGCAATTATGAGGCTACTCCCATCCACGAAGAAAGTTTTGTCTGGATGGCTCAGGGGAACATCAGTTAAATCTGGGCGACTTGAATATACAGTGTCCATTACTTCCAAGCAATCATGGTCAGGAGGGCCTGGACCGGTTGGCAATAGGGTAGCTGGGTTCAGAGTTTGGCTGACACTCAATTGCAATCGCGGATTCTCACATAGCATACTTTGATATTTCAACATTCGGGCATTAGTGAGCCAATGGTTTCCTTTGTGTTCCATCAGGGTTAGAACAGAGTGTGGTACTGTGACTTGAAGATTTTGTCCTAAGGTGAGCTTGTCAGCTTCGCTCACTAAAAGGGCTGTGGCTGCTACAGCTCTCAGGCAAGGTGGCCAACCTTTGGCAACAAAATCTAATTGTTTTGACAGGTAGGCCACAGGTCTCTGCCAGGACCCAAGAGGCTGGGTCAAGACTCCCAATGCGTTTCCGCTTGACTCATGGACATATAGACGAAAGGGTTTCTGCACATCCGGTAGGCTCAAGGCTGGGGATGACATCAATGCTGTTTTCAATGATTTGAATGCTTTATCTTGTTCTGGGCCCCATTCCAGGGGGGATCGTTCAACTCCCTGGGTGGCTTGGTACAAGGGTTTTGCCATGAGCGCAAAATTCGGTATCCATATTCGGCAATAGCCTGCTGCTCCCAAGAAAGCTCGCACCTGTTTTCTGGTAGTGGGGGTTGGGATGCGGCATACTGCTTCCTTTCGCTCGAGTCCTAATTTCCGGGTTCCTTTGGACAGGTGGAACCCTAACTATTTCACTTCTGTCTGACACAGCTGTGCCTTGGCTCTTGAGACCTTGTATCCAGCTTTATTCAAAAGGTGCAGGAGATCACTTGTAGCTTGCACACAATCAGTTTCATTGTTGGTGGCTATGAGCAAATCATCTACGTATTGAAGTAGAATTCTTTTTCCCGGAGTTACAGAGTAACTTGACAGATCTTGACTGAGGGCTGCACTGAAGATAGTGGGCGAGTTCTTGAATCCTTGTGGTAATCGAGTCCAAGTGAGTTGTCCTCGTCTTCCTGTGGTAGGGTTTTCCCATTCAAATGCAAACAAAAGCTGACTGGCCTCTGCCAGGCGTATACAGAAAAAGGCATCTTTCAAGTCCAAAACAGTGAAATGAGTGGCTTCTGCTGGAATCAGTCCCAGGAGGGTGTTAAGGATTTGGTACTACTGGATGTATGGTTTCAACTGCACTGTTCACTCGACGTAGATCCTGCACTGGGCGGTAGTCACCTGTCCCAGGCTTCTTGATTGGGAGAAGGGGGGTGTTCCAGGGTGATTGGCATTCTCTAAGAAGTCCATACTGCAACAATTTCTTCAGGTGACGATGAATACCTTCAATTGCTGGTCATGGGAGGGGATACTGATGCACATGCACTGGTTCTGCTCCTGGCTTAAGGGTAACAAGTACAGGAGCTATATTCTTTGCTAGGCCAGGTGGATTATTCTCTGCCCATACTCCAGGTGGGACTGCAATGCTGGTAAGTACTGTTGTGGGGAGCGCCCCCTACGCTTAGGGCGATCCACGGCAAAGATTATATTTAGGGAGCCACCGGAAACGTAAGGTTCATTTGCGTAGTAAAATGTTCTTATCAGTTCCAGCTGCCTAAAAGAACTTAGCAACAAAACCAAATGGAGGGAATTAAGGCTTTTATTCCCCGTCAAAGCAAGGGTTCAAATTAAGAGATGAATAATGAAACAGAAAAGTCCTTTCTTGCAAAAGGTCACCAGTATTCAAAACATGTGCTTAATTGTTACACTTCACAATTAATGCAGAGGTCAGAAAACAGGAATTCAGTTCATTCCAAAACATCAACATTTTCATAGACTCTTCTATTTTACTCAGTTACTACAGACTCTTGACATAAGGCTGTGCACAGGTCACACTCCATCTGCTCTGGTGGTGATAGGGAAACTGTGTCAATGCATTCTGTCTCCATGCATTCTTCCTCACTAAAATCACCAGGGGAACAAACACTGTCCCTGTCTGACTCGTGTTGGTGTGCTATGCCTCCGGCGCCTTGTCTCAAATAAGGGTCCGTTCTCAGGGCTTTAGGGATTTTACTAAACCAGTCTGGTTTCTCCTTCCGTGTAAAGCGAGGACTGGTTTTCCCAGGGCCTTTATGCTTCATGCATTTACTAGCATCAAAAACTGTTTCATACCTGGAACTTTGCTGGCTTGACTCCACAGAGTTTTTCCTTTCAGCAACTTTCCTATTGTAGCAATGTCTCTGCCTCTCAGCATTAGGCAGGGCTGTGCTTCTTGGCAGTTTAGTAAAACCTGGTTTGGACTCTCTTTCCTCCCTTGGTAAGAACTCAGGTTTATTATAAAATGCCTTTCCTCTCTTGCTTGGTAAAACTGGGTAATTATTCCTCAGAGACTGTGAGCTTCTCACCAAACCATCCTCTTTGGCTTCTGGCTTAGCTCTCTCTCTTCTGGAGTCAGGAACACTGGAAGAACAGGGCATGGCACAGCCTCTAACCTCAGAGCTGGCTCTAACAAACCTCTTTGGGAGAGCTGCACAATCAGCCTGGCCCTTCTGGATTTCACCCTTGTAAACCCTGTACCTGTGAGCTTGCTCCTCTAGGATTTCTTCACTGTTCCTTCTCAGGTCCTTCTCTTTCTCTTCTTTCTCTTTTCTTGGTGAGGCCGTACTCCCCTGTGTAGTGCTCCTCTTCCTCAAGGCAGCTGGACCTGGACCTCCTTGTGTAGCCGTGTACCTCTTGCAAGCATTCAGCTCTGGCTTATAAGGAAATCCTTCCTGCCTGACCTCCGGGGTCATTTTCAGGTGCAAATCATTAGGCTTCTCAAGCTCATTAGCTCCTGAATATTCCTTCCTGCTCCCTCTAGCTGTGCCTGAAGGTAATTGCACACCTAGCTTCTTAAAAGAAACAGGATTTCTTTTCAAACTTTCAACTTTATCAATACCCACATCATGACAGTACACAGGAACTTGCTGCTTTGGATGTAGGTGAATAGAACCGCCATTCTTCTTCTTGGGGGACAGTTAACACCATCAAGCCAGCAGCTTTTGAGTTTATAGTCATTTCCATTTTTCCCCCTTCAACAAAGGATATCTGTGCTTGAAGCTTTGCAAGCATATCTCGGCCCAAAAGGGGAACTGGGCATTCAGGCATGTACAGGAACTGGTGTGTTATCTGCTGCCCTCCTAGTTCACAGGCATGGTTCTGCAGGAAAGGTCTCGTGGTTCTTGTTCCTGTAGCTCCCACGATTGTAACAGATTGAGAGGACACAGGGGCCACAGGCTTGGCTACTACTGAATGCTCAGCCCCTGTGTCTACCATAAAGTCCATATGCTGGTCTCCAATTTTTACATTGACCATAGGCTCCTGGAGACCTAAGAGAATTTGGAGCCCGGTCTGGCCTATTCCTCATCATCCATGAAATCTGCTTCGGTGACTGCCACTCCCTGCATGGCAGTCTCATTTTGCTGGAACTGTTGAAACTGTGCGCGCTGCATCCTCCCTTGCTGCTGGAATCGCCCCCCCGCTCTCCTGGCGCTTCCGCGTCCCCTCCAGGGGGCGGAGTTCATGTTCGGGCATGTATCCTTCCAATGTCCTTCCTCTTTACAATAAGCGCACTGATTTGTACCTAAGGGGGGCCGAGAGCTCCCTCGGCCCCTTCCACGTGCTCTGGCTCCTCGGTTAGGATATCCTCCTCCGCGTCCTTCCACTAGTGCTGCAGCGAGCAAATCCACTTTCTTCCTCATCCTTCTTTCACTTTCCCGTTTGCTTTTTTGATCACGATTCACATATACCTTTTGTGCAACCTCCATTAGCTGTGCTGAGTTCATGCCCGCAAATCCTTCTAATTTCTGCAGTTTTCGCTTTATGTCTCCCTGGGACTGACTCACAAAAGCGGCATTTACCATGCGTAAATTCTCCTGAGCTGATGGGTCATAGGGGGTGTAAAGTCTATAGGCTTCAGTTAATCGTTCATAGAAAGCAGCTGGACTCTCATCTGGGCGCTGAAGAACGTCCGCTACTTTTCCAATATTCATAGCTTTCTGGCCTCCCTTCTTTAGGCCCTGCAACAGAGCCTGGCGAAACCGGGTGAGGGCCTTTTCTCCTACATCACTATTTGGGTCCCATCTGGGATCTTCATTGGGGAAATCTGCGGCTGCTGCCTGTCGGGGATCTAGATCTAGGTTTCTCCCAACTTCAGGGTTCTCTTCCAACCATTTAGTGGTTGCTCGCACTATCCGTGCCCGCTCCTCAGTAGTAAAGAGGGTAGCCAAGAGCTGGCGATAGTCAGACCAGGTGGGCTGATGGGTTTGCATAATACTAGACATTAACTCTGTCAAATCTTGGGGCTTGTCAGTATAGGAGGCATAATGCGTTTTCCAGTTGAATAAATCTGTTGTAGAGAAGGCACATAAACTAGACTGGTAGGTCCGGGCACAACCTGACCCTCGTCATCTTGAATGGGTAATCCTGGGACCTGCAGCAATGGCAGTTGGCAGACTTCTTTCGTCCTACTTCTGAAATCATAGAGCATTTCAGTGGGCTTTGGGGTGACGCCGCTACTGGTATCTGGACTAGTGGATAACCCTGGACCAGCATCTAACCCTCCACTAGCGGATTCCTCGGGGGATGATTGTTCCACATCAGAGCGCTGCTCAGGACTAGAGCTCCGACTTCTGCGGGGAGGGGTCTGCTCTTCAGGTTTTAGGGGTGGTTGCTCGGGTGGAGGCACCTCGGCTGGAGGTACGCTCGCTTGCTCCGGTGGAGGCACCTCGGCTGGAGATGCGCTCGCTACCTCCGGCTCTACTCGGGGTACTGATGGGGGTACTCGTGGTGGAGCTGACGGGACTGGAGTATACAGAAAGACGGGTGGATACCTTGGGATCTCTGGAGGCTCTTGGGTCACATAAATAGGGTTTTTTTCTTTCTTGGCAGGGACTCTCGTGACAGTTGCTAACAATCTTTCTCTGTCCCTCACTGCAACTCTTCATCCAGGAGGGCTGCTTCTCACAGATACGTAACCAGGAATCTATATAGGAAAACTGTTCAGGACTATAGATGCGCACCACCTTGTGCACACGGGACACAGTTTGGATATCAAAAGTACCTTCTGGTGGCCACCCGGCGTCCAGTGCCGGCCACACCCTACTACACAATATTTCTAAGCGGGTTGCTGTCATTTTTATCCCATAATCACCACTAAAACCTTTCTTAAAATTCGTGATCATACAGTTCAGCGGAGTTTGTACGGACTCCGCCCCTCCCATTATAACGTATAAACGTACAAGACAACAAACAGAAAGGGTAGGTAGGATGGCTACGGGTAAGGGGTCTGCGTAGCCCACAAAACAATGAGGGGGACAAACAACAAACGCTTCCTCCTGTTCGCGACCTGGGCGAGGTCGCCCTGCCAGGAACTGCGCTACTTAGGAGTCCGCTCTCGCTTGGCCTGTATTGCAAGACCTCTCAATCACACTTCACACAACCAAACATGTTAGCATTTCCCAATTCCAAAAATCCCGAGCTAACTGACTAAACCTAAATTACCAAACCAAAAGGGTCGATGGCTTCGCCTCGCGCACACTCCTGCAGGGGTACGAGGATCACCCTGGAAGTTGATCAGACTTCCTTTACCTGTTACTGTACCAAATCAGTCTCGAGACGTCTCCAAAACTAACTGACTAAGAACCAGAAAAATCAATACTCACCGGATCCGGTAGCTAATGCGCTGCGCAACCAGTTCCACCTTGGGTTGAATCCTGGACTCCCCTGGGTTCGAGGTGTTGGCCAGCTGGACCCAGCAGGCCACCGAGGCAGGGCGGAACCCTCCGATGCAAGGGACCGGTCGACGCCTGGGATCCTCTCCACGTCGGTCGGCTGCGGTCCCAGCCAGACCAAACCTGGAGGCGGTAATACGTGGTAGTATTACTTGCATACCATTCGCGTATTACGCCATTCCTGCCCAACGCACCAAGAATATGTAACAGCGAAGTGCCCGCAACCAATAAAACCAGGAGTCTATTGACTAGAATTCAAACCAGTTTAATGTGCACAGACTCAGACAATGGGTACATACAAAATGGCTGAGCCCTGAACTACGTTAGACTACAGCATATATACCTTTCTTCCCCAATCTAATACAGGTCAACCTCCTCATTGGTCTTGGTGGCTCAGCTACTTCCATCCAATAGCCATCTGTGACTGGGCTTACCCCCATGTTCCCCCCGTGCAAATCTCTCTCGCCGTGGCTCAAAACGTTAGACATAATATATATTCTGCTGAATTTCAATCTGCTTCTCTCTACAAGGTCAGTGTATTAGCAAGGATACAGCGTGCAAGCAATAATACTGAAAAGACATCTGTGCTTAAACCATAACAAAAACAGTGGAATAGTTTTACTTTTGCTTATCAGAAGCCTTCTTATCAAGGCAGAGCAAGACTGTTGTCTCTACTGCAGCTACTGGTATTTCTGTAATATTCCAAAGTCAGTTATAATACTCTAAGTGGGGGGGGGGGGGGGGGGGGACTCAAGCAGAGCTGACAGGCAGAGACAGGCCTCTGCCACAATTTCACTTTTACAAGATGAATTAGGCCATCGCCTATCACAGGCTTAGCCAGATAGACTGATCAATTTTTAGGTCCAAATATATATACTTGGGGGAAATTATGTCAATTCTAAATATCTTATTTTCGGGAGAGGAGCGGGGTATGATTAGGAGGGCAGGTATGAGGGAATGGGAGAAGGAACAGCCAGCCGGAACCGATGCGGTCGGACCGGAACAAACATTTCCTAATACTGATCCCGCCTGGGATAATCTGAATGTAGACCACTGAACCAATATGAAAGATCTTAGGAGTTTAGTTATCAAGGGTATCAAGGAAGCAACCTCAAGGTCCCAGAACATTAACAAGGCTTTCAAAGTACACCAGGAAAAGGAAGAAACTCCTTCTGCTTTCCTACAGAGACTAAAAGATCAGATGAGAAAGTTTTCAGAAATGAGTGCAGACAATGAGGTGGCCAAAGGACTATTAAAGGTGATTTTTGTGACCAAGTACTGGCCAGACATTAGAAGGAAACTTGAGAAGATAGAGGGTTGGAATGATAAACCACTAGAAGATTTGCTAAGAGAGGCACAGAAAGTGTATGTGAAAAGAGAGGATGAGAGACAAAAACAAAAGACAAAGATAATGGTAAATACGGTAGAACAGGGGATGAGTAAAACAAGGGGAGGTATGGGACAAAGGGGAAGAGGATGTGGAAGAGGATCAGGAAAAGGATGGGCTGATAGGAGTACAGGGCAGAGGTGGCCGGAATACCGGACTGGTAATTTTCGGTCCAAGCCCCAAGTGTAGGCAGGATGATCTCAGTGTGGGAAAACAGGCCACTTTAAGAGAGAGTGTCCTGAATTAAAACTAGAAAAGGAAATATTACCACTGATGAATTTTGATGAAGATTAGGGGTGTCAGGGGTTTCTTAATCTAAGGTCCCACCAAGAACCCTTGATAAATATGAAGGTGGGGCCAAAGGAAGAAGAAGTAGTATTTTTAGTGGATACAGGGGCTGCCCAAAGTTCTTTAAATTATGTACCAAAAGGAATGAGGTTATCAAATCAAAAACTTACAGTCTCAGGAGTAAAAGGAGAGGGTTTTCCGGTCTCAATATTTGAACCAACACTGTTAAAACTGGACAATAAGGAGATAGAGGGACAGTTGTTGTACATCCCAGAAGCAGGGAGTAACCTATTAGGAAAGGATATGATTACACAGTTAAACTTAGAAATGAAGGTAAAAGACAACCAGATCATTGTGTGGTGTGCCCCAGGGATCTGTCCTTGGTCCGATTCTTTTTAACATCTTTGTTAGTGATATAGCGGAAGGGCTGTCGGGTAAGGTTTGCCTCTTTGCAGATGATACCAAAATCTGTAATAGAGTAGACACCCAGGAAGGTGTAGATAACATGAGGAGGGATCTAGCTAAGCTTGAAGAATGGTCTAGAATTTGGCAGCTGGGATTTAATGTTAAAAAATGTAAGGTCATGCATTTGGGCTGCAGCAATCCAAGGGAGCAATACAGTATAGGAGGTGAAGTACTTTTGTCCACTAAAGAAGAGTGGGACCTAGGCGTGGTTGTGTCTGATGATCTTAAAGTAGCTAAACAGGTAGAAAAGGCGACGGCAAAAGCTAGAAGGATGCTTGGGTGCATACGGAGAGGAATGGCTAGCAGAAAAAAGGAGGTGATAATGCCTCTGTATAAGTCTTTGGTGCGACCTCATTTGGAGTATGGTGTGCAATTCTGGAGACCGCACCTTCAAAAGTGAACAGGATGGAGTCGGTGCAGAGGGTTGCTACTAAAATGATTAATGGGCTTCATTATAAAGCATATGAGGACAGACTTAAGGATCTTAATATGTACACCTTAGAGGAAAGGCGGGATAGAGGTGATATGATTGAGATGTTTAAATACCTCCGTGGCATAAATGTTCAGGGAGAGAGCCTCTTTCAATTGAAAGCAAGTTCTGCGACGAGGGGACATGGGATGAGGGTGAAGGGAGATAGATTCAGGAGTGATATGCGGAAATCATATAAAAACTCTGTATATTCCTTCCACCTTTTCTTGATCTTCTCAGCATCATTCAATATAGAACCTTGAGCATCTTGTAACATTCCAATTCGAGGCTGGAACTTTTTCTTTAGCTCTCGCAGCTTTAGGAAAGCCGATCTTGTTCTTCCTCTAATAGTTTCTGCTTCTATTTCCTTGCAAGTGTCATTGTAGTACTTTTCCTTGTCCTGTCATGCTGCACGTTGGAAATCTCTGTTGAGTTCTGAGATTGTCTTTCTTTCTCCTTTGGCTTTAGCTTCTCTGCGTTTCTGGGCAATTTTCAGAGTTTCTTCCGTCATCCATTTTGGCCGTTTTTGCTTTTTCACCTTTTGTAGAGACTTCTCGCTTTCTTCCAGCACAACCTTCTTGACGTCATTCCATAACTCTTCCGGATCATGACAACTGGCATAATCAACAGGTTCATCGTTGAAGGAGAAGAAATTGAAATCGTGAACAACTTTAACCTACTTGGATCAACTATCAATAAAGAAGCAACAAGCAGTCAAGAAATCAGACGACGCATTGCTCTTGGCAGAATGGCTATGAAAGACCTAGATAAGATTCTCAAGAGCAGAGATGTCTCTCTCCATACAAAGATTCGACTTGTTCAAGCCATGGTATTTTCAATAACATCATATGGATGTGAAAGCTGGACAGTGAAAAAGACAGACAGGAAGAAATTGATGCCTTTGAATTATGGTGCTGGCGGCGAATACTGTGTATACCATGGACTGCCCGAAGAACAAACCAGTCGGTACTAGAGGAGATCAAACCTAAGCTTTCTTTAGAAGCTCAGATGACAAGACTTCGACTTTCATACTTCGGACACATCATGCGAAGAGAGAGATCGTTAGAGAAAGACATCATGCTTGGCAAGATAGAAGGTCAACGCAAAAGAGGAAGGCCAGCAATGAGATGGATCGCTACAATAACAGCAGCTACGGGTACCAGTCTGTCAACAATGAGCCGCCTGACTGAAGACCGAACACAATTTAGGATAGCTATCCAGAGGGTCGCCATGAGTCGACTCCGACTCAACGGCACTTAACAACAACATGCGGAAATATTTCTTTACGGAAAGAGTAGTGGATCCGTGGAATAGTCTCCCAGTGGAGGTGGTAGAGATGAGGACAGTAACTGAATTCAAAAAAGCATGGGACCAACACAGAGGATCTCTAAAGGTAGAAAGTGGACTGTTGTAGTTGTTGTTATGGAAGGACAGACTAGATGGGCCTTGTGGTCTTTTTCTGTCATCATGTTTCTATGTTTCTATGTTTCTATTGTAGGAATGGCTGTCCTCACCGAAGAAGAAGAAAGCCAAATAGACCCTATAATATGGGCAAGGGAAGGAAATAGGGGAGGACTGGACATTCCGCCACTAAAAATTGAATTAAAGAAGAAGGGAGAGATAGTGCGACAAAAACAATATCCCATTTCCTTGTAGGGCCGCAAGGGCCTCCAACCTGTTATAAGGAGTTTACTCAAGGATGCACTATTAGAATCATATATGTCCCCATTCAGCACTCCCATCTTGCCAGTAAGAAAATCAAATGGATCATATAGGTTAGTACAGGACTTGCGGAAACTGAACCAGATAGTATGGGTAAGGCACCCAGTGGTACCAAACCCCTATACCAGGGGTCGGCAACCCGCGGCTCCGGAGCCGCATGCGGCTCTTTCTCACCTTTGCCGCGGCTCCGGAGCACACTGCCCGCTTTAAACGTCGCGTTATGGGCTCCCTCCATGTCAGCTCCCTCCCTTCTTCTGCAGCCGCGGTTCCCTGTCTCTTAGGGAACCGCGGCTGTGCTTTTAAAATCATCTCGGAGCCCTTCCTGTCTTGACGGGCTCCGTGCAGCATTGTCCGCCTCTAAAGGAAGTTGGAGGCGGGACAATGCTGCACGGAGCCCGTCAAGACAGGAAGGGCTCCGAGATGACTTTAAAAGCACAGCCGCGGTTCCGTAAGAGGCAGGGAGCCGCGGCTGCAGAAGAAGGGAGGGAGCTGACATGGAGGGAGGGAGCAGATATGAATGAATGGATGGATGGAGGAGGGGGGGGCTGACATGGAGGGAGGGAGCAGATATGAATGGATGGAGGGAGGGGGGCTGACATGGAGGGATGGAGGGGGCTGACATGGAGGGAGGGGGGCTGACATGGAGGGAGGGGCTGACATGAATGGATGGAGGGAGGGGGCTGACATGGAGGGGGCTGACATGGAGGGAGGGGGGCTGACATGGAGGGAGGGAGCAGATATGAATGGATGGAGGGAGGGGGCTGACATGGAGGGATGGAGGGGGCTGACATGGAGGGAGGGGGGCTGACATGGAGGGATGGATCGAGGGGGGCTGACATGGAGGGAGGGAGCTGATATGAATGGATGGAGGGAGGGAGGGAGGGGGGCTGACATGGAGGGATGGAGGGGGCTGACATGGAGGGAGGGAGCAGATATGAATGGATGGAGGAGGGGGGGGCTGACATGGAGGGGGCTGACATGGAGGGAGGGGGGCTGACATGGAGGGAGGGAGCAGATATGAATGGATGGAGGGAGGGGGGCTGACATGGAGGATGGAGGGGGCTGACATGGAGGGAGGGGGGCTGACATGGAGGGATGGATCGAGGGGGGCTGACATGGAGGGTTGGAGGGGGCTGACATGGAGGGAGGGAGCAGATATGAATGAATGGAGGGAGGGGGGTGACATGGAGGGAGGGAGCTGATATGAATGGATGGAGGGAGGGAGGGAGGGGGGCTGACATGGAGGGATGGAGGGGGCTGACATGGAGGGATGGAGGGGGCTGACATGGAGGGAGGGGGGCTGACATGGAGGGAGGGAGCTGATATGGATGGATGGATGGAGGGAGGGGGGCTGACATGGAGGGAGGGAGCTGATATGGATGGAGGGAGGGGGGCTGACATGGAGGGATGGAGGGGGCTGACATGGAGGGGGCTGATATGGAGGGATTGGGGAGGCGGGCTGACATGGAGGGAGGGAGCTGATATGGATGGAGGGAGGGAGGGAGGGAGGGGGCTGACATGGAGGGATGGAGCACTGGTAATGGGTTGAGGGGACGAGCACTGGAAATGAGCTGATTAGGGGAGGCTAGGACTGGTAATGAGTCTGATGGGGGGTAGGACTGGTATTGGGCTGATTAGGGGAGGCTAGCACTGGTAATGGGGTTGAGGGGGGATTAGCACTGGAAGCGAGCTGATTGGGGGGCTTTGACCGGGCATGGGCTGATTGTGGGGAGGGGAGGATAGAGCTGCTGGCCCTGGAAGATAACTGGGGGCTAAGGCTACAAATGGGCTGATATGAGGGGATGGGAGAATGGAACTGGATCTGAGAGGGGCTGCCATGGTATTTGTACTAGAAGGGGCTGGTCAGTGGGGAAGGAGGGGGACTGGAAGGAAATGGACACCAGTGGCAATCATGGGAATGCAAGTTGACATTGGAAGGTACTGGGAGTGAGGACTGGAAAGGGGCTGATATTGGGGAGGGTTACTGGGACTGGAAATAGGCTGATGGAAAGAAGTGAAGAAAACGAAAGAAGAGATAAGAACTGGCAGATGGACCATAGACCACAGAAAGAGAGCTAAGAGAAGACAGGAAAGCAGAAGCCTCAGATCGGGACCAGCATGATCAAAGAATAAATTGGTCAGACAACAAAGGTAGAAAAAATAATTTTATTTCATATTAGTGATTTGACTACAAAATCATCATAATTTTGAAATCAAATATTGTTACTTCTTGTTGTTATATTTTCTGGCGTATTTTTTTTGGTGTGCGAAGGAAAGAGGGGTAGTCTTATACGGCGAGTATAGGCCAAACACCTATATTTTAACAGGAAAAAGTAGGGGGTCGTATATAGCATTAAGGTAAGAAACAATATATGCAGTGTTAGATTTGTTTTAAATGTCGCAATGGTTTTGCGGCTCCCAGTTTTTTTTTTCCCTTCGGAAACGGGTCCAAGTGGCTCTTTATGTCTTAAAGGTTGCAGACCCCTGCCCTATACAATACTGGGTAAAATACCCCATGAACACAAGTGGTTTAGTGTGATAGATTTGAAGGATGCATTTTGGACCTGTCCATTAGATCCGACTAGCAGGGACATGTTTGCTTTTGAATGGGAAAACCCTGATACTGGCCGGAAACAACAGTTCCGGTGGATAGTGTTACCCCAAGGGTTCACAGAATCACCCAACTTGTTTGGGCAAGTGCTCGAACAGGTTTTAGAAATATTTTCTACACCGACCGACGTAACCCTTTTGCAGTATGTAGATGATCTTTTAATATCAGGGAAAAAGAAGACTCAAGTAAGTGAAGTCACCAAAGCCCTATTAGAATTTCTGGGAAGTCAGGAGTTCTGGGTTTCCAAAACTAAATTACAATTTGTAGAGAAAGAAGTAAAATACCTTGGACATCTGATTAGTGAAGGAAAAAGGAGAATAAGTCCAGAACGAATAAAAGGGATTACAGTTTTACCACGTCCTAGGACAAAGAAGGAACTAAGGAAATTTCTAGGACTTACTGGGTATTGTAGGCTATGGATGGACTCATATGTCCAAAGGTCTAAGGGGTTATACTTGAAGCTGTTAGAAAAATAACCTAACATCTGTGGTGATGATGGCCCTTCAGAAGAAATGGACGTTGAGGAAAATCCTGAGAGCAGAGCTAACTCACACAGGATTTCCAAGTCTGACCTGAAAAA
The DNA here is from genome assembly GCA_033557465.1 of Ichthyophis bannanicus. NCBI lineage: Eukaryota > Metazoa > Chordata > Amphibia > Gymnophiona > Ichthyophiidae > Ichthyophis > Ichthyophis bannanicus. The sequence goes on along the minus strand of JAWIIG010000036.1, from coordinate 2,314,059 downwards.
ACACAGTTCTCTGCTGAGTCGAAGACACACCCCAGTCCAGGGGAGGAGTTAGGCTTCAGCTCTGATTGGGCACACCCAAAGGAACGGCAGGGAGTGCCAGGAATTGAAGCCCTTTTTAAAACCTCAGAGAAGGGAGAGAGAAGGGAATGAAGGCGGTGAAGGAGAAGAAGAGTGAACAGGTTGTTGTTGCAGAGAGGAGCACGGAGAATATCCCAGAGGATAGCGTGGGGAAGGATATCCAAGTCCAAAAGAAGGTTGTGAGAGGGGTGCAGAGTGCTGAAACCCTAGAAGCAAGGAGAAGAGCACTAGGACCTTGTGAGAAGACAGAACCCCGGAAGAGCCAGCCTGGGAGTCCAACGTACACTGCAAGAAACTCTTACTGCCGGGAAAAGCCTAGACCTAGCCAGCCTCAAGAAAGCAGCACGTGGAGAAAAGGTACTTCTAATGCCAACAAGCAGTGCTATAAAGACAGAGAACTACAGCCTGGGATAATCGTAGCTTTATAGGTACTTACACATCTTAAAAGACAGGAGGTGCTCTCAGGTGAAGCTCATTACCCAAATCAGTCATACACTAAGGACCTGAGATTAGTTAAGCTTCAGGTGAACAAGGTATATTACACGTATTAGGTTCAGTTTTATTAGTATAAATATCCATAGCAAACCCTTAGTAAGTAAAGAACTTAGATCTAAACACAAACTTAAAACTAAGATGCAGACAGCAGTCCAGCAGCGGGATGGGGGCTTTCCAGTCTTTGCATTGAGTGTCACATGTATGATTTTCTCCCAGTTGGTGAGAGGTCTTATGTGTGCACTAGGTGCAAGGAGCTCTTTGCTCTCAGGGAACGAGTCCGTTCTCTAGAGGCTAAAGTAGCAGACTTGGAAAGCATAAGACAGACAGAGAGGTACATAGACGAGACCTACAGGGATATAGTCCTGAAGTCCCACCTCCAGTCTGGCAGCATCCCTGTTGCCATGGAGGAGAGAGGTCACGTGACAGGAGAGCATCACCCTGGTGTGGCAGGAAGTGATCCTGTAACTAGGACCTGTCCTCCAGTTGATGTAAAACCCTCTCGCACCGAGGAAGTATCTCCAGGGCCATGTGCCCATGAGGGAAGGGTTAGGACAGCCGTTATAGTTGGTGATTCGATCATTAGGCATGTAGATAGCTGGGTGGCTGGTGGACGTGAGGATCGCCTGGTAACATGCCTGCCTGGTGCGAAGGTAGCGGACCTCACGCGCCACCTAGATAAGGTCTTAGATAGTGCTGGGGAGGAGTCTGCTGTCTTGGTACATGTTGGTACCAATGACATAGGAAAATGTGGTAGGGAGGTTCTGGAGGCTAAATTTAGGCTTTTAGGTAGGAAGTTGAAATCCAGAACTTCCAGGGTAGCATTCTCCGAAATGCTTCCTGTTCCACGCGCAGGACCCAAAAGGCAGACAGAGCTCCGGAGTCTCAATGCGTGGATGAGACAATGGTGCAGAGATGAGGGGTTTGGATTTGTTAGGAACTGGGGAACATTCTGGGGAAAGGAGGGGCTCTTCCGAAGGGATGGGCTTCACCTTAACCGGGATGGAACCAGGCTGCTGGCATTAACCTTTAAAAAGGAGATAGAGCAGCTTTTAAACTAGATATTAGGGGAAAGCCAACAGTCGCCAAGAGCAGATGGTTCGGAAGAATGTATCTTTGAAGGATACTACCAAAAGCAGAGAGGTTCCACAAAAGAGTAAAGTAGCCCAAATGCCCTCAAGTATGGAGCAGACAGAGCTTAAAGATCCCAAATTACTCATGTCTAACAGACAAATTAATAGGATAAAATACATTCTCTAAAATGCTTGTATGCAAATGCTAGAAGTCTAAAAAATAAGATGGGAGAGTTAGAATATATAGCACTAAATGAAAGGTTAGATATGATTGGAATATCAGAGACATGGTGGAAGGACGACAACCAGTGGGACACTGTGATACCTGGGTACAAACTATATCGTAATGATAGAGCTGATCAAATTGGTGGAGGGGTTGCTCTCTATGTTAGAGAGGGCATTGAGTCAGAAAGGATTAAAGTTTTGCAGGAAACAAAATCTGCTGTAGAATCTATATGGATTGAAATTCCATGTAAAAGGGGGAAGGCAATGGCAGTGGGGATGTACTATCGAGCGCCTGGCCAGAATGACTAAATGGATGATGAAATGCTCAAAGAAATCAAGGAAGCTAACAAAAGTTACAGCACAGTAATAATAATGGGTGATTTCAACTACCCCGGTATCGACTGGGTCAGTGTCACGTCAGGACATGCTAGGGAGATAAAGTTCCTAGATGAAATAAATGACTGCTTCTTGGAGCAGCTGGTTCATGAACCGACCAGAGGGGAAGCCATATTAGACCTAGTCCTTAGTGGAACACCAGATCTAGTGCAAGAGATAAGGTTGTTGGGGCCACTTGGCAATAGTGATCATAGCATGATCGCCTTTGATTTAATTAGTGGAGAAGGGATAGTAAGGAAATCCACAGTACTACCTTTTAACTTTCGAAAGGGAGACTATGATAAAATGAGGAAAATAGTCAATGATCGCCTTTGATTTAATTAGTGGAGAAGGGATAGTAAGGAAATCCACAGTACTACCTTTTAACTTTCGAAAGGGAGACTATGATAAAATGAGGAAAATAGTCTCTCAAGCCCCCGCCACCACCAGCAGCTCTCCCCTTCCCGGGGATCGAGCTACCAGCAGCGGGAGGGGCCTCCTGGTCATCGCGGCCCAATCGGAGCACTTGCAGCCGGATTTAAGCTTCGCGCCATCGGGCGCTGACTCTCTCAAGCCCCCGCCACCACCAGCAGCTCTCCCCTTCCCGGGGATCGAGCTACCAGCAGCGGGAGGGGCCTCCTGGTCATCGCGGCCCAATCGGAGCACTTGCAGCCGGATTTAAGCTTCGCGCCATCGGGCGCTGACTCTCTCAAGCCCCCGCCACCACCAGCAGCTCTCCCCTTCCCGGGGATCGAGCTACCAGCAGCGGGAGGGGCCTCCTGGTCATCGCGGCCCAATCGGAGCACTTGCAGCCGGATTTAAGCTTCGCGCCATCGGGCGCTGACTCTCTCAAGCCCCCGCCACCACCAGCAGCTCTCCCCTTCCCGGGGATCGAGCTACCAGCAGCGGGAGGGGCCTCCTGGTCATCGCGGCCCAATCGGAGCACTTGCAGCCGGATTTAAGCTTCGCGCCATCGGGCGCTGACTCTCTCAAGCCCCCGCCACCACCAGCAGCTCTCCCCTTCCCGGGGATCGAGCTACCAGCAGCGGGAGGGGCCTCCTGGTCATCGCGGCCCAATCGGAGCACTTGCAGCCGGATTTAAGCTTCGCGCCATCGGGCGCTGACTCTCTCAAGCCCCCGCCACCACCAGCAGCTCTCCCCTTCCCGGGGATCGAGCTACCAGCAGCGGGAGGGGCCTCCTGGTCATCGCGGCCCAATCGGAGCACTTGCAGCCGGATTTAAGCTTCGCGCCATCGGGCGCTGACTCTCTCAAGCCCCCGCCACCACCAGCAGCTCTCCCCTTCCCGGGGATCGAGCTACCAGCAGCGGGAGGGGCCTCCTGGTCATCGCGGCCCAATCGGAGCACTTGCAGCCGGATTTAAGCTTCGCGCCATCGGGCGCTGACTCTCTCAAGCCCCCGCCACCACCAGCAGCTCTCCCCTTCCCGGGGATCGAGCTACCAGCAGCGGGAGGGGCCTCCTGGTCATCGCGGCCCAATCGGAGCACTTGCAGCCGGATTTAAGCTTCGCGCCATCGGGCGCTGACTCTCTCAAGCCCCCGCCACCACCAGCAGCTCTCCCCTTCCCGGGGATCGAGCTACCAGCAGCGGGAGGGGCCTCCTGGTCATCGCGGCCCAATCGGAGCACTTGCAGCCGGATTTAAGCTTCGCGCCATCGGGCGCTGACTCTCTCAAGCCCCCGCCACCACCAGCAGCTCTCCCCTTCCCGGGGATCGAGCTACCAGCAGCCGGGAGGGGCCTCCTGGTCATCGCGGCCCAATCGGAGCACTTGCAGCCGGATTTAAGCTTCGCGCCATCGGGCGCTGACTCTCTCAAGCCCCCGCCACCACCAGCAGCTCTCCCCTTCCCGGGGATCGAGCTACCAGCAGCGGGAGGGGCCTCCTGGTCATCGCGGCCCAATCGGAGCACTTGCAGCCGGATTTAAGCTTCGCGCCATCGGGCGCTGACTCTCTCAAGCCCCCGCCACCACCAGCAGCTCTCCCCTTCCCGGGGATCGAGCTACCAGCAGCGGGAGGGGCCTCCTGGTCATCGCGGCCCAATCGGAGCACTTGCAGCCGGATTTAAGCTTCGCGCCATCGGGCGCTGACTCTCTCAAGCCCCCGCCACCACCAGCAGCTCTCCCCTTCCCGGGGATCGAGCTACCAGCAGCGGGAGGGGCCTCCTGGTCATCGCGGCCCAATCGGAGCACTTGCAGCCGGATTTAAGCTTCGCGCCATCGGGCGCTGACTCTCTCAAGCCCCCGCCACCACCAGCAGCTCTCCCCTTCCCGGGGATCGAGCTACCAGCAGCGGGAGGGGCCTCCTGGTCATCGCGGCCCAATCGGAGCACTTGCAGCCGGATTTAAGCTTCGCGCCATCGGGCGCTGACTCTCTCAAGCCCCCGCCACCACCAGCAGCTCTCCCCTTCCCGGGGATCGAGCTACCAGCAGCGGGAGGGGCCTCCTGGTCATCGCGGCCCAATCGGAGCACTTGCAGCCGGATTTAAGCTTCGCGCCATCGGGCGCTGACTCTCTCAAGCCCCCGCCACCACCAGCAGCTCTCCCTTCCCGGGGATCGAGCTACCAGCAGCGGGAGGGGCCTCCTGGTCATCGCGGCCCAATCGGAGCACTTGCAGCCGGATTTAAGCTTCGCGCCATCGGGCGCTGACTCTCTCAAGCCCCCGCCACCACCAGCAGCTCTCCCCTTCCCGGGGATCGAGCTACCAGCAGCGGGAGGGGCCTCCTGGTCATCGCGGCCCAATCGGAGCACTTGCAGCCGGATTTAAGCTTCGCGCCATCGGGCGCTGACTCTCTCAAGCCCCCGCCACCACCAGCAGCTCTCCCCTTCCCGGGGATCGAGCTACCAGCAGCGGGAGGGGCCTCCTGGTCATCGCGGCCCAATCGGAGCACTTGCAGCCGGATTTAAGCTTCGCGCCATCGGGCGCTGACTCTCTCAAGCCCCCGCCACCACCAGCAGCTCTCCCCTTCCCGGGGATCGAGCTACCAGCAGCGGGAGGGGCCTCCTGGTCATCGCGGCCCAATCGGAGCACTTGCAGCCGGATTTAAGCTTCGCGCCATCGGGCGCTGACTCTCTCAAGCCCCCGCCACCACCAGCAGCTCTCCCCTTCCCGGGGATCGAGCTACCAGCAGCGGGAGGGGCCTCCTGGTCCGCGCGGCCCAATCGGAGCACTTGCAGCCGGATTTAAGCTTCGCGCCATCGGGCGCTGACTCTCTCAAGCCCCCGCCACCACCAGCAGCTCTCCCCTTCCCGGGGATCGAGCTACCAGCAGCGGGAGGGGCCTCCTGGTCATCGCGGCCCAATCGGAGCACTTGCAGCCGGATTTAAGCTTCGCGCCATCGGGCGCTGACTCTCTCAAGCCCCCGCCACCACCAGCAGCTCTCCCCTTCCCGGGGATCGAGCTACCAGCAGCGGGAGGGGCCTCCTGGTCATCGCGGCCCAATCGGAGCACTTGCAGCCGGATTTAAGCTTCGCGCCATCGGGCGCTGACTCTCTCAAGCCCCCGCCACCACCAGCAGCTCTCCCCTTCCCGGGGATCGAGCTACCAGCAGCGGGAGGGGCCTCCTGGTCATCGCGGCCCACTCGGAGCACTTGCAGCCGGATTTAAGCTTCGCGCCATCGGGCGCGCCCGCGCCTGACGGGCCCGCGCCTGAGGGCCTCGCCAGAGGGCCCTTTGGCGTGGCCCTTAGGCGTGGACCGTGAGGCAGACCGAAACCTCGCACCACATAACAGTCTGTCATAATCTTCGGAGCTCACACGGGAAAGGTACCAATTGACACAATCGTTTGTGAATATACTACTATTTTGCTGATCAAGATACAATGTAATCTGTTAATGTGTTAATCTGTTAATGTGTTACTATTTTACCGATTAAGATACAAGGTAATCTGTTGGAACCCTATTCCATTACTGATATCTCAGTATTAAGGTGTTAATGCAGCATTGCAGCATATCATTCTGTTTATCCTTGATATGATTGGGATGTATTCAATCTCCTAGATATGTCATCCATATACTGAGGACCCGTCTACTGCAAACCTTCCTACTGCTCCACCTTAATTTATATTTTTGTATAACATCTCCTCTTCACTACTATACCACATACTGTAGTGTGCTCCACTACTATAGTGTGCCTCATTGATACTAATTCTATCACATTGTGCCTCACTATTACTTGCTACCCTCAAAATGGCCCTCCAGTTCACCTCCCTCTTTAGCCTTTACCTCCTCACTCACTGGCTTGGAACCACCCAGGCCCTCTACACATCCCACAACAACATTCCTATCCTGAATAGCCATGGAAAAAGATGGTATGATCCACCATATTCCCACCCAAGAAGTGACGCCTACACGCGCCGCTCCCACCTTATCCATGTAGCACTCCAGTTATCCAATACACCCAGTCAGCAAAAACCTCTGAACTGCCGACCACTGAAATGTGCCATCATTAACGCACGCTCTATTCGCAAAAAATGGCCTGTTGTACTAGACACAATCTCACTTTACAACCTAGAAATACTTATGATCACTGAAACCTGGTTATCATCAGAGGACAACGTTATCCTCAATCAGCTCCTACCCCCCAATTTCTCCATATACACAAGACACAGAGAAAACAAAAAAGGAGGTGGGGGGCTGATAATCACCAAAACAGACCTCGACTTCCATATAACAGACTCCTCTAGCACAAGTAGTCTAGACATCCTCTCTATTGCAAACCTACATTGCTCTCTCAACCTGTTATACAGAACGCCTTCGGCTTGCCCAGATGACCTCCCAATCATTATTGACCTTGCGGCCAACACCCTCAGCCCCAATAAACCAAATTGGATAATGGGTGATTTCAATCTCCCATCGCTACATCAAAACCACGCCAATGCCTTCCTTGGTGCTATGGAAGAACTCGCTCTCAAACAAATCATCAATCAACCCACACATATAAAAGGGAATATACTTGACATGGTATTTGCTCCTCAGCCAATCATCGAGCAAAACCGTAATCTACCAATATCAGTGATTGATGTACCTTGGTCAGACCACAAACTGATCATTATCCAGATACCCACCAACAATGAGAAGCTGCACAGAAGCCAAAATCAGAACACACCACGAGCAGCCTCAAGAAGCTTTCGCCCATTTAACAGGGAACACATTCTATCAGAGACCCAATCCCTCCTCAACAATACCACGCTCGACCTTGAAGAACTGATATCATCCTGGAACTCCAACTTAAATGCCATCGCACAACGCCCGGACGACAACAACTCAGCAAAGAAGAAGAGAAGCTCTGCCCCGTGGTTCTCTCCTGAACTGCGATCTTCTCTCACCCAACTACGCAGACTTGAGCGCCGATGGCGCCGATCACTCTCTATTGAAGATCAGACCGCCTACCAAACTCACCTCTCAATTCATCGTGAAGCAATCACAACCAAAATGAAACAATATCACACCGACACACTAAAGAGATCATTGAATAAACCACGTGACCTCTTCAACTTGGTCAAATCCCTCTCGAAAGAACCATCACCCGACCAGCACAGCGTGATTCACCCACAAGAATACGCAGACTACCTCCAATCCAAGATCATTCAAACCAAAAAGGATTCAGCAATTCAGTTTCAGGAACCAACAGGCCTAACCCTACTTGACAAGTTCTCTACACCATCCACTAAATGCATTGAAGATATCATAACATCCCTCAACACCTCCACAGCACAGACTGACCCATGCCCAGCCTTTTGGATTAAGGAACTACGTGAGGTGTTCAGTCCATTCATCGCAAACCTAATGAACCTCTCCTTCACAACAGGATATTTCCCCACAACACTTAAGCAGACATCCATTAGGCCACTATTGAAAAACCCCAAGCTTGACCCGCAGAAGGCCGATTCCTATAGGCCAATAGCCAGTATTCCCTTGCTAGCCAAGATAACTGAGAAAGAAGTACAACGGCAGATTCAAAATCACATAGACTCCGCAGCTCCCCTAGATCACTGCCAACATGGGTTTAGAGAATATCATGGAGTCGAGACCCTACTTACCAGCCTATTCAACGCAATAATCACAGGCATAGACAACATCCATCAAGGTTTTGTGCTCATCTTCTTGGACATCGCCGCTGCGTTCGACTCGGTGAGTCACGAAATTCTCCTGGGAAGGTTGAAAGAGAAGGGCATCTGCAACAATGCACTAGAGTGGTGTAAATCCTATTTGGAAGCAAGATGGCAATACGTAAAGTCTGGATCTGAGGAATCAAAACACTTCCATCAAAAACAAGGTGTACCTCAAGGCTCCTCCTTGTCCTCCCTACTATTCAATATTTACATGCAGCCCATCTGCAACATCATAAGATCATTTAATGTGAGCTGTTTGATATATGCAGATGACATTCTTTTATACATGCCGTTCTCCACAGCCCAAATGGACCTAACACCAGCAATAGACTGTTTCAATGCTGTATCAGCGTGGCTTCAATCACAGAATCTACGCATTCAACATAAAAAGACAGAGGTTCTTTTCATCTCCAGAGACCCCAACTTTACTCCTCCACCCCACGTCAGTGTTAATGAAGCGGACTTACTAACCAAAGAAACAATAAGATACCTCGGAGTTACGTTGGACCAACGCCTGGATATGAAACACCACATAAACAACATTGTCAAAGCTGTATACTTCAAAATCCGCACTATCAGGCATCTGCGCTCCCTACTGGACCCTGATGACTTCCGGACCATATACCAAGCGCTAATACTGCCACACTTCGACTTTGCAAACGCCATCTTTCAAGGGCTCCCCCACTCCACGCTGGCCCCTTTACAGCTGGCCATGAATGCTGCAGCAAGGGTCCTACACGGAGCCGCCAAAAGTGACCACGTGACCCCCATTCTCAAACAACTTCACTGGTTACCTATCCATGGAAGAATCATCTTTAAAACCCTTCTCCTAGCGTTCAAAACAATCAAAGGTATTTCATCCCCTTCACTCACAGATCTTATTCACATGGTGCCCCCCAACAGATCCAGAAGAGCAATAGCCATAAACCTACTAGTAAAACCAAAGGAATCATCAAAGTGCAACATATCAACCACAAACAGGGCGTTCCGCTACTATGTACCTAAATGCTGGAATGCCCTACCCCCTGACATTAGGGCGATTGCCGACCTATCACAGTTCAGAAAGGCACTCAAATACCATTTATTCCTCCAATGCTACCCAAACTCCAATGACACCCCTCTGAAGAGATGACCCACTCTAAGAAACAACCCTCACGTTCATTATGTTATTTCACCTACTCATTGCCATGTAAATATCTCATGCATATAATCAACCCTGTTATCCAAGCTACTCTTTACTATGTAAAAATCTCATGTATATAGTTACCCCTGTTATCCAAGTTTGGACCCCTGTTCGATGTAAAACCAAACAGCATGTTGTTATGGTTGTTGTGTTATAATGTAAACCGCGCTGATGCCAAATAGCGCGGTATATAAGAATTTGTAATAAATAAAATAAATAAATAATAAATAAATAAATAAGAAAAAACTAAAAGGAGCAGTTGCAAAGGTTAAAGACGTACATCAGGCTTGGCTGTTGTTGAAAAATACTATCTTGGAAACCCAGACCAGCTGTATTCCACGCTTTAAGAAAAGTGGAAAGAAGTCCAAAAAACTGCCAGCATGGTTTAAAGTTGAGGTCAGAGAGGCTGTTGTTGCCAAAAAAGCATCTTTCAGGAAATGGAAAAAAGAGCCAAACGACGAAACCTGGAAACAGCACAAGCACTGGCAAGTCAAATGCAAGGCATTGATAAGGCAGGCAAAGGGAGAATTTGAGAAGAAGCTTGCTGCAGAAGCAAAAACGCGAAGTAAAGACCTTTTCAAGTACATTCGTAGCAAAAAACCTGTGAGAGAGTCAGTTGGTCCATTAGATGATAAAGGGGTTAAAGGAGCACTAAGAGGCGACAAGGCGATAGCGGAGAGACTGAACGAATTCTTTGCTTCAGTCTTTACTGAGGAAGATGTAGGGATGTTACCCATGACTGAAGTGGTATTTAAAGGTGCAGAAGAATTGAAGGAAATATCGATACATCGAGAAGATGTATTACAACTATTAGATAAGCTGAAGAGTAGCAAATCACCTGGGCTGGATGGTATACATCCAAGGGTATTGAAAGAACTGAAATATGAGATTGCAGACCTGCTATTAGTAATCTGTGAACTATCATTAAAATCATCTCTAATACCTGAAGATTGGAGGATCGCCAATGTAACACCAATTTTTAAAAAGGGTTCCAGGGGTGATCCGGGAAACTACAGACCGGTGAGCCTGACGTCAATACCGGGAAAAATTATAGAAACCATCCTAAAGAATAAAATTACTCAGCATGTAGATAGTCATGAACTAATGAGAGACAGCCAACATGGCTTTAGACAAGGAAGATCTTGTCTTACTAATCTGTTATGTTTTTTTGAAGGAGTGAATAATCAGGTGGACAAAGGTGAGTCGGTTGATATTGTGTATCTGGACTTTCAGAAAGCCTTTGACAAGGTCCCTCATGAGAGACTTTTGGCAAAACTAAAGAGTCATGGGATAGGAGGCAGTGTACTATTGTGGATGAGGAACTGGTTAAAAGATAGAAAGCAGAGGGTAGGGTAGGAGTAGCCTAGTGGTTGGGGCAAGGTACTTCAGGCCGGAAGGTCGGGGGTTCAAATCCCACTAGAAGACAGCAACCTTGGGCTGGAAGGACTGGGGTTTCTAGTCCCACAGATGCTCCTTGTGGTCTTGGGCAAGCCACTTAACCCTCCATTGCCCATGTTCCCTGTAAGTATTAGTGTATGTGTCTCATATCCCCACGTGTTAAATGTATTTACAATTGTGTTGTGACCGCTTTGATTGAAGGATAAGGTGGTATACAAAACTGTCAAAATAAATAAATAAATGGCCAATTTTCCCAATGGAGAAAGGTGAATAGTGGTGTACCCCAGGGATCTGTGCTGGGTCCGCTGCTTTTTGACATATTCATAAATGACCTGGAAAGTGGAATAACGAGTGAGGTTATCAAATTTGCAGATGACACAAAACTATTTAAAGTTGTTAAAACCCAAGAGGATTGTGGAAAATTGCAAGAGGATCTTGATAAATTGGAAGACTGGGCATCAAAATGGCAGATGAAATTTAATGTGGACAAGTGCAAGGTTATGCACCTAGGGAAGAACAACCCAAACTATGGTTACACGATGCAAGGTTCCACATTAGGAACCACCAACCAGGAAAAAGATTTAGGCGTCATTGTGGATACCATGTTAAAACCCTCGGCCCAGTGTGCAGCGGCGGCCAAGAGAGCAAATAGAATGCTAGGTATGATAAGGAAAGGAATGGAAAATAAAACAAAGGATATTATAATGCCTCTATATCGTTCCATGGTGAGACCGCACCTTGAATATTGTGTGCAATTCTGGTCGCCGTATCTTAAAAAGGATATAGAGTTATTAGAAAAGGTTCAGAGAAGAGCCACCAAAATGGTAAAGGGGATGGAAGGATACTCCTATGAAGAAAGGCTAAAAAGGTTAGGGCTCTTTAACCTGGAAAAGAGACGGCTGAGGGGAGATATGATAGAAGTCTATAAATTAATGAGCGGAGTGGAACGGGTAAACGTAGATCGATTGTTTACCTTATCAGAATATAGAAAGACTAGGGGACATGCAATGAAGCTACAGGGTAAACTATTTAAGACTAATAAAAGAAAATATTTTTTCACTCAACGTGTAAAACTCTGGAATTTGTTACCGGAGGATGTAGTAAAGGCTGTTAGTGTAGCTGGGTTTAAAAAAGGTTTGGACAAGTTACTGGAGGAAAAGTCCATAAGCCATTATTAAGAAGGGACCCAGGATATCAATGCTTGAACTAATACAAGCATTGTGGAACCTGTGTCCCTTGGGGAAACTGCTAGGTACGTATGACCTAGATTGGCCACTGTTGGAAACAGAATACTGGGCTTGATGGACCTTGGTCTGACCCAGTATGGCATATCTTATGTTCTTATGTAAGTGTTCCTAAGAGAAGTTCTTTTATAAATGCCTCTAAACAAGGTAAAGCACAATTTCCTAATTTGTATGCTTGGATGAAGAAACCTTCATATAGTGCTGAACTGTGCAAACCTAACTTTGCTACCGACGTAGATAGTGAGTGGGGGAAGGGCGTAACCCTTGCCAATAACTATCCACTAGATGAAAAGCAAACACAGGCTGAATTGCTACTGAAGGAATTTCAGAAGTTCCTGGAGCTGAAGTCAGGGCAAAATAAAGAACCTGATACGGACAGTAATTCTGTTAGTTCAGAAGAATACATTTATTTATTTATTTATTTTATTTAACATTTTTTATATACCGTCTTTCTACGAATCAAGACGGTTTACATAGAACAATAAAAAGCAGTATATTTCAACTGTTTACAAGGAACGAATAACTGGAATACAGAGTAAAGCAACATGAAGAATTAAATTATACAATTAATTGCAGTGAACAATGATCAACTATATACATTGTCATGATGTGGGTATTGATAAAGTTGAAAGTTTGAAAAGAAATCCTGGTTCTCTTAAGAATCTAGATGTGCAATTACCTCCAGGCACAGCTAGAGGGAGCAGGAAGGAATATTCAGGAGCTGAGTTTGAGAAGCCTAATGACTCGCACCTGGAAATGACCCCGGAAGTCAGGCAGGAAGGATTTCCTTATAAGCCAGAGCTGAATGCTTGCAAGGGGTGCACGGCTACACAAGGAGGTCCAGGTCCAGCTGCCTTAGGGAAAGGCAGTCCAGCAGCATTGTGCAGTGGGAGTAGAAGTGGAGGTAGAGACCCAGGACGGGGTCCAGCTGCCTTGAGGAAGAGAAGCACGGCTACACAGGGGAGCACGGCTTCACCAAGGAAAGAGAAAGAAGAGAAAGAGAAGGACCTGAGAAGGAATCCTAGAGGAGCAAGCCCACAGGTACAGGGTTTACAAGGGAGAAATCCATAAGGGCCAGGCTGATTGTGCAGCTCTCCCAAGGAGGTTTGTTAGAGCCAGCTCTGAGGTTAGAGGCTGTGCCACACCCTGTTCTTCCAGTGTTCCTGACTCCAGAAGAGAGAGAGCTAAGCCAGAAGCCAAAGGGAATGGTTTGGTGAGAAGCTCACAGTCTCTGAGGAATAATTACCCAGTTTTACCAAGCAAGAGAGGAAAGGCATTTTATAATAAACCTGAGTTCTTACCAAGGGAGGAAAGAGAGTCCAAACCAGGTTTTACTAAACTGCCAGGAAGCACAGCCCTGCCTAATGCTGAGAGGCAGAGACATTGCTACAACAGGAAAGTTGCTGAAAGGAAAAACTCTGGGGAGTCAAGCCAGCAAAGTTCCAGGTATGAAACAGTTATTGATGCTAGTAAATGCATGAAACATAAAGGCCCTGGGAAAACCAGTCCTCGCTTTTCAAGGAAGGAGAAACCAGACTGGTTTAGTAAAATCCCTAAAGCCCTGAGAACAGACCCTTATTTGAGACAAGGCCCCAGAGGCATAGCACACCAACACGAGTCAGACAGGGACAGTGTTTGTTCCCCTGGTGATTTTAGTGAGGAAGAATGCATGGAGACAGAATGCATTGACACAGTTTCCCTATCACCACCAGAGCAGATGGAGTGTGACCTGTGCACAGCCTTATGGCAAGAGTCTGTGGTAACTGAGTAAAATAGAAGAATCTATGAAAATGTTGATGTTTTTGGAATGAACTGAATTCCTGTTTTTGACCTCTGCATTAATTGTGAAATGTAACAATTAAGCACATGTTTTGAATACTGGTGACCTTTTGCAAGAAAGGACTTTTTCTGTTTCATTGTTCATCTCTTAATTTGAACCCTTGCATTGACGGGGAATAAAAGCCTTTAATTCCCTCCACTTGGTCTTGTTACTAAGTTTTTTTTAGGCAGCCGGAATTGGTGAGGACATTTGGCTACGTCGATGAACCTTACTTTCCCGGTGGCTCCCTAAATATAAGCTTTGCCGTGGATCGCCCTAAGCGTAGGGGGCGCTCCCCATGACAACATATATACATATATATGTGGAAAGCTACGGATGGGAGCATTGTAAAGATTGAAGGGATAAGGACAGGAAGGTAAAAAGTAAGAGGTTTAGGTATTAGGGTGGGAGAGAAAAATGCTCAAGGAAGAGATGGGTCTTTAACTTTTTCCGGAATTCAGTGTGGCTCATGCAGTTGCTCAGCTCATGCGGAAGGGAGTTCCAAAGGGAAGGCGCATAGAGGGAAAAGATCCTGTCACAAGTGGATTGTTTACAGTGTTTTTTTGTTGTAGGTATTGTTAATGCATTTTTAGTGATCAAACGGTGTTTTCTAGTGTTGTTGGAGAAGGCAAGGAGAGGGGAGAGACATGGAGCTGACTCCTTAGAAATAATTTTGTGTATTAGAGTAAGGACCTTGAATTTCACTCGGTGATGAATTGGGAGCCAGTGGAGATCGTAGAGGATTGGTGTAATATGAGCTCGTCTAGGAGTGTTTGTTATGAGACGCGCTAATGTATTCTGGGCTAGTTGGAGGGGTTGAATAGAGTTCTTGGGGAGGCCCTGATAGATCAGATTGCAATAGTCAAGTGAGGGGGTTGTAAGGGCCTGACAGACAGTGCGAAAGGAGTCAGGGCTTAGGAGAGGTTTGAGGTTCCTGAGAGTGCGTAGCTTAGCATATATTGTGTTAGTGGTTTTCTTTACCTGATCAGTGAAAGATAAGTTCTGATCGAGTATGATTCCAAGATATTTCACCTGGTTTTTTAAAGAGAGAGTGATATCGTTAAAGGTGAGGGTTGTGGGGGGGACGTATGAGGGGTTAGAGAAAACTTGGATTGCCTCAGTTTTGGATTGGTTAATTATTAGGTTGTGTTGAGAGAGCCAAGATTTGAGGCTGGTTAGACATTCATTTAATTTAGGTTAAATGGGGTGAAACACATCATATCGTCTGCATATATTTGATACTGGATGCCATAATTTTGGAAGATCGTGCATACAGGTTGGAGGAAGATATTAAAAAGTAACGCAGATAGACTGGATCCTTGAGGTACGCCTTGTTTTAGGGTAAAAGGGAGGGAAGTATCATTACCAATACGGACCTGTTGTGTTCTGTCATGTAGGTAAGATTGGAACCATTTTAGAGTTGTGTCTCTCAGACCTATATCATAAAGTCTGTATAGGAGTTGATGGTGGGGGAGGGAGTCAAAAGCAGCGGATAATTCTAGGAAAATAAGAAGACATCCTTGGGTAGAGTTCTGGGTGTGTGTGTACAGGGAATCTAGTAAGGAGGTGAGGAGGGTTTCAACTCCGTGATTTTTTTTGAATCCATGTTGAAATAAGTCAAGGGGGGAGTGGTCATCAATAAAGTCCTGAAGTTGGATTTGGACAAGTTTCTCAGTTATTTTTGCAAGGAAGGGGATACTAGATATGGGTCTGTAGGAAGAAGGAGAGGTGGGGTCTAGCTTTGTACCTTTTAGGATTGGACGGATAGAGGCACTCTTCAGTGAAGGTGGAACGGAGCCTGACTGGAGAGAAGTTTGTACAATATTCAAGATGTAAGGGGAGAGAGAATTTCTGGTGGATTTAATCCAGGGGACAGGACAAGGGTCAAGGGCAGACGTTGAGGCATTCAATTCTTTAATAACATCAGATACATTGGCCAAGGTGATGGTATGAAACTCTTTCCATGAGTTTGGAAGGGTTGTATCATGTATTTGGGTGCCATGGAGAGAAGTGAGTTGGGAGTTAGTGGTTGATGGTGGGAGGAATTTAGAAGTAAGATGGTTAGCTATAGTTTGTGCGGATATTTTTGGTGGTTGGTCAAGTTGTAGAGGTTCATTAGTTAGGGATTTAGTGATAGAGAAGAGTTCACGTGGTTTATTAAGAGCTCTTTGAATGATATTCTCGTTATACTCTCTTTTGTGAGTGAGTGTTTCTAAGCAGTAGGATTGAATACATGCAGGTAGAAAGTTCTTTGCCTACCTTGAATCCTGAGCCTTGTGCCATGGATTGCTCTTTCTGCTGTATTGAATAACCGTGTAAAGAAGCACATAAGTTTTATATGAAGAGAATATAAAATGTTGGCTTTTCTTGTTGTTTAATCGTAAGAGTTCCTGATTGTGTTCACCTGTTTCCAAGTCATGCTGTGAAGAGAACAGCTATTGATATAAAGCTGCAATATTTTCTAACAACCACATGAGGCAATGCTGAGTTAAGCTGCTGGAGTTTATGAAGAGCTGAGTTAAAGCCAATTTGATTTCACTGCTTCCTGAGTTCCTGTTTTCCTCTGTTTATCCTAAAAGTTCCACTTTTTGCGTTTTTTGCTTTGAGCTTTTGATACACTGGAAACCATCCCCAAGACAAACAAATTTTCTTGCTTGCCTAACCACATCTGGTCACGACTACAATTCTTCGCTAAGGAATATACAAGTGCACTACAGTTCCCAAGATTCATTGGGAACCGTGCCAGCTAATTCTTCAAGGGACAATATAAGGCCACTCCTGCCTGTAAGCTCTAGGGCGCAGGCAGGAGCGTCGCACAACTTAATTTGGAAAGAAGAAGAGGAGGAGTTAATAAAAGAATTAAAACAAAGCTCCGGTCATGGCCTTACCCTCACTGAACAAAACCTTCCATCTTTTTGTTACTGTTGACAAGGGAACCGCGTTGGGGGTCCTCTCTCAAAAATGGTCAGGGAAGAAACAACCAGTAGCATATTTATCCAAAATTTTAGATTCAGTGTCTAGAGGATGGCCGGAATTTGTCCAAGCAGTGGCAGCAACAGCCCTACTAGTGGACGAGAGTAGGAAATTGACATTTGGAGAGGCCCTGGTAGTAAGTACCCCACATCAAGTGAGACCAAGCTAACCCAGAGAGCTGGGAGGTGGCTCACTGATTCACGAATCCTGAAATATGAGGCAATACTGATGGAAAAAGATGATCTAGTGTTAACTATGGAACAGTGCTTAAACCCAGCCACCTTCTTATGGAGAGATGAGGGGGAGAGTGAAGAACTAGAACATGATTGCTTAGATATTATAGAATACCAGACTAGGGTAAGACCAGACTTAGGGGACACCCCCTTACACGCAGGGAAATATTTGTTTGTAGATGGATCCTCCAGTGTAATAGAAGGGAAAAGCAGTAGTAGAGGGAGAAAGTCACTTCTCACTTGAAGCGGATAGGCTACCCAAAATTGGTCAGCACAAAAATGTGAATTATATGCCCTGAACCGGGCTTTGAAGCTATTGGGGAGTGGAGATGGGACCATCTTCACAGACTCAAAATATGCCTTTGGGGTGGTACATACCTTTGGAAAATTTTGGGAGGAACGAGGGTTGATAAACAGCAAATGAAAGGAGCTGGTGCACGGGGAATTAATTCAATAAGTGTTAAAGGATCTGTTGTTACCACAAGAAATAGTAGTAGTGCATGTGAAAGGACATCAGGCTGGGAATTCCTTTGAGGTTAAGGGGAATAGGGTAGTGGATGAGGCTGCTAAAGAAACTGCCTTAGGGGAAGACATAACCACTATATGTTACTTACCTGTAACAGGTGATCTCTGGGAACAGCAGGAATAAGTCTTCACATATGGGTATCGTCGGTACCGACGGAGCCTGCGCGGGAACGCTCCCCAGCGTCCAAAAGGAAAGCTTTTGGGAGCATCCCACAGCGCCTGCCCGCTGCCTTCCCGCCTTTCCCAACTGCCTCTCTCTAGTTCGAGTTTTAAAACTGAGACAAAGAGAGAGAGAGGAAAGGAAAGATAGATAGAGAGAGACAACTCCTAGGGGAGGTGGGTGGGTTGTGAAG
The DNA here is from genome assembly GCA_033557465.1 of Ichthyophis bannanicus. Classification (NCBI taxonomy): domain Eukaryota; kingdom Metazoa; phylum Chordata; class Amphibia; order Gymnophiona; family Ichthyophiidae; genus Ichthyophis; species Ichthyophis bannanicus. Next base: position 2,295,960 of record JAWIIG010000036.1, on the reverse strand, counting down.
ACTTATTCCTGCTGTTCCCAGAGATCACCTGTTACAGGTAAGTAACTGTGCTATCTCCAGGAACAAGCAGGAATGAGTCTTCACATATGGGGACTCCCCAGCTAGAGATGCCTGGGAGATCACCCAGATTGTGAGTCCCTGGGAAGGGCTCCACCTCCGCCCATGAATCTCAGGCATCCAGTCAGGGATGGAGGGTAGGAGTTGATTAGGTATGGAACAGGTGTTTGAGAACAGCCTGACCAAACAAGGCAACCCGGCGGGAGTCCTTGTCCAAGCAGTAATGGGCTGTGAAGGTATGAACCGATGCCCAGGTGGCCGCTCGACAGATTTGGTCGATGGACACAGAGTTTAGATGAGCCATAGAGGTTGCCATGGCCCTCACATTGTGAGCTGTGACATGGCCCTCCAGAGAAAGGTTCTTACTCTGGTAGGCGAAGGAAATACACTGAGCAATCCAATTGGACAGAGTTCTCTTAGAGACTGGAAGTCCTAAATGAGAAGGATCAAAAGCAACAAAAAGTTGAGAGGACTTTCTATGTTGCTGTGTCCTTTGTAAGTAGAAAGCAAGTGCTCTTTTACAATCCAGGGTATGAAGATTCCTCTCTGCACTTGATGCATGAGGTCCTGGAAAAAAGACAGGTAAATACACCTCCTGGTTCAGATGAAAAGGTGAGACCACTTTAGGCATAAAGTGTGGATTAGTTCTGAGGACTACCTTGTCATGATGCAACCTTGTATAAGGAGGATTAGCCACTAAAGCTTGCAACTCACTGATACGGCGAGCTGAGGTGACTGCAATGAGAAAAATAACCTTCCAGGAAAGGAATTTCAAGGAGGTAGTGGCTAAGGGCTCAAAGGGTGGCTTCATAAGCTGGCCAAGAACCAGATTCAAGTCCCATGCCACTGGAGGTGGTCTAATGGGAGGTTTAGTCAAAAGAAGGCCTCTCATGAATCTTGCTATGAGAGGAAATAGGTTGTCCATTGAGAGGCTTAAGGGATGCTGCAATAGCACTCAAATGGACTCTGATTGAATTTGTTTTAAGGCCTGCATGGGATAAATGCAGCAAATAGTCTAGTAAAGAATTCAAAGGTATTGCAAGAGGGTTGAGACCCTTCTCTGCACACCAAATGGAAAACCTTATCCATTTAAAAGCATAGGAACGTCTGGTGGAAGGCTTTCTGGAAGCATGAAGGATATATCCTTCACTTGCTGAGAAAGGTGTAAATCCTGAAGGTCTAGGCCTTCAGCAACCAGGCCCTGAGATGAAGAGACTGAGGATTTGGGTGCCACAAGGTTCCCTCCCCTCCTGGGAGAGGAGATCTGGAGCAGACCCCAGGTCCAGGGAGGGAGCTTGAGAGAGATGCAGAAGTAGAGGGTACCACACTTGGCGTGGCCAATGTGGTGCTATGAGGATCATAGACCCCTTGTCTCTATGAAGCTTGAACAGAGTCTTGGGGATGAGGGGAATAGGTGGAAAGGCATAGAGGAAGTCTTGCCCCCAATGAAGGAGGAAGGTATCCCTGGCCTGAACTCCCTGACATGGAATCCTGGAACAAAACCGGGGAAGTTTTTCATTCCACGGACTTGCAAACAGGTCTATGTCTGGGGTACCCCAAATCCGAAAATTCCTGGCTATCTGGTCCCCATGGAGGGACCATTCGTGTGGAAGCAGAACTCGACTGAGTCTGTCTGCCCAAGAGTTTTGAAGTCCTGGAAGATACACTGCCATGAGATGGATTTGATGCTCTCTGGAGAAGGCCCACAATCTCAGAGCTTCGTTGCAAAGTGACAGAGAGCCAGTCCCTCCCTGCTTGTTCACGTAGAACATGGCTACCTGGTTGTCCGTGTGGATGAGGACTGTCTTGTAGCTGAGCAGGGTGTGGAAGACTCTGAGAGCCAGAAAGATTGCTCTGAGCTCTAAGAGGTTGATATGTAGAGATGTCTCCTGTGGAGACCAGATGCCTTGGGTCAAGAGATCTTGTAGATGAGCTCCCCAACCCTTTGGAGAGGCATCTGTTGTAAGGGTTGCTTGGGGTAACACCTGTTGAAAGGGGGACCCCAGCAACAGATTTTGAGTGGACTTCCACCAGTGGAGGGACCAAAAGAGGCGACTGGAGGTTGCTATTTTGTCTGATAGGCAACCTGATGCCTGGGTCCATTGGGTGGATAGGGTCCACTGAGCTGCCCTCATGTGAAGGCGAGCGTAAGGAACCACATGCACCGTGGATGCCATGTGGCCTAAGAGTTGCAACATCTCTCGAGCAGTTAAATGGGATTTTAACTGAATCTGGGAGGCTAACTGCACCAAGCGTAGGCAACGGGCCTGGGGAAGATAGGCCCTTGCAGTTGTGGTATCCAGTAAGGCCCCTATAAACTCTAGAGACTGAGTAGGGGTGAGATGGGATTTTGGAATGTTGATTACCAGTCTCAGATACTGAAGAACACGCTTTGTGCAGGCCAGGGAAGCCTGGGCCTCTGACTGGGATGGAGCTCGGATGAGCCAGTCGTCTAGATATGGGAATACGAATATCCCTAGAGTGCGCAGAAATGCAGCTACTACTGCCATGCATTTTGTGAACACTCTTGGAGCAGAGGCCAGACCGAAAGGAAGCACTTTGTATTGGTAGTGCTTTCCTTGGTAAAGGAACCGAAGGAACCTTCTGTGTGTTGGATGGATGAGGACATGGGTGTACGCATCCTTGAGATCTAGAGAACAAAGCCAGTCCTGACTCTGGAGGTATGGAAGGAGAGTTCCGAGAGAAGTCATCTTGAATTTTTCCTTGCATAGAAACTTGTTCAACTCTCTGAGATCTAATATGGGTCTGTAGCTCCCCGTTTTCTTTGGGATGAGAAAATAAGGGGAGTAGAACCCTGAGCCCTGTTGAAGAAGAGGTACTTCTTCTATTGCCCCTTGGGCAAGAAGGGTAGCAATCTCTTGACCCAGAAGGTTGAGGAGAGATGTTGGAGAATTGAAGTGTTTCACCATGGTGTGAGGGGGAAGGTTTAAGAAATGAAGCTTGTACCCATCCCGTATGATGGAGAGGGTCCATTGCTCTGCTGTGATTTGTTCCCATCTGGGAGCAAAGTGAGCTAACCTTCCTGGGATGGTGAGAGGCTCGGGATGTTCTAGAGCCAGAAAGGCTAAGTTCCCTAGTAGAAAGTCAAAGACCCTGAGGAGGCTGAGGCTGTTGGGCCGTAGCAGTCCTCGCAGCCTGAGGCTTGGTCTGTTTTGGTTGTTGCTGTCTCTTTGTAGCAAAACGACCTTGAGAAGAGGCCTGACCATAACCAGAAGAAAATTTCCCTTTTTTTGGGAAAGATCCTTTTTGAACAACCTCTTTTTAAAAGGAGCAGTAGTATACTTTGAAAGTCTATCTAAAGCAGAATTTTCAGCATCCATCTGGTTGGCCTTTGCTTGCCAATCTTTGCCAAACAGGTTTTTCCCCTGTACAGGGAAGGTTACCTAGACCATCCTGTACCCAGGATTCCAAATCAGAGGCTTGCAACCAAGCAACTCTGCGTGCACCTATGGCAATAGCCGAGGCTCTACTGGCACCCTCAAAAGAGTCAAAGGCTGCACGGTTGAAAAACTTGGATACATCCTGTGCATGTTTAAGCCAGGTGATATATTCTTCTCTCTTATCTTCTGACATAAAAGGAGATAAGGTTTGCAGATGATCTGTAACCTCTTTCAGAAACATCCCCATATAGAGACTATAGGAGTTGATTCTGGCCACAAGCATACTGGCCTGGAAGATTTTCCTGCCAAAGGCATCTAAGGTTCTGCATTCTCTTCCTGGAGGAGCAGAGGAGTGCCTTTTTTTTACTCTTGATTTTTTTCATAGCAGACTCTACCACAATGGAGTGGTGAGGAAGCTGAGTCTTATGAAAACCAGGACAAGGAGGAACACGATACATGGTGTCCAACCTTCGAGAATGAGGGGAGGTGGAAAGAGGAGTCTCCCATATGCCCAACATGTGATCATAAAGAATCTCATGTACTGGTAAGGTGGCTGCCTCTTTAGGAGCCTTAGGATATTGTAGGATATCTAATTTTTTGGCTCTAGGTTCAGTTTCAGAGGCCACTGAGATGGACAGGCCTCTGGCCACCTCCCTGATGAAGTCCTGAAAAGACAAGTCTTCAGGAGGAGACATTCTCCTTTTTGGAGAAGAGGGCTCCTGAGGAAGGATCCCCGATTCTTCAATAGAGGCCTCTGATGTATCAGAGTCTTCAGAGGAATCGAAGTATCGACTGTCTGGATGCTCTCGCAGAGCCCGATACGCGTACCGGGGGGTATCGACATCGGGAGTAATCGGTACTGAGTCGGTACTGATGGGCATCGCTGGATAGCGTACCGCTGCCGTCGACGCTGATGTCGATGCAAGTGGTACCGGTATCGGAACCGATATCGGATCCGGTACCGGAATCGGTACCGGTACCGACAACGGGGTTTGTTGCGGTACCGTAGGTGTCGCAGCTTGTATGAATGCCGTGATGGCACGCTGCATGGTCAGAATATTCTGATCCATCGACGCCACCAATGTCTGGATGTTGGTACCGGTGGAAACCGCAGGTACCCCAGAACATTGTAACAGGTGATCGGTCGAGGCCGAGCCATCGATGTCAACCTGTGACCCCATAGATAGAGCTTTGGAAGCCTGAGCCTCCCGCCGGGGTAATTTTGCCGGTGTGGATTCCTCAAGAGTAAGCTCGGGGGCATCTCGATACTTAGAGGGAGATGTACTCTTTGAGGACCAGCCGGATTTAAGTTTGGTTACCTGAGATCCATGGGATGAAGAAGAAGCCCTGGAAGACGTCGATGCCACAGAAGCTGCAACGGAGGGAAACAGGGTACTGAGCTTGGCTGCCCGATTTTGTAACCCTCTTTTAGACATCATGGAACAGGACTCACAGTCCGCAATGGAGTGGTCAGGACCTAAACATTTTAGACACCAGTCATGGGTGTCAGTGACAGAAATAGTGCCACTGCACTTCGTGCACTTTTTAAACCCGGAGGCGGATTTTTCCATGAGGAATAATATATCTGTAGGCCTAAGGCCCCAGAAGAAAAAATGCACTGAAGTAAGAAAAGAGTAGTTTTTGTTTTTGTTTTTTTTTAGAAAGAAAGAAAAAAAAAAAGACCGGTGGTACCGGTCCGGAGTTGAGAAGGCAGACACGCGACTAAAGAAAAATAAAAGAAAATAAGAAATTCTTCAGCGGTGACAGGAAACATGACCTGCTGGCTCCGCGGAAAAGAAGAACTGGAGAGAGGCGGTTGGGAAAGGCGGGAAGGCAGCGCGCAGGCGCTGTGGGATGCTCCCAAAAGCTTTCCTTTTGGATGCTGGGGAGCGTTCCCGCGCAGGCTCCGTCGGTACCGACGATACCCATATGTGAAGACTCATTCCTGCTTGTTCCTGGAGATACAATTTAACCCCAGAAATAGTGAGTCACACAGCAGATCGTATATTTACTGAGAGGGAAAAACATGGGAGGCGCAGCAAACTGAAGACCCCATGAAGGACTACAAAAGGGGACTGCTACTTCTGGAGAGAGATCTGCAAAAGTGAGTATATACTTCTGGGAATTTTTCTGAAGGGAATTTTTTGGATTAAAGCTGATTAATCTGTGAACCCAGTGTATTTGTTAAATCAGTCAGGGCCTAGTAGCAGCAGTTTAAGTTTAAATTTAAAACACAGAAGAGAGCTTTCTGGTTAAATTTAGAACCCAGCAGAGAGCTTCTAGTTTAAATTTCATACTAAGTCTGAGCCTAGCAGCAGCAAAGAGCTTTAATTTAAATCATATCAGAATATAACTTAGCATAAAGGGCAAAATAGGGTCAGTATTCTTTGAGCAATAAATAAAGTCTTCTAGAGACCTTTACAAAGAGGCCTTCTACCTAGGGGGCAAGAGACCTGTGAAACCTTTTAAATAGGTGTTAAAGCCAGACTCCATTTTGAAAGACTCCTTCTAACCAAGCAAGGACTGTTAATCACCCAGGAATTTGGTCACAGCTTACCTGAGAAGCACAGGACAGAGTACTGCGTAGCAGCCCTCTTTTCATAAGACGTATTTCCCTCCGTCCCTCCCCAACACCCACCCACACCTGGGATTATCGTAGCTTTATAGGTACGTACACATCTTAAAGGAAAGGAGCTGCTCTCAAGTGCAGCTCTTTATCCAAATCAGTCATACATTAAGGACCTGAGATTAATTAAGCTTCAGGTGAACAAGGTATATTAAAAGTATTAGGTACACTTTTATTAGTATAAGTATCCACAGCAACCCTTAATAAGTAAGGAACTGAAAGATCTAAACACAAACTTAAAACTAAGATGCAGACAACAGTCCAGCAGCGAGATGGGGGCTTTCCAGTCTTTTGCATTGAGTGTCACATGTATGAATTTCTCCTAGTTGGTGAGAGGTCTTACATGTGCACTAGGTGCAAGGAGTTCTTTGTTCTCAGTGAATGAGTCCATTCTCTAGAAGCTAGAGTAGCAGACTTGGAAGACATAAGAAAGACAGAGAGGTACATAGACAAGACCTACAAGAATATAGTCCTGAAATCCCACATCCAGTCTGGCAGCATCCCTGTTGCCATGGAGGAGAGAGGTCACGTGACAGAAGAGCATCACTCTGGTGTGGCATGAAGTGATCCTGTAACTAGGACTTGTCCTCCAGGTGATGTAAAACCCTCTCGCACAGAAGAAGTTTCTCCAGGGCCATGTGCCCACGAGGGAAGGGTTAGGACAGCCGTTATAGTTGGTGATTCGATCATTAGGCATGTAGATAGCTGTGTGGCTGGTGGACATGAGGATCGCCTGGTAACATACCTGCCTGGTGCGAAGGTAGCGGACCTCACGCACCACCTAGATAACGTCTTAGATAGTGCTGGGGAGGAGTCTGCTGTCTTGGTACACATCAGTAGCAATGACATAGGAAAATGTGGTAGGGAGGTTCTGGAGGCTAAATTTAGGCTTTTAGGTAGAAAGTTGAAATCCAGAACTTCCAGGGTAGCGTTCTCCAAAATGCTTCCCATTCCATGTGCAGGATCCAAAAGGCAGGCAGAACTCTGGAGTCTCAATACGTGGATGAGACGATGGTGCAAGGATGAGGGTTTTGGATTTGTTTGGAACTGGGGAACATTCTGGGGAAAGGAGGGGCTCTTCCGAAGGGATGGGCTTCACCTTAACCGGCATCGAACCAGGCTGCTGGCATTAACCTTTAAAAATAAGAGAGAGCAGCTTTAAAACTAGATAATAGGGGAAAGCCGACAGTCGCACAAGAGCGCATGGTTCGGAAGAATGTATCCTTGAAGGATACTACCAAAAGCAGAGAGGTTCCAAAAAAGAGTAAAATAGCCCAAATGCCCTTGAGTATGGAGCAGACAGAGCTTAAAGATTCCAAATTAACCATGACTACAATAGTCAGATTAATATGAATAAAGTACAGTCTCTAAAATGCTTGTATGCAAATACTAGAAGTCAAAAAAATAAGATGGGAGAGTTAGAATATATAGCACTAAATGAGAGGTTAGATATGATTGGAATCTCAGAGACATGGTGGAAGGAGAACAAACAGTGGGACACTGTGATACTTGGGTACAAACTATATCGTAATGATAGAGCTGATCAAATTGGTGGAGGGGTTGCGCTCTATGTTAGAGAGGGCATTGAGTCAGAAAGGATTAAAGTTTTGCAGGAAACTAAATTTGCTGTAGAATCTCTATGGATTGAAATTCCATGTAAAAAGGGGAAGGCGATGGCAGTGGGAGTGTACTATCGACTGTCTGGCCAGAATGAACAAATGGATGATGAAATGCTCAAAGAAATCAAGGAAGCTAACAAAAGTTACAGCACAGTAATAATAATGGGTGATTTCAATTACCCCGGTATCGACTGGGTCAGTGTCACGCCAGGACATGCTAGGGAGATAAAGTTCCTAGATGAAATAAATGACTGCTTCTTGGAGCAGCTGGTTCATGAACCAACCAGAGGGGAAGCCATATTGGACCTAGTCCTTAGTGGAACACCAGATCTGGTGCAAAAGATAAGGGTGTTGGGACCACTTGGCAATAGTGATCATAGCATGATCGCGTTTGATTTAATTAGTGGAGGAGGGATAGTAAGGAAATCCACAGTACTACCTTTTAACTTAAGGTTTAAGGTTTAATCATTTGATAAAAACCGCCTTTCTGGAACAATTAAGGCGGTGTACAATAACAAAATACATAAAATTCATAAAATACATAAATTACACAAAACGTAAAACATAATACATAACAACTTTGGCCAAAGCCAGAGAGAAAAAGAAATATACAAATCTATAAAGGACAGAAGGCTAAAGTGCAAGAGATATAGGACAGGATACAAAAGGCAGGTAAGTACAGCGAGAGCAGACTCATACAAAAGGGGAGGGGAGATTGAATGCTAGGGAGAAGAAGTGAGTTTTGAGGTTTTGTTTGAAGACTGTAAATTGTGGTTCCAGGCGGAGGGAAGAGGGGAGGGAGTTCCAATGTGCAGGACCAGCAAAATAAAATGCAGAATGACGCGTGAGCTGGAGATGGGCACGGGAAGGGGAGGGAAGGGCGAGACGGTTGAGGTGAAAAGAGCGGGGAGTGTACCGAGGGGAATGAAAGGATAGAAGGTCGGTCAGATAGGATGGAGTACCAGTATGATAGGCCTTGTGAAGCAGGGTCAATAGCTTAAACTGAGAACGAAATGAAACTGGCAACCAGTGAAGATGAAAAAGTAAGGGAGTGACATGATCTCGAAGAGTGGAGTGTGTGACAAGACGTGCGGCAGTGTTCTGTATTCTTTGAAGCCTAACCACCTGGTTTTTGGGAAGACCGAGAAATAGTGCATTAGAAAAGTCCACCTGTGACATAACTAAGGACAACACCAGTGTAGACAGAGCAGAAGGAAAAAGGAAAGGGCGGATTGAGCGGATTTGCCGGAGAAAAAAGAAAGAGGTTTTAGTAATATGGGAAATGTGAGAATGGAAGGAAAGATCTGAATCAAAGTGAACGCCTAAATACCGAAATGTAGAAACCAGTGGGACCGGGGAATTGGAGAAAGAGGGGGCTAGAATGGGAGAGGGAGCACCATGAGTAAACCAAATAGCAAGAGTCTTAGTAAGATTAAGATGAAGACAGTTGGTAGTAAGCCAGCTAGCAACAGAGGAAAGGCAGGAATTCAGAGGAGTGAGATCAGGGCAGGAAGGAGAAGTGTGATGGAGTAAGAGAATATCATCGGCGTAGAAAAAAGCTGAGATACCTGACTGCTGGATAAGGAGAGCGAGAGGGGCAAGACAAAGATTGAATAGAAGGAGGGCAAGAATGGAACCCTGCGGAACCCCACAAGGAAGGTGCTGTGGATCAGAGGGAGGAAAAGCATATGTGGAAGGAAGGACTGTGCAAGAGCGAGAGGAGAGAAAGGAGTGAAACCAGTGATGAACAGTGCTACAAAGACCAGCTTCCCGAAGCCGGTGAAGAAGAAGAGAGTGATCGACTAAATCAAACGCTGCTGAAAGGTCTAAGGCAACCGCCACCGATCATGAGCTACATGTAGTGCATTAGTGAAAGCCAAAAGAACGGTGTCGACACTATGCCCAGAACGGAAACCTGATTGACGGGGGTGAAGAAAATTGATAGAATCAAGATGATGAGAAAGTTGTGCAAAGACAAACTTCTCCAGAAGCTTAGACAGAAAAGGAAGATTAGAAACGGGACGATAGTTGGACGGAAGAGAAGAGTCAAGAGAGGGATTCTTCAAGATGGGACGGACCAATGCATGCTTCCAGGCGTTAGGAAAAATCCCAGTGGAAAGACTAGAGTTGAACATAGTGAGGATATAAGGGAGGACACCCAGGGAGGGAGTGAGGAGCCAAGAGGAGGGAATGGGATCAAGCGAGCAGGAGGTCTTTCGAGAAGAGGAGATAAGGTGATGAAGTTCAGGTGCAGTAATGGGTGAAAAAGTAGCCCAGAAATGAGAGAGCTGAGAGACAGGCGGTGGCGAAGGAAGAGGAGGGGGGGAAGTGACAGGAGCAGGACAGGAGGGCAAAGAGTCCCTCAGGGAAACAACCTTTGAGATAAAGAAGGAGGCCAGTTGTGAGGGGGAAGGAGAAGACTGGATGGTAGTAGTTGATGAGGGAGTGTGTAGAGAAATGAGAGAGCGGAGGGTGGAATACAGATGACGGGTTTGGTTGGGGGCCTGCAAAATGGCATTAGAAAAGAAGTCACGTTTAGCAGAGTGCGGTAGAAACTTTTGAAAGGGAGACTATGATAAAATGAGGAAAATAGTTAAGAAAAAATTAAAAGGAATTGCAAAGGTTAAAGACTTACATCAAGCCTGGGTGTTGTTGAAAAATACTATCTTGGAATCCCAGACCAGTGGTATTCCACACTTTAAGAAAAGTGGAAGGAAGTCCAAAAAACTGCTAGCATGGTTTAAAGGTGAGGTCAGAGAGGCTATTGTTCCCAAAAAAGCATCTTTCAGGAAATAGAAAAAAGAGCCAAATGACGAAAACTGGAAACAGCACAAGCACTGGCAAGTTAAATGCAAGGCATTGATAAGGCAGGCAAAGGGAGAATTTGAGAAGAAGCTTGCTGCGGAAGCAGAAACACATAATAAAGACTTTTTCAAGTACATTCATAGCAAAAAAACCTGTGAGAGAGTCAGTTGGTCCATTACATGATAGAGGGCTTAAAGGTGCACTAAGAGGCGACAAGGCGATAGCGGAGAGACTAAATGAATTCTTTGCTTCAGTCTTTACTGAGGAAGATGTAGAGATGTTACCCATGACTGAAGTGGTATTTAAAGGTGCAGAAGAATTGAAGGAAATATCGATACATAAGGAAGATGTATTACAACTTTTGATAAACTGAAGAGCAGCAAATCACCTGGACCGGATGATATACGAGGGGTGTCCGATATTAAAGGTACAGGCCAAAATTACACTAACATTTGTATTTAAAGAAATTCAGTACATTCCACCAAAAACTACATTCTTTTGTTTATTTCTCCACATAATCGCCGTAAACATTGAGACATTTATCCCAGCGTGACACTAGTCTGAACATCCCTTCACAGTACAGTTGCATGTCAAGTTGCTTGAAGTAGTCCATAATGGTGTCTTGCAATTCCTCCTGATCCGCAAAGCGTTTCCCCGCCAAGAACAGAACAGAACAGAATGCCAGTCATTTCAGCAATTTCACGAACTTTAATGCAACGATCCTCCCTAATCAGACATTCGACAATTGTGCAGTTGTCATCCATGTGTGAGGTCCTTGGTCTGCCTCTTTTCTTTTCCGGATCATCATTTCACTCCGTTCGGCTATCTTTAAACTTGTTACACCAGATGTTGACTTCTTTTAGGCTTAAAACGTTCGGGCCATACATGCCCTCTAATCTGCGATGAATTTCGCTCTGATTAACTCCTTCGGCTTGTAAAAATCTGATAATTCTACGCACCTCAAACTTCAAATACTCTGCGATTATACATGCCATGTTTGTTTGCTTCCCGAAAACTACTCGTAATTTGAGTGTTTAACAAAACAACGCTACAGACTCTCCTACTACGAGTACAAGTAGTCCTGCATATGACGGCACTATTGCACATGCAGAGCCGGTATGATTGCCACCTGTACCTTTAATATCGGACACCCCTCGTACATCCAAGGGTGTTGAAAGAACTGAAATATGAGATTGCAGACCTGCTATTAGTAATCTTTGAATTATCAATAAATCATCTGTAATACCTGAAGACTGGAGGATGGCCAACGTAACGCCAATTTTTAAAAAGGGTTCCGGGGTGATCCGGGAAACTGCAGACCGGTGAGCCTGACGTCAGTACCGGGAAAAATGGTAGAAACCACCAAAAAAAAAATTGCTGAAAATGTAGATAGTCATGGCTTAATGGGAGACAGCCAACATGGCTTTAGACAAGGAAGATCTTGTCTTACTAATTTGTTATGTTTTTTGAAGGTGTGAATAAACAGGTAGACAAAGGTGAGTCGGTTGATATATTTATTTATTTATTTATTTACAGTTTCTTTTATACCGCACTATTCGACATCAGCGTGGTTTACAATGAACAGAAACTACACTTACCAAATATTGATCAGTGCTTACAATGAACAGCTGGGTATACATTAAACAGGTTTACATTCAACAGGTGTATTTGGACTTTCAGAAAGCCTTTGACAAGGTCCCTCATCAGAGACGTTTGGCAAAACTAAAGAGTAATGGGATAGGAGGCAGTGTACTATTGTGGATCAGGAACTGGTTAAAAGATAGAAAGCAGAGGGTAGGGCTAAATGGCCAATTTTCCCATTGGAGAAAGGTGAATGGTGGAGTATCCCAGGGATCTGTGCTGGGTCCGCTGCTTTTTGACATATTCATAAATGACCTGGAAAAGGGAATAACGAGTGAGGTTATCAAATTTGCAGATGTCACAAAACTATTTAAAGTTGTTAAAACCCATGAGGATCGTGGAAAATTGCAAGAGGATCTTGATAAATTGGCAGATGAAATTTAATGTGGAGAAGTGCAAAGTTATGCACTTAGGGAAGAACAACTCAAACTATGGTTACACGATGCAAGGTACAGAAACCAATCTTAACACTTTTTTTAATTGGTTAAATACTTTAGACCCTAATCTCCAATTTGAAGGCTCCTATAGTTTTGATTCCATCCCTTATCTAGATATTTTGATCAAAAAAGACAATCACCAATTTACAACAGATTTGTATAGAAAACCTACAGAGCGAAATAATTTACTAAAATATGACAGCTGCCACAATATCTCTTTGAAAAGAAATTTACCTATAAGCCAATTTTTAAGATTGAAAAGATTATGTACAAAAGATGAAGATTTTCAGCGACATGCTGAAGACATGCACAATAGGTTCCAACAAAGAGGCTACCCTACAAATTGCATAACTAAGGCCTATATAAGAGCCAATAATATAGAACGAACAACACTCTTACAGAAGAAAGAGAAAGTAAAAATGGATGATAGAATAGTGTGTGCACTTACTTATACTTCACATTCCAGGGCCATTGCGGATATTCTACGAAAAGAATGGCATTTATTAGCATCTATTCCCTCATTAGCTACAAAACGCCCCATGGTAGCTTACAAGCGCAATGTTAATTTATCACACCATTTGGTACCTTCTGCACTCCCAAAAACTAAACCAATATCCACAATTAAAGGGCACTACAGTTGTGGCAACTGTTCCGTTTGTATTCACACGATGGTTGTTAAGAATGCCTTTGTACACCCCACAACAGGAACAAAAGTATATTTACAACAATATACTAATTGCAAGACCATCAATGCCATTTATCTCATACAATGCCCATGCAATCTGATATACATTGGCAAAACATCAAGACAAATACGTACGCGCATAATAGAACATAGGAGTAATATAGTAAGAAAGGTGCCAGATAAGCCTTTGGTTTCTCATTGGCTGGAAAAAATGCATAAAGTTACAGATCTTAAATTTACTGTTCTAAGAACTATAGTTCCCCATTGGAGAGGTGGAGATGTTAACAACAAGTTACTGAAGTTGGAACAACGTTTTATTTACGAATTTAATAGCCTGGAGCCATATGGCCTCAATCAAGAAATAGATCTAACGATATTTTTATGAATATAATTTTATTGTCATTTTTATTATTTTTATTTAATATAGCATAAGATTTATTTTTTGTATTTATTTATTTATTTAAGCCCACAAATGATGGGTCACAACACACAATAATTGTCAAGATTTATTATTTCAATGATGCATTTATGATTTATGTAATTTATATTGGTTTTTTGTCTTTTTATGGGATTATTTATTTAATATATTCATTTATTTTATAATGGTGAATTATTTATTATTTTATTTTTTTAATGACCTTACTTAAAAGGTTATCATACTATTTTACTAAGTCTAATTATTTTTGTTTATTATTTAAGCATTAGTTGCGTACACTTATGTTCTGTTTTAGTTACGATTAATCCCAATGATGTTTTACAGGTATTATCTTTATTTATCATTTTGTATTTTATTATTAGTAATTTTTAATGTGATTTCATTATTTATGATTATTATTTTTATACTATTTGGTGCATCTTAACTAGTCCACAATTGTCTACATTTACATGTTTTTCATTACGCTTATTTAATCTTATGTATTTATTAATATTTTTCTAATATGTTCTTTTAATATAATTTTAACAATTTAAGTTGGAGAGTACTTGATACACTTTTCATTTCAGTCACTAGTTTTTACAGTAATCTATAATAATTATAACAATAGCAAGTATATGCTATTATTTACTATTCATTTTGTTATTAATTAATACGTTATACATTGGAATTCATCTGTTTCTCTAAGCACTTGAGTATTCAATCCATGTTTGTTCTACCAATATTTCTTCCCCCCCCTCCCCCCCTCCTTCCCCTTCCCCTCCCCTCCCTTCTCTCTCCCCCCCCTTCCCCCTCCCCCCTCCCCCTCTCTCTCCCCCCCTTCCCCCTCCCCCCCCTCCCCTCCCCCTCCCCCTCCTCCCCCCCTCCCCCCCCCTCATATCTTCCTTCCGCAAGATATCCTATGGCCTAGATTGACATTACTAGTTTCTCTCTCTTCTATTACGTCATCTAAAATTGTCACGCAATTCGGCTTTTTTAAGGATAACAATTCAGTTTATAAATCTTTGCTTTTTCAGGAGCGTGCTTTATTTAGCCCCTTTAAAGCCCCTCATTAATGCTCGGCGCGGTCTTTAATACATTTAGTTTCACTTTTTACAATGCATTGAAATAGTTGTGTCTATCATAAAGTAAAACAAGTTCTCTCTTTGATCACATTAGTTTCATCTTTGCAAATTTATTTTTCTATTAAAACATGTTCCACCAGCTTTATATAATAAGCCAAGTGACTACACTTTTTTACACCATTTTACCCAATCACAAGACCTCGCGTAATATAGTCATCTGTTACATCACCTAATCTGTTTCACCGCAACTGCATACATTTTTTAAAAAAGTATTTATAAACAGTAGTTAATGTGCCCCCCTTTTCAGAGATCCCATAGACAGTACCAAGTTCTCATATAGCAGTTTTACATACGTGCATAACAACCTAGCCTCATAAAAGATGCAGTAATTTTATGTGTCCTCAGTCTTTTTAATTTAATTGTTTACATATAGCTTGGATTGACGTTAGTTAGCCCCTCCCTTTCAAATGATGTCATTCAAATTGGCGCGCAAATCGGCGTTTTTAAGGATATCGATTCAGTTGACAAATCTTTGCTGTTCTAGGAACGAGCTGTTTGAAACTCGAATAGGTGCGTTTTAATCTTTTACAATTTTCTAATGTCATGTCTTTGCAGTGAATTGATGCGTTTACACTTATTGTCAGTCTACTTTCAACTTTTGTATTTACAAAGTTTCGGTTTTCTTTAAATAAGATAGGTTCCCCTTTGGATCACATCAGCCCCATAGGCTCAAAACAAGAAGCTGATCTCTGTTATTTTCATCTATTATAGTATTTATAGACTTTGTGCAACATGGCTACTTTTTCATCATGACTGGTCCTCCACAATTGTAATATTTTTCAGGAGCACTTATAAAAAATTTCAATTATGTTTTTCTTCAGCTATCCCATAGTTAGTATCCAAGTTCGTATGCAGTAGTTTCACATACGAGCACAACAACACAGTCTCCATAAAAGATGTAGCATTTTATCAAGCCTTAGCACAACGCAGTCGATTTATTCCATACAGCCCCCCCCCTTTTTTTGACAAAAATGATTTACAATCTGAATTAAGCTTTTCAGTCTCAACATTTTGTCTTTTATTAATTTTATTATTAGATACATTTTCCTGAATACATTTAAGTACTATGTCTCAGCACACTGCGGTTTGTCTTTCTACCGTTACTATAGTTTCCTCAACAATTCCTAACTATATTTTTTAAATAATATATATAATAATAATAAATATTTCTTAAAAAAGTCTATAAAGATCAATTTTCCAATGTGTTTATTTTACAGCGTTTTGCAGATGATATAAACACACATTAGAAATTGTGAGTCTGTCTCCCCATATTTTGTCTTTTTTTCTAATTGTCCTCAGTGGTGGGTTCCTTACCTTACTCCATTGCTGTTAAAGTTTTAAGGTTTTAAACTTTCTCTTAACCTATCTGCAGGGGCTACCCCTCCCCCACCCCCAGCAGAGTTACTGTTGTAAACCTCCATTTTTATGAGCTGCACGTGGGTTTGCTTACATTGCCTTCTGTTCTATAAGAGGAGGAGTGCTGTTTTAGAGCTCTTCCAAAAGGAGATTTTTGCTGTGTTGCTGCATAACTGAGTCTGTCTCCAAATAATTGTGAGTCTGTCTCCCCATATTTTGTCTTTTTTTCTAATTGTCCTCAGTGGTGGGTTCCTTACCTTACTCCATTGCTGTTAAAGTTTTAAGGTTTTAAACTTTCTCTTAACCTATCTGCAGGGGCTACCCCTCCCCCACCCCCTGCAGAGTTACTGTTGTAAACCTCCATTTTTCTGAGCTGCACGTGGGTTTGCTTACATTGCCTTCTGTTCTATAAGAGGAGGAGTGCTGTTTTAGAGCTCTTCCAAAAGGAGATTTTTGCTGTGTTGCTGCATAACTGAGTCTGTCTCCAAATAATTGTGAGTCTGTCTCCCCATATTTTGTCTTTTTTTTCTAATTGTCCTCAGTGGTGGGTTCCTTACCTTACTCCATTGCTGTTAAAGTTTTAAGGTTTTAAACTTTCTCTTAACCTATCTGCAGGGGCTACCCCTCCCCCACCCCCTGCAGAGTTACTGTTGTAAACCTCCATTTTTCTGAGCTGCACGTGGGTTTGCTTACATTGCCTTCTGTTCTATAAGAGGAGGAGTGCTGTTTTAGAGCTCTTCCAAAAGGAGATTTTTGCTGTGTTGCTGCATAACTGAGTCTGTCTCCAAATAATTGTGAGTCTGTCTCCCCATATTTTGTCTTTTTTTCTAATTGTCCTCAGTGGTGGGTTCCTTACCTTACTCCATTGCTGTTAAAGTTTTAAGGTTTTAAACTTTCTCTTAACCTATCTGCAGGGGCTACCCCTCCCCCACCCCCTGCAGAGTTACTGTTGTAAACCTCCATTTTTCTGAGCTGCACGTGGGTTTGCTTACATTGCCTTCTGTTCTATAAGAGGAGGAGTGCTGTTTTAGAGCTCTTCCAAAAGGAGATTTTTGCTGTGTTGCTGCATAACTGAGTCTGTCTCCAAATAATTGTGAGTCTGTCTCCCCATATTTTGTCTTTTTTTCTAATTGTCCTCAGTGGTGGGTTCCTTACTTTACTCCATTGTGTGTGCCAATAGTTCAGGAACAGCCTACTAGCTAGTGACACTTAGGTTCCCGCCCACCCTACCCCTCACCCCACCCACCCCAGGGGCTACATTGCCTATATAGTGGTCACAGACGTGCCATCTATCATTCCAAACTTGGGTTAAAAGCCACATCGTATTCTTCTTTTCTTCTTCTTCCTCTTCTGGGACTGCATAAACATGTTGTGTATTCAGTGCAATAACTGCGGTACGTTCATTCAAAGACAAATCATCTGGAAACTAAGAGCTTGTCCTATATGTCTAAAGTCAGCTGCCATGCATGAAGAACTAACTCTACTAAGGAAAGACCTAGCTGCCATGCATATAGAAGTATCTCTACTGAGGGAGGAACTGGCTGCAATGAAGCGCACCTCTCCTAGGATACAAACTGAACAAACTCCACCACCGCTCCCACAAAGAACCAAACGCCCCAGGAACAAATGGATCACAGTGGGTTCTGGTAGATTGCGACCTGTAACACAAAGACATCCTATACATCAAGAGATATCCCTGCACAATGCCTTCTCTGCCTTGGCTAATGAGGATGCCCAATTCAAAGAACTTGAAGGGCCTTTAAATGAGTCAGACAATGCCCAATCCCCTGCTAATGCACTAAATATGAAGAAAACCTCACCAAACAGAAAACTACTACTAATTGGAGATTCCATCATCAGAGACACCAACTTGGGAACACAGTTCAAAGGAGAGAAGATAGTCATGTGCCTACCAGGCTCTTCAGCCAGCAGGAATACAAACCAAGTTGTTGAATTACTTAGTGCAAAAAGTGAACATTCCAAACTTGATGTTATTATCCACCTAGGCACAAACGACTTGGCTAGGAACAGTGCCTCTACAGCCCAAAAGGACTTCCAATCTCTGGGGGAGAAACTCAAGCACGTTGTTAACACTGTTGCATTCTCAGAGGTTCTACCTGTTCTTGGTAAGGGGACAAAAAGACTGCATCGCATTAACAGCTTTAATACATGGCTCCAGACCTGGTGCAGAGAAGAAGGATTCGGATTTATTGGCAACTGGGACAACAGATGGATCAACAAGAGACTATACTGTGCTGATGGACTACATCTCTGTTCCACAGGGAAAAGAATCCTAAGTGAAAAATTCAGGCAGTATGTGGACATGCATTTAAACTAGGAAAAGGGGGTGACGGATGTGGAAGGTCAACATCTGCATGCCACCCCCAACAAAAGCAGAACAACATCAGAAACAGCCACACTTTTAAACCACACATCAAAAACATGTGGGAGGAAGTGGGCAGAACAAAATCAATGCAAAATACACACAAGCCAGGAAAGTGCTGGAAAGCAATGAGCACAAATGCTCGAAGCTTAGCCAACAAAATTCCAGACCTGGAAGCCCTAACGGCAGAAACAGACTTGGACATTGTGGCCATTACAGAAACATGGTTTAATGAATCACATGATTGGGATATAGCCATAGCTGGCTATAATCTATTCAGGAGGGACCGAGAAAATGGAAAAGGAGGAGGAGTAGCCTTGTATGTCAAAAGCAATATTAAAGCTACTGAAATGCAGGGGACATGGGGAAAAGAAGAAGCGCTCTGGATTGCGTTGGAGAGAGGAGATGGCACTGTCATCCATATTGCTGTAGTCTATAGACCTCCGACTCAAATTGAAGAGAGAGACAATGAATTGATTAGAGATATTGCCAAGATAGCATCAAAGGGGGAAGCAATCATATTGGGTGACTTTAATCTACCTGATGTGGATTGGATTACTCCTTCTGCACATCTGGAAAGAAGCAAAAGAATTGTGGATGCTCTCCAAGATGCATTATTTAGACAAATGGTGATGGAACCAACCAGGGAAAGCTCAACGCTGGATGTAGTGCTCACCAACGGTGATAGTGTGTCAAATGTCTGCGTGAGTGCCCCTGTGAGCAACAGCGACCATCACACGGTGTGGTTTGAAATAAAAGCCATGGCACAGGCCAATCATAGCAAGCTCAGAGTCCTAAACTTCAAATACACTAACTTCAATCAAATGGCAGAGTATGTAAAGGAGGAGATGACGGGGTGGGAAGAGATAAAGGAAGTGGAATTGCAATGGGCTAAACTAAAGGAGGCATTGAAAGGAGCAACAGATAAATATGTAAGAAAAGTAAATAAAAGCAAGAGGAGAAGGAAACCTATTTGGTTTTCCAAAGAGGTGGCTGCTCATATAAAGGCAAAAAACACAACTTTTGCAAAATTCAAAAGCTTGCAGACCGAAGAACACAGAAATGAATACAGGATCAAACTCAAAGAGACAAAACGAGAAATAAGGATAGCAAAATCAAAGGCAGAGGAAAAAATGGCTAAAGATGTTAAGGGTGGCAACAAAAATTTCTTCAGGTATATTCGGGAAAGGAAAAAGATCAGAGTTGGAATTGCAGGACTCAGAAGTGCTGGGAAAGGACTCGTGGAAAGTGACACTGAAAAAGCAAAATTGCTAAACAATTACTTCTGCTCTGTGTTTACTAAAGAGGATCCTGGGGATGGACCAGCTGTGACTCCCAAGTATAGGAATGGGAATGAAGTGGATACCACACCATTCACAGCAGAGGAGGTGTTAGAACAACTTGCTAAACTGAAAGTGGACAAAGCCATGGGACCGGATGGGATACATCCCAGGATACTGAAAGAGCTCAGAGAGGTTCTTGCAGGACCGTTAAAGGATGTCTTCAACAGATCCTTGGAAACAGGAGAGGTTCCTCAGGACTGGAGAATGGCTGATGTCGTACCTCTACACAAAAGTGGTGACAGGGAAGAAGTGTCAAACTACAGACCCGTGAGCCTTACCTCGGTGGCAGGAAAAGTAATGGAGGCGCTCCTGAAAGAGCGAATAGTGAACTTTCTGAAAACCAACAGCTTGCAAGACCCAAGGCAACATGGTTTTACCGAAGGACGATCTTGCCAGACAAATCTGATCAAGTTCTTTGACTGCGTGACGAGGGAACTAGATCAGGGGCATGCAATGGATGTCATCTACCTGGATTTCAGCAAAGCCTTTGATACTGTTCCTCATAGGAGGCTTATCAACAAACTCAGTAGCTTGGGGATGGGTCCCAAGATGGTAAACTGGATTAGAAATTGGCTGACTGACAGACGACAGAAGGTGATTGTACATGGAGCTCACTCGGATGAGAGGAAGGTGATTAGCGGGGTGCCCCAGGGTTCGGTCCTGGGCCCGGCACTGTTCAATGTATTTGTGAGTGATATTGCTGAAGGACTGAATGGAAAAGTCTGTCTTTTTGCAGACGACACAAAAATTTGCAACAGAGTGGACTCCCCTGAGGGAGTGGTTAACATGAAGAAAGATCTACAAAAGCTGGAAGACTGGTCTAAAGCTTGGCAACTACGATTTAATGCAAAAAAGTGCAGTGTCATGCACTTGGGTAGCAGAAATCCAAGAGAAATGTACAAGATAGGGGGAGAAAGGTTGGTATGCACAGTTCAGGAAAAAGACCTTGGTGTGATTATCTCTGCTGATCTCAAGGTGGCAAAACAGTGCGACAAGGCGGTGGCAAAAGCCAGGAGGATGTTGGGCTGCATACAAAGAGGGATTACCAGCAGAAAAGAAGAGGTACTTATGCCACTGTATAGGTCACTGGTGAGGCCTCACTTGGAATACTGCGTTCAGTTTTGGAGACCATATCTTGCAAAGGATGTAAAAAGACTGGAGACTGTTCAGAGGAAGGCGACCAAAATGATTTGGAGCCTGCGTCAGAAGCCTTATGAGAAGAGACTTGAAGACCTAAATATGTATACCTTGGAGGAAAGGAGGCACAGGGGAGATATGATTCAGACCTTTAAATACTTAAAGAGAAATGATGAACAAACAAACCTCTTCCAGAGACGGGGAACCTGTAAAACTAGAGGGCATAACATGAAACTGCAAGGGGGTAAATTGAAAGGCAATGTCAGGAAATATTTTTTCACTGAAAGGGTGGTGGATGCTTGGAATGCCCTCCCGATGGAAGTGGTAGGGGCGAACACGGTGACGGAATTCAAAAAGGCATGGGACAAACACAGAGGATCCCTTTACAGAAATAGGAAAAAAAAAAAAATAAATAAACGGTACCATCTAACTTCCGAACCATCTAACTTCCGAACCATATAACGTCTCAACAAATAGGGGTGTCCTATATGGAGTGGTGGGTTTACCCCTGAACAAGGATATGGAGAGGGGTGGCCTGCGCGGAGCGACAGGTGCACCTACTCTTGCCATCTCGCTGGGCAGACTGGATGGACCATGCTGGTCTTTATCTGCCGTCAACTACTATGTTACTATGTTACTATGTTTATATGTAAGTAAGAAGTTTGTTTTCTCAACGTTGTTTTTCGTGACATTGTTTTCAAGCACATGCTGCTTTCTAGTATTATTACAAAGCTATTTCTTGACATATCACACTTTACAACGGACCTTTTTTCATTTTTAAAGATTCATTTTTAAAAGCTCACAGATTGTTTGGCTAATGTGCACACGCCAGTTCTCCCCCCCCCCCCCTTTTTATTCCTACAAAAATATTACTTAATATTATGTGTTATTTGTATCTTAGTTGCCTTGGTGAACACATTTTACGATTTGCAGACTTCGTCGATCATACACGTGTGAGTTATCCAATTAAGTTTTCCTCCTCTCCCCACTTCTCTCCCTCTCCCCCCTCCCCCACCTTTCCCCCCCTTCCCCCCTCCCCTTCCCTCCCCTTCCCCCCCCTCTTCCCCTTCCCTCCCCTTCCCCCCCTTTCCTCCCCCCCTTTCTCCTCCCCTCCCCCCTTCCCCCCCTTTCTCCTCCCCTCCCCCCTTTCCCCTCCCCCCCTTTCCTCCCCCCTTCCCCCCCCCCCTTTCCTCCCCCTCCCCTCCCCCCTCTCCCTCCCCCTCCCCTCCTCCCCTCCTCCCCTCCCCCCTCCCCTCCTCCCTCCCCCCCCTACCCTCCTCCCCTCCTCCCCTCCCCCCTTTCCTTTCCTCCCCTCCCCTTTCCCTTTCCCCCTTCCCCTCCCCTTCCCCTCTCCCTCCTCTCCCCTCCCCCTCCCCTTCCCCCTTCCCCCCCTCCTTTTCCCTTCTCCTTTTCCTTCCCCCTTCCCCCCCATCCTACCTTTTTTTATAACAAGTTTACTAATTATATATATATATATATATTTTTAAACATACATATTTTTTAAACATACAATATATTTCATTTGAACATTATTTGTTTGTTTATCTCGTTATTCCACCCTGCTTTTCTTTGTCAATTACAAATGTATGTGTTTTTAAATTTTTGGATTTGTGAGTTATATTAATCTAATGAGCACATGTACACGAAATGTTTTTTATGTATATATTCATAACATTGGTCCATTACCATAAGGCAAACATGATTTTAAATATATTTATATGTTTTCTATGTTGTATGTCATTTAGCTGTGTGCCCCCTGAAGAAGGCTACGGCCGAAATGCGTAGGGGTTAATAAATTTCGTTTACACCCACCTACGACTCTTGCCCTTTGTTGCATACACGATGCAAGGAACCACCACCTAGGAAAAAGATTTAGGCGTCATCGTGGATAACATGTTAAAACCCTCCACCCAGTGTGCAGCGGCGGCCAAGAGAGCAAATAGAATGCTAGGTATCATAAGGAAAAGATTTTATAATGCCTCTGTATCGTTCCATGGTGCAACCGCACCTTGAATATTGTGTGCAATTCTGGTCACCATATCTTAAAAAGGATATAGCGTTATTAGAAAAGGTTCAGAGAAGAGCTGCCAAAATGGTAAAGGGGATGGATGGATACCCCTATGAAGAGAGGCTAAAAAGGTTAGGGTTCTTTAACCTGGAAAAGGAGGGGAGATATGATAGAAGTCTATAAATTAATGAACGGAGTGGAACGGGTAAACGTAGATTGATTGTTTACGTTATCAGAATATAGAAAGACTAGGGGACATGCAATGAAGCTACAGGGTAAACTGTTTAAGACAAATAAGAAAAAATATTTTTTCACTCAACGTGTAATCAAACTCTGGAATTTGTTACCGGAGGATGCAGTAAAATCTGTTAGTGTAGCTGGGTTTAAAAAAGGTTTGGACAAGTTCCTGGAGGAAAGGTCCATAAACCATTATTGAAAAGGGACCCAGTATATCAATGCTTTACCCAATACAAGCATTGTGGAACTGTGTCTTTTGGGGAAACTGCTAGGTACATATGACCTAGATTGGCCACTGTTGGAAACAGGATACTGGGCTTGATGGACCTTGGTCTGACCCAGTATGGCATATCTTATGTTCTTATGGTTGTAAGACTGAAAAGAAAACTCAAAATATCTGAGTAGGGATTATCCCCGTTACTGACTGTTTGAGAGTCCTGCTCATGATAATTAAGAAACAGGCTTGACTATCTATATTTTTTTATATATAGCTTTAGAACTGTATTATATCATGCTACTGAGTGAAGAATGGATTGCAGCTGAACTATTGCTTTTAAGTGTTATTGGTGTGATAATAATTCGCTGTTGGAAGAAATCCTGGTTCTGGTTGAGGAATAAACTACAAGATGGGGAAGACCCTATTTTGGTTGTATGGGGTGGGGCTCATGATGATAATACACCTGGCCTGACACCTGGCTCCTGATGATGTACACCTGGCCTGATACTGGTCTGAACCAGTTTTACAGAAGCTGAGAGGCACCCATTTCAGCAAAGGGCAAACCTTCTATCTTCTCTGCTGGCTTAAAACTATAAATTCTAACTGTTTTTTGGGGGAATTACTATTGTTACCACCAGGTGGGCAGGCTGCCGCCTAGGGTAGCAGGTCTGTCTGCCTGATGATGTTTATGAAGAATAAGTAGTTGTAGACATGAGTGGTTCAGGTAAAGTTAGGGTTTTATTTCCCCTCCCGGGGTCGGATTCTCAAATGCACAACACAGGAAACTCAAGACAATAAAGCCATACTCTCTGGCATGTTATAAAGGAAATAATGATAGCTTCTTCTTGCTTCTTAATTAAATGATAGCCATAAGAAGATAATACTCAGCACATAATTCCTCTGTAGATAAACAGGCACTCTTGATCTTCACTGCTAGGCTCAAGCAATGTACAATTACTGGTTTAACATAAAGAGGTAATTTTGTCTGAGATAGTTAACGTACAGTCCATTGGGTCATCACATGAGCTTTCACTAGCATAATCAATGACCATGGGTTCATGCTGACTTTCAGATGGACAAATGTTTCCCTTGCTACAGAACGTTTGTAAATCTCCTTGCAATGTCTCGTCACGGAGCTTATCTGACCAGCTCTCTCTAGGGCTAGAATTGCTGTTACCGTATTTATCAGAGTGTGAGAGAGGAGAGACCCACCATTCAGGATTTTCAGAACATAACTTCTTATAAGAACTTTTCCCTTTAAAGTATCTGTTTGTTCTACCTTCAGGCTTGGGCTGGGAATAAAGGAATTGTTCTCCCTTGTCAGCACAGGGCTTTACTCTGTGAATCTTTCTCTGAGGTTTAGGCTTTTCAAACACTTCCTCTTCTGACATGCAAATATCTTCTACAGAATACTTCTCCCTTTCAGGGACTTGTAAATGCTCCCACGTTAGCTCTCTAGTCAAATCCTTCGGTTGGCTTTCACAGCATGGCACCCACCTTGGACTTTTTCCTACGAGGCTTTTGAGCATTAACCCTCCAGGTATTTCTGCTGCCAGTAAACTTCCTTAAATCTGGTTCAGAATCACTTTCAAGATCACAGCTCCCAGATACATACTGTTTCACTCTTTCAGGCTTCCATTCACTCTGTAAAGAACGTTGCCTCTGAGTTCCAAACTGCGTCACAGCAGATGAACTTTCACAGCTGTTCTCTGACTCTCTCGTCTCTGACTCCTCTGCTCCTGGCTGCTCCCTCTCTGAGTTTCCTGAGTGTTTCTTATAGTGCTGATTAGCACTTCCCCCACTCAGGTGAAAGCTATTAGGAACTAGGGATTGCTTGCTAGTTGGGCGGGGTTGCAAACCTCGTGGCTGGGTTTGTTTACGTTGCCCCTGACAACTACTGATCATATGGCTTGCCTGCCTGTCAGCTTCTGACCTAGTTCTCACAGAATCCTGTGTTTTTAAGGCAAAGGATGGATCTTCCTTATTACACATCCCCCCCTTAAGATATTACGGGCTGCTGACTCATTAGTCCGACAGCACGTAATCCTTGATAACGTGTCTGCGTTGCCGTGGAACTTGCCTGCCCTATGCTGCAGTTCAAAGTTAAAGGCCTGTAAGGCTAAGTGCCATCTGGTCAAACGGGCATTATCGTTTCTCATATGGCTGAGCCATTTTAACGGCGCATGATCCGTGACCAGGAAAAACGTGCGTCCTGATAGGTAGAACCTTAATGCCTCCACAGCCCATTTTATGGCAAGGCATTCACGCTCCACTGTGGAGTATTTCCTTTCAGCACTAGACAGTTTCCGGCTGAGATATGTAACTGGGTGTTCCACTCCTTCAAACGTCTGAGACATGACTGCCCCTAGCCCAGTCTCAGAGGCATCAGTCTGCACTATAAAAGGCAGTCTAAAATCAACTCCTCTCAGGACCGGAGCTCTACAAAGCTTTTCTTTAAGAGAAATAAAAGCTTCCTCCGCCTCTGGAGTCCACTGTACGATGTTAGGCATGTTTTTCTTGAGCATTTCCGTGAATATCATGCTCTTCTCAGCAAACCTAGGGATAAAACTACGGTAGTAGCCTATAAGGCCTAAGAAGCTACGTACATGCTTTTTATCAACCGGTCGGGGAAAGTTTCGGACACTGTCAATTTTACTCGCTAGGGGTTTTACTAGCCCATTCCCTATTACATGTCCTAGATACTTGGCCTCCCTAGTGGCGAATAGACACTTCCCGGGATTCAGGGTTAGGCCAGCCTTCCGGATGGCTTGTAATACAGCCTCTACCCTGAATAAGTGTTCGGCCCATGTACCGCTATAGATGACCACGTCATCCATATAGGCTAACGCCTAGTCCTGGTGAGGTCTTAAGACTTGATCGATAAGTCTTTGACATGTGGCGGCCGCACCGTGTAGCCCGAATGACATGCGCCGAAATTGGTATAACCCCATTGGCGTGCTAAAGGCTATTTTTGGTTTGGAATACCGAGTTAATGGGATTTGCCAGTATCCCTTTGTGAGATCTAGCGTTGTCAAAAAACGGGCTTGGCCCAACCGGTCCAACAAGTCATCTATTCGTGGCATCGGGTATGCATCAAACTGGGATATGCCATTGACTTGTCTAAAATCAATGCAAAAACGAAGTGTCCCGTCCGGTTTTGGGACTAGTACGATTGGGCTAGACCACGGGCTTTTGGATTCTTCGATTATGCCCATCTCTGCCATTTCCCTTACCTGGGCTATAACTTCTTTCTTTTTTGCCTCAGGTAATCGATATGGGCGTTGCCTAATTATTTTCCCTGGGGTTGTGATGATCTCGTGTGCCACAATGCACGTTTCCCCTGGCACCATCGTGAGGACGTCAGAAAACCTCATCAACATCTTGGTTAACTCTCTTTGTTGTTGCACTGTGTGATGCAGTGGGTAATATAGAGCCTATGGAAATTCAGGAAAGTGAAGAGCTTACCTCAGATTCAGCTGTAGGAAAAGACACAAGGCACAGAGAAACAGTTGAGCAGAAAAGGCTGTCAGTGCAAGCAAAGCCAAAAGCTCATCAAGAGCATCTGTGTTCTAACTCTCACGTAACGTGCAGGGCAAGGAACCATATAAGGGAGAGTTTTAGTCAGAGAGAGAGGAGAGACGGAGACAGGAGCAGGAACAGCAGAGGAGTGCTGGGAAAGGAAGCTGCAATCCAGGAAGTGAAAGCAGAAACAGTGCTTGTGAAAGAAGGGTTGGAAGGAGCAGTGCTGGGAAAAGCTATGCTACAGGAAGCAGACCTGGAGAGAAGCCAGGAGGGGCCAGCAGCTCAGGAGGATGGTATGTGCAGCCAGTAAGCACAGGTCAGCCCAGAGGGAGTTTACCGGGTGAAGGGAACTTCAAACGTGGCTGTAAACTAAGAAACAGCTGGGAAGCTGATACAGAGTTTGTTAACTCACAGCTTGACCGGAAAGCTGGGGAGAGAGTCCACTACAACCCAAGAGCTAATGTTAGCACCCAGGTAAAGAGGTGGGAGCCTTATACTTTTGAAGAAAGATAGGAAAAGCTATGACTGTTGCAAAGGGCGTGGCCCTGAATATAAGGCTATAAGTGAAAGGTATCCAAAACTCTCACTCCGTGAGGAAAACCAGCAGAAAGCTTTCCTCAGGCCAGGCAGATATAATCCTGGGGTTAAACAAACTTTTGCAGGAAGCGATAGTGAACTATCACAGGAGGCTGTGCCAGATTTTAGCACATCTGAAGAGGCTGATTCAGACGGTTTTGGGAGTGAATCGGAAGGGATGTTATGGGAGGATAACAGCCACCCTTCAGACCCCATGCCAATGGATTGTACTATATGTTGTAAAAAGTAACTACACTTCTTTATGCTGACCTTTTGAAAAGAAGAGCTTTGTGAAGATAACAAAGGAAAGAAGTTTTTCTGTTACCAATTTTTCATTGCTGTGTTTGTATTTTTGTTCCTTGAAGAAAGTCTGTTCGGGAAGGGGAATAAAACCCATACTTAATTTTTCCTTACCACTTGACCACAAGACTCTGTTTTTATATCAAGAGCAGAGTAAACTTCAACAACCCTAGGCAACTGCCTAAAACAGGGTTTAAAAGGGCTCTACCATACGGGCCCCATCACAACTGACAAATCCGTGCCTATGCGCGGCTCAGGCCGTTCCCTCCAATCAGCGGGTTGGGGGCCTAGGTCCTCTTCTCTTTTTTCCTCCGCTAGGGCCGTCAGGCTTTTTACCTCCCCCACCCCCGTAGAACCAAACCCGCCTGCTCCGCGGTTTGTAGAAGTTAACGAAGGAACTTCTTCTACTGTGGGAAAGCCTACGCACTCACAGATTAATTGGGCAACTCTTCGCCCTTCCTGCCCTTATAGTCCTCTTTACTAAAGTTAAAGAGCAGGACCTTCACTTCCCCCCGATAGTCGGGATCTATTACGCTGGCTCCGACGTCTAGGAAATGCTTCACGGCTAGACCGGACCGTGGGGCTATACGGCCATAGCAGCCTTCAGGGATCTGAATCTGCAACCCAGTATCTATAAGGGCTTTTCCTTTTCTTGGAACCACTGTATCCCCTATGCTAAATAGGTCATAGCCTGCCGTGGCTTCAGAAGCCCTTTGTGGACTTTGAGCCTGCGGAGATATCTTGGAAAAACGCAAGACAAACTTCTTTTGCACTGAGGATCCGTCCCCTACCCGTGGTTTTGTGTGGACACTAGCCTTCAGTGTTTTCTCAAATAAGGGGCTCGGGACTCTTTGTGCTATGGCCTCAGTTTTTGAGACCTCTGGTTCTTCCCTAAGGCCTTTCTTCATTTCCCTAGCAAATGGGAGCCAGTCACGTCCTAACACCACCTCATAAGGGAGTCGTGGGACTACTGCTACCTGCACTTCTTCTTCAGTACCTACTCCTTCCACAGACACTCTGTATAGCGGGTAATGTGAAGAGGTTCCATGCACACATTTCACTCTCACTCGTCCATCCACTTGGCCTAGGGTGGATGGGTTATGGGCCGTGATGGTCTGCCACATCTTTTGGGAGACCATACTTTGGTCTGCTCCTGAATCTAGGAGTGCCAAAGCCTCTATCCCTTCTACCTGGACTTTAAGCAAAAATCCTTCCCCTAAGTGTTTCTCTCCTCCTGACACTAGGGCAGTTCGCTCTCTACACTCTCTGCGTAGATGTCCAAGCTGGCCACAGTTATAACATTTCCTAGAAACATTTCTTTTCACATTTTCACCAAATACATTTTCATTAGAGGTCTTTTTTAATCTCCACATTCTATCAATGCCAGCCACTTTTAAAACATTACCTCTAGAGGTCCCGGCTAATTCTGCCTCAAAATAACACTTGGTGAGGTCAGCGGCTTCCTTTGTAGAATGACATTTTTGGAGCATTAAGAAAGCCTTGATTTCAGGTGGTACAGCTTCAAAATATTGCTCCAGGATGATGGTGTCCATTAATGAGTTCACTGTCGCCCTTTCGGGAGCAAGCCATTTGGTTGCTAGTCCCCTTAATCTTTGCAATAACGCCTTAGGCGTTTCTTTAACCATAACCTTAGCTTCTCTGAAAAGACGCTTGTAGTGCATGGGAGTCAAACCCAATCTATCTCTTATAGCTAGTTTCACATCAGGATAACTGGACGATAGACCCACAGGCATTGTCTTGTAGGCTGCTAATGCTTCTCCAGACAAAGACATAACAAACCTAACGGCCCATTGGTCGACTGGCCATTTAGCCGCCTCTGCTATACGCTCGAAGGCGTCAGTAAAATCATCAAAGTTATCATAAGATTTTAACTGTCCCAGTGTTAAAGCACTGCAATCAGGTAGTCCTACCCCCTTTGATACTGAGGGATTAACCTCTGCGGTTACACAAGTCTTCTTGATCAGAGTCTCCAGGAGTTCAAGAAGCGGTTGCTGTTGTGCGGTCATCGCTGCCACAGTCCGTTCCTGACTAAGCCTGGCCAACTCGCTTTGGGACTTCCACTGAGCTTCCATCCAGCTCTTCACTTCCTGGGGATCCATTTCTGGCGCTCTGTCGTGTACCTGCAAAGAAAAAAAAACAGGGCCCCTAGCTACCCCCGTGCCCTCCTACTATTACCTGAGCACGGTGTAGGATCGTGCGTTGAGAAAGGTTTTTCTTGACTCCCTCCAGGTCAGGAATGTTGGAAATCCGGTCCGGGTTTTTCCTTGTTTCAGGATAGCCAAACTTTTTTTCTTCACTTTTCTTTTTTCAGAAAGTTATATCCTTTAACAATGTCTTTGTAGTGTGTTGTTTTTCTCTTTGAAAAAAATCCGAGAGACTACGCCAATTATGTCACCACCAGGTGGGCAGGCTGCCGCCTAGGGTAGCAAGTCTGTCTGCCTGATGATGTTTATGAAGAATAAGTAGTTGTAGACACGAGTGGTTCAGGTAAAGTTAGGGTTTTATTTCCCCTCCCGGGGTCGGATTCTCAAATGCACAACACAGGAAACTCAAGACAATAAAGCCATACTCTCTGGCATGTTATAAAGGAAATAATGATAGCTTCTTCTTGCTTCTTAATTAAATGATAGCCATAAGAAGATAATACTCAGCACATAGTTCCTCTGTAGATAAACAGGCACTCTTGATCTTCACTGCTAGGCTCAAGCAATGTACAATTACTGGTTTAACATAAAGAGGTAATTTTGTCTGAGATAGTTAACGTACAGTCCATTGGGTCATCACATGAGCTTTCACTAGCATAATCAATGACCATGGGTTCATGCTGACTTTCAGATGGACAAACGTTTCCCTTGCTACAGAACGTTTGTAAATCTCCTTGCAATGTCTCGTCACGGAGCTTATCTGACCAGCTCTCTCTAGGGCTAGAATTACTGTTACCATATTTATCAGAGTGTGAGAGAGGAGAGACCCACCATTCAGGATTTTCAGAACATAACTTCTTATAAGAACTTTTCCCTTTAAAGTATCTGTTTGTTCTACCTTCAGGCTTGGGCTGGGAATAAAGGAATTGTTCTCCCTTGTCAGCACAGGGCTTTACTCTGTGAATCTTTCTCTGAGGTTTAGGCTTTTCAAACACTTCCTCTTCTGACATGCAAATATCTTCTACAGAATACCTCTCCCTTTCAGGGACTTGTAAATGCTCCCACGTTAGCTCTCTAGTCAAATCCTTCGGTTGGCTTTCACAGCACGGCACCCACCTAGGACATTTCCTACGAGGCTTTTGAGCATTAACCCTCCAGGTATTTCTGCTGCCAGTAAACTTCCTTAAATCTGGTTCAGAATCACTTTCAAGATCACAGCTCCCAGATACATACTGTTTCACTCTTTCAGGCTTCCATTCACGCTGTAAAGAACGTTGCCTCTGAGTTCCAAACTGCGTCACAGCAGATGAACTTTCACAGCTGTTCTCTGGCTCTCTCATCTCTGACTCCTCTGCTCCTGGCTGCTCCCTCTTTGAGTTTCCTGAGTGTTTCTTATAGTGCTGATTAGCACTTCCCCCACTCAGGTGAAAGCTATTAGGAACTAGGGATTGCTTGCTAGTTGGGCGGGGTTGCAAACCTCGTGGCTGGGTTTGTCTACGTTGCCCCTGACAACTACTGATCATATGGCTTGCCTGCCTGTCAGCTTCTGACCTAGTTCTCACAGAATCCTGTGTTTTTAAGGCAAAGGATGGATCTTCCTCATTACACTATTATAGCATTTAACTGTGGTTTTAAACTAAACTTGGGGGCATTTTGACTGCTTTCCTTGTATAGACTGTAATAAGGAAGCTTATCATAGCTCAGGAAGGAGCTATAGTAAAGGTGAAGTGACTCTGAACAAGCAACCTGTCAGTTCTGGTAGAAATAAGAAAACAGAATTTTCCCATAAAAGATTACCAGTCCCAGAATGCACCAGGTTTCCAGCAGCCATTAGAGGAGCTGAAGTGGGGAAACGTGTGTTCAATCAGGAGGGCTATGAGGTAATCCCTAAGCACTCATCTCAAAGGGCAGGGCCTGATTCAGCACAGCTGCGCTGTGTTAGGGTGGAGCACTCATCTAAGCAGAATAAAGGTAGAGTTTATTCTACAGAGAATTATCCTCAGGATCATCATCTTCTTGATCAACTTGGATATCCTCAGTTTCATCTGGAGGATCATCAGAAGCAGAAGCCAAGCCGGACGGACAGAGAGGGCAAGAAACCATTTGGAAGAAAGAAGAGAAAAGCATTTGGGAGGTCTAAAGGAGTCCAGAGCAGTACGTATACTGGGAGACATTCAAAAGGCCAGCATACACCATTGGACTGGGAAAAGCCAGAGGAATGGTGCTGCAGAGCTAGGAATCTCCAAAGGGTACCTGTGAGGGAGACGGCTGCACTTGGAAGGGACCCTAAGACCCGTGCCAGAAGGTATGTGAAGAGAGACCCAGTGTCCAGGGATCTGGATTGGAAGGCTGGACATAAGAACTGGACTACATACTGGCCAGGCTATTTAGAGAGGAACTCTAACAGCAATGGAAGCTCAGGTCTGAACACTGATCTATGCCCTAGCTGTACCCTTGAAAGACAGCAGGGAAACAAGTATTCTCCTGAAAGTGCTCCATTGAGTAATTCCTCTGTGCCAATCCATGATATTGAACCCATGATTGTTGAGGATGGGGGAGAAGTCTTAGATACAGGCTGTGAATACATGGATTGCTCTCTGTCTAAACTCCTTTGGTAATTTACTGTTACAGGGTACAAAAACCATCACAAAGAAATACAAACGTGTTCTTTAAATCTACTCAGAAAAGCTCCTGAGTAGGATTTGAGCCACACAGTAGAAAGCAAGCCAGCTAAGGGGTTTCAGCTGGGTAACTGCTAGCAATTGAGCCTTACCTAATTGCTTGTGAGCTCTGAGGAAATCACTTCCGAGTCTATGAGTGAAGATATAAGAAGTTAACCTGAAAAGAACAGTTTTTCCCTTCTTTGTGGGTTTTGCTTGTTGTTTGATGTACTGCTAAGAAAATATTAGCTAGAGCCTACAGAAAAGACCAGTTTGTTACCAACCAGGTCTTTCTTCTTTTGCTTTGATTGCCTGACAAGTTCAAATGTTGTTTTCCTGATTTTGTTTTTCCAAGTTTAACACTGAAAGCAAATAACCTGATTTATGTGCTACCAAGCATATTTGTGTTGGGAGAAATAACCCCATAAATAAATATCTTATTAGCTTTACCCTCAAGCACAACTATTTATTGTGAGCAGCTGTGTCTGGTGTGAATGGACTGCATTGCCCACAATCCCTTGCCAATCATATTGATATATGCACTTGCCAAGACTGTGAACATTCTCACAGTCTGATATCTGTGTGTGCCCACGGTTCAGGAACAGCCTACTCGCCAAAGACACTTAGGTTCCCGCCCACCCTACCCCTCACCCCACCCACCTCAGGGGCTACATTGCCTTTATAGTGGTCACATACGTGCCATCTATCCTTTCTTACTTGGGTTAAAGTCCACATCTTCTTCATCCTTTCTTCTTCTTCTTCCTCTTCTGGGACTGCTTAACCAACATGTCGTGTATTCAGTGCAATAACTGCGGTACTTTCATTCCAAGACGAATCATTTGGAGCCTAAGAGCTTTTTCTATGTGCTTCAGGTCAGCTGCCATGCATGACGAATTAACTCTGCTAAGGAAAGACCTAGCTGCCATGCATAAAGAAGTGACTCTACTGAGGGAGGAAATGGCTGAAATGAAACGCACCTCTTCTAGGATACAAACTGAACAAAGTCCACCACCGCTCCCACAAAGAATCAAACACCCCAGGAACAAATGGATCACAATGGGTTCTGGAAGATTGCGACCTGTAACACAGAGACATCCTATACATTAAGAGATATCCCTGCATAATGCCTTCTCTGCCTTGGCTAATGAGGATGTTCAATCCAATGAAACTGAAGGGCCCTTAAATGAGTCAGACAATGCCCAATCTCCTGCTAAAGCATCAAATATGAAGAAACCCTCACCAAACAGAAAACTACTAGGAGACTCCATCATCAGAGGCACCAACTTGGGAACACAGTTCAAAGGAGAGAAGATAGTCATGTGCCAACCAGGCTCAACAGCCAGCAGGAATACAAACCAAGTTGTTGAAGTACTTAGTGCAAAAAGTGAACACTCCAAACTTGATGTTATCCACTTGGGCACAAATGACCTGGCTAGAAATAGTGCCTCTACAGTCCAAAAGGACTTCCAATCTCTGGGAGAGAAACTCAAGCCCATTGTTAACACTGTTGCATTCTCAGAGGTTCTGCCTGTTCTTGGTAAGGGGACAAAAAGGCTTGTGGAAAATTGCAAGAGGATCTTGATAAATGGGCATCAAAATGGCAGATGAAATTTAATGTGGACAAGTGCAAAGTTATGCACCTAGGGAAGAACAACCCAAACTATGGTTACACGATGCAAGGTTCCACATTAGGAACCACCACCCAGGAAAAAGATTTAGGCGTCATTGTGGATAGCATGTTAAAACCCTCGGCCCAGTGTGCAGCGGCGGCCAAGAGAGCAAATAGAATGCTAGGTATGATAAGGAAAGGAATGGAAAATAAAACAAAAGATATTATAATGCCTCTATATCGTTCCATGATGAGACCGCACCTTGAATATTGTGTGCAATTCTGGTCGCCGTATCTTAAAAAGGATATAGTGTTATTAGAAAAGGTTCAGAGAAGAGCCACCAAAATGGTAAAGGGGATGGAAGGATACTCCTATGAAGAAAGGCTAAAAAGGTTAGGGCTCTTTAACCTGGAAAAGAACAGCTGAGGGGAGATATGATAGAAGTCTATAAATTAATGAACGGAGTGGAACGGGTAAACGTAGATCGATTGTTTACCTTATCAGAATATAGAAAGACTAGGGGACATGCAATGAAGCTACAGGGTAGACTATTTAAAACTAATAAAAGAAAATATTTCTTCACTCAACATGTAATCAAACTCTGGAATTTGTTACCGGAGGATGTAGTAAAGGCTGTTAGTGTAGCTAGGTTTAAAAAAGGTTTGGACAAGTTCCTGGAGGAAAGGTCCATAAACCATTATTAAGAAGGGACCCAGGATATCAATGCTTGACCCAGTACAAGCATTGCAGAACCTGTCTCTTTTGGGGAAACTGCTAGGTACGTATGACCTAGATTGGCCACTGTTGGAAGCAGGATACTGGGCTTGATGGACCTTGGTCTGACCCAGTATGGCATATCTTATGTTCTTATGTTAAGGCTGCATCGCATTAAAACAAGACCTGGTGCAAACAAGAAGGATTCAGATTTATTGGCGACTGGGGAAACAGATGGACCAACAAGAGACTATACTGTGCCGATGGACTACATCTCTCTGTCGCAGGGAAAAGAATCTTAAGTGAAAAATTCAAGCAGTATGTGGATATGCATTTAAACTAGGAAAAGGGGGTGACGGATGTAGAAGGTCAACACCTGCACACCACCCCCTGCAAAAGCAGAACAACATCAGAAACAGCCACACTTTTAAACCACACATCAAAAACAAGTGGGAAGATGTGGGCAGAACAAAATCAATGCAAAATACACACAAGCCAGGTAAATGCTGGAAAGCAATGAGCACAAATGCTCGAAGCTTAGCCAACAAAGTTCCGGACCTGGAAGCCCTAATGGTGGAAATGGATTTGGACATTGTGGCCATTACAGAAACATGGTTTAATGAATCGCATGATTGGGATATAGCCATAGCTGGCTATAATCTATTCAGAAGAGACAGAGAAAATGGAAAAGGAGGAGGAGTAGCCTTGTATGTCAGAAGCAATATTAAAGCTACTGAAATGCAGGGGACATGGGGAAAAGAAGAAGCGCTCTGGATTGCGTTGGAAAGAGGAGATGGCACTGTCATCCATACTGCTGTAGTCTACAGACCTCCGACTCAAATTGAAAAGATAGATAACGAATTGATTATAGATATTGCCAAGATAGCCATAAAGGGGGAAGCAATAATTTTGAGTGACTTTTATCTACCTGATGTGGATTGGATTACTCCTTCTGCACATCTGGAAAGAAGTAAAAAAATTGTAGATGCTCTACAAGATGCATCACTTAGACAAATGGTCATGGAACCAACCAGGGAAAGCTCAATGCTGGATTTAGTGCTCACCAACGGTGATAGCGTGTCGAATGTCTGCGTGAGTGCCACTGTGAGCAACAGCGATCATCACACCGTGTGGTTTGAGATAAAAGCCAAGGTACAGGCCAAACATAGCAAGCTCAAAGTCCTAAACTTCAAAAACACTGACTTCAAGAAAATGGCCGAGTACCTAAAGGAGGAGATGACAGGGTGGAAGGAGATAAGGGAAGTGGAATTGCAATGGGCTAAACTAAAGGTGGCAATAAAAGGGGCAACAGATAAATATGTTAAAAAAGTAAATAAAAACAAGAGGAGAAGGAAACCTATTTGGTTTTCCAAAGAAGTGGCTGCTCAAATAAAGGCAAAAAACACAGCTTTCACAAAATTCAGAAGCTTGCAAACAGAAGAACACAGAAATGAATACAGGATCAAACTCAAAGAATCAAAAAGAGAAATAAGGATAGCAAAATCAAAGGCTGAGGAAAAGATGGCTAAATATATTAAGGGTGGCGACAAAACTTTCTTCAGGTTGTGACACGGAAGATCTGCCCTGTGCCTTTAAAACACAGAAATCTGCTGGGTTTAGCTCAGATTCTGACAGGCAGGGAGATCAAAAGCTTTCCAGTTACCATAGGCAACCAAAACAGGCTGAGACACGAGGTCTGAAGGCACGCCTAGCTAGCAAACACTCCCCAGTTAATCAGGAAAACAGTTTTCACATGGGCAAGAAAACGCCCCTAAACCTGTATAAAAAACGTCCAAAGCAAACAGAGTTAGACCAGAGAGATCAGGAAGATCTCGGAGAGCAGGAAGTTCACAAGGAGCAGGAAGCTGCAGAAGCTTGGCAGGAAGCTGCAGAAGCTTGGCAAGTAAGAGGAAACTTGCAGGTCTCAGACGGAGGTTCAGAATATTCCTATACTGACTCTGAATTACCTGACCCTTGGAGCAGGAAGCCAAGGAGGAATTTGCAAAGGGGAACAAAGCTACCTGCAACAAGAGAGATTAGTTACAGGAAACACTCTCCTCTGACGCAGTGTGATTTTCCCAGGCACAGAGCTCAGTGGAAGGAACGTGAGGCAGCTGGTAAGAAGCCATATATAATTGAAAAGCAGAGCTGCTTGAAATACTTGCAACCCTGTGAGAGGGAAAGTAATTCGGTTGAAGACATTTGTATGAGTGATGAGGATGAATGTATGTCTCTAAAACCCTGCAGAAGACTTCCAAGAGAAAAGTCTGTCAGGACCAGAACAGGACAGTGTTATGAGCTAATGCCAGGCACAAGAGGTAGGAGATTGAAAAGCTACAAAGAGAAAGCAGGTTTAAACAGAGCTGTTTCTCCGTCCTGCTTTTACAAGCTGTCTGATAACTACCTGCCTTATTGTGGAGAAGGCTGTGATGAGAGTTCAGAGACTGATTTGAGGAGGTTTCAAACTTTCTGCCCCAGAGAAAATAATGTGGTTGAAGAACCAATGATTACAGAACCAAGTAGCTTAAATCCCTGTATTGAGGACATGGATTGCTCTTTGTTAATGGCTGATATAAGTTCGCTGCGCTAGCTAAAGACAAGAGTGCCTTGTAGAGAGCTGAATGAGCACAGAAGGGACTGTCAGCATTTTCATTTGGATTCTGTTTATTATTATTATTCCTGTTTTTGTTCAAGCGAGAAGCTGTGTTTTGTTTTCACCTTCAGTTTTGCCAGAAGCATGGCTGTATTTTGAGTTCTTGTGTTTTTGTACTGTTTTTGAAAATCCAAACCCCGGGAGGGGAATAAAAATCCTTCTTAAACCTGACCACTCAGTCTCAACTTCTCCTTTTCATAAAGAAAGGTCAGGCCCAGCAGTGTGACTGGCTGCCTACGCCTCAGTCCAGCCACTGCTGGTGACAAGGTATATTCGGGAAAGGAAGAAGATCAGAGTTGGAATTGCAGGACTCAGAAGTGCCGGGAAAGGACTCGTGGAAAGTGACATAGAAAAAGCAAAATTGCTAAATAAATACTTCTGCTCTGTTTTTACTAAAGAAAATCCTGGAGAAGGACCATCTGTGACTCCCAAATATAAAATTGAGAATGAAGTAGATACCACACCATTCACAGAAGATGAGGTGTTGGAACAACTTACTAAACTGAAAGTGGACAAAGCGATGGGATACATCCCAGGATACTGAAAGAGCTCAGAGAGGTTCTTGCAGGGCCGTTAAAGGATGTATTCAACAGATCCTTGGAAACAGGAGAGGTTCCTCAGGACTGGAGAATGACTGATGTCATACCTCTACGCAAAAGTGGTGACAGGGAAGAAGTGACAAACTTCAGACCCGTGAGCCTTACCTCGGTGGCAGGAAAAGTAATGGAGACGCTCCTTAAAGAGCGAATAGTGACCTTTCTCAAAACCAACAGGTTGCAAGATCCGAGGCAACATGGTTTTACTGAAGGACGTTCTTGCCAAACAGATCTGATTGAGTTTTTTGACTGGGTGACCAAGGAACTAGATCAGGGGCATGCGATGGATGTCATCTACCTGGATTTCAGCAAAGCCTTTGATACTGTTTATTTATTTACATTCTCTTATATACTGCGCTATTCTGCATCAGTGCGGTTTACATTGAACAAACTGAAATTACATTGAACAGGGCATTATAACTTGGAAATAACTATTTTACTGGGAACATGGGCTATGGAGGGTTAAGTGGCTTATAGGAGTTCCTCATAGGAGGCTTATCAACAAACTCAGTAGCTTGGGGATGGGTCCCAAGATGTTGAACTGGATTAGAAATTGGTTGACTGACAGATGACAGAAGGTGATGGTACATGGAGCTCACTCGGATGAAAGGAAGGTGACTAGCGTGGTGTCCCAGGGTTCAGTCCTGGGCCCGGCATTGTTCAATGTATTTGTGAGGGATATTGCTGAAGGACTGAATGGAAAAGTCTGTCTTTTTGCAGATGACACAAAAATTTGCAGCAGAGTGGATTCCCCCGAGGGAGTGGATAACATGAGGAAAGATCTACAAAAACTGGAAGAATGGTCTAATGCTTCGCAATTACGATTTAATGCGAAAAAGTGCATTGTCATGCACTTAGGTAGCAGAAATCCAAGGGAAATGTATGCAATAGGGGGCGAGAGGTTGGTGTGCATGGTTCAGGAGAAAGACCTTGGTGTGATTATCTCTGATGATCTCAAGGTGGCAAAACAGTGCGACAAGGCGGTGGCAAAAGCCAGGAGGATGTTGGGCTGCATACAAAGAGGGATTAACAGCAGAAAGGAAGAGGTACTTATGCCACTGTACAGGTCGCTGGTGAGGCCTCACTTGGAATACTGTGTTCAGTTTTGGAGACCATATCTTGCAAAAGATGTAAAAAGACTGGAAACTGTTCAGAGGAAGGCGACCAAAATGATTTGGAGCTTGCATAAGAAACCCTATGAGAAGAGACTTGAAGACCTAAATATGTACACTTTGGAGGAGAGGAGGGATATGGGAGATATGATTCAGACCTTTAAATACTTAAAGAGGAACAATGAACAAACAAACCTCTTCCAAAGACAGGGAAGCTGCAAAACTAGAGGGCATAACATGAAGCTGCAAGGTGGAAAATTGAAAGGCAATGTCAGGAAAT
Organism: Ichthyophis bannanicus; assembly: GCA_033557465.1. NCBI lineage: Eukaryota > Metazoa > Chordata > Amphibia > Gymnophiona > Ichthyophiidae > Ichthyophis > Ichthyophis bannanicus. Next base: position 2,256,263 of record JAWIIG010000036.1, on the reverse strand, counting down.
ATTTTTTCACTGAAAGGGTGGTGGATGCTTGGAATGCTCTCCCGATGGAAGTGGTGGGGGCAAACATGCTGCTGGAATTCAAAACAGCATGGGACAAGCACTGCGGATCCCTTTATAGCAACAGGATAAAAACAAAATAAACTGAACCATCTAACTTCTCAACAAATAGGGGTGTCCTACATGGAGTGGTGGGTCCACCCCTAAACAAAGACATGGGGAGGGGTGGCCTGCACAGAGCGACGGGTACACCTACTCTTGCTGTATATTTGCTGGGCAGACTGGATGGACCATGCTGATCTTTATCTGCCGTCATTTACTATGTTACTATAATACTGAGAGTAAGTGAGGCTGGTTTTACAGTAGTGGGTCCAATAAAGTTTGTGATTAAGGTGAAGGAAAGCCACAAACCCCAGATGCATGCAAATTAATGGAATGTGGAAGTTTGGAAAAACAAAGGAAATTAGCTAATGCTGAGTAATATATGTGTCAAAATTTGTTTTGTGCTATATAGGAACAGATATGGTGGACCACCACCCCTGGGGAATGGACAACAAAGGGGGTAATAAAATGGGAATGGGTTTGTATCCATAATTAGAGGACCAGTAAAGCGAGATTGTAATAAGAATGGATGTAACCCTGTAATTTTAACTTTAAAACAAACAGCAACATGGGTAGAGACACTATGGGGAGAGACATTTGAAATGAGTATGAATGGTACAGTCTATGGCATGGGAATGGATGAATCAGGAAAAGACCCAAGGGGTTGTTGTTTCCAGATTCTAACTTAACTTTAACTTTATTCCATACTTGATAGACCGCTTACGTTAAAAACATTAAAGCGGTGTACAAACAAAATAAAAGGCGGCACTGCAAACTACGGAAAAGGAACGCCAAAAATAATAGGAAAGAAAGGAAAGCACAACAACAATACAGACAGCAATAAATAACAAATAGATATGGGCACAAGTTAAAACAATAGACAATATTAAAAACATAAGTTTAAAAACAATAAGAATGTATACAATAAAACAATAAAAACAGTTTAAACAATATGCAAACAGCAAATAGTAGATTCTAGTGGCAAAGGGGGGGGGGGGAGGAATGCTAGTATTGGTAGCACAGTAAAGCCAACAGTTAAGGATCTGAGACAGACCTTTGAAATTGAAACAGGATATGGAGAAACAAATGCCTGGATTGAATGGGTAAAATATACTGTTAAAAGTTTGAATAAAAACAGTTGCTATGCATGTGCCTCAGGAAGACCAATAGCACAGGTAGTACCTTTCCCTGTGAACTGGAAGATGGATCCGGATGGCATGAAGTGTATGATCTCCCTGTATCAAGAAGCAACTGTCTGGGGAAATGAGAGCTGTAAGTCCCTTGCCCTTCTATTTCCACCTCTAAAGGTGAAGGACATAAGAGTGCCACCGGTGTTCTCGGCAGTATATGGGAATCACTCTGCCTGCCTCACCAGGCAGGGTGAGAACTATACCAGGGCTGTAGGGGAACTAACCTTGTGCACTGAAATCCTTAACCTCACTGGAACCAATGACATGCAAGGGAAATACTCTAAGCTAGGAGTACCCAGGGCAGATCTGTGGTGGTACTGCGGAGGGAAGATATTGAGGCCAACACTACCAAAGTTATGGTTAGGAACATGTGCAATTGTTCAATTGGCTATTCCAGTCACCCTGGCATTTGAGAAAGAAATGGAACCTATATGGGTAGGAGCAGGAGAGATGTGTTAGGAACCTCGTTTGATGATAGAATTTACATCAATGCTATAGGGGTGCCCCGGGGAGTCCCAGATGAGTTCAAAGCCAGAAACCAAATAACAGCAGGATTTGAATCAATATTATTTTGGTGGTCCATAATTAATAAAAATGTAGATTGGATTAATTACATATATTATAATCAACAAAGGTTTATAAACTACACCAGAGATGCAGTGAAAGGAATAGCAGAACAGTTGGATGCCACAAGCCGGATAGCTTGGGAAAACCGGATGGTCTTATATATGTTGTTAGCTGAAAAGGGAGCAGCTTGTGTGATGCTGGGGAGAAATGCTGTACGTTTATCCCAAATAATACTGCCCCTGATGGTACTATAACAAAAGCATTACAAGGTCTTACTGTGGCAGGCTATGGCCTAGCATGGCCTGCTACTATGATAAGCCTGTAAGTTAGGCCTGGATCCTAACTCCCATTATAGCTAGAAAAAGAACCAAAAATCTGTGAAAAATGAGAAAACTGTTTTAAACTGCTTAATAAGAAGTTTTACATGAATTCATAAGTCTTTCATTTTGTCTCTTGTGTGCGAAAGAAAAGAAATGTTTCAATACATGCATTCCTGGAGCTAGGGATAACCTTGCAGTAGAGAAGTATCAAAATCAAGAACTGCACCATTGTTAGAACAATCCTAAGGGAGGGGGCTGGTTGCTAGGCCCCGGAGGGATTTCTAATTGGACAGGTGCAGGGAACGTGGAACCAATGAGAAGTTTGCATGTATCGAGCTAGAACCAATAGAAAGTTCTCATGTATCAAACTGAAAAAGAGGTATAAATGGTTATGTCTCTGTAAAAACTTTGCTCAGTTCCTTTTGAAGCTTTGACTGACTGGGCCTGTGCACAATTTTATTTTATTTTTATTTATTTAGTATACATTTGTATACCGCTACTTCCAGCGATCAGCAGCGGTTTGATTACAGATTGGAAATTGTCAAATCATGACAGGAAATTTTTGAGGTATAAACACATTGATTAGACAGGAAAGCACAGCACACAGAGAACTATTTTACAGGGAACATGGGCTATGGAGGGTTAAGTGGCTTGCCCAAGACCACAAGGAGCACCTGTGGGACTAGAAACCCCAGTCCTTCCGGCCCAAGGTTGCTGTCCTCTAGTGGGATTTGAACCCCCGACCTTCCGGCCTGAAGTACCTTGCCCCAACCACTAGGCCACTCCTCCACAATAAACTGGCTTGGAACCTGTCAATTGACTCCTGGATTTATTCATTGATTGCACTTTGCTACAGCATATTCTTGGTGCGTTGGCCGGGAAGTGCGAGTAGTAAATGGTATTCAAGTGAATAATCTACGAAATTCGCCTTGAGGTTTGGTCCGGTTGGAACCGTGTCTGTCCGATCGCGGGGGAGACCTCAGGCGCCGCCGGCCCCTTTGTGCCGGAGAGGGTTCCGCCTGCCTCGGCGGCCCATCGGGTCCAGCTGGCCAACACCTCCGACCCGGGGGGAGTCCAGGTTCCAACTCAGGAGCTGGTGTGGTATCGGGGACCGGATCCGGTGAGTAGACATTTTTGTGATTTGATAGTTAGAAAGAACAGCCTGGGACAACGTCTTGCATGCGCAGGACTGATTCGGTATATTTGGTATAGATTAACTGGGAAAGTCTTGCATGAGTGTGTGCGAGACAAGGGAGCCTGATCACCTCCCATAAGGGCGGTCCTAGTAAGCTCCACATAAGAGAAAGCGGAAACCGAAGCCATCGACCCTTCTTGTTTGAAATAGTCAGTTAGTCAGAAAACCTGGGCACTTGAAAAATGATTTCTTGTTGAAATATGTTTGTTTGTGTGATTGAGAGGTCTTGAAATACAGACCGAGCGAGAGCGGACTCCTAAGTAGCGCAGTTCCTGGCCGGGCGACCGCGCCCAGGTTGCGAAAAGGAGGAAGCGAGTGGTGTTTGTCCCCCCCAGTGATCTGTGGGCTGTACGGACCCCTTACCTACAGCCATCCTACCTATCCTTATTGTTCGTTGTCTTGTACGTCATTATGTGTACGTAGAGTATGTAGTTAGTTTACGTAGTTGCGTTTAGATTATGGGAGGGGGGGAGTCCACACAAACTCCGTTGGAATGTATGATCAAGAATTTCCGTAAAGGATTTTCGGGTGATTATGGTATGAAAATGACTCCGCCCAGATTAAAAATGTTATGTGAAAGGGAGTGGCCCGCGTTAGCTGCTTCATGGCCCCGGGGGGGGGGCACCTTTGATTTAGAAACAGTTTTTAGAGTTCATCAGCTTATACATAGAGTGTATCCTGACCAGTTCCCCTATATAGATTCCTGATTAAGTGTTTGTGAACAGCAGCCCTCATGGATGAAGCGCTGCTATGAGGACCGCTGTAAAATATTTGTAGCTACTACTAGGGGAACCAGAAAAGTTAAGGAGGAGAAGCCACCTGTGTATTCAGCCCCAGAGTCCCCAGATATCCTGGCTAGGTTACCCCAGTACCCGCAGAATTTAGTTCCCCCAGCACCATGGCCTGAGGTGGAGCCAGATGAAGAGCCCCAGAGAATACCGCTGCAGCAGCCTAAGAAGCACCCTACCCCGAGTGATAGTCCCGAGTCAGGCCCAAGCACGTCAGGGGGACTTGAGTCCTCTGACGAGACAGAAAATGGAGGCTCTCCTGCCAGTTCAGGGTCACCCACCAAGGAGACTTGTGCCCGGGAGCCTTATGATTTAAGAAGCGTAACTCCCAAGAAGAAGAAGGAGAAAGCAGGGCACCTAATGCCATTATGCCAAGTGCCTGGAATACCTGTTTTAAATGATCAGGGCCAGATGGCGCCAGGACCAACCAGCTTAGTTTATGTACCCTTTTCCACCACAGATTTCTTAAACTGGAAAACGCATTATGCATCCTATACAGCCAAGCCTCAGGAATTAACAGAATTAATGTCTAGCATTATGCAAACCCATCAGCCTACCTGGGCCGATTGTCGCCAGCTCCTGTCCACCCTCTTTACTACTGAGGAGCGAGGGCGAATCGGGCAAGCAGCCCTCCGTTGGTTAGAAGAGAACCCTGTAGAAGGGGGAGGAATAAATCCCCCACAAGCAGCTGTTGCAGAATATCCCAATGAAGATCCCGGGTGGGACCCGAATGATGAAAGGGGGGGCGGCGGCCCTAACCAGATTTCGCCAGGCCTTATTGCAGGGCCTGAAGAAGGGAGGCCAGAGGGCCATGAATATCGGGAAAGTATCGGAAGTTCTCCAGGGTCCAGATGAGAGCCCAGCGGCCTTTTATGAGCGGATGTCTGAAGCTTATAGATTGTATACCCCATATGACCCCGCCGCTCAGGAAAATTTACGCATGGTAAATGAGGCCTTTGTTAGTCAGTCCCAGAGAGACATAAAACGAAAATTGCAGAAATTGGATGGATTTGCGGGCATGAATACAGCACAGTTAATGGAAGTTGCTCAGAAAGTATTTGTGAATCGTGAAAATGAACGAGACAGAGAAAGTGAACGAAAGATGAAGAAGAAGGCAGATCTTCTTGCTGCTGCTATAACCGAATGACGTGGAGGAGGTTTTCCTAATCAAAGGACCAGAGGACGTGGAAGAGGCCGCGGAAGCAAAAGACCTCAATTGGGTGCGAATCAGTGCGCCTACTGCAAGGAAGAAGGACATTGGAGAAATGAATGCCCGCATCTGGACTCCGCCCCTGCAAGGGGAGGAGGGAGTCCCTGGAGGCCAGGAGGACGATTCCAAAGGAGGGGAGGAATGAACCGAGCACAGTTCCAGCAAGAGAGGGAGGAAGCCATTGAGGGAGTGGCTGTAGCAACGGGCTATGATCTGGATGACGTGGATGAAGACTAGGCCAGACCGGGCTCCAAGTTCACCCTGGGTCCCCAGGAGCCTATAGTCAGTTTAAAGATAGGGGACCAATACATGGAGTTCATGGTAGATACAGGAGCAGAACATTCAGTAGTAGCTAAGCCAGTAGCTCCTCTTTCCTCTTGATCTGTTACTATTGTGGGAGCCACTGGAAATAAAGCCACAAAATCATTCTTACAGAACCGCATGTGTGAGCTAGGGGGACAGAAAATAACGCACCAGTTCTTGTATATGCCTGAGTGCCCAATTCCACTACTGGGCCGAGACATGCTTGCTAAGCTCCAGGCACAAATATCCTTTGCTGAAGGGGGAGAAATGAAAATGACTGTGAACCCAAAGCCTGCTGGATTGATGGTGCTTACTGTTCCCCGAGAAGAAGTGTGATGGTTCTATAGTGCACCTCCAATAAAGTCAACTAGTCCCTGTATACCTACCAACCTCATAGCCCCACCTGAAGTATGGGCAGAAGATAATCCACCTGGCCTAGCGAAGAACATAGCCCCTGTCATTGTCACTCTCAAGCCAGGAGTGGAACCAGTGCATGTGAAGCAGTATCCTCTCCCTCGACCAGCCATTGAAGGAATCCACTGCCATTTGATGAAACTGTTGAAGTATGGACTTCTCAAGGAATGCCAGTCACCCTGGAATACCCTCCTTCTCCCAGTTAATAAACCTGGGACAGGGGACTATCGCCCAGTACAAGACCTAAGGCGAGTGAATGATGCAGTTGAAACCATACACTCTGTAGTACCAAACCCTTCTACTCTCTTGGGACTGATCTCCACTGAGGCTACTCACTTCACTGTCCTGAACCTGAAAGATGCCTTTTTCTGCATACGCCTAACCTCCACCAGTCAAATTTTGTTTGCTTTTGAATGGCAAGACCCCACAACAGGAAGGCGGGGCCAGCTCACCTGGACCAGATTACCCCAAGGATTCAAGAATTCACCTACCCTCTTCAGTGCTGCCCTGAATCAAGATCTCTCAAGTTACCCAGTGGACCCAGGAAAGAGGGTTCTTCTTCAATATGTAGATGACTTGCTCATAGTCACCAACTCAGAAAGTGAATGCCTACAAGCCACTAGTGAACTCTTGTACCTTCTCAAAGAGGCTGGATACAAAGTCTCAAGAGCCAAAGCGCAACTATGCCAAACTGAAGTCAAGTATCTAGGATTCCAGTTGTCCAGTGGGATCCGACATCTGGGACCAGAACGCAAAGAAGATGTATGTAGTATCCCTACTCCAACCACTAGGAGGCAAGTAAGAACCTTCCTGGGGGCCGCGGGATACTGTCGCATATGGATCCCCAACTTTGCGCTAATTGCAAAAACATTGTACCAAGTCACCAAAGGAATGGAAAAATCTCCACTAGAATGGGGACCTGAACAAGATGCAGCATTCCAATCCCTGAAAAATGCTCTGATGTCATCCCCAGCTTTAGGTCTTCCAGATGTTCAGAAGCCTTTCCATCTTTTTGTCCATGAGTCACAAGGAAATGCGTTGGGAGTACTGACTCAATCTCTTGGATCTTGGCAACGACCAGTAGCCTATCTTCAAAACAATTGGATGTAGTTGCAAAAGGATGGCCCCCTTGTTTGAGAGCTGTTGCAGCAACAGTCCTCCTAGTGGGCGAAGCAGACAAGCTCACACTGGGGCAAACTCTTCAAGTCACTGTACCACACTCTGTTCTGACCCTCATGGAACACAAAGGAAACTTCTGGCTGACTAATGCACAAATGTTGAACTATCAGAGCATGCTGTGCGAAAACCCCCAGATACAGTCGAAAGTCAGCCAAGCTTTGAACCCTGCTACATTGTTTCCAATTGGTCCTGGGCCCCCTGATCATAACTGTTTAGAAACCATGGACACTGTATTTTCAAGTCGCCCTGATTTGACCGATGTCCCTCTAGAGGACCCTGAACGGACTTTCTTTGTGGATGGAAGCAGTTTGGTCATCAATGGACATCCTTGTGCTGGATATGCAGTGGTGACCCTTGATCTGGTAGTTGAGTCCTCAGCCCTGACTCCAGGAACATCTGCACAGAAAGCTGAATTGATAGCCCTCACCAGAGCCTTGACATTAGGAGAAGGACTCTGCTTAAATGTGTACACAGATTCCAAATATGCTTTCACTACTTTGCATGCACATGGAGCCTTGTATAAAGAGCGAGGGTTGATCACCTCAGGGGGTAAGGCCATTAGATATGGGCCCGAGATATTGATGTTATTAGATGCTGTGTGGGCCCCCAAACAAGTGGCAGTCATGCACTGCCAAAGTCATTAGGTAGGAGCAGGAGAAGTCACTCAAGGGAATAGATTCGCAGATGCCACAGCCCGAAAGGCAGCCACCACAGGACACGTTAGGACCCAAGATACTGTAATGCAAGCAGCCCTATTCCCTGTGCCCCTTAGTTCCTGGGCACCTCGATACACTACAAGAGAGTTAGACTATTATTGTGAAAAGGAGGGGGGAGTCTTGACAGAACAAGGTTGGATAGTGTTGCCACCCCCAGAAGATAGTCCACCTCCAGGTCCTACAGTCATCCCTGAAGCATTAGGGCCAGCCTTTGTTCAAGCTTTTCACCAAGCCACACACTATGGAAAGACAGCTATGGAAAAAGCCCTGAGACCCCATTTCTGTATTTCACTGCTAGGATCCCTGACCGCCTCGGTGGCACAGCAATGTTTGATATGTGCCAAAAATAATGCTAAGCAAGGTCCCGTTCCAGCCCCAAGAGTTCAGTCAGTAGGGATGACTCCGATGAGTGATATACAGGTAAACTTTGCTGAAATGCCCCGTGCAAATGGATATCACTATATGTTAGTGTTAGTTTGTACATTTTCGGGATGGGTGGAATCCTATCCCACCCGAACTGAGAAAGCCCGAGAAGTCACTAGGGTATTGCTTCATGAGATCATTCCCCGATTCGGAATACCATTATCTATAGGGTCAGATAATAGTCCATCATTTGTATCCCAAGTGACCCAACAGGTAGCTCGAGCTCTGCAAATACAATGGAAGTTACACACTGCTTACAGAGTTCAGGGAAAGTGGAACGTATGAATAGAACCTTGAAAACTCAGTTATCCAAACTTTGCCAAGAAACACACCTAATGTGGCTCCAAGTTCTCCCTATAGCCCTTCTTAGGATACGATCAGCTCCCACCAGATCCCTAGGAGTCTCCCCTTTTGAGATTTTGTATGGGCGACCTCCACCCCTTGTGCAGGGAATAAAGGGAGACATGAGACAGATAGGATCTGAAATAACTAGACAAGAACTATTAGCTTTAGGTTCTGTCTTGCAGAATCTCCAAATGTGGGTGCAAGATCGACTACCCATCAACCTGACCGAGCCTCTGCATCCCTTCAAGCCAGGAACGTCCGTGTGGGTGAAAGAGTGGAGAAAGACCCCGCTGGCGCCGCATTGGAAGGGACCATACGTCGTCATCTTGTCGACCCCCACTGCAGTAAAAGTTGCAGAATTTGAACCCTGGATCCACCACAGTCGAGCGAAGCCGGCAGCTACTCCTGATCCTGGCCAATGGACGTCAGTAAATGATCCTGAGACTCCATTGCGACTCACATTGAGAAGACAGCCGGCGCTATAGAGAATCTTCAGAATCTACCTTCGTCACGCGAGGGTGATCATCACAGCAGAAACAGAAGAAGACTCAGCAAGTTCATCATACCTAACTTTCCAGTTGACTTCTAAAGACTGTAATCACAATGTTATTCCACTATTGCCTTGTGGGAGTGGTGATCCTGGGAATCCTGGAAAAGACATTTGCCCTACCTCCTTGTGCAGCCTGCATAACCACCACCTGAACGGGGCAAAAGATTACTCAGACTTTACTCTATCACTCCTACTATACTTGCACTGGTACAGTCAGCCGGTGTATTTATAATGGCACCAAACTGAATATTTGCACAAAGGGGAAAAGTAAGACTTGTTATAGCCCCCGACAAAACTGGTTAGGCATGATTCCTTGACTCAGTGATTGGTTCACAATGTGTGAGACCTGGCGGACGATGTCCTTTTTTGCCTCCTTGATCCACGCAGCTGGGCAGGGATCTAACGGGGAGGTGGTGGTGTTGATACTGGTTATTATTTCAATAGTTTGTTTATCATCAATTTTGTGGAACTCGTGCCATGTCTGTTCTTGTTCTACTTCAGTTATCAGATGTGATGTGTCAACACAGAGATTGGGTGAGGTTGTAGTCAGCTTGCTTGCGTAATGGTTTGCGAGGGTTTGAGGATGGATAGCGTTACCATGTTGTTCTGGCTGGGATGTTTTGGTTAGTGTTTTCACTAGTTGAAATAGTTGAAATAGTTCACGCGGTTTATTGATAGCTTTATTTAGCAGGTTGGTGTGGTGTGTCCTTTTTGCAGCATCTACTTCTACTTTGTACTTCGAGAGGAGGTTGTGGTACTCAGCTCTGTGCTCGATAGATTTGCTATGTCTCCATTTTTTTTCACACTTCCTAAGTTCTCTCTTCATTTTGGTCAGCGTTGCTGTGTACCAGGGTTCCGATTTGTGTTTGGCTGGGATTGATGTATTCTTCCATTTAGGGTTTGCTGTAGTCTGAATTCCAATGTCCCAGCTGTTTGTTAGTGCATCGAGGTCTGTACTTTCCAGGTCAATGTGCGCCTTGATGTTACTTGTAAGACATTCCAGGTTTAGTTTGTTGAAACTTCTCTGTTGGTGCGTTTCTCGTTGTGCTTTCACATCTTTTGGTAACGAAGGGAGTTTTATCTGCATATCTATTTGGCTATGGTCAGACCAAGGCACTGCTTTGATCTTGAGCAAAGGCTTCTCGTCGTTAAACTGTTCACTTGTGGGAGTGAAGACCAAGTCTAGGATATGGCCCTTTTCATGGGTGGGCTCATTTAATAGCTGCTGATACCCTAGTTGGGACATAGCTTCCAGGAAGGTGTTGGCGTGTGCTGCTGTTGTTGATGCCAGGTTTATATACTGTTCTTCTCCAGTCTAATACAGGTAAAACTCCTCATTGGTCTCGGTGGCCCCCCTCCCTCTCACAGTAGCCATCTCTGATCTGGCTTGTACCTGTTTTCTCCCTTTGCAGGCCTTTCTAGCTGTGGCTCAAATCTCTAGACATAATACTTCTGCTAAGTACATTTCGCTACTTTTGCAAGGTCAGTTAGCCAGCAGAGATACAGTGGAAAGCACAGCTGTGATTATCATAACAGTGGAAAAGTTTTACTTTTTTTTATCAGAAGTGTTTTTCCACCCACATCACGTCTTGGACTGTGTTCTTGGCACCACGTAATTTCTTGCCGATCTGTTGGACTGTCAGACAGAAAAGCATCCAAAAGTGACTGAGCAATGGAGAGCAGAAGCAAATTCCTTATATACAATTTTCACAGTTTGATACAGGCAAACTTTCTATTGGTCCCAACGCCTCCTGCACCTGTCCAATCGGGGACCCTCTCTGGGCCTAGCACCCTGTTCCCCCTTCTCAGGCCAATCTAACAAAGGCACAATTTTAGACATAGATACATTTCTACTGCAAGGTCATTTCTAGCTCAGAGAATGTGAGAATGCAGAACACTGGAACATATCATCAGCATGAAAGAATTTAATAAAGGATTCATACAAACTTATCAAAAGCAGTTTAAGGCAGATTCTCATACTTTCACTGACTTTGGTCTTTCTCAGCACTACTAGTCTCAGGTGGGGGTAGGGACTCAGGCCTAGCTTACAGGCCTCCCATACGTTCACAGGCTGCCACACTATCCCATGACTTTTTAGTTTTGCCAAAAGTCTCTGATGAGGGACCTTGTCAAAGGCTTTCTGAAAGTCCAGATACATTATATCAACCAACTCACCTTTGTCTACCTGTTTATTCACACCTTCAAAAAAACATAACAGATTAGTAAGACAAGATTTTCCTTGTCTAAAGCCATGTTGGCTGTCTCCCATTAAGCCATGCTCCTAATGAATGTTGGAAAGTACCTTGAAAGATGTTCCCAACCCATATCTGTGTTGACACACAAAGGCCCCCGAATACTGTGATTCCCGAAAATCCCTGTGGTTTTGCAATAGTGTTCTAAAGCAGTGTCAGCCACTGCATCAGGACAGTGTATGTACTGTTTGTTGGGTATGTGCAGAGGGATAGCATGACATGCATGGAGTAAGTATGCTTTTGGACTGAAAAGGTGTCATGTGTGCATATGTCAGAGCTGCAGATATCTTATCACCTTTGCAAACATATATCACAGGCGCAGCCATGTGAACCATAACTGATTTCTATGGTGATGTACATCACTTGCATGCCTATTCAATGGTGTGGGGGCAAAGCAAGTGTCTTCCAATGTGTGTATGATTATGATGATATTGCAAGGCTAAAAAGGTTAGGGCTCTTTAACCTGGAAAAGAGACGGCTGAGGGGTGATATGATAGAAGTCTATAAATTAATGAACGGAGTGGAACGGGTAAACGTAGATCGATTGTTTGCCTTATCAGAATATAGAAAGACTAGGGGACATGCAATGAAGCTACAGGGTAAACTATTTAAGACTAATAAAAGAAAATATTTTTTCACTCAACGTGTAATCAAACTCTGGAATTTGTTACCGGAGGATGTAGTAAAGGCTGTTAGTGTAGCTGGGTTTAAAAAAGGTTTGGACAAGTTCCTGGAGGAAAGGTCCATAAACCATTATTAAAAGGGACCCAGGATATCAATGCTTGAACCAATACAAGCATTGTGGAACCTGTGTCCCTTGGGGAAACTGCTAGGTACGTATGACCTAGATTGGCCACTGTTGGAAACAGAATACTGGGCTTGATGGACCTTGGTCTGACCCAGTATGGCATATCTTATGTTCTTATGTTCTTAAGTATAATCACTTTTGGCATGGACATAATTGATATGTTGCAGTCAGCACTGACTGTGAATGAAAATGGTTGTGTACATATATTCCTGTGTGAGCTAGTGCCCATATGATTAGTGCCCAAAAACAGCAAGATCTGTATGGTGTGCCATCTGTCCTAAATACTTAACTTTGCAGGGTTGTCTGTACATGATGTGACATAGCAGATGTAGCTTTACCTCAATCTGCATTGTGGTGTTAGCTCATACAATGCCTCTGTCTAAACTATAGTGTGAGTTCAAGAAGAGAAAGAAATAGAGACCACAGAGAACCAAGCATTCTGATGGATGGCTCATCACATTCAACACAAGTATGTCATATCCACTGTGCTCCTCTCAGCAGATAGAAACATAGAAACACAATTGCAAAAAAAGACCACATGACCCATCTAGTCTGCCCTTCCATATCAACTACAATAATTCCCTTTTTTCCTTTAGAGATGCTCTGTGTTTGTCCCATTCTTTTTTGAATTCAGATACTGTCCTTATCTCTACTACCTCCACTGGGAGACTATTCCACGCATCTACCACTGTTTCCATAAAGAAATATTTCTGTATATTACTCCTGAGTCTATCCTCTTTCACCCTCATCCTCTGTCCCCTCTTAGCAGAGCTTGCCTTCAATTGAAAGAAATTCTCCTGTGCATTTATGCCATAGAGGTCTTTAAATATCTCTATCATATCTCTCCTATCCCTCCTTTCCTCAAAAGTATACATATTAAGATCTTTGGGCCTAATATTTGAAAGGCATTTACACAGTTTACAGCCCTGTAAACCATGCAAATGTCTTAGACGAGAATATTCAAAGGCACCTACACAGTAGTACCGTTGAATATTCCTGTCTATGTCCCCTACGAGCCCAGATGCTATCTGGTCGGCATCGGGGCATGTTAAGGGCATTTCAGGGGTGGAGACTGCCGGTAACCGGGTAGCGACAATATTGGACTTCTGCCCAGTTAGCCTGCTGTAGCAAAGTGCAATCAATGAACAAGTCCAGGAGTCGATAGACAGGGTCCAAGTCAGTTTATTGTGCACAAGGCCCAGTCAGTCAAGCTTCAAAAGGTACTGAGCGGAGGTTTATACAGAGACATAACTTTTTATACCGCTTTTTCAGTTTGATACATGAAAACGTTCTATTGGTTCTAGCTCGATACATACAAACTTCTCATTGGTTATACATTCCCTTCATTGGTCCAATTAGAAATCCCTCCGGAGCCTAGCAACCGGCCCCCTCCTTTAGGATTGCTTGAACAATGGTATAGTCTTGACTTGGTAACTTTTCTAGTGCAAGGTTAACTTCAGCTTCTGGAATGCATATACTGTTACTTTTACTGTTACTTTCTGGTTCTTTCACATACAAGAGAATAATAGAAGACTTATGCATTCATAAAAACTTCTTATTAAGCATTTTAAAACATCCTTTTAATTTTTCACAGATTTATAGCTCTTTTCGAGCTGTAATGGAAATTAGGATCCAGGCCTAACTTACAGGCCTTTCATAGTGGCAGCCTATGCTAGGCCATAGCCTACCTCATTCCCCCCTTTGATTATTCTCACCCGCAAGAGAATAAAATCACTCAATTTGTACATTAGACAGGTGTAATAGCATCAGCATTTTGGGGTATGGGGTGATATCGCCACATAGCTAAGACTTTTGTAGCTGCCTTCCGCTCAATAGTGTTATCAAGTGATGATGTTATCACGCGTAAGCAAAGGGGTAAGAGACAAGGGAGCAATAAGCACATGGCTAATATGAATAAGACAATCAACATGAGGGATTTCAATCCACCCATCCAGGAAAACAATGACCCAAACCACCCATCCATCTTTAAACTCTGCCATGTCTGGACAGGCACAAAAGTCTGCTCTCTCATCTGGATGGCTAAGTCTTCAACTACATGTCCATTATTATCAATCTGCAAACAACAATTACTTAGATTCAGTTTCCCACATACTCCACCTTCAGCTGCTAACAAATAATCTAAAGCTAAACTATTCTGATAAATGGCCGTGCGCATTTGCGTACTTTGCTTTGCTAGAAGGGTTAGTGCTTTGCTAGTTTCATTGGTTATTATTTCAACAACAGCTTGCAAACGTATTATTCGATTAATCATATAAACAGGGGTACGATATCCCCAAGTCCCATCCTGCTCCCAAGTAGCAGGTCCATAGTATGCAATGATTCTCTCTGGTGGCCATTCATCACCTTCCCATTTGTCCCATTGGCTTATTTTCAAGGCCTCTTTCAGTTGTCGACTCCGGTACACAGGATATCCCAGCTGCTCTCCTTGGGATGTAGGCAGAAGGAAAAAGGAAGGTCGTATGGTTCCCAATACACATGCACCTCCCCAATAATGAAGAAGCCTAGCATATGCTCGGGTTCCGCAAATCCAGTACAGTCCAGGTGGTGCTTGCCAGGAATTATATGCTGCTAAGTTAGTCCAAATACTGGCAAGCTTGGGGAATTGAATAAGAAGATTGGGAGGTTCAGTAGTGTTGACGCCGGACCACCAAGAAGTCTTCTTAGTGGTACTATTGTAAAACTTCTGATTGAGACAGACCAGCTGCCCCACTTCCATATTAAACATAGGTCCATAGCGAGAAAAACATAAGTTACCTACAATAGAGTGAGCCAATACCCATTCATTTGTGGTATTGTGTATATTAGTCTGATTATATGGAACAGAATAGTTCAGCTCTTGTGCCTCCCAAGGCCATTGGTCTCCCATTGTTGTTCCTCCACAAAACAAACAGTCTGTCACATGGAGACTAGATGCAACTACTCCTGCTAATTCAAGAAATAAGTTCTGGGAGGCAGGAGGAATTTCAAACTCTGATTTCATGGCTTCATTGGTTTTATAATCTATTCTACCCCATAATTTCTGCACCCTGGACCTTATATATGGTTCTCCTTTTGTAATACAAGATGATGGTACAGATTTATGAAATAACAGTAGTGTTTTACATTATGGTTCATTTTATTATTTTTTTAATCTTTTGTAGTGCCGCTTTTCTAACTGTTTAGCAGCAACAGTCTCCTCATACATACACGTTCCATACGTGCACTATTGGGTGAGTGCCTCAGTTTTTATGTTAGAATTAAATCCCCCCCCCCTTTTTTAAAAAGACTACCCAGTGTCCCTTTGCTTCGTGCCATTTTTATTGTTTTTAATATAATCGTACACGATGCTCTCATACATACAATCACAAGCACTCATGCTTTTGAGCGTTTCCTTTTTAAGATGTCGTTCTATGTTTCATAATATAGGTTATTTTATTTACTCCATAAGATTTACTTATAAACTACCTAAGGGTTTTTATACAAACACACGGTGATGACTTTCGTTTCCAAAGTGTTTTTGTTACATTGCTGCACATATACCTATTAGTTACGCATTTTTTAAAATTTGTACATCGTTCCTTCTTTTTTACAGTTCTTCTTATGTATATACTGTGCTTTTAGTTTTTGGTTTATTTATCTTTTTTTAAGTATGTATGAGTAACAGGATCACATTAAGTGATGTTCCACATCCCGAGGTATATTTTAGCACTCTATCATTTTATGTTAGCACCCGTGTTTTCGGTTCGTTCCTTCCAACTTTGCTCCATCACACATTGCATCAGTCATTCCATCATATCCATTTACTACTAATATGTCTTCGTATAGACATGTCTGCAATTCCATTGAGTACCTATCAAAAATATAGTTTTAACGTTTTCATTCCTTAATTTCAAACCTTGAGTCACAATAGTCTCATTATGACAGATGTTCACCGGCTGTTAATGTCAACTTCATATCCATCATGCTTAGCCTGACACATCATATCAGTGACTCTATTAAGTTTATGTACTAATTTATATTTCATATATACATAAATATATCTAGCATTCATCAAAAGTATGGTTTTAACGTTCTTTTGATTTTTAAGATTCTTTTTTTAATATACGTATGTTGTATTTCTGCATTTTGGTTTTTATTGATATTCTTACTATTATTTATTTATGTTGTAGTCACGATATAATTTGCATTGTACAATTTTTTAATTAGTTTTGTTTCACAATTAATATAACGTATATGGTCACATTTTAAGTTTCATATTTCTATTTGCGGTCTCTCAGCCCTGCGTTTGTTGTTTATGTATGTATTTATTTATTTATTTACATCAGTATATATATTTTTAATTTATATAATTGTAAGGTTACATGTTTACATGTTATAATTTGTAACATGCCACCCATGTTTGATTGTTTTTATAACTTTTTGAATTAATTACTTGTCATGTTTTTATTTGTTAATTAAGAGATATCCCCCCTGAAGAAGGTGTTGCCGAAACGCGTTGGGGTCCCTCTACATTAAAGAGTCCTCATTTCATCCAACGTCTCCTGCCTCTTGTGTCTGTCTAGTCTTCATCTATGTCATCCAGGTCATAGCCCGTTGCTACTGCCACTCCCTCAATGGCCTCCTCCTGCTGGAACTGTGTTCGATTCATTCCTCCTCTACTTCGGAATCTTCCTCCTGGCCTCCAGGGACTCCCTCCTCCCCTCGCAGGTGCGGAGTCCAAATGCAGGCATTCATTTCTCCAATGTCCTTCTTCCTTGCAGTAGGCACACTGATTTGCACCTAATGGAGGCCTTTAACTTCCACGGCCTCTTCCACGTCCTCTGGTCCTTTGATTAGGGATACCTCCCCCATGTTGTTCGGTTATTGCAGCAGCAAGAAGATCTGCTTTCTTCTTCATCTTTCGTTCACTTTCTCTATCTTGTTCATTCTCACGATTCACAAATACTTTCTGAGCGACTTCCATTAACTGAGCTGAATTCATGCCCGCAAATCCATCCAATTTTTGCAATTTTCGTTTTATGTCTCTCTGGGATTGACTAACAAAGGCCGCATTTACCATGCGTAAATTTTCCTGAGCGGCGGGATCATATGGAGTATATAGTCTATAAGCTTCAGACAACCGCTCATAAAAGGCCGCTGGGCTCTCATCTGGACCCTGGAGAACTTCTGATACTTTTCCAATATTCATGGCCCTCTGGCCTCCTTTCTTTAGGCCCGGCACTAGGGCCTGGTGAAATCTGGTTAGGGCCGTCGCCCCCCTTTCATCATTCGGGTCCCACCCGGGATCTTCATTAGGATATTCTGCAGCTGCTGCCTGGGGGGGATTTACTGCCCCCCTTTCTACAGGGTTCTCTTCTAACCACCGGAGGGCTGCTTGCCCGATCCGGCCTCGCTCCTCAGTGGTGAAGAGGGTGGACAGAAGCTGCCGACAATCGGCCCAGGTAGGCTGATGGGTTTGCATAATACTAGACATTAATTCTGTTAATTCCTGGGGCTTAGCTGTATAGAAAGCATTATGTGTTTTCCAATTTAATAAATCCGTGGTTGAAAAGGGTACATAAACTAAGCTGGTTGGTCCTGGCGCCATTTGGCCCTGATCATTTAAAACAGGAATTCCAGGCACTTGGCGTAATGGCATTAGGTGCCCCGCTTTCTCCTTCTTCTTGGGAGTAACGCTTCTTAAGTCGTAAGGCTCCCGAGCACTAGTTTCCTTGGTGGGTGACCCTGAACTGGCAGGAGAGCCTCCGCTTTCTATCTCATCAGAAGACTCAAGTCCCCCCGCTGTGCTTGGGCCTGACCTGGAACTTTCACTTGGGGTAGGGCGCTTCTTAGGCTGTTGCTTTGGTATTTGTTTGGGTTCCTCCTCGGGCTCTACTTCAAGCTGCGGGGCTGTGGGGACTAATTTCTGTGGGTGCCGGGGTAAACTATCCAGAATATCTGAGGACTCTTGGTCAGAATATACTGGTGGCTTTGCTTCCTTAACTTTTTCTGTGGTTCCCTTAGTAGTGGCTACGAATATTTTACAGTGCTCCTCATAACAGCGCCTCATCCATGATGGCCGCCGTTCACATACACTCAACCAGGAATCTATATAGGGGAACTGGTCGGGATACCCTCTCAGTACAAGCTGATGAATTCGTAAAACTGTCTCGAAATCAAAGGTTCCCTCTCGGGGCCATGAAGCAGCTAATGCGTGCCACTCCCTTTCACATAACATTTTTAATCTAGATGAAGTCATTTGTATACCATAATCTCCCGAAAATCCTTTACGGAAATTCTTGATCATACATGCCAATGGAGTTTGCGTGGACTCCGTCCCTCCCATAATGTAATCGTACCTGCCTACGCTGCCTACGTACTCAACGTACCTGCGTACGTTACGTACCCTGCATCCCTACGTACATGTAATGACGTACAAAACAACGTACAATAAGGATAGGTAGTATGACTGTAGGTAAGGGGTCCGTACAGCCCACAAAACACTGGGGGGGACAAACACCACTCGCTTCCTCCTGTTCGCGACCTGGGCGTGGTCGCCCGGCCAGGAACTGCGCTACTTAAGAGTCCGCTCTCGCTCGGTCCGTATTTCAAGACCTCTCACTCACACACAAGCATATTTCAACAAGATATCATATTTCAATATTTCAAGTGCCCAGATTTTCCAACTAACTGACTATTCCAAACAGGAAGGGTCGATGGCTTCGGCTTCCGCTTTCCTTACGCGGAGCTTACTAGGATCGCCCTTATGGGAGGTGATCAAGCTCCCTTGTCTCACGCACACTCATGCGAGATTTCCCAGATTTCTCAGTTAGTCTATACCGAATTTACCAAATTGGTCTTGCACTCGCAAGACGCTGTCCAGGCTGTTCTTTCTGACTACTTTAATCACAAAAATGTCTACTCACCGGATCCGGTCCCCGATACCTCACCAGCTTCTGAGTTGGAACCTGGACTCCCCCCGGGTCGGAGGTGTTGGCCAGCTGGACCGATGACCCGCCGAGCCAGGCGGAACCCTCACCGGCACAAAGGGGCTGGCGGCGCCTGAGGTTTCCCCCGCTGTCGGACAGACACGGGTCCAACCGGGCCAAACCTCAAGGCGAATTACGTGGATTATTCACTTGAATACCATCTACCACTCGCACTTCCCGGCCAACGCACCAAGAATATGCTGTAGCAAAGTGCAATCAATGAACAAGTCCAGGAGTCGATAGACAGGGTCCAAGTCAGTTTATTGTGCACAAGGCCCAGTCAGTCAAGCTTCAAAAGGTACTGAGCGGAGGTTTATACAGAGACATAACTTTTTATACTGCTTTTTCAGTTTGATACATGAAAACGTTCTATTGGTTCTAGCTCGATACATACAAACTTCTCATTGGTTATACATTCCCTTCATTGGTCCAATTAGAAATCCCTCCGGAGCCTAGCAACCGGCCCCCTCCTTTAGGATTGCTTGAACAATGGTATAGTCTTGACTTGGTAACTTTTCTAGTGCAAGGTTAACTTCAGCTTCTGGAATGCATATACTGTTACTTTTACTGTTACTTTCTGGTTCTTTCACATACAAGAGAATAATAGAAGACTTATGCATTCATAAAAACTTCTTATTAAGCATTTTAAAACATCCTTTTCATTTTTCACAGATTTATAGCTCTTTTCTAGCTGTAATGGAAATTAGGATCCAGGCCTAACTTACAGGCCTTTCATAGTGGCAGGCTATGCTAGGCCATAGCCTACCTCAAGCCATCAGCGCCTAAAACTTGGCAAGCTAGTTCTAGCCACAAATGCTACCGGGTAGCAATCCAATATCGCTGCTACTCGGTTAGGCTGATGGGGGGCTGCAGGGTCCTGTGCGAATCACATTCTTGCACAATGGATGGGCTGGCCCTGCCAATGGCGGGGCTAGGATTTTAAATGGGCTGAAGGGGGGGCTTGGACTGGAAATGGGCTAATGGGGGGCTAGGATAGGACTGGAAATGTCTGATGGGGAAGCTAGGATTGGAAATGGGCTGATAAGGGGACTGGAAATGGCCTGATGGAAGGCTAGGATAGGACTGGAAATGGCCGATGGGGGGACTAGGACTGGAAATGGACTGATGGCAGGGGCTTGGACTGGAAATGGGCTGATGGGGAGCTAGAATAGGACTGGAAATGGCTGATGGGGGCTAGGACTGGAAAAGAGCTGATGGGGGGCTAGAATTGTAAATGGACTGATGGGGGCTGAAATAGGACTGGAAATGGCTGATGGTGCTAGGACTGGAAATGGGCTGATGGGGGGCTAGGATTAGAAATGGACTGATGGGGGCTGGAATAGGACTGGAACTGGCTGCCGGGGGGGGGGGGGGGGGCTAGGAATGTAAATGAGCTGATGGTGAGGGCTAGGACTGGAAATGGGCTGATGAGGCTGGAATAGGGCTGGAAATGGGCGTTAGGACTGGAAATGAGCTGATAGGGGGGCTTGGACTGGAAATGGGCTGATGGGGGGCTAGGATTGGAAATGGACTGATGGGGGCTGGAATAGGACTGGAAATGGCTGATGGGGGGCTAGGAATGAAAATGAGCTGATGGGGATGGCTAGGACTGGAAATGGGCTGATGGGGAGCTAGGAGTGGATATGGGCTCATGGGGGTGGGGAGCTTGAACTGGAAATGGGCTGATGAGGCTGGAATAGGGCTGGAAATGGGCTGATGGGGCTAGGACTGGAAATGGGCTGATAGGGGGGCTTGGACTGGAAATGGGCTGATGGGGGGCTAGGATAGGACTGGAAATGACTGATGGGAGCTAGGACTAGAAATGGGCTGATAGGGGGGACTTGGACTGGAAATGGGCTGATGGGGGGCTAGGATAGGACTGGAAATGGCCGATGGGGGGCTAGGATTGGAAATGGGCTGATGGGCGGGGATTTGGACTGGAAATGGGTTGATGGGGGTCTAGAATAGGACTGGAAATGGTTGATGGGGGGCTAGAACTGGAAATGGACTGATGGGGGCTGGAATAGGACTGGAAATGGCTGACGGATGGGCGCTAGGAATGGAAATGAGCTGATGGGGAGGGCTAGGATTGGAAATGGGCTGATGAGCGGCTAGGAGTGGATATGGGCTGATGGGGGAGCTTGAACTGGAAACGGACTGATGGGGGTTAGGACGAAATGGACTGATGGAAGGGCTAGGACTGGAAATGGGCTGATGGGGGCTAGAATTGGAAATGGGCTGATGAGCGGTTAGGAGTGGATAAGGGCTGATGGGGGGGAGCTTGAACTGGAAACGGGCTGATGGGGGTTAGGACGAAATGGACTGATGGAAGGGCTAGGATTGGAAATGGGCTGATGGGGGCTAGAATTGGAAATGGGCTGATGGGGGGCTGGAATAGGACTGGAAATAGCTGAAGGGGGTGCTAGGACTAGAAATGAGCTGATGGGGGGCTGGAACTGGATATGGGCTGATGCGGGGGCATTGGAGAATGGGACTAGAAGGGAGCAGATGCTGGTTGGGTCTGGAACTAGAAGGGACCTGATGTTGGGGGAGGACTAGAAGGGGATGGGGCTGGGGGAATGAGGATGGAGAGGGAAAAAGATATTTTGTGTGGGAGGGAAGAAAAATCTACGATTGGCCGGGTATTGGGAGAGTATGTGGGGATTGAGGATGGAATGGTGAAATTTGAGTGGATGATAAAGGAATAAAGAAAGTAATGGGGAAAGAGCAAAAGGGGAAAGATCAGTATGTTAAAGCAGATATAGAAGTACAGTATCTGAATTCAAAGAAGCATGGGACAAACAGAGGATCTCTAAAGGAAAAAAGTGGACTGTTGTAGTGGTTGATATGAAGGGACAGACTAGATAGGCCAAGTGGTCTTTTTCTGTCATCATGTTTCTATGTTTCTAGAGAGAGAAAGGAAAAAATCTAGAAGAGAGAAAAAAGGACAAATGGAACATCGCTAACATCTTTGTGTTTTTGTTTGGTACAAGAGGAAATAAATTTATAGTTTTATTTCTCCAGTGTTGTTGTACATTCCAAGTTTGGCTTTTGGTGTTCCCAGTTTAATTATTGTCTTCCTATTTCTAAATCGTGATCCCTTATTCTTTGTTCTGCATGTGTAAGCAAGCCGAGATATTCTGTTCATTTAGTTTCTATTTGACAGTGCCACTTTTTCTCTTTCCCCAGTAGGAGATGTATTGTTAGTCTCTGAGATGTATCGGTTTAATATTTGCAGTACTGCCTTTTAATAGATAGGGTTTGGTGCTTTGTGAGTCCTGGTAGTGTTATAATATGGCAGGTATGCTATGGGTTGTAAATGATCAGTGTTTATAGTACTTCCTAATGTGCCTGGCAGTTGGCACTGAAGTATGGTAATGTAGAAATCTGCTAGTCTTTCTTTATTCAGACACTCATTAAGAGGCATGTTTACTAAAAGTTAGAGTATGTTAACATTATGTAAATATTTATGCAAATAAGGATCCTTATGCAAATAAAATTCCTTATGCAAATGAGGCACTGCACATGGTCCCGCACCCCCCTTGTGTTGCCCCTGTCTACAATAGTACACTGCCTCCTATCCCATGATTTTTTAACTTTGCCATGAGTCTTTCAAGCATCACCTTGTCAAAGGCTTTCTGAAAATCCAGACACACTATATCGACTGGCTCACCTTTGTCTACCTTTATCACACCTTTGAAAAAATATAACAGATTAATAAGACAAGACTTTCCTTGGCTAAAGTCATGTTGGCTTTCTCTCATTAAACAATGACTATCTATATGTTCAGTAATTTTGTTCTTTATAATGATTTCTACCATTTTGCCCGGTATTGATGTCAGACTCACCGACCTGTAGTTTCCTGGATCACCCCTGGAACCCTTTTTAAAAACTGGTATTACATTGGCCATTCGCCAATCTTCAGGTACTACAGATGATTTTAATGATAATTCACAGATTGCTAATAGTAGGTCCGCAATCTCATATTTCAGTTCTTTCAACACCCTCGGGTATATACCATCCGGTCCAGGTGATTTGCTACTGTTGTAATATATCTTCCCAGTTTATTGATATTTCTTTCACTTCTTCCAATGCATCACTTTCAATACCATTTCAGTCATGGGTAACTTCCCTACACCTTCTTCAGTAAAGACCAAAGCAAAGAGTTCATTCAGTCTCTCCGCTATGGCCTTGTCCCCTCTTGGTGCCCCTTTTACTCCTCTATCATCTAATGGTCTAATTGACTCTCTCACAGGTTTTTTTTTTGCTACAAATGTACTTGAAAAAGTCTTTATGATGCATTTTTGCTTCCACAGCAAGCTTCTTCTCAAATTCTCTCTTTGCCTGCCTTATAAATGCCTTGCATCTAACTTGCCAGTGCTTATGTTGTTTCCAGTTTTTGTCATTAGCCCCTTTTTCCATTTCCTTCCACCTTTCTTAAAGTGTGGGATACAGCTGGTCTGGGCCAAGACAGTATTTTTAAACAAGCAAGAAGAGAAACAAGTTTGCTCTAAAGGAGAAATGTCAGGTGTAGATAGATAGATTTGAAAGTCATCATCACAAAAATGATACTGAAAGCCTTGGGAAGAGATGAGGGCACCAAGGGAATGGGTATAGAGAAAGAAAAGGAGAGGGCCCAGAACAGACCCTAGAGGTAAACCAACTGAAAGAGGGATGGCAGAAGAGGAGGAACCTCCAGAACAAACACTGAAAGAGCAAGTGGAGATATCATAAGAGAACCAAGATGGTACAGAGCCTTCAAAACAAAGAGAAGATAAACTGTCAAGGAGGAGGAGGTGGTCAACAGTATTAAAAGCAGCAGAAAGATTGAGAAGAATGAGAACTGAGAAAATCCCTTTGGACTTAGCGAGGAACAGATCACTGGGACTTTGACAAGAGCCGTTTCAGTAGAATGAAATTATTATTATTAATATTTAGCAACATTGCTATACCGCTTATCTACAAGTCACAATGGTGTACAGAGCATTGAGAACATTAATAAATTTACATGGAACGTGGTTGATAATGGGTTAAAATTTACATAAAGCATATTTGTGAACATTTTAAACAATAGAAAAACCATGTGATACTTAACATTGTAAAGAACACAGCGAGGGAGATTATTGTGCATGGAGTGAGAAGAAAATAGGGTAACTAGGGTATAAGACTATGTTACAGGTCCAAAATGATCCACAAATAAGTGAGTCTTTAGTTTGTGCCCAAACTCTTTAATGTCAATTAAAAAGCATATTTCTGGGATGAGGGAGTTCCAAATGGTGGGGGTGTAGAATGCAAAGGTGCTCCGGTTGGGACAGCTAGGAGGTTGTGGCTGGGCTTTCTCCTGGATCTGTTACATAAGAACATAAGAACATAAGATATGCCATACTGGGTCAGACCAAGGTCCATCAAACCCAGTATTCTGTTTCCAACAGTGGCCAATCTAGGTCACATGTACCTAGCAGTTTCCCCAAGAGACACAAGTTCCACAATGCTTGTACTGGGTCAAGCATTGATATCTTCGGTCACTTCTTAATAATGGTTTACGGACCTTTCCTCCAGGAACTTGTCCAAACCTTTTTTAAACCCAGCTACACTAACAGCCTTTACTACATCCTCCGGTAACAAATTCCAGAGTTTGATTACACGTTGAGTGAAAAAAATATTTTCTTTTATTAGTCTTAAATAGTTTACCCTGTAGCTTCATTGCATGTCCCCTAGTCTTTCTATATTCTGATAAGGTAAACAATCGATCTGTTGTTGGGCAGTTCAAGAATGAAGTGATGTAGGATGTTTGAAGAGGGTCTTGAAGATGGTGAGGACAACTTTATATTTGATTCTCCAGTAGACGAGGAGCCAGTGTAGTTGCTTCAGGGCTGGGGTGATGTGTTCTCATTGACTCGTACTGGTGATGATTCTGGCAGCTATATTCTGTGCAAGTTGGAGGGAGAGTAAGGTAGAGTTTTGGAGCCCCTGATATATGATGTTGGCATAGTAAAAAATTGATGATGGCCTGAAAGACATTTCTGAAGTTGTCTTGTTCCAGGAGGGGGAGAAGCTTTTGGACTGTCCTCATACGGAAGTAAGCTGCTTTGGTGACTTGCTTGATGTGTGCTTGGAAGTTAAGATTCTGATCTAGGACTACACCGAGGTATTTATCTTGCTCCTTTACTTGCAAGATTAGGTTGGCTAGGTTGATTGTAGGTGGTGGGGAGAATGAAAGGGTTTTGGTTATAAAGAGGACTTCCGACTTGTTGGGACTGATATGCATGTTGTGGTGGTTGAGCCACTGAATGACTGCAGAGAGGCAAAGTCCAATTGAAAAGTAATCAGGGTTGAGGATAGTGAGTTGGGGGGGGGGGGTAGATTAAAATATCATCAGTGTAGAGATGGTAGAGGATATTGTGGTTGTGAAGTATTGTGCATAGTGACTGGATAAAGATGTTGACGAAGAGGGAGGATAAAGCTGAGCCCTGGGGTCAGCCATGGAGAACTCTGAAAGTGTATGAGGTTTCAGTTCCGATTTGGACTTGCCATGTCGGTCGGTCAGGTAGGATTGGAACCATTGAATTGTTGTATCTCTGAGGTCAATTGATTGGAGTCGTGAAAGGAGGTGATCATGGATGACTGACTCAATGACTGCAGAGATGCCAATGAAAATAAGAATGAAGCCTTGTTGAGGCAGCCATAAGGTTTAGCTGTGGGTAACCCTTCCCCCAAGCCATGAGGTCCTTACATAAGTGATCAGCTTGCTAAAAGACATAAAGATTTCAGTAGGCACCCTTCCCCCACTCCAGGTCTGAGCACAATACCCCTTGCCCAGAAATCAGCAGACCAGAGCATACCGGTTTGGACAGGTCACCCAGGCACCTTCCCCAGGAGCTGCTGATTGGTGGACAGAAAATACCTGAGATGAATGAGACTGTAGAATGAGTTTAAAAATGTACTGTATATAAGACAATGTAGGACGTCCTTCGGGGCTCAGATTTTTTGTGGAGACTGCCGGCTCTCTGTCTGGGCCTGTGCGCACATTAAAAGATCCTGTTTGCATTCCAGCCTGTCTGTGTGTTTCCTTCTGTGGGTGAGTGAGAGAATTAGAGCATTTTCAGCTGCTTGGCTGCAACATTTTGGCACCCCAGGTGGGACCCTATTAAATTAAACAAAAAGCCTCTCTCATCACACCCACAGTGGGAAGACTTCTGCTCTTGCAGCATCGGGCCTCCACCGGTCAGGGACCGGCCCCTCCAGGTGATTAATGGTCCTTGGCGTCCCGGGCACCTTTGTGCTCCGGAAGGACACCTTGACTTGTCTGGCCAGTCGGTCCCTGCGGCTCACCCCCCCCCCCCCCCCCGATTGAAAAACCAGCTGGATAGACTGACATCCAAACTCTCTCTGATCAGAGGTCTGGTGAGTACTACTGCCTTACTGTTTTACTGTTTTGGGTAGTTCTGTATTTCTGTATCTGTAAATTCTGGTAAAATCTGGTAAATTCTGTGAACCTGTAGCGGCCTGATCACCCGCAACGAGCAGTCCGAGTAAGGGTCCCAGAGGCCCTGCAACCATTGCTCGTCCAGTCTGTGTTGGGTAGGATATAGGGGGGGGGGGCGCGCTTGCGAGCGCCAGTAAATGACTGCAGTATAAATTCAACTCTGCCACCTCGGGTCCCTTAAAAGTATTTAAAGCGCTGCTAAAGCTATTAAAATGGCTAAAATATTAGCACTTAACCCCCTTGAGTGTGCCTCTCCAAGCTGCTTATTGAAATTTGCACTGACCGCAATTCTCCGAGATCGGGGCGATTTTGGGCATACACACGCTGTCTAGAAGGAAGCTGTAGTGGCAGAGGTTGGTGTTTGGTTTGGAGCGGCAGCAGTGCAGAGGACGCAGAGCCCATCTCTTATTTGTAACACAGTTGTCCATGAACGCCAGCTGGAGCCCCGCACGGGCTACGGGTAGCACGAGACTGCCGTTTGTTGTCTGCGCATGACCCCCGCCGCAGCCCGGCTGGCTCTCCGCCTTTGGTTTGATTTTCTGTTTGCCTCGTGCACTCGGTCAGCGAGTAGGAGTTCGGTGCGCTAGAGCGTCCGTTTCAGGCTTACTCGGAGTGCCCGTCTGACTTTTGCTGGGGGAGTTAATGAGATAAAGTAACTTCTGCATCTTAAAAACGTGGGCACAAAAGACAAAAAGTGATTTCCTTGCCGCCGCTTATCTCTGCTAATATAAATTTTTTTTTTTTTACCGGACCACTCCCTGTTCCCGAGGAGTCCTGACCTATGTTCCTCTGCTTCTGGCTAGATCTTTAAATCTAATGCTGTTTGACCCGATGCTTACCTCTTGTTCTTTCAAGTACAGAATCGGCTAAAAATCGTTGTTGGGCAGTGTGCAGTGCCATTAGAGGAGAGTGATCTGAGTGAGCCGGTGTGGAACGCACAAGGAGGTAGCAGCCATTTTGTGAGCACCATGTGTAAGAATTTCTCTACACTGAGATACTAAACAGAAGAAACAGCACTTAAAGTAATCCTGGAGCTCCGTCTAGTGGACATTCAAAATAGTAGTATGAGAAATACAGCTGGCTATTATCCTCATGGTTAAAGTAATCCTGGAGCTCCATCTAGTGGACATTTAAAAAAATAGCTAGCTATATTTTCTCATATTACTATTATCCTCCTGGATAAAATCAAATCTCATGCTGCAGCTAGAGTGTGTGTATATTGTAAAATTGCATTTTCCTGAATTGAGATTAGATTAGAAGATCTATATTGTAAAATTGCATTCTCCTGAATTGAGATTAGATTAGAAGATCTATATTATAAAATTACATTTTCCTGAATTGAGATTATTTTTATTTATTTAGTATACATTTGTATACCGCTACTTCCTACGATCAGCAGCAGTTTACTTTACAGATCAGGATGGACTGTAATTTGCATGAAATACATTTTGATTGAAAGGATTCGCACACAACACAGCAAACAGGTCATTGGAATTTACATTCGATTGAGTGGGTGTGGGTGTGCTTACATATATATGTGATTAGGTGCATTTATTTATTTTATTTATTTAGACAGTTTTGTATACCGCCTTATCCTTCAATCAAAGCGGTCACAACACAATTGGGGGATACATTTAACACGCGGGGATATGAGACACATACACTAATACTTACAGGGAACATGGGCTATGGAGGGTTAAGTGGCTTGCCCAAGACCACAAGGAGCATCTGTGGGACTAGAAACCCCGGTCCTTCCGGCCCAAGGTTGCTGTCCTCTAGTGGGATTTGAACCCCCGATCTTCCGGCCTGAAGTACATTGCCCCAACCACTAGGCTACTCCTCCCTACAGGTGCATGTGGTGTGCTTACATATATACATATACACAATATTACAGATCATAATTGTAGTTGCCTTTGTCATACGGTTGGAACCATTTTTGTGCCAAGATTGTAGTAAGAGGTCACACAATATCCTGATTAGTTCAGGTTGTAATGAGACTGAAAAAGGTGTGTTTTGAGTTTTTTTCTAAAGTCTTTCAAGTCGCTTGTTAATTGTAGCTCGTGAGGGAGCTGGTTCCAGAGAAGTGGCGCTACGTAAGAGATTGCTCTGTTGCTCGTTTCTGCTTTGACAGTTCTTATGCTGTTCGGGACGCAGAGAGTGTTGAGATTTATGGTTCTTCTGCTTCTGTTGGGTGGTTGGATGGTGATTAGATTGGTGAGGTATGATGGGGCAATGTTATGAACGAGTTTAAATGTGGTAACAAGTGTTTTGTATATGATACGGGCAGTAATGGGGAGCCAATGCAGCTCAATTAGTATTGGAGTAATGTGCTCAGTGATGCCTTTTTTCATGATGATTCTGGCAGCAACATTTTGGGCCATTTGCAAGATATTTAGGGTGTTCTTTGGAAGGCCTTGTAGAATGGCGTTGCAGTAGTCAAGGTGGGGAATGATGAGAGCTTGAGCCACTGTTCTGAAGTTGGCTTGCTCAATGATGTTACGGAGTGGTTGCAGAACTTTCAATTTGTGGAATATGGCTCGGTTTGTTGACCGGAGGTGTTTGTCCATCCTTAGGTTGCTATCCAGTAGTACCCCTAGATATTTTATTTCGGGCTTAGTGTGATAGACGTTGTTGTTAAGGGTGACTGTGGAGGGCGGGATGAAGTCCGTTTTCTTGGAAATGAACATCTGTTTTTTTGTGGTTTATCGACATGTTGTTTTGGTGCAACCAGGTTTGGAGCAAGTTGAGGCATTCTTCCAGTTGGGTGTAGCTCGGTTGGTTCATGTCAAGTTGAGTATAAAGCATTAGATCATTAACAGACTAGAATACCTAAAAATAGGAGGGACAGTCCTTGAATGGTTCAAATCATACATCTCAAACAGGTTAATACGGATACAATTAGGTAACGACACATCCGAAACTTTCCCACAAGGTCAAGGCATCCCCCAAGGATCAGCCCTCTCAGCCCTCCTCTTCAATTTATACCTCCAGCCCATTACAAACATATTTAAGAAGCACAAAATTAACCATTTCATATATGCAGATGATATCATGCTTGCCACCCCCATAAACCCTAACAATCCCGAATATGATAGCCTACTCCAATGTATGAACGAGACTACTAAATGGCTTGAAGACAACCACCTAAGCATTAACCTCAAAAAAACAGAGGCAATGTTCATAACGAGGAAATCAGACACTGAATACATATACCCCAATACAATCACAATAAACAATACACCTATACCTGTTAAAAAGGAGGTAAAATACCTTGGAATAATCTTAGACCACTCACTCTCCATGATTCCACACATAAAACACACAGTAAAAACCATATTTTATAAACTCAAGACAACACAACATCTGAGACCCCTACTCAACACCGATGACTTTAGATCTGTAGTTAATACACTCATAACCCCCCACTTCGACTATTGTAATAGTCTCCTAAATGGACTTCCATTAAAAAGCATATACTATCTCCAAAGAGCCCAAAACATATGCGCCAAGATGGTCACTAAAGCTAATCTAACAGACCACGTGACCCCAATTCTCCTAGACTTACACTGGCTCCCTATAAACAGCCGAATAAAATATAAAATCCTCCTAACTACTTTCAAAATCGTCAACAACATCTCCCCAACACAACTATCCACCCTAATACACCCTCCATCAGATACTAGATCACGCAGACAGAATGCAACCCACTCCCTCAACATAAAAACAAATTTTAGAAAAACTAAAGCGACAACAAGTGACAGGGCATTCTCCTTCGCTGCCCCCACCCTCTGGAATGAAACACCATTAACACTCCGCATGATAAAAGACCTTCACCAATTCAAAAAAGAATTAAAAACCTACCTCTTTACAAAACACTTTGAAATCCCCTACCAACAAAGAACTTCGCCAATACAATCACAGAAACACATACACTGTACCCAAGACAGAACAAATGACTAACACAGGAAAATTCACTAACCCCACTAACCCCACACAACCCGCTAATGAACCACTCAAACAGTTGATTTTTTTCACCACTGTAACTGTATCTAACTAAGATGCGCTCCATGTATATAACTTGTAAATAGTTTGAAAAGCTCTGTTATAGTTAATGTTCAAAATGTTGTTCAAAATGTTGTTCAAAAACTGTTCAAAATATGTTCCCTGTAAGTACACCTGTACATAGTTAAAGCATAATGTTCCCTGTAAATGTATACAGAAGTATACAATTGTTCTGTTTAATGTTCAATGTAAACCGCCCCTGATCTCTGGAAGGGGCGGTATAGAAAAGACTGTTAAATAAATAAATAAATAAATAAAGATCGTCTGCATAGATGTGATTGCGAAATCTTTCAGGAGCACAAGATCAGCTAACAGGTTTTATGTATAAATTGAATAGGAGGGAGGATAGTGCTGAGCCTTGAGGGATGCCTTGGGTTTGGGGGAAAGCTTCAGCTTTTTCATCGTTGAATTGGACCTGTTGCATTCTATTTGATATGTATGATGTGAACCATTTTAGAGGGGTCCCTGTTATACCTATGGAAGCAAGACGGTTTATGAGAGTACAGTGGTGTACTGTATCGAAAGCAGCAGATATGTCGATAAATATAAGTATGAACATCTTGCTTCTGTTTGAGGCCCTTGAGGGGGTTGTCAAGGAGTGCTATAAGTAGGGTTTCCACTCCATGATGCTGACGGAACCCGTATTGATGCATATCTAGGGCTTCCCTGTTGTCGATGTGGTCCTGCAACTGTTGTTGGACCGCCTTTTCGATGATCTTGGCTAGGAAGGATATGCTCGAGATTGGGCGATAGGATGCTGGATCTGCCTTGTTGAGTGTTTTGTTTTTTATGATGGGCCTTATGAGAGATCTTTTGAGTTGCGTTGGCATGGAACCTTGCTGGAGGGATTGGTTTACTATTTGGGATATAGGTTGTGCAATTTCGTTCTTTGTTGCCTTGATCCAGGCCGCTGGGCACGGGTCAAGCGAGGAGGTTGTGGTGTTTAAGTTGGTTATTATGTTTATAATTTGCCGTTCTTCGACATGATGGAAAGCACCCCATTCTGTGTTTCTCTCTGTGTTTGAGGGTGTGTTTGTTTTCGGTGGGGAGGTGTCTACATCGGAGTCTTGCTTGGTGTGGGTGAGTATTTGTGGGTTTAGCTTCTTGGCATAGTGGTCTGCTAGCGTTTGAGCCATTATTAGATTAGATAAGAAGATCTATATTGTAATATTGCATTCTCCT
The DNA here is from genome assembly GCA_033557465.1 of Ichthyophis bannanicus. Taxonomy (NCBI): domain Eukaryota; kingdom Metazoa; phylum Chordata; class Amphibia; order Gymnophiona; family Ichthyophiidae; genus Ichthyophis; species Ichthyophis bannanicus. The sequence continues at coordinate 2,224,206 of JAWIIG010000036.1, read as the reverse complement.
GAATTGAGATTAGATTAGAAGATCCATATTGTACATTGCAATTCCAGAATTGAGAATAGATTAGAAGATCCACATTGTATACTGCATTTAGTCATTGAACTAGAATTAGAGCATGGGGTCGGGAAAGTCAAAAGTGAAAACACCCCTACAGTGCATGCTTCGCAATTTTAAATCTGGGTTTGGGGAGGATTACGGGGTTCCCCTCTCCCCCTCTCGATTATCTTTTCTATGTCAGAGGGAATGGCCAGCCTTAGTTAAACTGTGGCCTCCCCAGGGGTCCACTGATCTGCCCACTGTGTTTTTAGTCCATCAAATTGTAGCAAAAGAGCACCCAGACCAGTTTCCCTATATTGATTCATAAGAACATAAGAACATAAGATATGCCATACTGGGTCAGACCAAAGGTCCATCAAGCCCAGTATTCTGTTTCCAACAGTGGCCAATCTAGGTCATATGTACCTAGCAGTTTCCCCAAGAGACACAAGTTCCACAATGCTTGTACTGGATCAAGCATTGATATCTTCGGTCACTTCTTAATAATGGTTTATGGACCTTTCCTCCAGGAACTTGTCCAAACCTTTTTTAAACCCAGCTACACTAACAGCCTTTACTACATCCTCCGGTAACAAATTCCAGAGTTTGATTACATGTTGAGTGAAAAAATATTTTCTTTTATTAGTCTTAAATAGTTTACTCTGTAGCTTCATTGCATGTCCCCTAGTCTTTCTATATTCTGATAAGGTAAATAATCGATCTACGTTTACCCGTTCCACTCCGTTCATTAATTTATAGACTTCTATCATATCTCCCCTCAGCCGTCTCTTTTCCAGCCCTAACCTTTTTAGCCTCTCTTCATAGGAGTATCCTTCCATCCCCTTTACCATTTTGGTGGCTCTTCTCTGTACCTTTTCTAAAATCGCTATATCCTTTTTAAGATACGGCGACCAGAATTGCACACAATATTCAAGGTGCGGTCTCACCATGGAACGATATAGAGGCATTATAATATCTTTTGTTTTATTTTCCATTCCTTTCCTTATCACACCTAGCATTCTATTTGCTCTCTTGGCCGCCGCTGCACACTGGGCCGAGGGTTTTAACATGGTATCCACAATGACGCCTAAATCTTTTTCCTGGATGGTGGTTCCTAATGTGGAACCTTGCATCGTGTAACCATAGTTTGGGTTGTTCTTCCCTAGGTGCATAACCTTGCACTTGTCCACATTAAATTTCATCTGCCATTTTGATGCCCAGTCTTCCAATTTATCAAGATCCTCTTGCAATTTTTCACAATCCTCTTGGGTTTTAACAACTTTAAATAGTTTTGTGTCATCTGCAAATTTGATAACCTCACTCGTTATTCCTCTTTCCAGGTCATTTATGAATATGTCAAAAAGCAGCGGACCCAGCACAGATCCCTGGCATATGGCCATATGCCAGCTCAGGCCAAAATGACTCTAGTGCTGCCACGAGGATCAGTGTAGAATAATGGCGGCCATCGGTCGCCAAAAGGGACGGACGCCCGCCCCTATCTACCAGGGGCGGGACTCTCCAGATATTCCTCCACGCCCCCTCCCTCTGCTTCAACCCCATGTCCCATCCGCACCACTGCAGGATCCGCCCATAGCTGAAGGGTCAGGAAGACCTCCTCTTGGGGTGGGTGATGCCAGATTTAGGGAAGATTCTGCGGATTCCAGCCCCTCATCTTCAGATTTCCCTCCCACATCCTCCACCCCTCCCACTCCTGGTACCACCTCCAGTGCCACCATCTCCTTCCCTGAAAACACACAGGCTGAGCTTGGATCGTCCACCCCGGTGGCCCACCGCCTGCGGTCACATGATCTCCAAATGCCACTACGACAAGTACAGGGGCTCCCGTAACTTGATGCTGCTGGGCGTGTGGCAGTGGGACCATCCAGCCTGATTTATGTCCCTTTCTCCACCACGGACCTGTTGAACTGGAAAACCCACTATGCCTCCTATACTGAAAAGCCCCAAGAATTGACAGATCTTATGACCAGTATTATGCAAACACACCAGCCTACCTGGTCGGACACTAGACAATTGCTTTCCACTTTATTCAGTACAGAAGAACGGGCGCGCATTGTACGGGCCACCCTCGCGGGGCTGGAGGAGCATCCTGCCCGTGAGGGAGTTATAGATCCACAGCAGCAGGCAACGGTAGATTTCCCGAATGAAGACCCCCGCTGGGACCCGAATGACCCTGTTGGAGCACTGGCTCTCACTCGCTTCCGAACTGCGCTCCTTGAGGGCCTTAAGAAGGGGGGACAGCGAGCTACGAATATCAGTAAGATCGCGGAAGTTCTCCAGCTTCCTGATGAGAGCCCGGTGGCGTTTTACGAGCGTCTGACTGAAGCATACCGACTGTACACCCCCTACGATCCAGCAGCTCCAGAGAATCTTCGTATGGTGAATACGGCCTTTGTGGCACAAGCACAGAGTGATATACGGCGGAAGCTGCAGAAACTGGAAGGGTTTGCGGGCATGAATGCAGCACAATTGATGGAAGTAGCACAAAAAATATATGTAAATCGTGACCAGGAGCAGAAGCGAGAGTCAGAGCGTCGGATGAAGAAGAAGGCAGACTTCCTAGCAGCTGCCCTAGCCGAGCGACCACCAGTTCCAGCCTGGGCCAGAGGAGAAAATAGGGGACGAGGACGAGGCCGCGGATACGGGGGGCCGAAGTTTCCCTTAGGCCCCAATCAATGCGCCTACTGCAAAGAGGAGGGACATTGGAAGAATGAGTGTCCAAATCATAACACAAGGCGAGGGAGATATCCATCCACAAGGGGTGTAAGGGCACCCGTACGAACTACACGGGAGCAAGACCAGCATGATGCTGTCCCGCCTCCACCAGGACCAGCCATCGAAGGTCTTGCAACTATGGAACATTATGACTCAGATGGCTACTAGGCCAGACCGGGCTCCAAGTTTCTTTTGGGTCCCCAGGAGCCTAAGGTCAACATGAATTTAGGGAACCGGAAAATGCAATTCATGGTCGATACCGGAGCAACACACTCAGTGGTCACCCAACAAGTGGCCCCGATCTCCTCCCAATCAGTAACTATTGTGGGAGCCATGGGGGAGAGGGCCCAGAGACCTTTTCTGCAAAACCGCACGTGCCAGTTGGGGGGACGGACCATCACTCACCAGTTCCTGTATATGCCTGAATGTCCTATACCCCTGCTGGGTCGGGATGTTCTGGCAAAACTCCAGGCCCAAATCTCATTCGGGCCTGAGGGCCAGGCTGAGCTCGAAATACCCAGCCTGGGCCCAGCAGTTTTGGTACTGTCCATACCCCGAGAAGAATGGCGGTTATATGAGAACAGGCCCAAATCTGATATGGCTACCCTGGATACGTGGAAATCAGTGCCCCCTGGAGTATGGGCTGAAGGAAACCCCCCCGGAATGGCCATCAACATCCCTCCCGTATGCATTGAAATGAAGCCGGGAGTTTCCCCGGTACATGTGCGACAATACCCGCTGCCACGGGCAGCTGTGGAAGGAATTCATCATCATCTGGTGCAGCTACTACAGCATGGTATCCTGCGGCCCTGCCAATCGGCATGGAACACTCCTTTGCTGCCAGTCCGAAAACCTGGAACCACCGACTACCGACCTGTTCAGGATCTCCGTCGTGTCAATGAGGCCACTGTGACTCTGCATCCAGTAGTACCAAACCCTTATACACTGTTGGGCCTCATCCCGGCGACTGCTTCTCACTTCTCAGTACTGGACCTAAAAGATGCCTTCTTTTGTATACGCCTGGCTACTGCGAGCCAGCACCTGTTTGCTTTCGAGAAAGAGGACCCTGCTACTGGCAGAAAGTCCCAAGTTACCTTGACTCGCTTACCACAGGGATTCAAGAATTCCCCTACCATTTTCAGCACAGCATTGGCCCAAGATCTTGCTAGTTTCCCCCCAGGGGAGCCCGGCAGACGAGTACTTCTGCAGTAAGTCGATGACCTGCTAATCGCTACTGACTCTGAGGCTGAATGTATACTGGCAACCACTGTTCCCTCTAAACTGTGCGCGTGTGCGCGCGCACACACACCTCACCGAGCGAGCGTACATACTTTACAACAGAGCGCACAAAAATTACGGTTCTGATTCTGATAGAAAACAACAAAGACATCTTAAAATTTAAAAGTTGTGATTGTAATTACTAGAAATTTTCCACTTCATTTAGTAATCGTCTATTTTCATTTAATTTGATTAAAATCAATGTGGTGTACATACTGTATTCTGACATGTAGTCAAATTTTAAAGTATATAACTCCGAGTGTCGTTATGTGGCGCACAAAAATGTAACCTTCCTTCAAAAGCTGCACAGCTGATATTTTATGCGCACCCAGCCTACAGAAAATTAGAGGGAACATTGCTGGCAACCACAGAGCTTCTCCAACTTTTGTACGATGCGTGTTACCGAGCTTCAAGAAAAAAAGGCTCAGTTATGCCAGTTGGAAGTGAAGTATCTGGGATTCCATCTGTCGAAAGGAAGCCGACGGTTGGGGAGCGAGAGGAAGGAAGCAGTGTGCCGGATCCCAGTGCCAACAACCCGCAAGCAAGTACGCGCCTTTCTCGGGGCCGCTGGGTACTGTCGTATCTGGATTCCCAACTTCGCAAAGATTGCAAAGCCCCTCTATGAGTCTACAAAGGGCCCAGAGAAGAGCCCCCTTGAATGGGGTCGTGACCAACAGGAGGCCTTCGAACATTTGAAAAGGGCATTACTGTCATCACCAGCCCTAGGCCTTCCGGATGTTACCAAGCCTTTCACCCTCTATGTACATGAAGCAGCAGGAACAGCTTTGGGGGTCTTGACCCAACAACTGGGGTCTTGGCCGCGACCAGTTGCCTACCTGTCTAAACTGCTGGATCCAGTGGCCAAGGGATGGCCACCTTGCCTGAGAGCAATAGCAGCAACAGCCTTGTTGGTGGAGGAGTCTGATAAACTGTCCATGGGCCAAGGCCTTCTAGTCACCATCCCACATTCAGTCCAAACATTGCTAGAGCATAAAGGAAGTCACTGGTTCACCAGCTCCCGGATGTTGAAATACCAGAGCATGTTATGGGGAAATCCCAGAGTGCAGATAACTACCAGCCAAGCCTTAAACCCTGCTACATTATGCACTGCAGAGGCCACCAGAAAGGGAACAGTGAGATAGCCAAGGGAAATAGACGGGCTGATGTAGAAGCCCGGCGGGTCACAACCACATCCTTGTCCCAGTCCTTCCCAGAGGGCTCCCAGAATCTACAAGCCCCACTGTTTCCGGTCCCACTAAGCCAATGGGCCAAGAGGTACACTACACGAGAACTAGATTTCTTCTGTCAGGAGGAGGGTGGGGTGTTACACACAGATGGTTGGATAAGGTTACCTAGAACAGAGACAGCTCCAGTGATAGTCATCCCAGACAGCCTTGCCCCAGCATTCCTATCATCCTTTCATCAGGCCACTCATATGGGCAAGACAGCAATGGAAACTACCCTCCGCCCATATTTCTTTATTTCCTGCTTATCCTCGTTGGCAGCTGCAATTGTTAGACACTGCACCACATGTGCAAAACAATGCCCGTCAAGGTCCAAGCCAACCCCCAGGGGTCCAGTCTTATGGGGTCACCCCTATGGGAAACATGCAGGTTGACTTTTCAGAAATGCCCCAAGCAAATGGGTACCGGTATCTGCTAGTATTAGTCTGTACTTTCACGGGGTGGGTGGAGGCCTTCCCAGTCCGCACAGAAAAAGCCAGAGAAGTGACAAAGGTGCTGCTGCATCAAATCATTCCCCGTTTTGGGCTTCCAGTAGTAGTGGGATCGGTAATGGACCTGCATTTGTGGCCCAAGTGGTACAGCAAGTAGCCAAGACCTTGCAGATCGATTGGAAGCTACACACAGCTTACCGTCCGCAGAGCTCGGGGAAAGTAGAACGCATGAATCGCACCATAAAGAGCCAGTTAGCAAAACTGTGTCAGGAAACCTCATTGAAGTGGCCCCAATTGCTCCCTATAGCTCTGCTCCGCATACGGTCAGCCCCACGAAAGGGTATCGGTGTTTCCCCCTTTGAAGCTGTGTATGGTCGCCCTGCACCCCTCATACAGGGCGTCCATGGAGATTTAATACAGATAGGTTCAGAAATAACCCGGCAGGAACTGTCGGCTCTCAGTTCTGTATTGTAGAAATTGCACCAGTGGATCCAGGAGCGACTCCCCATCAACCTGACTGAAGCGCTCCATACGCACCAGCCTGGTTCCCAAGTGTTGGTCAAGGAGTGGAAGAAAGATCCATTGACCCCCCAGTGGCGAGGCCCGTATACCGTTCTGCTGACCACCCCTACGGCTGTCAAGGTGGCTGAAGTCGCTCTGTGGATCCATCACTCTCGTGTCAAGGCCGCTGCACCAGAAGTTGTTCCAGCCTGGACCTCAGTCCCGATTCCAGATCAACCCCTGCATTTGAAACTGAAGAGGGACCCTTATGCCCAGTAAGGGGTTCTAACAGACTGCCGACGAACTCTGGACCACCGGAGAGACTGATCTATGAGACACCCTTCCCAGAACCGGGATCAGAATGAGGAACGGTGCCTTAGCCTTACTCCTATCCTTGACATGGACCTGCTTTCAAACAAGTGCAGAGACTACCAACACAGCAGTATTACTTACCCAAACTGCTCTGAACATGACAGACTTTTGTATACGTAACTCTCTACAAACCGGGGTGTTTCTGTCAACCTCTCTCATTGCTGTACCGTCTAGTCTATGTGAAATGCAGAACTTCACTATGCTTGCTAATCTGAACTGTAAACAACCTGGAATATATTTTTCTACATTTTTTTACCATATTGGGGTTACCCGACCAACTTCTACACATTTCAACCAAGTGCCTTTTTCCTTACAGGTAGTTTCCACCCTAAATGCTACTGATTGTTTCTTTTTTGTCAACGCCAAGAGGGAAGGGTTCAATGTATCAAATACTGTGTTATCATGCAGCTCTGTTACGAAAGTATCCTATTCACATTCAGAAATGTATCTTCCCTTAGGCTGTTTTTTAGTATGTGGTAGAATGACATATACTTATGTCCCCGCAAATGCCACCGGTGGTCCGTGCACTTTTGCTAGGCTTACAACTGCTGCCTTCGTCCGTCCCCCCAGATATCCCCGCTCTGCCCCCATGTTCTCGACCTGCAACTCAAACGTAGAGCCTTACAGTGATGAGACAGCCCTTGGGCTGTCACTGTCAATCGTTGGGACACCTGGGTTAGCCCTACACAACTCCATGGAGATAAGCCGACTCGCTTGTTCTCTAGCAAAAACCCTTAACCTCACCTCAACCATACTAGCTTCCATAAATCACGAGCTGTCCGACCTACGTACAGCGATCCTACAGAATAGAATGACCATTGATTTCCTGTTGTTACGCCTCAACCATGGGTGTGAGGAATTCGAAGGAATGTGTTGTTTTAACCTCACTGATGAAAGTGTGTCCATTGAACGCTCAATCCAAGACCTACGTGACTTAGCGAAACAAATCTCGGACCCGTCCATGGGACTCGGGATGGGGTGGTTCGTCAAATTGTTTGGTTGGTTGGGGGGCCTTAAAACCCTAGCTATAGGAGTTTTCCTTCTCTTCCTAGTATGTGCCCTCTTACCATGTTGTATCCCCATTCTTCACCGCTTCATTACCACCACCCTTGACACCCTGGTAGAACGCAAGGCTGCTACCACTGTCATGGCCCTGACCCAATACACCCCTCTGCGGCTTGCCTCCGGTAATACTGCCCTCTACCGCCCCTAGCGGTTGAGGTCTCACTTAAAAAGGGGGGGAGTGAGGCAGCCATAAGGTTTAGCTGTGAGTAACCCTTCCCCCAAGCCATGAGGTTCTTACATAAGTGATCAGCTTGCTAAGAGAAGACATAAAGATTTCAGTAGGCACCTTTCCCCCACTCCAGGTCTGAGCACAATATCCCTTGCCCAGAAATCAGCAGACCAGAGCATACCGGTTTGGACAGGTCACCCAGGCACCTTCCCCAGGGGCTGCTGATTGGTAGACAGAAAATACCTGAGACGAATGAGATTGTAGAATGAGTTTAAAAATGTACTGTATATAAGACAATGTAGGACGTCCTTCGGGGCTCAGATTTTTTGTGGAGACTGCCGGTTCTCTGTCTGGGCCTGTGCGCACATTAAAAGATCCTGTTTGCATTCCAGCCTGTCTGTGTGTTTCCTTCTGTGGGTGAGTGAGAGAATTAGAGCATTTTCAGCTGCTTGGCTGCAACATTGTAATGTTTTTTTCTATGCCCTTGATTAGTGTGTCTAAAAGTGAGGTAAGGAGGGATTCTGTGCTGTGGTGGGGCTTGAAACCATGCTGATGCTTATCCAGGGGAGTGTGGGAATCTATGAAGTCTTGCATCTTTAGCTGCACTGCTTTTTCAATGATTTTGGCAAGAGAAGGGTTGCTGGAGACAGGTCTATAAGAGAACAGTGCAAGTGGGTCAGCTGTAGGGCTTTTTAAAAGGTGTCTGATTGAAGCGTGCTTAAGGGTAGTTGGCATGTAACCCAAGAATAAGGATGTATGAGCAATGCCTAGGATGGTTGGTGAGTACTCTTTCTTGGACATTTTGATCCAGGAGAAGGAGCAGAGGTCAAGAGGAGAAGTGGTGCATTTGAGGTTTGTGATGTCTTCAACTTGGGATAGGCAGAGCGAGCTGAAAGAGGACCAGGTACGGGTGCTTGCATTGGATGTTTCAGTGGGAGTCAGGAGTTAGTGGGCCTGATTAGCCTGTGAAAGAACTGAGAGCAGCTGAGGCCTGCATAAAAGGCTTCAGAGCCCTGCACTGTTGAGGCATTCCTAACAGGGGCTATACATTTCAAACAAAGGTAAGAATTTGTGTTTTTTTAATTGTTCAATATGTTTATTGAGAGATTTAAATTAATTCAATCATAAACAAAACAGGTAATACATCAAGAAATCACAAAAGACAAATAATCTAACAAATCAGAAAAATCACTGTATTAGTCCACATCATGATGAGGGCGAATCCCATATCTTAAAATATCAAATAATAAACAGAAAATCAAGAAGCAAAGAATTTACCTCCATAAAATAACGGGATACACCAAAAATAGGAGCAAAACACAATCCTACTTCCCTTTCCAGTAAAAAGGTTTCCAATTGAGTAACCTCAGAAAAAAACATATGTACATCCTTGAAAGGTAGTAATACATTTACATGGAAATCTAAGAAAAAACATAGCACCTAACTCAAGTACCCTAGGTTTTTAAAGCCAAAAAGCCTTTCCTATGGGCCTGAGTAGGCTTAGAAACATCTGGAAATACATGTAATTTATAGCTCTCTGACTGGGAGCTCTTAAAAGGGTTTTGGTACATTTTTAAAACAAAGTTACATTCTTTTTGGTGCTTTAGTTTAAAAGGAAAAATATTTTCTTTAGTGGGGTAGGTTTAAAACTTTGCATTAGTAACTTTCTCAGCTCTTTGGAGCTACTGACACCTAACCAGGAGTTAGTTCCCTCCCTACCCCCCAGCTCCCACACCGCTAGTGAGCGGTCTTGCTTTATAGGGCACCTCCCCAATTAAGAAAACACAGGGACTTGGAACAGCACAATTGAATATAATTAAAGAGATTTAACTGCTTTTTCTCTGAAAGGACAGCTGGGAAACTGGCTGGTACTTTGCTAGATCTCTCTCTTTTGCTTTAACAAATACCTAAGCTCCACAAACAGAACAATGGCTGGGAAAAATCGTATCACTAAAGCTGTTGCCCTTGTTACAGCTTCTGCCTCTGTCAAGACAGAGGTCCCAATGCCAGCTGAAGGATCAGTTCCATGTGCAGGGTGCCTGCATGCTGAAGCTCTCAGGAAACAAGTGGAGGAACTCAGAGAGGAGGTGATGAGACTGAGGAGCATTCGAGACAGTGAGAAGTATATTGATGGGATGCTTCTTGCAACAACCAAGCTCTCACAGAGGAGAAGATGGGTGCCTACAGAATGACGAAGGTTGGACACAAGTCACCGGGGCCTGCAGAATCACCAATCCAACTTCTCAAGCCCTTGAAATGAAGAACCATTATGCAGCCCTGGATGTGGAGGAGAAAGCATCCCTGGAAAGGGAAGAACCAGAGCTCAAGTACCCCAAAGTTGCAGAATCAGTGACCACAAGGAAGCGAAGGGTAGTGGTGGTTGGTGACTCTCTTCTGAGGGGTACTGAGGCATCCATCTGCTGACCAGACTTGATGTCCAGAGAGGTATGCTGTCTGCCTGGTGCCAAAATCCAAGATGTTACAGAGGAGTTTGCCGAGACTCATCAAGCCAACTGACTATTCCCAAATGTTGCTAATCCATGTCGGCACAAATGATACTACCAGGTATCCCTCTGAGCATATCAAAAGTGACTTCATGGTTCTGGGACAGAGGGTGAAGCAGATAGGTGCACAGATGGTGTTCTCTTCAATCCTCCCTGTTGAGGGTAAAGGCCGAGGCAGACAAGCTCGCATCCTGGAGATGAATGCATGGCTGCGTGGATGATGTCATTGAGAGCGTTTTTGTTTTCTGGACCATGGGATGCTGTTCCAAAGGTTCCATAGATGGCGTCCATCTGTCCAAGAAAGGTCAGCACGTCTTCAGTAGTAGACTGGCTAATCTACTGAAGAGGGCTTTAAACTAGATTCATTGGGGATGGGTGAAGAAAGCCCCCAGGTAAGTGAAAGCCCCCAGGTAAGTGAAACATTAAATATCTTTATGGAAAGCAGTGTGTATAAATGCCCATAGCATGGGAAATAAGATCCCTGATGTTGAAGCTTTGGTGGGAGTGGCTGATTTGGATTTAGTGGCAGTTACAGAAAGATAGTTTACAGAAAACCATGACTGGGATGTAACCATACCAGGCTATACTTTATTCAGAAAGGACAGGGTAGGAAGAAGGGGAGGAGGAGTGGCACTATATTTAAAAAATAATATTAAAGCTTTGGAATTACAGAGCTTAAAAGGGAGAGGTGAGGCACTGTGGGTTAAACTAGAAAGAGGGAAAGAGAAATCTATTTGCATTGGCGTGATATATAGACCTCCCTCACAAGAGGAAGAGGTGGACAGAGAGTTAATTGAAGACATGCGCAGCATTGCTAGGGATGGGGAAGTGCTACTGATAGGGGATTTCAATATGCCAGATGTTGATTGGCACATTCTTGCTGTAGTATCATCTAGAAGTAAGGAGATCCTGGATTCTCTACAGGGAGAACAATTCAGGCAATTCGTAACAGACCCCAAACGTGAAGGGGCCATACTAGACTTGGTGCTTACCAATGGTGAAAGTGTTTCTGATGTTATAGTGGGAGATCATTTTGCATCCAGTGATCACCAGATGGTGTGGTTCAGTATTAGGACTAGAGTTGTTAGAATCCATTCAAAAGCGAGGGTCTTAGACTTTAGGAAAACTAATTTTTCCAAGATGGGCCAATACCTCAGGGAAGTTGTTAGCGGGATGGAAACAGCTGGGGGATGTGGAGAAACAGTGGGCAAAACTGAAAGGGGATATTTTAAGGGCAACCAACCTTTTTGTTAAAATGGTAAATAAAGGTAAAAGGAAAAGGAGACCGCTATGGCTTTCAAAAGAAGTAGCTGAAAAGGTGAAGAAAAAGAGGGAGGCCTTCATGAAATACAAGAGATCACAGAGAGAGGAAGACAGGCATCTATATTTGGAAAACTTAGATAAGCTAGCAAAGTAGTCAGGAAAGCAAAGATGCTAAAAGAGAAGGAAATAGCCAATGCAATAAAATGGGACAATAAGACATTTTTCAGATATGTTAGTGAGAAGAGGAAGGGCAAAAGTGGTATTGTCAGACTCAAGGGTGAAGGGGAGGAATATGTAGAAGCTGATGAGGATAAAGCGGAATTGCTTAACAAATATTTCTGTTCTGTGTTCACAGATGAAGAACCAGGAGCAGAACCTCAGAAAACACCCACAAACAGGAACAGAAGCGAGGGGCATCTTGAAGATTTTTCAGAAGGCTGTGTTCGTGAGAAACTAGCTAAACTTAAAGTAGACAAAACGATGTGACCGGATGGGATACATTCTAGAATACTGAGGGAACTTGGTGACATTCTAGCAGCTCCACTGACTGACCTTTTCAATGCCTCGTTGGAGTTCAAAGTGGTGCCAAAGGAATGGAGAGAGGCTCATGTGGTGCCTTTACACAATAGCAGAAGTAAGGATGTGGTTGAAAACTACAGGCCAGTTAATTTAACTTCGGTGGTGAGTAAATTATTGGAAATGCTGCTGGAAGAGAAAATAGTGAGGCTTCTGGAGTCCAGCGGATTACAGGATCCGAGGCAACATGGATTCACAAGAGGCAGGTCTTGTCAGACAAATCTGATTGATTTCTTTGACTGGGTGACCAAGGAGTTGGACCGAGGGAGAGCCCTAGATGTGGTGTATTTAGGTTTCAGTAAAGCTTTTGACACTGTTCCTCACAGGTGACTTATAAACAAACTGAGCACCCTAGGGATGGACCCTAAAGTTACTGCTTGGGTTAGAAATTAGTTGAGTGGGAGACGACAAAGAGTACAGGTAAATGGAGCTCACTTTGAGGAGAAGGAAGTTACCAGTGGTGTGCCCCAGTGATCTGTCCTTGGTCCGATTCTTTTTAACATCTTTGTTAGTGATATTGCGGAAGGGTTATTGGGTAAGGTTTGCCTCTTTGTGGATGATACCAAAATCTGCAATAGAGTAGACACACAGGAAGGTGTAGATAACATGAGGAGGGATATAGCTAAGCTTGAAGAATGGTCTAGAATTTGGCAGCTGAGATTTAATGTTAAAAAATGCAAGGTCATGCATTTGGGCTGCAGCAATCCAAGGGAGCAATATAGTATAAGGGGTGAAGTACTTTTGTCCACTAAAGAAGAGCGGGACCTAGGCGTGGTTGTGTCTGATGATCTTAAAGTAGCTAAACAGGTAGAAAAGGCAACAGCAAAAGCTAGAAGGATGCTTGGGTGCATACGGAGAGGAATGGCTAGCAGAAAAATGGAAGTGATAGTGCCTCTGTATAAATCTTTTGTACAACCTCTTTTGGAGTATTGTGTGCAAGTCTGGAGACCGCACCTTCAAAAGGATATAAACAGGATGGAGTCAGTACAGAGGGTGGCTATTAAATTGTTAGTGGTCTTCATTATAAAGCATATGAGGACAGACTTAAGGATCTTAATATGTACACCTTAGAGGAAAGGCAGGATAGAGGTGATATGATTGATAAGTTTAAATACCTCCATGGCATAAATGCACAGGGGGAGAGCCTCTTTCGATTGAAAGCAAGTTCTGCTTTGAGGGGACATGGGATGAGGTGAAAGGGATAGATTCAGGAGTGATATGCGGAAATATTTCTTTACAGAAAGAGTAATAGATCTGTGGAATAGTCTCCCAGTGGAGGTGATAGAGATGAGGACAGTATCTGAATTCAAAAAGCATGGGACAAACACAGAGGATCTCTAAAGGAAAAAAGGGGACTGTTGTAGTTGTTGATATGGAAGGATAGGCCATGTGGTCTTTTTCTGTCATCATTTTTCTATGTTTCTAAGTACTAGCGGGGGAAGATTGCTCAGACTGGAGAAATTATGCCATGTTGACTGGGGAAAGGGTGGCATCCAATTTGGTTGTGATGGGGTTCTCAAAGCTGCAATGCTATGTTGAAGAGTTCTCTAGGTTTGTTGTCTTAATGTTTCTTCTTCTACATGAGGGTAAGCGAGTAGTACTCTGCTTGGGCAGAGATGTATGTAGAGTGCGTAAGTGAATCCTTGTGATGCCTCCACTTATGTTCCAGTCATCTAAGCTTGTATTTGAGAGCCTGGAGTTCAGGGGTGAACTATGGAGCGTAGTTGGATCTTGGAACCCTAGCTGTACCGTTGGTTGTGGTGGCATACGAGAAAATGCGATAGTTCTGTTCAGCTTTTAAGGAGTCAATGTTTGGATTGTTATAGTAAATAGTTAGGACAGAAGAGATGAAGGTATCTCTGTTGTAGGTTTGAAACTTGCATGGGTGTGATGAGGAGGTGTGTTGGGTATAGGAATTGGGGAGGTTTGGTAAGAAAAAGGTGAGCAGATTATGATCAGACGAGGGCACTGGTGTATTTTATATCTTGGAGGTTAGGTGCTGGTGTGGCCATGTGTTTGGGGTGAAGATTAAGGCGAGGGTTTCTTCTTTGAAGTGAGTTGATTGTGAGATTATTTGCTTGAGTTGGAGCTTCCATTGCTTGTAGGAAAAGTGAGAAGAGTTTGCTGGGTAAGGAGGGTAAGTTGATGTCACCAAGAAGGATGAACCATTTGTTTTTGTGATTGTTTGAGCAAGAGTCTTTGATAATAGGGGAGAGGTCGTAGGTATGTGCTGTTGGGGATTTGTAAGTGAGCCAGATTGACAGGTGGTTGTCGGAGATGGTAATGAGGTCGAGATCACTGGAAGAGCTAGAGTTGATGGTTTTGAATTGGAGTTCCTACTTGGCAATTATGAGTACACCTCCACCTTTTTTGGATGCCCTAGGGTGGTTGAAGAGTTGGTAAGATGGGAGGGCCAGTTGGTTAAGAAGGACTCTATTGCATTCATCTAGCAATGATTCTGTGATGCATAATATGTCAGGGCAGCTTTCCTTAATGTAGTCAACCAGGATGGGGATGTTGTTGCAGATCGAGCGTATGTTAATGACAGCACATTTGCATGGTTGAGTGGAAGGTGTATGATTGGGGTTGGACAGGCTGGTATGGATGGGAACTGGCTGGATGTTAATTAGGCTATAGGTGTTTCCACTTCTCGTGTTGGGGAAGAGGGGCTGAAGTCTGTTGTGGTGAATGGTGTATGATGGGAATGAGGGAAGGAGTGGTGAGAGCAGAAGTGTGTATTTATGTGTGTAGGATAAGGATGAGGTTGCCACGGTGTGCAAGGAGCCTAGGAATGTTGGTGAGAGTGAGAAAATGGACAGAAACCAGATTGAAGTGGATTAAGGAGGGCATGAGAGGAGAGAAATTCGAGACAGCAGCGGAGAACTTCACGTTCAAGAATTTTGCAAATGAATGGGAGAAGGGAGATGGGTCAAGAAGGATAAGTAAGGTCAAGTGAAGGGTTTTTTGAGGAGAGGAGTGATTATAGCATGCTTGAAGACTGCAGGGAAGATAAGAACTTAAGAACATAAGATATGCCATACTGGGTCAGACCAAGGTCCATCGAGCCCAGAATCCTGTTTCCAACAGTGGCCAATCGAGGTCATACGTACTGTCGTGGGGAGGCCCCCTACGCCTATGGGCAATCCACGGCAAAGATTATTTTTAGAGAGCCACAGGGAACGTAAGGTTCATCGACGTAGGAAAATGTCCTCACCAATTCCGGCTGCCTAAAAGAACTTAGTAACAAGACCAAGTGGAGGGAATTAAGGCTTTTATTCCCCGTCAATGCAAGGGTTCAAAAATAAGAGATGGATAATGAAACAGAAAGTCCTTTGCTTCAAAGGTACCAGTATTCAAAACAGGTGCTTAATTGTTACACTTCACAATTAATGCAGAGGTTAGGTAACAGGAATGCAGTTCATTCCAAAAGCATAAACATTTTATAAACTCTTCTATTTTACTCAGAGACTACAGACTCTTGACATGAGGCTGGTGGAGATAAAATGCATTAATACAGTTTCTCTATCTCCATGCATTCTTCCTCACTAGAATCATCAGGGGAATAAACACTGTCCCTGTCTGACTCGGGTCGGTGTGCTATGCCTCGGGGGCCTTGTCTCCAATAACAGTCTGTTCTCAGGGCTTTAGGGATTTTATTAAACCAGTCTGGTTTCTCCTTCTTTGTAGAGTGAGGACTGGTTTTAGGCTTCAAGCATTCAATAGCATCAAGCATTCAATAGCATCAATAAAAGTTTCATACCTGGAACTTTGCTGGCTTGACTCCACAGAGTTTTTCCTTTCAGCAACTTTCCTGTTGTAGCAATTTCTCTGCCTGTCAGCATTAGGCAGGGCTGTGCTTCTTGGCAGTTTGGTGAAACCTGGTATGGATTCTCTTTTCTCCCTTGGTAAGAACTCAGGTTTATTATAAAATGCCTTTCCTTTCTTGCTTGGTAAAACTGGGTAATTATTTCTCAGAGACTGTAAGCTTCTCTCCAAACCATTCCCTTTGGCTTCTTGCTCAGGTCTCTCTCTTCTTGAGTCAGGAACGCTGTGAGAACAGGGCGTGGCAGAGCCTCTCACTTCAGAGCTGGCTCTAACAAACTTTCTTGGAACAGCTGCACAGTCAGCCTGGCCCTTCTGGATTTCACCCTTGTGAACCCTGTACCTGTGGGCTTGCTCCCCTAGGATTTCTGCACTGTTCCTTCTCAGGTCCTTCTCTTTCTCCTCTTTCTCTTTCCTTGGTGAAGTCGTGCTCCCCTGTGTAGCCGTGCTTCTCTCCTCTGATGCAGCTGTGCATCTCTTCCTTGAGGCAGCCGGGCACTCCTTCCTTAAGGCAGCTGGACAACTCTGTGTAGCCGTGCACCCTTTCCTTACTGCAGCTGGACACCTCTGTGTAGCCGTGCACCCTTTGCAAGCATTCAGCTCTGGCTTATAAGGAAATCTTTCCTGCCTGACTTCTGGGTTCATTTCCAGGTGCAAGTCATTAGGCTTCTCAAGCTCATTAGCTCCTGAATGTTCCTTCCTGCTCCCTCTAGCTGTGCCTGGAGGTAATTGCACATCTAGATTCTTAAAAGAAACATGATTTCTTTTCAAGCTTTCAACTTTATCAATACCCACATCATGACAGTACCTAGCAGTTTCCCCAAAAGACACAGGTTCCACAATGCTTGTATTGGGTGTCGTGGGTAGCGCCTCCTACGCTTAGGGCGATCCACGGCAAAGATTATTTAGAGACCCTCAGGGAAAGTAAGGTTCATCGACGTAGCCAAATGTCCTCACCAATTCCGGCTGCCTAAAAGAACTTAGCAACAAAACCAAGTGGAGGGAATTAAGGCTTTTATTCCCCGTCAATGCAAGGGTTCAAATTAAGAGATGAATAATGAAACAGAAAGTCCTTTCTTGCAAAAGGTCACCAGTATTCAAGACATGTGCCTAATTGTTACACGTCACAATTAAGGCAGAAGTCAGAAAACAGGAATTCAGTTCATTCCAAAACCATCAACATTTTCATAGACTCTTCTATTTTATTCAGTTACTACAGACTCTTGATATAAGGCTGTGCACAAGTCACACTCCATCTGCTCTGGTGGTGATAGGGAAACTGTGTCAATGCATTCTGTCTCCAAGCATTCTTCCTCACTAAAATCACCAGGGGAACAAACACTGTCCCTGTCTGACTCGTGTTGGTGTGCTATGCCTCTGGGGCCTTGTCTCCAATAAGGGTCTGTTCTCAGGGCTTTAGGGATTTTACTAAACCAGTCTGGTTTCTCCTTCCTTGTAAAGCGAGGACTGGTTTTCCCAGGGCCTTTATGCTTCATGAATTTACTAGCATCAATAACTGTTTCATACCTGGAACTTTGCTGGCTTGACTCCACAGAGCTTTTCCTTTCAGCAACTTTCCTATTGTAGCAATGTCTCTGCCTCTCAGCATTTGGCAGGGCTGTGCCTCTTGGCAGTTTAGTAAAACCTGGTTTGGACTCTCTTTCCTCCCTTGGTAAGAACTCAGGTTTATTATAAAATGCCTTTTCTCTCTTGTTTGGTAAAACTGGGTAATTATTCCTCAGAGACTGTGAGCTTCTCACCAAACCATTCCCTTTGGCTTCTGGCTTAGCTCTCTCTCTTCTGGAGTCAGGAACACTGGAAGAACGGTGTGGCACAGCCTCTAACCTCAGAGCTGGCTCTAACAAACCTCCTTGGGAGAGCTGCACAATCAGCCTGGCCCTTCTGGATTTCACCCTTGTAAACCCTGTACCTGTGGGCTTGCTCCTCTAGGATTTCTTCACTGTTCCTTCTCAGGTCCTTCTCTTTCTCTTCCTTCTCTTTCCTTGGTGAAGCCGTGCTCCTCTTCCTCAGGGCAGCTGGACCCCGTCCTGGATCTCTAGCTCCACTTCTACTCCCACTGCACAATGCTGCTGGACTGCCTTTCCCTAAGGCAGCTGGACCTGGACCTCCCTGTGTAGCTGTGCACACCTTGCAAGCATTCAGCTCTGGCTTATAAGGAAATCCTTCCTGCCTGACTTCCGGAGTCACTTCCAGGTGCGAGTCATTAGGCTTCTCAAGCTCATTAGCTCCTGAATATTCCTTCCTGCTCCCTCTAGCTGTGCCTGAAGGTAATTGCACACCTAGCTTCTTAAAAGAAACAGGATTTCTTTTCAAACTTTCAACTTTATCAGCACCCACATCATGACATGGGTCAAGCAGTGATATCCCGGGTCCCTTTTTAATAATGGTTTATGGACCTTTCCTCCAGGAACTTGTCCAAACCCTTTTTAAACCCGGCTACACTAACAGCTTTTACTACATCCTCCGGTAATGAATTCTAGAGTTTGATTACACGTAGGGTTACCAACGTTTTCACCGAGAAAAACCTGACACCTGTGGCTCGCCATGCTCCACCCATTCTCTGCCCCTAGTCCCACCCCTGCCCCGCCCCCAGCCCCACCCACAAAAATTACCGAGGATACGTGTAGGCTAACTTCCTTGGTCATATAATAATTAAACTGGGAACCCCAAAATCCAAACATGAAATGTACAACACTGGAGAAATAAAACTATAAAGTAATTTCCTCTTGCACAAAAACGCAAAGATGTTATCAATACACACTTCCCAGACCAAACATATTCCAGTTAATAAATTCAAAATAAAAAGTATTTTTCTACCTTCTGTTTGGGCGTTTTATTTTCAGTTACAATTGCTCCAGTCACTTTCTTCTGGTTTCTTCGTGTCTTCTGCGAGCTATCCATTTGTCCTTTCTTCTCTTTTAGATGTTTTCCATTCTCTCTCTATTTCTGCTTTAACATACTGATTGTTTCCCTTTTGCTCTTTCCCCCAATTCTTTCCTTATTCCTTTATCATCCATTTAAATTTCACCCTTCCATTCTCAAGCCCCTCACTCTCCCAATACCCAGCCCATCATAGACTTTTCTTCCACACAAAATATTCTTTCCCCTCTCCATTCTCATTCCCCATCTATTCTAGTCCTCCCCCAAAATCAGTTCCCTTATAGTTCTAGACCCACCCAGCATCCACTCCCTTCTAATCCCATTCTCCCATGCCCCACATCAGCCCATTTCCAGTCCTATTCCAGCTCTTCATCAGCCCATTTCCAGTGCTAGCCCTCACATCACAGACCATTTCCAGTCCTAGCCCCCCCCATCACAGCCCATTTCCAGTCCAAGTCCCCCATCACAGCCTATTTCCAGTCCTAGGCCCCCCCCATCACATCCCATTTGCAGTCCGAGTCCCCCCGCACCATCACAGCCCATTTGCAGTCCTACCCCCCCCACCATCACAGTCCATTTGCAGTCCTAGCCCCCCTAATCACAGCCTATTTCCAGTCCAAGTTCCCCCTCCCTCCACCATAGCCCATTTCCAGTCCCCCCCCCCATAGCCCTTTTCCAGTCCACGTTCCCCCCCCCATAGCCCTTTTCCAGTCCAGGTCCCCCTCCCCATCACAACCCATTTCCAGTCCATGTCCCCCACCCCCCCCAGCCCTTTTCCAGTCCAGGTCCCCCCCCAGCCCTTTTCCAGTCCAGGTCCCCCTCCCCATCAAAACCCATTTCCAGTCCATGTCCCCCCCCTCAAATAGCCCTTTTACAGTCCAGGTCCCCTCCCATCACAGCCCATTTCTTTCCAGTCCAAGTCCCCCCCCCCCATAGCCCTTTTCCGGTCCAGGTCCCCCCCCATCACAACCCATTTCCAGTCAATTTCCCCCTCCTAGCCCTTTTCCCGTCCAGGCCCCCTCCCCCCACCACCCCCCAGGCCGTCCTTGGCCTCCCCCCCCCCCCCAAAACCGCGGCTGTCTGAGGCTTTAGAGGGAGCTGGGGAAGCCTGCGCAAGGCCCCGGCTCCCTCTGAACAGCTGCCAGCGTGAAGAGCCTTTTCCTTCACGCTGGTGGCTGTTCCTGTGAAGCCGCGAATGCTGGGAAAGGTTAAAGGGCATTGCTTTTAACCTTTCCCACCAATCGCGGCTTCACAGGAACAGCCGCCAGCGTGAAGGTAAAGGCTCTTCACGCTGGCGGCTGTACAGAGGGAGCCGGGGCCTTGCGCGGGCTTCCCCGGCTCCCTCTGAAGCCCTCCGGGTTGGGAGAAAAGCCGGTTTTTTTGCTCTGGCCGCTCCCGATCTTGCGGCCAGAGCAAAAAAAACGGCTTTTCAAGGGCCGGTTTTGCCTCTGCGCCGGCAGCTGGCCTGGCCATGGAAAAACCAGCCAGGCCGGCTGAAAACTGGCCAGTTGGCAACCCTAATTACACGTTGAGTGAAAAAATATTTTCTCTTATTAGCTTCATTGCATGACCCCTAGTCTTTCTATATTTTGATGGTGTAAACAATCGATCTACGTTTACCCGTTCCACTCCATTCATTAAATTGATAGACCTCTTTCATATCTCCCCTCAGCCGTCTTTTTTCCAGGTTGAAGAACCCTAACCTTTTTCGCCTCTCTTTATAGGGATATCCTTCTTTCCCCTTTATCATTTTGCTAGCCCTCTGTACCTTTTCAAATAATGCTATATCCTTTTTAAGACACGGCGACCAGAATTGCACACAATATTCAAGTTGCGGTTGCACCATGGAACGATACAGAGGCATTATAATATCCTTTGTTTTATTCTCCATTCCTTTCCTTATGATACCTAGCATTCTATTTGCTCTCCTGGCTGCTGCTGCACACTGGGCAGAGGGTTTCAACATGTTATCCATGATGACGTCTAAATCTTTTTCCTGGGTGGTGGTTCCTAATGTGGAACCTTGCATCATGTAACCATAGTTTGGGTTGTTCTTTCCTAGGTGCATAACTTTGCACTTGTCCACATTAAATTTCATCTGCCATTTGGATAGCCAGTTTTCCAATTTATCAAGGTCCTCTTGTAATTTTTCATAATCCTCATGGATTTTAAAAACTTTGAATAATTTTGTGTCATCTGCAAATTTGATTACCTCACTCATTATTCCCATTTCCAGGTCATTTATGAATATCGTAAAAAGCAGCAGACCCGACTTCTGGTGACGTCAGTGGACCTAATGGCGGTACGGTAAATGAGCTCTGTCGCGGAAGCCTTATGAAGGGAGATAAAAGCCCCTAAAATGAAGCGAGGCAGTGATGTAAGGAAAGGGCACTGAGTTAAATATACCCCAGTTGGAAAGCGGAAGGGCGAGAGGTCCACGATGAGCCGGAGAGGGGGGCCACGTGGTGAACGGAGCCGCTCTGGTGATCTCGCGGACATCTGGAGGGCCAGAGAGTACAGGTGACTGAGTGAGGCATACTGGGGAAGCAGAAGCAGAGAAGCCGCCGGCACAGGAAAAAGCGGCAGAGGGAGTGGAGGTGATTATATCCCCGGTGGGTGGACAGCGAAGCCGCGTGAGTGCACGGGAAAGCACGTGGCAAAAGGAGGTGGAGGCCCGAGACAATCAGGGAGAGTGATCAAGGCATCGCAGTCGACGATTAGGGAGAACAGCCGAAACAGCGGCAGAATGGGAGAGTGAGCGGAAAGAGTGGTGCAGCTACCAGGAAGACACCCACAAAGGTCAGACCAGTGAAGAGAGCTTCATGATTCAAGAGGGACAATCATCTCTCTATTACTAACAATTGTATCAAACAAAATAAAATAGGGCTTAGTCATATACAAGGCAAAATTGTCCCTGTTAGCCCACCAAACGGCTGAATGAGGTGGCAGGAAACAGCGGCACGGGCGCAACGAGGTGAGCACTCCTGACAAGGATATTGGTGGAGACAGAGGAGGTGGAGAGGAAAGTGGCCAGACAGGTAGAAGACAGAGAGAGAAGATGGAGTCACTTGTGCTGATGAATGATAATAGTATAAAAACCATCCCATAACAAACCGGACAAAGAAGGGGGATACCAAGATTAAAGAACCATAAAAATATCCAGCCACATACAGACACACATACACTACTGGGAACAGCTAACTATAATGCAAAGACACCGATAAAGTTGCGGTAAGCATACAAAGGAGGGAAGAGCAATCCGGCGGTCAGTATTGAAGAGGAGCCTGCTGGGTGAAGTAGGTGGCTGAGCCCAGAGATCGCCAACCCCTGATGACCCGAGGGGCAAGATGGACAAGAATAAAGGAGGATCATCTACAAAGAAGAAATTGGCGGAATTCAGATCCCCATATGCCACCTCGAGAGGAGGTAAGGAAGGGGAGAAGGAGGGCAAAGCATTGGCGGAGCAAGAGGCTGAACCAGCGGAGGAGACGGAGAGTTCCTGGAGCCCGAGAGTAGCGGGCATGATTAAGACGTGGTTGACTGAGCTAAAAGAAGAATTGAAAGTGGAAATTAGCAGAGTAAAAAATGAATTAAAAGAGACATTGCAATCTTTAAGACAAGATATAGCGGACCTGGGCTCCCATGTAGAGGAAGCAGAAACTCAGCTGGAACAACATGGAGAAGCTTTGGAAGATCTACAAAAAGGTTGGGAGGAGTTAAAGCGAACTCAAGAGGATTTAAAGAGAAGAAGGAGGATCTGGAAGATCGGTCAAGAAGGAGTAATATCAGAGTGAGAGGAGTGCCAGAGGACCCCAAGTACAAAAATTGTGAAGATGTCATTACAAAAGTGTTTGAAGCATTCTTACATGCGGCCGTCCTCGAAGGCAGGGGGGAAGGCGAAAGCTTACAAACTGAGAGGGCGCATAGGGGACTAGGGCCAATAAGAGACAATCGACCAAGAGATATCGTGGTGTGTCTGAGATCCTTTAAAATGAAAGAAAACCAATTGAAAGCGGCACGGAAAATGGGAGATTTTAAATGGGAAGGACATGCAGTGGAGTTGTTCTTGGATCTCTCCTTAGGCACAATGCAGCATCGGAGAGAGATGAAGGAAGTGACGGCCTACTTGAGGAGAGAAGAGGCAAGATACAGATGGCTGTATCCATTTGGCCTTTTAATTACAGCAAACGGTATCTCGCGAAAGGTTAAGACTTGCGAGGAAGCTTGGGGGTGCTCGGAGATATGGGGTTGACCAATCTGCCAAGCGGCAATAGAAACCAAGCAAGAACCAAGCAGACCACAACATCCGGGACCCCGGCAACTAATCGGAAATGGCACAGAGTACCAACTAATAGCCAGAGAGCAGCGAGACTGACCAAAAGTAGCCAAAGCATACAAGAGATGGCGCAGGACATTGACTGAGTGGATAGAACCCGGTTATCCTGGTACCAGATGAACCATCATATGAACTGCGATGTGGGACATTGATAAGAAGCTTGTAAGGGTTGTTGGGGGTAAGGGTAAGGGAGGAGGGGGAGAAAAGGGGAGGGGGAAGAAGGGTAGTCAAGTGAGGGGGCTGAGGATTAGGGGTCAACTGGGAGTGTAATGATTGGGAGCTAGAATAAGGGGGAGGAAAGGTGGGAGGGGTGATGTGGTGACTTTAGTTAAGGGGGGTTAAGAATGGTTAGCTGAGTGGGGGTAGGAAGAGAGGGGTGAACTGAGGGGGGGATGAGAGGGGAGGGGTAGACTGTAATATGAGAGTTGGGGATAGCACATGAAGAGGGGGGAGGGGGAATAGGGAGGAAGGGAAGGCTGAGGACCGATTGATAGTCATGAAATATGGAAGTCGAGTCTCCAAGCAGGGGATGAGGAAGGAGGAAGGGGGTAGGGGGGACAGGGGGAAGGGAAGGGGGAGGGAGGAAGGGGGGATGATGGGGGCAGGGGAGGGGTGGAGCAGCAAATATCCAAGGTGAGTTAAAAATTACAGCATTAAATGTCAAAGGGCTTAATTCGCCATTTAAAAGACAGAAACTGTATAAAGAAATAGCATGCCAAAAGGCATCGGTGGTACTCATACAGGAAACACACCTCACCAGGGCAACAGAATATTTGGTAAAGCCTAAAGCAGGGGTTCTCAACCCTGTCCTCGGGACCCACCTAGCCAGTCGGGTTTTCAGGATAACCACAATGAATATTGTCACACCTCATCCGCCCCAGCCGTGACTACTGGTATTGTTGGGCTTTTATGAGGGTGGTAGTTGTGCCTTGCTTCTATATATAAATCACACAGAAGAACTTTCTTTTCTTTTAGGGTTTTATTCCCCGTCCCTTGAGGTTTCTTCTTTTCCAAACAACAGAAATTAACAGCTCACTTGGCTTCAAACAAAAGATAATTATGTAACAAAAGTAGCTTCCTTCAGCTGATAACTTTAAACCAAAAGTAAATAATAAACAGCCTAACTGACTGCTTGGCTTGGAGAGAGGGAGAGAGTTGCAGCTCTGCCACTTGTATACTGGAATTTAAGGTTACCCAAATCACATTTACCTTAATGATATCTCTGGCTCTATCACAGAGAAAGAACAGTCCATCAATTCAGTATTTGTTAATACTTCAGAATTCTCATATTCCATTATTTCCTGCTCATTGGTATCTCCACTATCCACTTCCAACGTGGAATAAAAATATGGAAGGCTTGCCTCGTCAGTCAAGAAGTTTCTCTTCCTGTGAGCAGCACTGCCTCTCTGGGGAGTATCACCAAACTCTGAGTGATGTCTTTCAGAGCCCTGCCCCCGCTGGTGCCTCAATGCATAGCTCAGGTCCTGGTTTGACCTGCTAGCTGGGTAATTTTGATAGGGTCCCTGCCGGGTCTGCCCTAGCTTTCCAGGCCCAACTGTGCCTGATTGCAACCGGTGTAACGGTGTTTCCCTAGAAGCTGGGAATTCACCGTGAGAAGGGATTTCTTCAGCTTTTCTAAATAAGTGAAGCCCTCTTCTTTTAACACTTCTATAATCAGGAGAAAAGCTATTATTAGCCTCTGAATATCTGGGCTTTATATGGCTATTTCTAAGCCTCCAGGGCCCTTCCCTTTCAAATGGCAAATAGCCCTTGTATCTACTCTTTGCCCCTGTACCTGCTGTTGCAGTCTTCCTGTATTCTTCTTGCTTTCCAAACACATTCACGCTGTCAGGGTGTTGCCTTCTCCCAGAACCACACAGGTCTCTGGACTCTTTCCAACATTCACACCGGCTCCCCTGTTGCCTTACTGACTCACACTCACTGTCGTCATCTTTCTGATGGCAGCTCCAGGCTTCCCATGGCTTTAACCGTATCTGTTGCTGCTGCCTTTCAGCTTGTGACCTCTGCTGCTTTAATTCCTCTCTCAGGGATTCTCTCCTCGGCTCATCTCTCCAGGATTCCCTCCTTGACTCCTCTCTCCAGGATTCCCCATCTCCAAATGTTTGGTAGTCTGTTTTATCTGCGTATTTCCTGACTCCACCTTCCCTCAGGTGCATTCTATTAGGTAAAGCAGACTCCCTTGCTTTGCTCTCTGGGTGTGTCTTTCTGGGCTCTGTGCACGTGTGCTTAGGTTGTCCCTGGCAACTAATAAACATTCTCCTGTTTATTCTGTCACTTTCACCGTGATCATTCACACTGCTCTGCACCTTCTCAGGCTGCCCTAGGTCCACCCTGTGACACATTCCCCCCCTTAAAACATTACTTGCTGCCGCAGTTTCAGGTGGACAGCAAGTAATCCGGGAAAGCGCATCCGCATTCCCGTGCATCTTTCCCGCTCTGTGCTGAACTTCAAAATTAAACGCTTGGAGCGCTAAATGCCAGCAGGTCAATCGAGCATTATTATTCCGCATTAGATGCAACCATTTTAAGGGAGCGTGGTCGGTCACTAATAAAAATTTTCTGCCCGTGAGGTAAAAACGTAGAGCCTCTATGGCCCATTTTATCGCCAAGCATTCCCGTTCTATGGTGGCGTAATTCTTCTCTGCTGGCGAGAGTTTTCGACTGAGGTACGCCACGGGATGCTCACTCCCTTCAAAAACTTGGGACATGACCGCCCCCAACCCCGTGTCTGATGCATCTGTTTGTATAATGAATGGCAAGTTAAAATCTATGCCTCTTAACACGGGGGCATCGCATAACTTTTCCTTAAGGGCCTCAAAAGCTTTCTCAGCTTCAGGAGTCCAACGAATTTGGTTGGGCGCGTTCTTCCTCAGCATTTCGGTGAGGAGAAGGCTTTCCTCTGCAAAGTGGGGCACAAAGCAGCGATAGTACCCTATTAAGCCTAGGAAACTCCGCATTTGTTTTTTTGTAACGGGCCTGGGGAACTCTCGAACGCTTTCTACTTTACTGGCTAGTGGTTTTACCAGACCCCTGCCTACTATGTGACCCAGATACTTCGCTTCTCTTGTAGCAAATAAACACTTCTCTGGGTTTAATGTAAGTCCCACCCTTCTCAAAGCTTTGAGGACTGCTTCCACCCTTGTGAGGTGTTGAGACCAGGTCGTACTGTATACGACTATATCATCCATATACGCGAGAGCGTATTCGTGGTGGGGACTCAATACCTGGTCTACGAGACGTTGGCATGTAGCCGCAGCCCCGTGCAATCCAAACGGCATCCGCCTAAATTGATACAGCCCAATCGGCGTGGAAAAAGCCGTCTTGGGTTTTGAGCTTTTGGTTAGCGGAACCTGCCAGTATCCTTTGCTAAGATCTAATGTGGTTAGATACTTCGCCTGTCCTAGACAATCCAGCAGGTCGTCTATGCGTGGCATAGGATACGCATCAAACTGGGATATGTCGTTAATTTGGCGGAAATCTATACAGAATCTTAAGGTTCCGTTTGGTTTCGGAACCAACACTATGGGGCTGGACCATGGGCTCCGAGACTCCTCTATGATGCCCATGGCCAGCATTTCCTTAACTTGGTTAATTACTTCTTGTTTTCGTGTCTCTGCCATTCTATACGGACGTTGCCTTATGACACGTCCAGGGGGAGTAACTATCTCGTGAGTCACAAGATGAGTTTCTCCGGGTAAAGTGGTCAGGACGTCAGAGAATTTGCTTAATAATTGTGCTAGCTCCCTTTGTTGCTGAGGGTTCAATTCGGAGCCTACCTTAGGGGAAGTTTGTTTCTCCCAGTCAGCTACTTGGGGCCCTAGATCCTCCTCGGTCTTTTCCTCCCCAAGGGCTGTTAAGCTCCTCACCTCTCTCATTCCTGTAGCACCAAACCCGCTCTCTCCCCTTTCAGTGGATGGTAGTGACGCTACTTCCTCCACCGCCGGGAACCCTACCCGCTCACAGATTAACTGTGCAACTCTGTCTCCTTTTCTTACCTCAAAATCCTTATCCCCAAAATTGAATAATAAAATTCTTACGGGACCTCTGTAATCGGGGTCAATAACCCCTGCGCCGATATCTATGGAATGTTGCACTGCTAGCCCTGACCTCGGCGCTATTCGTCCATAGCATCCCTCTGGTACTTTTATTCGGATGCCGGTGTCTACCAGTGCCTTTCCTCCTCTTTTTACCATAACATCCTCTACACTAAAGAGGTCATATCCCGCAGCCATTATAGAAGCCCTTTTTGGACCTTTTGCTTGGGGTGTACTCTTGCAAAACTGCAGGGTAAATTTTTGTTTCCCTGTTAAGGGTGCTTCCTGAGACGAAGACCCCTTTTTTGATGGTTTCCCGAATAAGGGACTAGGGATAGCAGTCGCTATGGCTTCAGTTTTTACTTCGTCTGCTATCACTGGGGGTTGTACAGGTGGCGGGACCAATATCCCTTGGAGGCCTTTCTCCATCTCCTGACAGAAAGGGATCCAATCACGTCCCAAAACAATGGCATATGGCAGCTTCGGTACTACCGCAACTAATATTTTTCGTAGGGCTCCTAGACCCTGTATGGCTACTTCATGTAGCGGGTAGTGAGAAGCTTCCCCGTGCACACATCTAATGCGGACCTGGCCCTCTACTGGATTCGAGGGAGATGACCGACATTGTTCTATGGTTTCCCACAAGTCCTGAGAGACCATACTCTGATCAGCCCCCGAATCCAGTAGAGCTAAGGCTTGTACTCCCTCAACCTGTACTACTTGCACAAACCCCTCCGGTATCATCTCCTCTGATCCTGTTATGAGGGCAGTCTTAACTCTACACTCTTTTATCACGTGGCCTGGTCTGCCACACTTATAGCACCTCCTAGTGTTCCTTTCTACATTACTCTTATCAGGGTTATACTCATTCACTCTCCTGGGTGTATACTTTTTACTCTCATCCATCCCAGTCATACCTGTACCTTTTAAAAGGTTTATATTAGATACAGTGGCATGCTTTGCCTCCTTAAACACCTCTGCCATTACAGCTGCTTCTTCAGAGTTTGAGCAATTTTGTAACGTTAGGAACATTTTCATTTCTTGTGGTACAGTTAACAAGAATTGCTCCAAAACAAGCTCATCTAATACAGACTCTAGTGTCCTATTCTCAGGGTCTAACCATTTATAAAGCAAGCTTTTAAGCCTCTGGCACAAAGCCTTTGGAGTCTCACTCTCCAACATTATTGATTCTCTAAACAGCCTTTTATAATGCCTCGGGGTCAAACCCAGGCGATCCTTTACTGCCTTTTTTATTTCGGCATAATTGTTTGCTAGGCTAGCTGGCATGGCCTTAAAGGCAGATAAAGCCTCTCCGCTTAAAGTTAGAGCGAATCTCATCGCCCATTGTTCTATAGGCCACTTTAAGTTTCCTGCTATGCGTTCAAACGCTTCAATAAAGTCATCGGGGTTATCTTCATGCCCCAAATGTCTCATAGCAAGACCTGTATGAGTGTCTACTTGCGGTATGGTTGATTCTTTCTCTGCAGACTTCCTTAGCAGTGCAGTCATCGCTTCCAATAGCGGCCTTTGCTGCTCCTGCATCGCTGCCATGTACTGTTCCTGCAAGTGCTGTAACATTCTGGCCTGCTTTTCTTGCTGTTCGCCCATCCAGGCCAGCATGTCTTGTGGATCCATCCTCTTTTCTTTTACACTGCACCTAGAAATAAAGAGAAAAAAAACCACCAAGTGCGGTATCACACAGACAAGGTTTTTTTTTTCTCCCCTTTTATATCCCCCTTTTTCTCACTGTATCCTTCCCGTCCACCCAGGTTACCAATACCTCGGTTTCCTGGTAGACTCCAGCATGTGAGAAAAGGTCTTTTCACCGCTGACCGGTCTGCCAGCCGAATCCTCTCCAATACCTCACCACTGGCCGGTCTGCCAGCCGAATCCTCTCCAAATTCTCCTGGAGCAAACTTTTCCTGCTTTTTAGCACTGTCCTTTCTTTTTCCAGGCACTTCTTATGCCCCCCGAAAATTTATCCTCAGATTCTACGCCATTTATATGTCACACCTCATCCGCCCCAGCCGTGACTACTGGTATTGTTGGGCTTTTATGAGGGTGGTAGTTGTGCCTTGCTTCTATATATAAATCACACAGAAGAACTTTCTTTTCTTTTAGGGTTTTATTCCCCGTCCCTTGAGGTTTCTTCTTTTCCAAACAACAGAAATTAACAGCTCACTTGGCTTCAAACAAAAGATAATTATGTAACAAAAGTAGCTTCCTTCAGCTGATAACTTTAAACCAAAAGTAAATAATAAACAGCCTAACTGACTGCTTGGCTTGGAGAGAGGGAGAGAGTTGCAGCTCTGCCACTTGTATACTGGAATTTAAGGTTACCCAAATCACATTTACCTTAATGATATCTCTGGCTCTATCACAGAGAAAGAACAGTCCATCAATTCAGTATTTGTTAATACTTCAGAATTCTCATATTCCATTATTTCCTGCTCATTGGTATCTCCACTATCCACTTCCAACGTGGAATAAAAATATGGAAGGCTTGCCTCGTCAGTCAAGAAGTTTCTCTTCCTGTGAGCAGCACTGCCTCTCTGGGGAGTATCACCAAACTCTGAGTGATGTCTTTCAGAGCCCTGCCCCCGCTGGTGCCTCAATGCATAGCTCAGGTCCTGGTTTGACCTGCTAGCTGGGTAATTTTGATAGGGTCCCTGCCGGGTCTGCCCTAGCTTTCCAGGCCCAACTGTGCCTGATTGCAACCGGTGTAACGGTGTTTTCCTAGAAGCTGGGAATTCACCGTGAGAAGGGATTTCTTCAGCTTTTCTAAGTAAGTGAAGCCCTCTTCTTTTAACACTTCTATAATCAGGAGAAAAGCTATTATTAGCCTCTGAATATCTGGGCTTTATATGGCTATTTCTAAGCCTCCAGGGCCCTTCCCTTTCAAATGGCAAATAGCCCTTGTATCTACTCTTTGCCCCTGTACCTGCTGTTGCAGTCTTCCTGTATTCTTCTTGCTTTCCAAACACATTCACGCTGTCAGGGTGTTGCCTTCTCCCAGAACCACACAGGTCTCTGGACTCTTTCCAACATTCACACCGGCTCCCCTGTTGCCTTACTGACTCACACTCACTGTCGTCATCTTTCTGATGGCAGCTCCAGGCTTCCCATGGCTTTAACCGTATCTGTTGCTGCTGCCTTTCAGCTTGTGACCTCTTCTGCTTTAATTCCTCTCTCAGGGATTCTCTCCTCGGCTCATCTCTCCAGGATTCCCTCCTTGATTCCTCTCTCCAGGATTCCCCATCTCCAAATGTTTGGTAGTCTGTTTTATCTGCATATTTCCTGACTCCACCTTCCCTCAGGTGCATTCTATTAGGTAAAGCAGACTCCCTTGCTTTGCTCTCTGGGTGTGTCTTTCTGGGCTCTGTGCACGTGTGCTTAGGTTGTCCCTGGCAACTAATAAACATTCTCCTGTTTATTCTGTCACTTTCACCGTGATCATTCACACTGCTCTGCACCTTCTCAGGCTGCCCTAGGTCCACCCTGTGACAATATGCATGGGAGAGATTTGCATATAATGGAGGCAGTGTATGCAAATCTCTCTCATACATATTCATTGTGGTTATCCTGAAAACCCGACTGACTAGGTGGGTCCCGAGGACAGGGTTGAGAACCCCTGGCCTAAAGGATATGGGGTCTGTGTCTTTGCATCAAACACAATAGAAAAAAAGAAGGGAGGAGTTGCAATGTTTATAGACTCAAGAGTTAAGATGGAGTTACAGAAAGTAGTCAGGGATAAAGAGGGGAGATATGTGATAATGTGGTTAAAAATAGGGCAGGAATGGTACTGTCTTATGAATGTATATGCGCCCACAGGGATGCAAGGAGATTTCTGGACAAAGCTCAATGAAGAGGTGAGAAAGATAGGAGGAGGTATTCTTATCTGTGATGGGGATTTCAACTTAACTTGGAACCCGGCTAGAGATGCCACGGGGAAAAGGGAGGGCAAGAGAGCAGACAGACGCAAATATCGTCATTTTGTAACACAGAATTGTCTAATAGATGCGTGGAGATTACAGCACCCTCAGAAACGACAATTTTCATACTTCTCCCCGGTACATGGTTCAAATTCCAGAATAGATGCCATATGGATAACTAAGGAGGTAGCAGGATGAATTAAAGGGGCAGAGATGGACTCTATAACGTGGTCTGACCACACCTTAGTGGAAATTAGATTGGAAATAGAGGGGGAGGAGAAGGGCATAAAATTCTGGAGATTGAATGAATCTCTACTAGAAGATGTAAAGGTAAGAGCAGGAAACAAGAGAATATTTTAGGTGGAATGATAACGGGGAGGTGGCGTGGGGGGGGGGAGCCTGGGATGGATATAAGGCAATAGTGAGAGGGGTACTGATCAAATGGGGGGCTCGAAAATGGAAGGAAAGGGAGAAAAGAGATAGGGAACTGAGAGAAAGGTTAATGAAATTGGAAGAATTAGATGTTCAGGACAGAAAAGTAACATATAGGGAGCAATTGTTGGCAGTAAGAGCGAAAATAAATGCAATGCAGGCCGATATTATACGGTATCGCATGCAGCTTTTGAGACAGGAATTTTTTGAGGGGGGTAATAAAGCGGGGAGATACATGGCACAGAAATTGAAACAACGGAAGTTAAGATCACACATACTGACGGTTAGAGATGCAGGGAGGACACTAGATACTAAAGATGGGGATATTAGGAAGGCCTTTAAGAGATTTTATCAAACGCTCTACGAGGCAAGAACCCCACCAGCGATAGACAGGGTACCAAGCTACTTAGATTCGATACAGATACCAAAGTTGGAGGAGGCAGATCAAAAAGAGTTAAACAGAGTCATAAAAGAGGAGGAAGTGTTGCAAGCAATAAAGCAGTTGAAAGTAGATAAGACATCGGGACTAGATGGGCTCACAGCGAGATTCTACAGACGGTTTGGAGAGTTAATTAAGCCACTAGTGAGGTTGTTCAATTTACCAAGGGAGGGAGGCTTGTTAGCAAGCACTATGGGGTGGGCAGGCATCATTGTAATACATAAAGCAGGAAAAGACCCGCAAGACTGTTCATCTTACAGACCTATCTCCTTGCTAAATTTGGATGCTAAACTATTGGCTAAAATATTGGCTACGCGATTAAATCGGGTAATAGGGAAATTGATACATCAAGACCAGGCAGGGTTTATACTGGGTAGGCAGGTAGCAGACAATATTCAAAAGACACTAAATATAATTTGGTTGATTGAAAGCAGTAAGGAGGAGGCCCTATTGTTATCTTTGGACATGGAAAAGGCCTTTGACCAAGTGTCTTGACCTTTTCTTTTTCAGGTAATGGAAAGAATGGGGTTGGGAGGAGAATTCATGGGTTGGGTACAAGCTTTATACCGCAACCCAAAAGCTTGTGTGCGGGTCAATGGAGCGTACTCAACTTTTTTCGAGCAGGGGAGGGGGATGAGTCAGGCCTGCCCTTTGTCACCTCTACTGTTTGCGCTGTCAGTGGAGCCGTTCGTGGAAAGGGTAAGAGAGCGGGCGGATCTGAGGGGGATAACGGTAGGGAAGAACAAATATAGAATATCCTTGTTCGCGGACGATATTATTATGAGTGTGACCAGACTGGGGTTTATTTTACCAATATTGATGTGGGAATTAGAAGAATATGGCAAACTGTCGGGATTTACTATTAATTGGGTAAAATCCAAAATATTAAATTTGTCAAAAAAGCAGCAGACCCAGCACAGATCCCTGGGGTACTCCACTATTCACCTTTCTCCATTGGGAAAATTGGCCATTTAGCCCAACCCTCTGCTTTCTATCTTTTAACCAGTTCCTGATCCACAATAGTGCACTGCCTCCCATCCCATGACTTTTTAATTTCACCAAAAGTCTTTCATGAGGGACCTTGTCAAAGGCTTTCTGAAAATCCAGCTACACTATATCAATTGACTCACCTTTGTCTACTAGTTTATTCACACCTTCAAAAAAACATAACAGATTAGTAAGACAAAACCTTCCTTGGCTAAAGCCATGTTGACTGTCTCCCATTAAGCCATGGCTATCTACATGTTCAGTAATTTTGTTCTTTATAATGGTTTCTATCATTTTCCCGGTACTGACATCAGGCTCACCGGTCTGTAGTTTCCTGGATCACTCCTGGAACCCTTTTTAAAAATTGGTAGCAGTAGTAACAATGGTATAACCCCATAGCCATGGCCACACTGGGTTTAATGACTCATCTTGCAAATTACTTTTTTGGAACAAAATCACACCACTCATGTGACAAACATGGCTTCATCAGTCACAGACAATATGTCTCTAAATGGCTACCCATACATCACACACTGCTGCTGAACAGCTTCACACAGAGATGTGAACTCTGCACAGACATCATTGAAAGGCAGCAGCTGTTTCAATGACCGGCAAGGGCCAAATAGCCCATGGCTAGATCACTGCAGCATGACCCTAGCTGGGACTATTTGGATACATAGTCATGACATGTCCACAAACAGATTCTGGTGACTGTTCCCTCAGTAACTGGGAAGGTGTGTGTAAGCAGGACATGGCTGTGGTAATAAAAAGGGTATATGCCCCAGCTCTGTCCATAATCTAAAAGTCATGTATGTCATTAGCAAAATGATCATCTCCATACCTACCTATGATGCTCCTCACATTGTCTGTCTCCACCTTTGCCTTCTTCCACATTACTGAAACTGATGTTAGCAAAGCCCACAGAGCTGTCATTAAGAAAAGTACTTTTGCCATGTTGTCTAGGAATAGTAAACTATTGTTACATGGCTAGATGGCCTGACCACTTTCAACGCAGTGCTGTATGGTGTGACCCCGCTCACCACTCAGCCCCAGTATTAAGGCTGTTAGGAAGTGGGACACAGTTAAAGTTACTTTGTTTGTGCTGTTTGCCTGGTATTCTTATGTAGTTGTAGCCCAGTGATGACAGCCAAAGTTAGGTTAAGGGTGAACAATATATTTATTGTCGCACAGGGTTTCTTCCCCCAAAACAGAGCAAAAGAGAAGATACGTGTTTGTAACAAATAAAGTCCAAAATGAAACAGTCCTCCTGATACTTCTCAGGGTACAGATGCAACTCAAAAATCAGCTTCTTATATTTCCTCCAACTTTTCAGGATAACAGCATTGTTTCCAAACACCAGTAATGCTTTCCTAATAAAACTTCTAAAAAGGAAACTTCTCCGTGTTGTGGTTTTTATTCCACGTGTGCTTAACAACGATTAGGCTTCCACAGCACCCTTATATACATAGGATACAATTAAACTGCAACTTAGAACTCCTTCTTACAGATGCCACAATCCATCTCCGAGTCACTGCTAGAGGACAAGGGATTGTCTGTCTGCATCGGCTCACTCAAGATCTGGAGTTTCTTGAACACAAGGATCAAAAGAATCCACAGACTTCAAGTGTTTAAGGAGAGTCTGTACCTGCTTCCATCTACTATCCTTACGTCTCCTAGGCACTTGCAGGGTTTCAGGCTTATTGGCCCTCTTAAACAGTTCATAGAAAGGATTTCTCTCTTCCCTGTCTCGCCTGGATATCACTCTCTGGTTGGGAGGAACATATCTCTTCTGACATTGCTTTACAAGTTCCTTTAATACAGCCTGGTCCTCAAAATCTGACTCTAGCTCCGTGTCCCGTTGCTGGCAATTAGTAGTTTGCTGATGTGCAGCTGGGCTACACTCTGAACTGCAGCTTCTGACACGTTCTCTATTATAAGGAAACACTTGTACTTTATGAGCTGGGGTTTCCCTTCTACCCAGCTTTTCTCTTATCAATCTGGTTCTAAGAAAAGTCTCTGAGGAGTTACTTCTATCTCTCTTAGGTAAGAACTCTAATCTTTGCTTCAACGGTTTATAGGAGTTTCTGACCTGATTCTCCTTTGGCTGAGGGCTGTTCCTTCCAGGAAGCACTTTCAACTGCCTCCCCCGAGACGTGGCTGTTCCTGGGCAAAGTGGCTGGCAATCTTCCAAGTACTTGGTTCCCACCTGGCTCTCTTTGCTTCCAGCTCTGCCTCTTTGGGACTTCAATTCTCTGCCTGGACCAGACTTTCCTAGCCTTCTGGAAAAAGGCTCTGACTCCAAGGCTGCATCCAATTCCCTTGAGTCAGTTTCTCCCCACTGTGTCCACTGTGGGGCTCCTTCCTCCTTCCTTCTCCTTTCCCGTTCTCCTCCTCTTTCTGCTTCCTCCTCGTCTTTCTGCTTTCCCTCGTCTCCTTTTCTTGAATCTACTACTTCCTGGTTATGAGGACTGAGTTGTCCAATCGGGCGTGAGTCCACCCCTTTCCCTGATAGGATAGCTCTCCTGGTTAGCCTGGGGCTAGGGTGGGGCTCCCTTTCTACTCTCTCGTGTAGTGAAGCTTTGTGTGCTGAGGTTTTAACCCCTTCCTGCCCTGTATTTCTGGCAGGTTCAGAGGACAAAGAGTATTTAAAACCCTTTTTCTTACTCTCTAAAGCCTCTGCCTTGTCACACAACCCCCCATTTAAGATATTCCGAGCTGGCTGATCATTTTCAGAACAGCCCGGAATCTTACTCCGGTGACTGTAGCTAATTTCACTGTCATTCTTTATAGCCAAATGAGCCAGAGCTACCCGTTCACGCCACCGCCGTAAAACATTTACATGGAAATTTTGTCGTTTCCCCCTCCTAGTTTCCACGGTGTATGTAGCTGGCCCCACCTGGTTTATAACCCGGCAAGGTCCTCTCCAGGTACTTTCAAACTTTGGTTTGTGACCGTGCACCATTACTATGACTTTCTCACCAACATCGAAATGCCGCGGTCTGGTGTGGCGATCGTAGTATTCCTTCTGCCTCCCTTGACTGGCGATCATATTTTCCCCTACTACCTGGGACGTACGCTGCAACCGGGCCCTTAAGTCTTTTAGAAACTTGGGTATTTCTTCCTCTTCCGTAGTAGGTTCCACCCATTGATCTCGTAAGATATCCAATACTCCCCGGGGTGCTCGCCCATACAGAAGCTCGTATGGGGAGACACCTAAGGAAACCTGTTTCCTCTCCCGGCAGGCATATAGTATAAAGGGGAGCATCATATCCCACTCGGCCACCTCCCCTTCCAAGCTTCTCCTTAACATACATTTAATGGTTTGGTTTTGGCGTTCAACCAGACCATTTGTCTGGGGATGATAGGTAGCCGTCCTAATATGCCTGATGCCAAAGGCATCCCAGACCTGTGCCAGATAGTGAGATAAGAAGTTGGTACC
Source organism: Ichthyophis bannanicus (assembly GCA_033557465.1). Taxonomy (NCBI): domain Eukaryota; kingdom Metazoa; phylum Chordata; class Amphibia; order Gymnophiona; family Ichthyophiidae; genus Ichthyophis; species Ichthyophis bannanicus. Next base: position 2,187,694 of record JAWIIG010000036.1, on the reverse strand, counting down.
CCGATCCGTGAGAATTTCCTTTGGGAATCCTATCTCACAGAAAAGTTTCAACAATTCCGTGGCGATCGTGCGTGCTGACGTATTCCTTAGGGGAACCACCCAGGGAAATCGTGTGACATGATCCACGATAACTAACATATATTTGAACCCCCTGGGAGTCCGGATTAAGGGTCCGACCATATCCATGGCCAACCGCTCTACTGGTCTGGATATATGGGGCATAGGCATCAAAGGGACTTTCCCTGGCAAATAGGGGGTAACCTTCTGGCACGCGGGACACGCTTCACAAAATTTTGCGGTCTCGCGGTAAACCCCGGGCCAATAGAAACGACTCAAAATCTGGTCTAGTGTGCCTTGAGCTCCTTTGTGTCCCCCCAAAGGATGGTCATGAGCTAACCGTAAGACCAAATTTTTAAATGTATTGGGCACCACTAATTGCCTCCGGATACTGTCTGAACGGGGGTCCGAGCTCTCCCTATATAAGACATTCCCCTCTAAACAAAAATTGGGCAATGACCCTGCTCCCTTATTAGCACTATCAAAGGCACGGGTCAAAGCTGGATCGTGCCTTTGTTCCTCCGGAAATGAAGGGAATTTTGCTACCAACTCGGCAGGAGCCCACGGTAACTCCTGTCCTGCCCTTAATTCTGTCCGGTTCTGGGTTCTGCACTGTTTTCCCTTGCGTTTTTTCCCCCTTCTTGGGTTTTTCACGCTCCCAAGAGGGAGTTACCAAACCACTGTGTGAGGGCAATTCTACCAGGGGATCTGCTGCGGTGTTCTGTCCCTCCTGACTGGCCTTACTTTGGGCCCGAGTGGACACTAGACCTATTCTCCCTTCCTCCTTACAGGAAGATGTGCCTTGGTCCCCCTTACTTTTCCTCCTGAGCATTACATCCTGGCCTTTTGTAGGAATTTTGGCTTCAGTGGAGGCGGCTAACCCTTGGGCTAGGCCCTTTCTGAATTGAGGCCAATCCCTACCTAAAACTATGGAGAGTGGCAAGTTCGGTACCACCGCTACTGGGATGTCCTTCTTTACCCCCAGTCCCTCTACAGTTACTGTGTGTACCGGATAAGACGTGGCAGCACCGTGTACACAGCGGATTTTTATCTTTCCCTCAGGGTGTATCTTAGCGCACTCCTTTTGGGTTCCTATCTCTCCCCAAAATCTTTCGGAGACCATTGATTGGTCGGCGCCTGAATCTAATAGCGCTTCGACCTGGACATTGTTGACTGTGACTACTAATAAAAATCCCTCCCCCACCTTCTGGGAAGGAGTAGTCACCAATGCTAACTTAGCCCTGCAATTCCTTTTCAGGTGTCCCTTTTGACCACAAGCAAAACACTTCCGTTCCTCCCACCCAGGTTTGAACAGGGTTTTTTTAGAGGGGTACTCTCCCACCATTACTCTTCCCTTCGTTCCTGGCGTTCTCAAGACTGACCTCTCTGAAACACCCATCCCCCGCTGTCCTATGGCTTCGGCCGTAAAGAAGCGGTCGGCCAGCGCAATGGCATCCTTTGTGTTTCTACAGTCTTGCAGAATTAAGAAGGACTGTACTTCCTGGGGCACTGCTTCAAGGAACTGCTCCAGCACAATGTCGTCTAATATGGTGTCAATGTTCCTATTGTGTGGAGATAGCCACTTGTGTACTAAAGCTTTAATTCTATAGCATAATGCCTGTGGTGTCTCGCCCGGGGTTAACTTGCACCCTCTTAACAGGCGGCGATACACCACCGGAGTTAGGCCCAGCCTATCTCTTATGGCTTTGACCACAGCGTCATAATCGTTGGCCAGATCATTGGGCATCTCCCTATAGGTTGCCAGAGCCTCTCCCGTTAAGGAAGTAGCCAGCCTGATGACCCAGTGTTCTTTCGGCCACCCGCTCATGATAGCGATGCGTTCAAAAACCTTGATATGATCATCAATATTATCCTCTTTAGACATTTGTCCTAATGACCACATTCCCTGACTTAAAGCTCCAAGTCCTGTAGTAGTTCCTAATGAACTAGAAACAGTCTTTAAGACTTCTGTTGTCTGTTTTTGTTCTCCTATCCACGAACCCAGCAGGTCTATCAACGGCTTTTGCTGCGCCCGGCACATCTCCGCCATCCGTTCCTGAGCCTGCGCCGCCATCGCGTCCTGCTGCTGGAACCTTTCCGCTACCCACGTCATCAGGCGTGCGGGATCCATCTTGCGGTAGCTGTAGAGAGAAAAAAAACAACACCAAGTGCGGAACAACACAATGGCACCCTTCTTGGCTCCCGGCTTAGCTCTGCACTTTACCACCCCTCCCTTGTAGCAGTATCCTGAGATAACCCTTCCCAGCTACTGTTACCTGCTACAAGTGGAGAGTCTCGCTCACAGGACTGTGCTGGCCTTGGAACAGGAACTCTGGTCCACCTCCGCCAATCTTGCACTCCCAAAAACAGCCTTGCAGATCCGGTAAGCTCTTCGTCAGGTACCTTTCTTTTTTTTTCTTTTTTTTTTTTCAAATCCACCCGAAGGTTCTCTCCTCCGAACTTTACTGTTAGCGCCAGTAAACGACTCCTCTCTGGATAGGGCGTTTGAAGAATCCGAAACAACTACGCCAATTTTTGACCCCGCTCACCACTCAGCCCCAGTATTAAGGCTGTTAGGAAGTGGGACACAGTTAAAGTTACTTTGTTTGTGCTGTTTGCCTGGTATTCTTATGTAGTTGTAGCCCAGTGATGACAGCCAAAGTTAGGTTAAGGATGAACAATATATTTATTGTCGCACAGGGTTTCTTCCCCCAAAACAGAACAAAAGAGAAGATACGTGTTTGTAACAAATAAAGTCCAAAATGAAACAGTCCTCCTGATACTTCTCAGGGTACAGATGCAACTCAAAAATCAGCTTCTTATATTTCCTCCAACTTTTCAGGATAACAGCATTGTTTCCAAACACCAGTAATGCTTTCCTAATAAAACTTCTAAAAAGGAAACTTCTCCGTGTTGTGGTTTTTATTCCACGTGTGCTTAACAACGATTAGGCTTCCACAGCACCCTTATATACATAGGATACAATTAAACTGCAACTTAGAACTCCTTCTTACAGATGCCACAATCCATCTTCGAGTCACTGCTAGAGGACAAGGGATTGTCTGTCTGCATCGGCTCACTCTCAAGATCTGGAGTTTCTTGAACACAAGGATCAAAAGAATCCACAGACTTCAAGTGTTTAAGGAGAGTCTGTACCTGCTTCCATCTACTATCCTTACGTCTCCTAGGCACTTGCAGGGTTTCAGGCTTATTGGCCCTCTTAAACAGTTCATAGAATGGATTTTTCTCTTCCCTGTCTCGCCTGGATATCACTCTCTGGTTGGGAGGAACATATCTCTTCTGACATTGCTTTACAAGTTCCTTTAATACAGCCTGGTCCTCAAAATCTGACTCTAGCTCCGTGTCCCGTTGCTGGCAATTAGTAGTTTGCTGACGTGCAGCTGGGCTACACTCTGAACTGCAGCTTCTGACACGTTCTCTATTATAAGGAAACACTTGTACTTTATGAGCTGGGGTTTCCCTTCTACCCAGCTTTTCTCTTATCAATCTGGTTCTAAGAAAAGTCTCTGAGGAGTTACTTCTATCTCTCTTAGGTAAGAACTCTAATCTTTGCTTCAACGGTTTATAGGAGTTTCTGACCTGATTCTCCTTTGGCTGAGGGCTGTTCCTTCCAGGAAGCACTTTCAACTGCCTCCCCCGAGACGTGGCTGTTCCTGGGCAAAGTGGCTGGCAATCTTCCAAGTACTTGGTTCCCACCTGGCTCTCTTTGCTTCCAGCTCTGCCTCTTTGGGACTTCAATTCTCTGCCTGGACCAGACTTTCCTAGCCCTCTGGAAAAAGGCTCTGACTCCAAGGCTGCATCCAATTCCCTTGAGTCAGTTTCTCCCCACTGTGTCCACTGTGGGGCTCCTTCCTCCTTCCTTCTCCTTTCCCGTTCTCCTCCTCTTTCTGCTTCCTCCTCGTCTTTCTGCTTTCCCTCGTCTCCTTTTCTTGAATCTACTACTTCCTGGTTATGAGGACTGAGTTGTCCAATCGGGCGTGAGTCCACCCCTTTCCCTGATAGGATAGCTCTCCTGGTTAGCCTGGGGCTAGGGTGGGGCTCCCTTTCTACTCTCTCGTGTAGTGAAGCTTTGTGTGCTGAGGTTTTAACCCCTTCCTGCCCTGTATTTCTGGCAGGTTCAGAGGACAAAGAGTATTTAAAACCCTTTTTCTTACTCTCTAAAGCCTCTGCCTTGTCACAATGGACAAGAAGAATGTGCCCTGCTTTAGAGCAAGGATATTGTCACATGTCCTGGAGAGCAACAGGGCTCAAGAGACATACAGAGTGGGGCATGTAAAGTCATCTCATGGCAGTTTACAGTCCTTGTCAGAATATGGAAAAAGCCCTCTGTCATAACACGTATGCTGTAACTAATAGCCTTTTTGCATGCTGACACATTCTATGCCAAAAATACACTTGATGACAGGGGAGTGCTGCTCTATGCCACTATCCATGGACAGTGTTTCCTACTGAGATGTGTGGTGTGTGGCCCATGGACCTCCTTGGATCTCAATCACCCTGTGTGGCATCCCTGAACAAAGGCATGATGGGCACAGTCAAGCTATTCGGATAACTCTCACCATTCCTCAAAACCACTTCCAAATGCACTTAGCAGGCCATAATCTGCCCAACTACAAGGCAGGTGCCTCACCTGACCATTAACATCCTAATCGAACTATTGATCCCATATTGCCTGCAGATGTTACAGATATCAGCTTTGCTGGGTGGAGAGCCTGGGACAGTCGAAGAACATCATTAGTAGGGTTATTGTCATTATGGGTGATCTCTGCTCCACCCTAAAGCTAGCAGTTGATAGCAGTTTCCACATTTGTCCAGCATGATGACATCCAACTGCTGCTCCATAGGTCTGCTCCTAGCCTGCTGGAACAGCAGGCAAGGGACAGCAGAGTTTACCAATAAGCCTTAGTCTCTAGTGTGACATGTTGGTAGGGCCTCCCTCCTGGCACTCTAGAGACAGGGAAAAGTATAACTCACAAATGTGTGCCAATGCAGAAAAGTAAATAGTGCAGTATCCTTGGGATCTGTACTGGGCCCGCTGCTTTTTAACATATTCATAAATGACCTGGAAATGGGAATAATGAGTGAGACGATCAAATTTGAAGATAACACAAAATTATTCAAAGTTGTTAAAATCCAAAAGGATCGTGAAAAATTGCAAGAGGACCTTGCATCCAAATGGAAGATGATTTAATGACCTAGGAAAGGACAACCCAAATATTGGTTACACAATGCAAGGTACCACCTTAGAAACCACCACCCAGGGAAAAGATTTAGGAGTCTTCGTGGATAATACCTTGAAACCCTCCACCCAGTGTGCAGCATGGCCAAGAAAGCTAATAGAATGCTAGGAATCATAAGGAAAGGAATGGAGGATATTATAATGCCTCTGTATCGTTCCATGGTTCGATCGCATTTTGAATATTATGTGCAATTCTGGTCACCATATCTTAAATCATAAATTGGTCTGCTTACCTTGTGTTATTAACAGTATCACTAGAACTTTTCCGGCAAGTGGGTACACTTACACCCGCTGGAGATTTTAACATGTATAGCTGATCCATTATTCACTTTTGTATTACAATTACAGTTATCCCTGGTTCCCTGTCTTCCCCTCTTATTCCAGGATCCCGTAACAGTTATGATTCTAATTCTCTCCCCCCTCCCTTGGTGCTATGCAGATCCTGATGTACAGTCTATAAATCTTATTAAATCATTCACAGTGGTTAAGCACTCTACTTCGGGTCCCCAAGGTCAAGGCCTCTAGGTACGGACACCAAAACGCCAAGAAGTGACCCCATCTCAGGGCATTACACCATGCCTTTTCATGCTCCATTAAGAGAATGCCATGCAGACTATTATGCCACTGCCAGTAGACTGTGCCTCCAGGGGCAAGCCAAGCTTGGAGTATGACTTTACGGGCAATTAATAGCGCCATTCGGATCCAGGTTCGAGGTTTACTGTCTGGCAGCTATCGCTTGGATCAAATATGTAAGACAATAGACTCGGCTGGCAGCTGCATTGCTGTAGGGAATAATCCCCTCATGTACTGTGTCACCCGCGCCCAAAGTTTCTGTACCACCAAGCAGTGCCAAAACGTATGGCCCAGGGTTGCTGCTGCCTCCGCACACCTAGGACAGGCATCTGAGCCTGCTATTCCAGCCTGCCAAGCTCTCCTAGGAGTGAAATATGAGTGGCGTATCAATTTACACTGCAAATCTCTCAACTCTATTTGGGAAGTGAGGGTCAGCACCTCCTCCATCGCCGCCTTCCATTCCTGCTCGCCAATCCTTACCTTCAAGTCTTGGTTCCATTGCGCTACCAGCTTTGTTTCCATCACTTCTGGCAATATTTCCAGAATGGTCTTATGAAGACGCAAGACCGTTACCCTCTGGTCTCCCCCTAATAACAATTCTTTTCTTAGAGCAAAAATTGCCTCGTAGAGCTACTATTGGCAGTGTGCAAAGATAATTATGCACCTACAAATATGGGAATATATCTTCCCCCCACAATGCATACTGTTTCTGCATATCCTCAAATGTAAGTATCTTCCCTTCATCCGAGAGGAGTTGTTCTATATTGACTATGCCTTTCTCATCCTACTCCACATATCTAGCTGTATCTTTTCCAGGCTAGAAATCTCCATTGTCCTAAATTGGTAGGTATAATGAAACAGTGGTTGTCTGTCTTAGAGATTTTTTAAAATATTGCCAGGCTTGTTGTATCGGAAGGATATCTAATATATAAGAATCACTTCTATAGAAACCTCATTTATCACTTCTATAGGAACCTCATTATTCCTTCATTCATTCATTCATCCAATTTTTTTCAATAATCATTAAAACAATTTTTGTCGGAGCTAAGCCGTAGGAAGGGCTGGGGAAATCCAGACCTCCACCAGACTGCTAGCTTCTTTTAATTTTATTAACGGTTCTTCACCAAATATAATCACTTATCTCAAATCCTTCGTTGATCATTCTAGGAATCGTCGCTCTTGTGAAACATGTATCAGCACGACGTGCACGTTTCGGGGAATTGTACCCTGTATCAAGTGCTCCCAAATTTCATAAGTAAAGGCAACGAAAAAAACAAAAAACGCCGTCAAAGCAGCTAAGGTTGAATGGAATGTTTGTGGGCCGTACCATCATAATATTTAAAGGAGGAACCAACCAATAGGATCAGGATAAACCCCACTGAGAGGGGAATCCCAGCCCTAATTGGTGAGAAGGAGAAATGAGGTCACAGGACGCTCAGCCACTCAATTTCTTGATTAAGTCCATTCGGTTCTACCGAATTTAACTTGAAGATCCATCGCTGCTCCAATCTTTGTAATTATATTAGGCGATCACCACCTCGAGGATCTTCAGGAACATGATCAATCACCGACCAATATAGATCATCAAAACAATGGCCATGTGATATACAATGTGATACAATCGGGGCTGTGAGAACCTTGTGACGTAAACGGGATGCATGCTCCGAAAGGCGGATCTTTATCGGACGTGTAGTCCGACCTATATACAATAAGGCACAGGGGCATATCAAAATGTATACCACATAGTTAGAACGGCATGTGGTATCCCAGGATCGTTTGTATGGTCGGGATTCTCGTGGGTGATTCCATTCTATCCCGGACATGGTTGAATTACAATAAGGGCAGGACCCACATGGAGAGTGACCAGTAGTTACTGGTGGGCGGCTAATGCGGTCTGTTACCAACGATGTTTTCATTAACCAATCTGCTAAATTTCGCCCTCTGGAAAACGCTAGCCGCAAGGGTTTCTTGAAGCAATCCAATAATTGTAAAACAGGCCAATGATCCTGTAGAATATGTAGCACTGCCGAGCTTTGTTCCATATATGGGAGAACCCCTGTAATGGAATCATAAAGGTTAGAATTCGTGCCCTGATATTGTGGATCAAGGAGCCATTCCCGATGAATATAGCGTGCTCTTTTCATCGCTTTTTTAATCACTGTATTTGGGTAACCACGGTGCTGAAGGCGCTGACATAGATCATGAGCATGGATATTATAATCAGCTATTGTATGGCAGATGCGACGTAGTCTCAAAAATTGGCCAAAGGGCAATCCCCGTCGCAAAGGGCCTGGATGATAGCTATGATAATGAAGTAGGCTATTTCGTTGAACTGCCTTACGGAAGAGGGTTGTTGAAAGATGGCCATCCAATAAGGTAACTCTTACATCCAAAAAAATCAACTGTGGATGGACTGATATGGGCAGTAAATTGAATATTGGATCGTAAAGTATTCAGCCATGTTAAAAACTCTGTTAAGGAAGCATCATCTGCAGTCCAGATGAAAAACACATCATCTAGAAAACGTTTCCACAGCAGAATATTTGAATACATTGGAGAATTATAAATTTGTTGTGTTTCCATACGATCCATATATAAAGTGGCTATGGAAGGTGCACTTGTAGCCCCCATCGCTATTCCCATGACCTGTTGATAATAAACCCCTTCAGATAAAAAATAATTCTTAGTTAAAACTAATTCAATCAATTGTAGCAGGAAGGGCTTTGGTAACCGAGATGGGGCAAAAGTAAAACAATCCGCCAATAGAGCAAGTGCCTCATGTTGATCAATCATGGTATATAATGATATTACATCTAGAGTGACTAAGATCGCATTTGGAGGAATCTCAACTGTGGTTAATATCTGTAAAAAATGTGTTGTGTCCCGAATGAAAGAGGTCACCTGACAAGCTTCTTGCTTCAAAAAATTATCGCAAAATATCGATAATGGTTCTAGTACTGAACCTCTACACAAAACTATCGGTCGACCCGGAGGGGCATGCAAAGATTTGTGTATTTTAGGTACCAAATATAGAATGGGAATCTTCGGAGTTTGATTAATTAAAAACCTATGTTCTTTAAAGGTAATCCAACCATGTTGTAATGCTGCTCCTACCAACAATTTTATTTCTGCTATTAAATTAGTTGTGGGGTTATTTTTCAAGATCTCATGTGTGTCGATCCTCCAGATGTTGATGTAAAGAAGTCTGATAATCACTGAGAGTTTGCAATACCAGCGCGCCTCCTTTATCCGCCCTACGGACTATCAAAGATGGATCTGATGTCATTTCAGTGAGAGTTTGCCAATTCAATTTATTTAAATTTGAATAATGAGGAATGGTCGTCTCTTCCAATTTCTGCAGATCACGTAATACTAACGCCTGATATGTAGCTAATACAGGATCCATCGCTCCAGGTGGAGACCATCGAGAGCTGGGATGAACAACCGGGGAACTTACCAAGACGACACCTGGGATCCTCCCAATACTCGACAACGAGCCAGACAAACCCTTCAATAGTGGTAAATCTCACAGGCAAGATTCTTACATCAGCTCAAGAGCAATTGCTGAATTACGGCCTCTCATTTGTACTTACGGTACGCTATGATGCGTTTTCCATGCGGGTGTATCTACAGAGATTTTTTCGAAAACTGGGTATCATAAAGTTTTTTTCTAATATACCATTAAGTACAGATGATTCAGTTGTTCATCCCAGCTCTCGATGGTCTCCACCTGGAGCGATGGATCCTGTAATAGCTACATATCAGGCGTTAGTATTACGTGATCTGCAGAAATTGGAAGAGACGACCATTCCTCATTATTCAAATTTAAATAAATTGAATTGGCAAACTCTCACTGAAATGACATCAGATCCATCTTTGATAGTCCGTAGGGCGGATAAAGGAGGCGCGCTGGTATTGCAAACTCTCAGTGATTATCAGACTTCTTTACATCAACATCTGGAGGATCGACACACATATAAGATCTTGGAAAATAACCCCACAACTAATTTAATAGCAGAAATAAAATTGTTGGTAGGAGCAGCATTACAACATGGTTGGATTACCTTTAAAGAACATAGGTTTTTAATTAATCAAACTCCGAAGATTCCCATTCTATATTTGGTACCTAAAATACACAAATCTTTGCATGCCCCTCCGGGTCGACCGATAGTTTCGTATAGAGATTCAGTACTAGAACCATTATCGATATTTTGCGATAATTTTTTGAAGCAAGAAGCTTGTCAGGTGACCTCTTTCATTTGGGACACAACACATTTTTTACAGATATTAACCACAGTTGAGATTCCTCCAAATGCGATCTTAGTCACTCTAGATGTAATATCATTATATACCATGATTGATCAACATGAGGCACTTGCTCTATTGGCGGATTGTTTTACTTTTGCCCCATCTCGGTTACCAAAGCCCTTCCTGCTACAATTGATTGAATTAGTTTTAACTAAGAATTACACAGGTACACTACCAAAAAACTGCCTCCAGTTTTGCAACTGATTCCTATAGATTTTGGGGTGCTGAATCCAGGAAAAATAGCCAAAATGTTCCATCACGTCACGTTTTCTTGCAAAATTAGATTTCTTACCCATATAAGGAATGTTCACATAATTTCTTTTTAGCCGACTGCAGTTTATTTTCTTGGCCCAAAATAGAGGTTGTAATGGTTAACTAACTAGAAACACTCCCTCATGATATTTTAGAGTGTTTTGTATTCATTTTATACATTAACAGGACAATTGGGAGGCGGGGGGCTAAATCCAGTACTCGCGCTGGCGCATGTTCTTTCCTGTTCGCCTCGCCTCGTTCGCTCGCTCAAACACGGTGGTTGCGACATGAACGTTCCTGTCAAATTTCAGTTTCTTGCAAGTTCATTATTACCTTTTGTTTGCTCAGTCGTAATCCAGCTTTATTCCGAAGTGGTTCACTACAGTTGTAGTTTGCAGTGCTGTGTATTTGTGATGGCTCACAGAGCCAGAGGTTGCATCAACTCTCCGGACAGTTTTTGTTTTATTTGTGGGGAATATACCGTGAAAAAGCGGCAGAGGAACATTTCTGCATTTATTAAAAAAGTATATTTCGCCTATTTCGGTTTGAAGTTAGGCGATCAAGACAAACCGTGGGCTCCTCACAAAGTGTGCAAGACATGTGAGGAAGATCTACGCTTATGGATGAAAGGTAAAAAACAAGCATTTCGTTTCGGAATACCTATGATGTGGCGTGAACAAAGAGACCACAGCAGTGACTGCTATTTTTGCTCTTGCATTGTGAAGGGATACAACTTAAAAAATAAGAACGTAATAAGTTACCCCAACCTTCCCTCAGCAATTAGGCCTATGCCTCATAGCAACGAAGTACCTGTGCCTGAACCATCAAAATCTTTGGATCATATTTGTGTGGACGGTTCTGATCATGATGAGACTCATCAGATGGCTTTTCCCGATGAGTCCAGTACTTCTGAGTTTGAAACTGAACCAGATCCGAAACCTGAACTTTTCTCTCAAGCTGAATTGAATGATTTAGTCCAGGATTTAGGACTCCCAAAAGATGCTGCCCAACTGCTAGGTTCTCGGCTTAAACAGAAAAATCTATTGTCATCAGGAACAACTTTTTATTGGTACCGCAACCGCGAGACACAATTTTTGAAGTATTTCAGCAAAGAGGAAGATTTGGTATTTTGCAACGATATATACGGAGTGATGGAAAAGTTTAAACTCAAGTATGATCCTGCTGAATGGCGGCTGTTCATTGATTCGTCAAAAGACAGCATAAAAGGTGTTCTTCTTCATAATGGCAACACATTCGCTTCAGTTCCTATTGCTCACTCTGTTATTCTCCAAGAAAAATATGAGAATTTGGCCCTGATTCTTCAGAAGATTCGTTATGATGAGCATAAGTGGATGATTTGTGGAGACTTTAAAATTCTATCCATGCTATTAGGGCAGCAATCCGGTTTCACCAAATATCCCTGCTTCCTTTGCTTGTGGGATAGCCGGGCCCGCGACCTACACTGGGGGAAAAAAGACTGGCCAATTCGGGAGTATTTGAGACCCGGTGAGAAAAATGTTCTTCATGAGTGCTTGGTACCTCGTGATAAAATTCTATTACCACCTCTCCACATTAAATTGGGTCTCATTAAGCAATTCATCAAGTCCCTTCCAAAAGATGGTGAGTGCTTTCGGTACCTTTGCTCAAAGTTCCCCCGACTTTCTGAAGCAAAGCTAAAGGAAGGAGTGTTTGTTGGCCCTGATATAAGGAAACTCATTTCAGATGGAGCATTCGCTGAAATGATGTCTGAGAAGGAAAAAGAAGCCTGGGATTCCTTCAAGGATGTTGTTCTCAAATTCTTGGGGAACAGGCGGGATGAGAACTATAAGGATATTGTTGCCAGGATGCTCAATGCCTTCAAAGAACAAGGCTGTAACATGAGCCTGAAAGTCCATTTCTTGCACTCCCATGTGAACTACTTTCCCGAAAACTTGGGGGCGTACAGTGAAGAACAAGGTGAAAGGTTTCACCAGGACATCAAGGACGCAGAGAGAAGGTACCAAGGAAGATGGAACACCACTATGATGGCTGATTTCTGCTGGTTGCTGCTGCGGGAAACCCCAGATGAAAAATACGCCAAGCAGCGCACCAAGAGAAGCATTCGGGGGAAGAAGAAACGGGCCCACCAGGAGATTGATTGACCCAAGAATGACTTTAAAATCTAAACTGTGTTGACAAATATCGTGTTTTTACTAAACTTTGAAATAAAAATTTGCTAGTTATTACCACAGTGTCGGATCTCATTTATTAGAATTTTATTTTCACACCATCGGGTGTTTGTCTTCATGTATTGCAATGGTGCGGTTTGCGTTTTCTATTCTTACATACTGTGATAAGGAAGCTTATCATAGCTCAGGAAGGGGCTATAGAAAAGGTGAAGTGTCTCTGAACAAGCAACCTGTCAGTGCTGGTAGAAATGAGAAAACAGAATTTTGCCATAAAAGACTACCAGTCCCAGAATGCACCAGGTTTCCAACAGCCATGAGAGGAGCTGAAGTGAGAAAACGTGTGTTCAATCAGGAGGGCTATGAGGTAATCCCTAAGCACTCATCTCAAAGGGCAGGGCCTGATTCAGCACAGCTGCGCTGTGTTAGGGAGGAACACTCATCTAAGCAGAATAAGAGTAGAGTTTATTCTACAGATGACCATCTTCATGATCACCTTGGATATCCAGAGAATTGTCCTCAGTATCCTGAGAATCAGCTTGAGTTTGATCATCAGTTTCATCTGAAGGATCATCAGAAGCAGAAGCCAAACCGGACGGACAGAGAGGGAAAGAGACCCTTTGGAAGAAGGAAGAGAAAAGCCTTTGAGAGGTCTAAAAGAGTCCAAAGCAGTACGTATACTGGGAGGTATTCCAAGGGCCAGCATACACCATTGGACTAGGGAAAGCCAGAGGAATGGTGCTGCAGAGCTAGGAATCACCAGAGGCTACCTGTGAGGGAGACGGCTGCAAGTGGAAGGGACTCTAAGACCTGTGCCAGAAGGTATGTGAAGAGAGATCCAGTGTCCAGGGATCTGGATTGGAAGGCTGGACATAAGAACTGGACTACATACTGGCCAGGCTATATAGAGAGGAGCTCTAGTAGCAATGGAAGCTCAGGTATGAACACTGATCTATGCCCTAGCTATAACCTTGAAAGACAGCAGGGAAACAAGTATTCTCCTGAAAATGCTCCATTAAGAGATTCATCTGTGCCAGTCCATGATATTGAACCCATGCTTGTTGAACAAGGGGGAATAATAGCAGATGAGGATCCTGTTTATATGGACTGTTCTCTATCTAAACTCCGTTGGTAACTTTCTGTTATAAAGTACAGCAACCATCACAAAGAAATACAAATTTGTTCTTTAATCTACTCAGAAAAGCTCCTAAAGCAGGATTTGACCCACACAGTGGAAGGCAAGCCAACTAAGGGGTTTCAGCTGGTAACTGCTAGCAATTAAGCCTTACATAATTGCTTGTGAGCTAGGAGAGAATCACTTCTGTATCTATGTGGGAAGTAATCAGAAGTTAACCTGAAAAGAACAGTTTGTTTCTTGCTTTGTGACTTTTCTTTTGTTGTTTTCCTGATTTTGACTTTGTTTTTCCAAGTTAACACTGAAAGCAAGTTACCTAATTTATGTGCTACCAAGCATATCTGTGTTGGGAGAAATAACCCCATAAATAAATATCTTATTGGCTTTACCCAAGAGCACAACTAAATTATTGTCAGCAGCTGTGTCTGGTGTGAATGAACTACATTGCCCACAATACCTTGCAAATCATATAGAAATATGCACTTGCCAAGAGTGTGAAGATTCTCACCCAGGCAGCCGTCTGACAAATGGCGTAGTTTTTCGGATTGCTTTTGCACAAAAGGGGATTTACTTGCTGAGGATTACAACTACAGTTCAAGTTTAAAGCTGGAATAAAAGATTTTCCCTCAACTACACTTTGGAGGAAAGGGGGTTGTTCCAGGAAGCTGTCCCAGGAGGAAAAGACCCTGTGCAGAGCTGAATTCATCACTGAGACAAGCTAATAAGTACCTGGGCATGTCTAGTGGTGGATGGGAGTAAGCACAGGGTAATTGAAAAAAAAAAGAGTGTAGAAAAAAACACCTGTTTGGAAGGTGGTGCACTGTGTTTTTTTTCTTTGTATTTTCTTACAGGGTTCAAGATGGATCCAAAGGAACTAGCTCAATGGATGGCAGCCCAATTCAGCAGGCAGCAGGAGCTAGCACAGCAGGCTCAGGACACTGCTATGGGAGCCTTAATGGACCAGCAGAGGCCAGTGCTTGATCTGGTGCAAGCCCTAGTTGAGCTGAAGAACCAAAGTGGAACAGATGCAAGACCAGCAGTAAATACTGGTACACCACATGTGGACAGTGTGGGACTCAATCAAGGGATTGGGGCGTTTAGTTTTGGGAAGCTAACTCCAGATGATAATGTTGATGATTTTCTAGAGTCTTTTGAAAGAGTGGCACAAGCATTAGCATGGCCAGAGACCCAGTGGGCAGTAAGGCTGGCAGCCTCATTAACTGGAGAGGCGCTTGCAGCGTATAGAGCAATGCCAGCAGCCCAGGCTTTGATTTATAAGGATGTAAAGGCTGCTATTAGGGATCGCCTAGGGTTGTCTATTTCAGAGTATAGGCGAATGTTTAGAGCTACTACATTGAGAGTGGGTGAGACACCCAGGGCTCTGAGTCAGAGAATCAGAGGTTTAGCTGTAAAATGGTTGGAGCCTGAGCAAAAGACGGTAGAAATGTTATTAGATATTATAATGCTTGAACAATTTATGTCTGGGGTGCCTAAAGATATGCACACTTTCCTTATACAGCAAAATTGCCAAAATCTTGGAGAGGCAACCATGCTAGCAGAGAGATTCTTGGAAGCCACGCAGGCTTGCCATAGAATGGGTGGCCTTCTGAAGATTGGTGCTGAGGCTAGATGTGCTGTATCAGAAAAGAAAATAATTAAAAATGTTTCTGAAAATGAATGTACTGTATCAAACCAGATGACACAGTGGAATAGAAAGAAATGTTTCAAGTGTGGAAAATGGGGACATTTTAAAAAAGGATGTCAGACACACTAGCTTAGTGGATGTGGATTTAAAACAGCCCAAAGAAGGATTTCTTTTGATGGTTGATGTGCAAGGAATTACCACAAATGCTTTGTTAGACTCTGGGGCAGACCAGAGTATGATGTCAAAAAGGCTTTGGAAGAGGATAGAGACCCAAGAAGGATTTGTGCCTAGAACCCCTGAAAGCCAAGTTCACATCAGATGCATTCATGGTGCTGCAACATCATATCCCACCTATAGGCTAAAGGTTAAGTGCCTGGGGGGACAAGAGGAAGTCCTGTAGCAGTGGTGCCTAGGCTACCCTTTGATTTGGTTCTAGGAAGAGACTGGCCAAGATTTAAGCAGAGTCTAGTGGAAGGACTAGGAAAGAAGGAGGGAGAAGGTTTAATGGTAATAGCTCCCGGGCCTTTATTTGGAAGTCCTCAGACCCCAGCTAAAAAGATGGTTAAGCGTCCAGAAGACCAAGCTACCCCAAAGCAGACATTCGTCCTAAAGTACCATAGGGTCACAGAGAAGGCCAAAGCTCCTAAGCGGGCAACCCCTCAAGCTGCTGGGTTTGACCTGTGCAGCATAGAAAATGTGACTGTACCTAGCCAAGGGAGAGCACTGGTGGACACTGGTCTCCAAGTGGAAATACCTATTGGATGCTATGGGAGAGTAGCCCCAAGATCCGGATTAGCCCTTAAATATTTCATCGATGTGGGTGCGGGAGTAATTGATCCCGATTACAGGGGCAATATTAAAGTTCTGTTGTTTAATTTTGGACAGAATGATTATCACGTGAAGACAGGAGACAGAATTGCCCAATTGATCTGTGAGAGGCTGGGTTTTCCACCTGTGGAGGAGGTCACATCCCTGGAGAATTCTGAACGTGGAACCAAAGGCTTTGGTTCTACTGATGTCAAAGGGGTTAAAAGCCTAGCTGCCACCTGTGCCCGAGAGAGGGAGGTGAATGAAGAGGAAGATTTGGGACCCCAGGTATCTGATTGTAAAGAAAAATCAGAGCCCCAAATAGGTGAGGACCTGACAGTGGTACAACAGGAAGAAATTAGGAAGTTGCTTAAAGAATTCCCAGATGTGTTGACACCCATACCTGGGGAGACACATTTGGTTGCCCATGAAATAATAACTCCACCTGGGAAATTAGTTCGTCAAAGGCCATACCGCTTGCCTGAAGCCAAAAGACAGGAAGTAGTGGCACAAGTCCAGGAGATGTTGGACATGGGAGTAATAGAGGAGTCAAAGAGTCCCTGGAATAGCCCCATAGTCCTGGTGCCGAAGCCTGATGGATCTTTAAGATTTTGTATTGACTTCCGGCAGGTAAACGTCATATCAGTTTTTGATGCATATCCAATGCCAAGAATTGAAGAGCTGTTGGACCAGCTGGGACAGGCTCAATACTTAACCACCCTTGATATGACAAAAGGATATTGGCAAATCCCTCTCACCAGGGAGTCGAAGCCAAAGACTGCGTTCAGCACCCCCGTTGGCCTTTTCCAGTTCAAGAGGATGCCTTTCGGACTGCATGGAGCAGCGGCTACCTGCCAAAGGTTAGTGGATCAGGTACTTCGACCCCACCAAAATTATGCTTTTGCATATATGGATGATGTCATAATCCATAGTAACACCTGGGCGGAGCATCTAAAGAGGATCAGGGCAGTCTTGTGCTCCATGAAGCAAGCGGGAATCACTTTAAACCCGAAGAAGTGTGCCTTTGCAAATAGGGAGGTAAAATACCTGGGCCACCTAGTGGGAAGAGGAAAAATTAAACCTCTAATGAGTAAAGTAGATAGCATCAGGAATTTTCCTCCTCCAACAACAAAGAAACAACTAAGAAGTTTCTTAGGACTTATTGGATACTACCGCAGGTTTATACCGCAATTCGCAGAGAAAAGTGCAATTTTCACGGATATGCTGCGGAAGAATTGTCCAAACCAGCTAAAGTGGACACCTGAAGCTGAAAAAGCTTTTTCAGTCCTAAAAGAAAAATTGTGTACAGGACCGGTACTGAAAGGGGTGGACTTCAAGAAACCCTTTTTGGTTCAAACCGATGCATCGGATGTAGGGCTAGGAGCAGTTCTATCCCAGTGTCACGAAGGGGAGGAGCATCCTGTGATGTACCTGAGCAGGAAGTTGTCACCGGCTGAACAAAAGTATTCCTCAATAGAAAAAGAATATTTAGCTATCAAGTGGTCAGTGGAGGCGTTAAGGTTTTACCTTACAGGGAGAAAGTTCCAGTTGGTCACGGACCATGCCCCACTTAAGTGGTTGCAGCAAATGAAGAACCACAATGCCAGGTTGACACGCTGGTACATGGCCTTACAGGCATTTGATTTTCAAGTTGAACATCGTGCTGGGAAGTTACACAAGAATGCGGATGCCCTTTCCCGGATTACGGACTGTAGAGAAGAAGTTTCACCAGTTACACCAGTCCGTAATAACTTAAGCAGGGGGGTATGTGATAAGGAAGCTTATCATAGCTCAGGAAGGGGCTATAGAAAAGGTGAAGTGTCTCTGAACAAGCAACCTGTCAGTGCTGGTAGAAATGAGAAAACAGAATTTTGCCATAAAAGACTACCAGTCCCTGAATGCACCAGGTTTCCAACAGCCATGAGAGGAGCTGAAGTGAGAAAACGTGTGTTCAATCAGGAGGGCTATGAGGTAATCCCTAAGCACTCATCTCAGAGGGCAGGGCCTGATTCAGCACAGCTGCGCTGTGTTAGGGAGGAACACTCATCTAAGCAGAATAAGAGTAGAGTTTATTCTACAGATGACCATCTTCATGATCACCTTGGATATCCAGAGAATTGTCCTCAGTATCCTGAGAATCAGCTTGAGTTTGATCATCAGTTTCATCTGAAGGATCATCAGAAGCAGAAGCCAAACCGGACGGACAGAGAGGGAAAGAGACCCTTTGGAAGAAGGAAGAGAAAAGCCTTTGAGAGGTCTAAAAGAGTCCAAAGCAGTACGTATACTGGGAGGTATTCCAAGGGCCAGCATACACCATTGGACTAGGGAAAGCCAGAGGAATGGTGCTGCAGAGCTAGGAATCACCAGAGGCTACCTGTGAGGGAGACGGCTGCAAGTGGAAGGGACTCTAAGACCTGTGCCAGAAGGTATGTGAAGAGAGATCCAGTGTCCAGGGATCTGGATTGGAAGGCTGGACATAAGAACTGGACTACATACTGGCCAGGCTATATAGAGAGGAACTCTAGCAGCAATGGAAGCTCAGGTATGAACACTGATCTATGCCCTAGCTATAACCTTGAAAGACAGCAGGGAAACAAGTATTCTCCTGAAAATGCTCCATTAAGAGATTCATCTGTGCCAATCCATGATATTGAACCCATGCTTGTTGAACAAGGGGGAATAATAGCAGATGAGGATCCTGTTTATATGGACTGTTCTCTATCTAAACTCCGTTGGTAACTTTCTGTTATAAAGTACAGCAACCATCACAAAGAAATACAAATTTGTTCTTTAATCTACTCAGAAAAGCTCCTGAAGCAGGATTTGACCCACACAGTGGAAGACAAGCCAGCTAAGGGGTTTCAGCTGGTAACTGCTAGCAATTAAGCCTTACATAATTGCTTGTGAGCTAGGAGAGAATCACTTCTGTATCTATGTGGGAAGTAATCAGAAGTTAACCTGAAAAGAACAGTTTGTTTCTTGCTTTGTGACTTTTCATTTGTTGTTTTCCTGATTTTGACTTTGTTTTTCCAAGTTAACACTGAAAGCAAGTTACCTAATTTATGTGCTACCAAGCATATCTGTGTTGGGAGAAATAACCCCATAAATAAATATCTTATTGGCTTTACCCAAGAGCACAACTAAATTATTGTCAGCAGCTGTGTCTGGTGTGAATGAACTACATTGCCCACAATACCTTGCAAATCATATAGAAATATGCACTTGCCAAGAGTGTGAAGATTCTCACCCAGGCAGCCGTCTGACAATACATACCTGTACAACATTTTATGCACATTTCTTTGCTTTGCTTTGTGTCTAACCTCGCTCTTATATGCTCAATGTTTGTGCACATGTATGTGGCTGTTTTAAGTGCAGACAATTTTGCTACCATCACAGTGTGTTTTGTTGACATTACTCTATTCTTATGTGCTGCCTTGTTACAATTTTCTTTATTCTTATTTGAATAACTACTAAACAATTAGTATAAAGAATTCATCCAAGAAACTTTTATCTCGATCGCACTCAATCTAAAACGTTCACCTCAAACTGCTAACCCAATGTAGCAAAAAATCTGTACGTGATGGAGCAAATTGGTTACCAGATTTGGATTCAGCACACCAAAAAACGTAAAAATCAATCGAAACATTAGAGGCAGTTTAAAAAAAAATTTTTTTAGTGTACCTGTGTTATTTTTTATCTGAAGGGGTTTATTATCAACAGGTCACGGGAACAGCGATGGGGGCTACAAGTGCACCTTCCATAGCCACTTTATATATGGATCGTATGGAAACACAACAAATTTATAATTCTCCGATGTATTCAAATATTCTGCTGTGGAAACGTTTTCTAGATGATGTGTTTTTCATCTGGACTGCAGATGATGCTTCCTTAACGGAGTTTTTAACATGGCTGAATACTTTACGATCCAATATTCAATTTACTGCCCATATCAGTCCATCCACGGTTGATTTTTTGGATGTAAGAGTTACCTTATTGGATGGCCATCTTTCAACAACCCTCTTCCGTAAGGCAGTTCAACGAAATAGCCTACTTCATTATCATAGCTATCATCCAGGCCCTTTGCGACGGGGATTGCCCTTTGGCCAATTTTTGAGACTACGTCGCATCTGCCATACAATAGCTGATTATAATATCCATGCTCATGATCTTTGTCAGCGCCTTCAGCACCGTGGTTACCCAAATACAGTGATTAAAAAAGCGATGAAAAGAGCACGCTATATTCATCGGGAATGGCTCCTTGATCCACAATATCAGGGCACGAATTCTAACCTTTATGATTCCATTACAGGGGTTCTCCCATATATGGAACAAAGCTCGGCAGTGCTACATATTCTACAGGATCATTGGCCTGTTTTACAATTATTGGATTGCTTCAAGAAACCCTTGCGGCTAGCGTTTTCCAGAGGGCGAAATTTAGCAGATTGGTTAATGAAAACATCGTTGGTAACAGACCGCATTAGCCGCCCACCAGTAACTACCGGTCACTCTCCATGTGGGTCCTGCCCTTATTGTAATTCAACCATGTCAGGGATAGAATGGAATCACCCACGAGAATCCCGACCATACAAACGATCCTGGGATACCACATGCCGTTCTAACTATGTGGTATACATTTTGATATGCCCCTGTGCCTTATTGTATATAGGTCGGACTACACGTCCGATAAAGATCCGCCTTTCGGAGCATGCATCCCGTTTACGTCACAAGGTTCTCACAGCCCCGATTGTATCACATTGTATATCACATGGCCATTGTTTTGATGATCTATATTGGTCGGTGATTGATCATGTTCCTGAAGATCCTTGAGGTGGTGATCGCCTAACAAAATTACAAAGATTGGAGCAGCGATGGATCTTCAAGTTAAATTCGGTAGAACCGAATGAACTTAATCAAGAAATTGAGTGGCTGAGCATCCTGTGACCTCATTTCTCCTTCTCACCAATTAGGGCTGGGATTCCCCTCTCAGTGGAGTTTATCCTGATCCTATTGGTTGGTTCCTCCTTTAAATATTATGATGGTACGGCCCACAAACATTCCATTCAACCTTAGCTGCTTTGACGGCGTTTTTTGTTTTTTTCATTGCCTTTACTTATGAAATTTGGGAGCACTTGATACAGGGTACAATTCCCCGAAACGTGCACGTTGTGCTGATAAGAACATAAGAACATAAGATATGCCATACTGGGTCAGACCAAGGTCCATCAAGCCCAGTATTCTGTTTCCAACAGTGGCCAATCTAGGTCATACGTATTGGTATTGTATTGGTTCAAGCATTGATATCCTGGGTCCCTTCTTAATAATGGTTTATGGACCTTTCCTCCAGGAACTTGTCCAAACCTTTTTTAAACCCAGCTACACTAACAGCCTTTACTACATCCTCCGGTAACAAATTCCAGAGTTTGATTACACGTTGAGTGAAAAAATATTTTCTTTTATTAGTCTTAAATAGTTTACCCTGTAGCTTCATTGCATGTCCCCTAGTCTTTCTATATTCTGATAAGGTAAACAATCGATCTACATGTTTCACAAGAGCGACGATTCCTAGAATGATCAACGAAGGATTTGAGATAAGTGATTATATTTGGTGAAGAACCGTTAATAAAATTAAAAGAAGCTAGCAGTCTGGTGGAGGTCTGGATTTCAGGCACAAAGAGAGCAGGTAGCTCTTGCTGATCCAACAGGAGACAATGAGGCAAGAGATTGGATGAACACGAGTGCCTTTATTGTTGGGGACCAACAATAAAGGCACTCGTGTTCATCCAATCTCTTGCCTTCCGGAGGTCTGGATTTCCCCAGCCCTTCCTACGGCTTAGCTCCGACAACATTTTTTTTAATGATTATTGAAAAAAATTGGATGAATGAAGGAATGAAGGAATAATGAGGTTCCTATAGAAGTGATAAATGAGGTTTCTATAGAAGTGATTCTTATATATTAGATATTAAATTTGTTTCACTTGTGGGGTGAGATTTTATTGGGCATCGGAAGGATAGGCAAGCCATATTATATCATGCCAGATCTGGGACCCCCATACCCCCCCACACCATGGGCACTGCAATATCTTCAGTTTAATCCTAGGTCATCGGTCCCTCCACAGTAAGGTCTTTAGCTGCTGTCCCAGGATTCGTAAGTTCCAACTTTTAATTAGTATCGGTATTGTTTGCAGGAAATAGAGCCACTTAGGTAACAGTACCATTTTAAATAATGCTATTTGGCCCCCGAATGATAGGGGAAGATCTCTCCATTGCTGCACTTTTTTCTTGAGGTCCTCCAATAACACTGCAATATTGGCTGTGTAGAGTTCGGAAAGATCTGCCGTCAACCGAATGCCTAAATACCCAATACTAAATGCCTGTCCGCCCATTTTAGTGGGAGGGGCCCGGAGCAGTCATTGCAAATGTTTTGGTTCAGAGGGAGGGCCTCTAACTTATCAAGAATAAGTTTTAATCCTGAGTAGCGGCCGTATTCTTCAAACAAGCTCAATAGGACTGGAAGTCCACGCACTGCGTCTGCCAGGTGGATCAATATGTCATCTGCAAACGCAGCAACCTGAAACTCCTCATTCCGAACCAATTTAATCCCTGTTATACCTGAATTCATATGAATCATGCATAACAAAGGTTCTAGAGTGAGCACAAAGAGCAGAGGTGAGAGTGGACATACTTACCATGTACCCCGCCTTAATGGGAATGTCTGAGTACTGCTTCACATGGATCAGCGTACAGTAAATGGATCACCTCTAAGAAAAAAACATTAATCCCTATCGCTTCTAATACCTGATACATGAAAGGCCAGCTCACCCTTTCAAATACTTTTTCAGCATCAAAGCTAAGTAGAAGGGATGGGTGTGCTCTCCACTTGCTCATATCCATGGATGCCAAAATACGCCTACGATTTTTAGTCATGCTGCAGCCATTTACAAAGACGACTTGGTTGTCATGGATAAGAGTCTGGAGCAAGTTGGCTAAGTGGTCTGCCATGATTTTAGCAAGAAGCTTGGTGTCAACATTAAGTAATGATATTGAGCGGTAAGATCCCGCCAAAGTTGGGCCCCCCCCTCCGGCTTAGCTATAATCGTTATAAGCGCTTTATTAGGTTCATATGGGAAGTATCCCTTCCCCACCAGGTTCCTATAGTAGTCTGCTAGTGGAAGTGCCAGCTTGTCCTGTAGGAGTCTATAAAATTCCCCCCTGAATCCATCTGGGCCAGGTGCCCTGCCATTCCTTAATCCTTTGATACTACGTTGCACATCTTGTGGTGTGATGGGGGCATTTCCCAAGTCCAGAATTAATGCCACCATCGCATGATCCGAAATAATGATGGGCCCTATGTCTACATGTCAGACTTGACCAAAAAGCCCAGAGGACACAAAAAGGTAATCTATTCTGGACCAGGTGCTGTGCACTCGCGATAAGTGGATATAGTCTCGCTTGCATGGATGTAGTACTCAGCAAATATCAAGCAGATCATATCCCTCGCAGAGACCATGAAGACACCTGCTCGCCCTCCTGTCCCGTGCCCCACTTCCCGTGGGTCGAACTATATTAGTGTCAAGGATGCAGTTAAAATCTCCCCCCAAAATTAACTGACTGCTTCCACTATTGGCAACACATTGAGACAGACCCTGATAAAAGGAAGCATTATATGTGTTGGGGTCATATACTGAGCCTATTACTACCCAGTGGCCTGAAATCTCTCCATGTATGAACACATATCTGCCATCCAAGTCCAACGTTATAGTGATGATTTTGAAGCCCAGTCCTTTCCTAATTAGTATAGCAACTCCTCCTTTCCTGCCCTGCGCGGGTACTCCATAAACCTCTCCCACCCACCATCTTTATTTAACCTATATATTCAGCCCATCTACAGAATCATTAAAAGGCACAAGATCCACTACACCATATATGCTGACGACATAATGATCTACTCTCCAGTCAACCTTGACAACCCAGACTACAGAGAATTGACGGACTGCTTAGAAGAAATGATAAGTTGGCTAACCCAAAATAACCTAAACATCAACTACACTAAGACTGAAGCCCTCCTGGTGACATGAAACACAGGATTTACCCCACCAGACTCAATCCAGCTCAAAAACCATACCATATCCATCAAAACAGAAGTGAAGTACCTCGGAGTCACCCTGGACTGCAAATTAAACCTACAATCCCATATAAACAAGACAACCAAGAGTGCCTACTAAAAATTGAGTATCATCAGACGGCTCAAACCACTACTCAGCCTGGAACACTTCTGCACCGTGCTCCAGGCTATAATCATGCCCATCTTGGACTACTGCAACCCCATATACCTAGGCCAAACACACTCTCCGCCCCCTACAGATGGTACAGAATACCGCTGCCTGTATTATAACTGGCTCATCTAAATATGACCACATCACCCCCCTCCTGAACCACCTTCATTGGCTCCCAATCAGTTCCCGTATCAAATATAAATCCGCTCTGAACATTTTCAAAATCAAGCAATCCCTCTCAGCAGGTGTATTGAAGAACCTCATTAATATGAACAATTGCTCGAGACCCAGAAGATGTACCACCACTGACACTATCATCACCCCCAGCGTATATGCCAAATCCAAACAATCCACATCCGGAAGAGCTCTCTCCCTAGCAGTCCCTGCACTATGGAATGCACTCCCAGATGCTCTAAGAGCCACCTCCGACTCCAAAGACTTCCGGAAGAGGCTGAAAACAACTCTCTACGTGAAACATTTTGAAGACATTACATGACAGAACGAACACAAGTCCTTACCCCAGAATGTGATTTCCTCCTACCCCTCCTAACCCACAACTTAACCTATCTCTACCCTTCCACTCAATCCAACTAATTAATCTGGTTGTAATATAATGTAAATAGCTCATTCTGTAAATAGTTGATCCAAGCTCATGCATGCCCCCTCTCCCTTTGTTTAATGTAAAAACTGTATGTTATACTGTAAACCACTTTGTATGTTATACTGTAAACCGACAGTCGCCCAAGAGCGGATGGTTCGGAAGAATGTATCCTTGAAGGATACTACCAAAAGCAGAGAGGTTCCACAAAAGAGTAAAGTAGCCCAAATGCCCTCAAGTATGGAGCAGACAGAGCTTAAAGATCCCAATTTACCCATGTCTAACAATAGCCAAATTAACATGAATAAAATACATTCTCTAAAATGCTTGTAGGCAAATGCTAGAAGTCTAAAGAATAAGATGGGAGAGTTAGAATATATAGCACTAAAAGAAAGATTAGATATGATTGGAATATCAGAGACATGGTGGAAGGAGGACAACCAGTGGGACACTGTGATACCTGGGTATAAACTATATCGTAATGATAGAGCTCAGCAAATTGGTGGAGGGGTTGCGCTCTATGTTAGAAAGGGCATTGACTCAGAAAGGATTAAAGTTTTGCAGGAAACAAAATCTGCTGTAGAATCTATATGGATTGAAATTCCATATAAAAGGGGAAAGGCAATGGCAGTGGGGGTGTACTATCGAGCAACTGGCCAGAATGACCAAATGGATGATGAAATGCTCAAAGAAATCAAGGAAGCTAACAAAAATAAATAAATAAACAAAAGTTACAGCGCAGTAATAATAATGGGTGATTTCAATTACCCCGGTATCGACTGGGTCAGTGTCACGTCAGGACATGCTAGGGAGATAAAGTTCCTAGATGAAATAAATGACTGCTTCTTGGAGCAGCTGGTTCATGAACCGACCAGAGGGGAAGCCATATTAGACCTAGTCCTAGTCCTGACTGGTTTGTGGCCCTCCAGGACTGGATTTGGAGACCCCTGCTTTACACCTCTGTCATTTAAGATTGTGAGTGGGCAAGGTGCAGATGTCCAAGACATCAAAAAGGTTAGATAGAATTTGTCACATTCATCCTCGATTCTCACCACCACCAAAAAGATGTCTAATGGACAATATGTAAAGCAGGGGTCTCCAAATCCAGTCCTGGAGGGC
The DNA here is from genome assembly GCA_033557465.1 of Ichthyophis bannanicus. NCBI lineage: Eukaryota > Metazoa > Chordata > Amphibia > Gymnophiona > Ichthyophiidae > Ichthyophis > Ichthyophis bannanicus. The sequence continues at coordinate 2,161,502 of JAWIIG010000036.1, read as the reverse complement.
CACAAACCAGTCAGGTTGGCAGGCTATCTCTAATGCATATATATCTCATGCATATTCATTAGGGCTATCCCAAAACCTGGCAGGATTGTGGCCCTCCAGGACAAGTTTGACACCTATGGTTTAGGTTATCAGAATATGGAAAGACTAGGGGACATGCAATGAAGCTACAGGGTAAACTATTTAAGACTAATAAAAGAAAATATTTTTTCACTCCACGTGTAATCAGACTCTGGAATTTGTTACCGGAGGATGTAGTAAAGGCTGTTAGTGTAGCTGGGTTTAAAAAAGGTTTGGACAAGTTCCTGGAGGAAAGGTCCATAAACCATTATTAAGAAGTGACCGAAGATATCAATGCTTGACCCAGTACAAGCATTGTGGAACTTGTGTCTCTTGGGGAAACTGCTAGGTACATATGACCTAGATTGGCCACTGTTGGAAACAGAATACTGGGCTTGATGGACCTTGGTCTGATCCAGTATGGCATATCTTATGTTCTTATGTTCTTATAAGAGAAAGCAGTATAGAAAACCTACTAAATAAAATTAAAAAATCTACATAGCTTGGCTTGCTCCTCAGCCAATTGGTGAGTCTCCTGTGAGCTTCTTAGCAACTTATGGCGTTTGCTAGGGGATCCAGTACCACAGATGTTCCATGTCACAACCTTTAAACCTTTATCCTGCATTTAATAATATCTTATTATGTCTTATTTCCATACTTTCGTTATTCCTGTGGTGCCAGCACCCCCAGCCCAGGGCCCACCACCCAGCTTGCCCCATTGCATCAGTATTACAATTTGGAGCCCCTTCTACACAGCAACTCTTCCCTTCCCCCTCCAAACTCCAATCAACGATTTGTTGCTCTTGTCCCTTTTCCCTCCCTCCTTGCCCCCATCCTTCCTTATCTTCATCGATCCTCCCTTGGAGTCTTCCTCCTCGAGCTCACGGCGGCATCCGGGTCTTCCTTGTCTCTCCTTTTCATCAAGATATAGGGCCTAAGTATCCTCTCCTATCTTCCAGTAACTTAAATCCTTCATGCCCATGCCTCACACCAGAACATAAGAACATAAGATATGCCATACTGGGTCAGACCAAGGTCCATCAAGCACAGTATCCTGTTTCCAACAGTGACCAATCTAGATCATAAGTACCTAGCAGTTTCCCCAAAAGACACAGCTGCCACAATGCTTGTATTGGGTCAAGCAGTGATATCCTGGGTCACTTTTTATAATGGTTTATGGACCTTTCTTCCAGGAACTTGTCCAAACCTTTTTTAATCCCAGCTACATTAACAGCTTTTACTACATCCTCTGGTAACAAATTCCAGAGTTTGATTACACGTTGGGTGAAAAAATATTTTCTCTTATTAGTCTTAAATAGTTACCCTGTAGCTTCATTGCATGTCCCCTAATCTTTCAATATTCTGATGATGTAAACAATCGATCTACGTTTACCAGTCTGGCAGCATCCCTGTTGCCATGGAGGAGAGAGGTCACGTGACAGGAGAGCATCACCCTGGTGTGGCAGGAAGTGATCCTGTAACTAGGACCTGTCCTCCAGGTGATGTAAAACCCTCTTGCACCGAGGAAGTTTCTCCAGGGCCATGTGCCCATGAGGAAAGGGTTAGGACAGCTATTATAGTTGGTGATTCGATCATCAGGCATGTAGATAGCTGGGTGGCTGGTGGACATGAGGATCGTCTGGTAACATGTCTGCCTGATGGAAAGGTAGCAGACCTCACGCACCACCTAGATAAGGTCTTAGATAGTGCTGGGGAGGAGTCTGCTGTCTTGGTACATGTCGGTACCAATGACATAGGAAAATGTGGTAGGGAGGTTCTGGAGGCTAAATTTAGGCTTTTAGGTAGGAAGTTGAAATCCAGAACTTCCAGGGTAGCGTTCTCCGAAATGCTTCCCGTTCCACGTGCAGGACCGAAAAGGCAGGCAGAGCTCCGGAGTCTCAATGCGTGGATGAGATGATGGTGCAAGGATGAGGGTTTTGGATTTGTTATTGTTAGGAACTGGGGAACATTCTGGGGAAAGGAGGGGCTCTTCCGAAGGGATGGGCTTCACCTTAACCGGAATGGAACCAAGCTGCGGGCATTAACCTTTAAAAAGGAGATAGAGCAGCTTTTAAACTAGATAATAGGGGAAAGCCGACAGTCACCCAAGAGCGGATGGTTCGGAAGAATGTATCCTTGAAGGATACTACCAAAAGCAGAAAGGTTCCAATAAGGTGTAAAGTAGCCCAAATGCCCTCGAGTATGGAGCAGACAGAGCTTAAAGATCTCAAATTACCCATGCCTACCACTAGCCAAATTAATATGAATAAAATACAGTCTCTAAAATGCTAGAAGTCTAAAAAATAAGATGGGAGAATTAGAATATATAGCACTAAATGAGAGGTTAGATATGATTGGAATCTCAGAGACATGGTGGAAGGAGGACAACCAGTGGGACACTGTGATACCTGGGTACAAACTATATTGTAATGATAGAGCTGATCAAATTGGTGGAGGGGTTGCACTCTATGTTAGAGAGGGTATTGAGTTAGAAAGGATTAAAGTTTTGCAGGAAACAAAATTTGCTGTAGAATCTCTATGGATTGAAATTCCATGTAAAAAGGGGAAGGCGATGGCAGTGGGGGTGTACTATCGACCGCCTGGCCAGAATAAACAAATGGATGATGAAATGCTCAAAGAAATCAAGGAAGCTAAAAAAGGTTACTGCACAGTAATGGGTGATTTCAATTACCCCAGTATCGACTGGGTCAGTGTCACGGCAAGACATGCGGGAGATAAAGTTCCTAGATGAAATAAATGTCTGCTTCTTGGAGCAGCTGGTTCATGAATCGACCAGAGGGGAAGCCATATTGGACTTAGTCCTTAGGGGAACTCCAAATCTGGTGTTGTTGGGGCCACTTGGCAATAGTGATCATAACATGATTGCGTTTGATCTAATTAATGGAGGAGGGATTGTAAGGAAATCCACAGTAATACCTTTTAACTTTCGAAAGGGAGACTATGATAAAATGAGGAAAATAGTTCACAAAAAAACTAAAAGGACCAGTTGGAAAGGTTAAAGACTTACATCAAGCTTGGATATTGTTGAAAAATACTATCTTGGAAGCCCAGACCAGCTGTATTCCATGCTTTAAGAAAAGTAAAAGGAAGTCCAAAAAACTGCCAGCATGGTTTAAAGGTGAGGTCAAAGAAGCTGTTGTTGCCAAAAAAACATCTTTCAGGAAATGGAAAAGAAAGCCAAACGAGGAAACCTGGAAACATCACAAGCACTGGCAAGTTAAATGCAAGGCATTGATAAGGCAGGCAAAGGGAGAATTTGAGAAGCTTGCTGCGGAAGCAAAAACGCATAATAAAGACTTTTTAAGTACATTCGTAGCAAAAAACCTGTGAGAGAGTCAGTTGGTCTATTAGATGATAGAGGGGTTAGAGGGGCACTAAGAGGCGAGAAGGCGATAGCGGACAGACTGAATGAATTCTTTGCTTCGGTCTTTACTGAGGAAGATGTAGGGATATTACCCATGACTGAAGTGGTATTTAAAGGTGCAGAAGAATTGAAGGAAATATCGATACATCAGGAAGATGTATTACAACTATTAGATAAACTGAAGAGCAGCAAATCACCTGGGCCGGATGATATACATCCAAGGGTGTTGAAAGAACTGAAATATGAGATTGCAGACCTGCTATTAGTAATCTGTAAACTATCATTAAAATCATCTGTAATACCTGAAGATTGGAAAATGGCAAACGTAACACCACTTTTTAGAAAGGGTTCCAGGGGTGATCCTGGAAACTACAGACCGGTGAGCCTGATGTCAGTACCAGGAAAAGTGGTAGAAACCATCATAAAGAACAAAATTGATGAACATGTAGATAGTCATGGCTTAATGAGAGACAGCCAACATGGCTTTAGACAAGGAAGATCTTGTCTTACTAATCTGTTATGTTTTTTGAAGGTGTGAATAAACAGGTAGACAAAGGTGAGTCCGTTAATATAGTGTATTTGGACTTTCAGAAAGCCTTTGACAAGGTCCCTCATCAGAGACTTTTGGCAAAACTAAAGAGTCATGGGATAGGAGGCAATGTACTATTGTGGATCAGGAACTGGTTAAAGGATAGAAAGCAGAGGATAGGGCTAAATGGCCAATTTTCCCAATGAAGAAAGGTGAATAGTGGTGTACCCCAGGGATCGGTGCTGGGTCTGCTGCTTTTTGACATATTCATAAATGACCTGGAAAAGGGAATAACGAGTGTGGTTATCAAATTTGCAGATGGCACAAAACTATTCAAAGTTGTTAAAACCCAAGAGGATTGTGGAAAATTGCAAGAGGATCTTGATAAATCGAAGACTGGGCATGAAAATGGCAGATGAAATTTAATGTGGACAAGTGCAAAGATATGCACCTAGGGAAGAACAACCCAAACTATGGTCACACGATGCAAGGTTCCACATTATAATGCCTCTGTATCGTTCCATGGTGAAACTGTACCTTGAATATTGTGTGCAATTCTGGTCGCCATATCTTAAAAAGGATATAGCATTATTAGAAAAGGTTCAGAGAAGAGCCACCAAAATGGTAAAGGGGATGGAAAGATACCCCTATGAAGAAAGGCTATAAAGGTTAGGGCTCTTTAACCTGGAAAAGAGACGGCTGACGTGTAATCAAACTCTGGAATTTGTTACCAGAGGATGTTGTAAAGGCTGTTGGTGTAGCTGGGTTTAAAAAAGTTTTGGACAAGTTCCTGGAGGAAAGGCCCATAAACCATTATTAAGAAGGGACCCAGGATATCAATACTTGACCCAATACAAGCATTGTGGAACCTGTGTCTTTTGGGGAAACTGCTAGGTACATATGACCTAGATTGGCCACTGTTGGAAACAGGATACTGGGCTTGATGTACCTTGGTCTGACCCAGTATGGCATATCTTATGTTCTTTTGTTCTCCATTCATTAATTTATAGACCTCTATGATATCTCCCCTCAGCCGTCTCTGTTCCAGGTTGAAGAGCCCTAACCTTTTTAGCCACTCTTCATAGCTCTTCCTTCCATCCCCTTTACCGTTTTGATGGCTCTTCTCTGTACCTTTTCTAATAATGTTATATGCGTTTTAAGATATGGCGACCAGAATTGCACACAATATTCAAGGTGCGGTCGCATCATGGAACGATACAGAGGCATTATAATATCCTTTGTTTTATTTTCCATTCTTTTCCTTATGATACTTAGCATTCTATTTGCTCTCTTGGCTGCTGATGCATACTGGGTGCAGGCTTTTAACATGTTATCCACGATGACACCTAAATCTTTTTCCTGGGTGGTGGTTCCTAATGTGGAACCTTGAATCGTGTAACCATAGTTTGGGTTGTTCTTCCCTAGGTGCATAACTTTGCACTTGTCCACATTAAGTTTTATCTGCCATGTGGATGCCAGTCTTCCAATTTATCAAGATCTTCTTGCAATTTTCTACAATCATCATGGGTTTTAACAACTTTAAATAGTTTTGTGTCATCTCCAAATTTGATAACCTCACTCATTAGTCCCTTTTCCAGGTCATTTATGTATATGTCAAAAAGCAGTGGACCCAGCACAGATCCCTGGGATACTCCACTATTCACCTTTCTCCATTGCTAAAATTGGCCATTTAGCCCTACCCTCTGCTTTCTATCTTTTAACCAGTTCCTGATCCACAATAGTACACTGCCTCCTATCCCATGACTTTTTAGTTTTGCCGGAAGTCTCTGATGAGGGACCTTGTCAAAGTCTTTCTGAAAGTCCAGATATACTATATCAACATCAGTATTTTTTAAACAACGCTCAGGCCTCATATGAATTTTTAACCTTTGCAGTTGCTCCTTTTAGTTTTTCTAAACAATTTTCCTCTTTTTATCATAATCTCTCTTTTAAAAGTTAAATGCTATTGCAGTGGATTCCCTCCATTTATTAAATCACAATTGATCATTTTATAATCACTATACTGAAATGGCCCGAACACCATTATCTCTTGTACCAAATCCTCTTTTTCCACTAAGGACTAGGTCTAAAATAGCTTTCCCTTAGTACAACCAAAGAACTTTCATTTAAATGTAAAGTCAGTCAGGGCTTAGTACCACATAGAACTGTCTTTTAAATCAAAATCAGAGTTTAGCTTAGCATAGAAGGTAGAATATGGTAAATATCCTTTGAGTAGAAAGAAAGAAATTGTTTCTAGAGACCTTCACAAAGAGGTCTTCCAGTTAGGAGGCAAGATACCTTTGAAACTTTTTTAAATAGATATTAAAGCCAAGTAACTGATCAAAAAGGCAGTTTGAAAGGCTCCCTCTATCAAATCAAGGGCTGTGTGAATTTCCCAGGAACTTATTAAGAGGTTACCTTAGAAGGCATTTACAGTTTACAGCCCAGTAAGCCGTGTAAACACCTTAAACGGGAATATTCAACTGCACCTACACGGTTAGTGTGTTGAATATCCCCGTCTATGACCTCTATGTGCCCCGATGCCATCCGGGTAGCACCAGGGCATGTTTGGGGCGAAGTGGGGGTGGAGAATGGCGGTAACTTGGTAGCGGCAATATTGGACCACTACCCGGTCAGCGCTCCATGGATAAAACCAGGTGAGCTTTTTGCCTGCACGTACAGGTCTTGCCCAACTAACTCAGGCTGGGCTTTACAATGGAGCAATGGCGCCATGGCGTCCAGTTGCCATGGTACTGCGTCTCCATTGTAAAACCATGATACACAGCCACCGGCTCCTGCAATGCTTTCCCCGCAGTCCTCGGGTCCCCCTGCCCCTTCCGTGCCCCGGGCCTGCCATCCTCCGAAGACTAGGGAACTTATTCCACCTCCGAGATGGAGTAAGTTCCTCATTCAAGTTGCCAGCCCTGGGTGTACAGGACTGACATTAGAATCGGCCCTGTAGGTTCGGGGCCATCAACCGCCCACTGCCTGCCCTGAAGCTCAACGGGATGTCCATATCTGCTATTTGTTGCTCAGAATAACCCCCCATTAGGTATAGTTGTATTGGTACCTGTTTATTCACAACTTAAAAAAACATAACAGATTAGTAAGACAAGATCTTCATTGTCTAAAGCCATGTTGGCTGTATCCCATTAAGCTATGACTATCTACATGTTCAGTAATTTTGTCTTTTATTATGGTTTCTACCATTTTTCCTGGTACTGATGTCAGGCTCACCGGTCTGTAGGTTCCTGGATCACCCCTGAAACCCTTTTTAAAAATTGGCATTACATTGGCCATCCTCCAATCTTCAGGTATTACAATTGATTTTAATGATAGTTCACAGATTATTAATAGCAGGTCTGCAAGCTCATATTTCAGTTCTTTCAACACCCTTGGATGTATACCATCCGGTCTAAGTGATTTGCTACTTTTCAGTTTATCAAATAGTTGTAATACATCTTCTCGGTGTATCAATATTTCTTTCAATTCTTCAGCAGTATCACCTTTAAATACCACTTCAGTCATGGGTAACATCCCTACATCTTCCTCAGTAAAGACTGAAGCAAAGAATTCATTCAGTCTCTCCACTATGGCCTTGTCCCCTTTTAGTGCCCCTTTTAGCCCTCTATCATCTAATGGTCCAACTGACTCTCTCACAGGTTTTTTTGCTACGAATGTACTTGAAAAAGTCTTTATTATGTGTTTTTGCTTCCACAGCAAGTTTCTTCTCAAATTCTTTCTTTACCTGCCTTATCATTGCCTTGCATTTAACTTGCCAGTGCTTGTGCTGCTTCCAGTTTTTGTAATTTGACTCTTTTTTGGCAACAACAGCCTCTCTGACCTCACCTTTAAACCATGTTGCCTCTTAGTGCCCCTTTAACCCCTCTATCATCTAATGGACCAACTCACAGGTTTTGCTATGAATGTACTTGAAAAAGTCTTTATTATGCGTTTTTTCTTCCACAGCAAGCTTCTTCTCAAATTCTCCCTTTGCCTGCCTTATCAATGCCTTGCATTTGACTTGCCAGTGCTTGTGCTGTTTCCAGGTTGTGTCGTTTGGCTCTTTTTTCCATTTCCTGAAAGATGCTTTTTTGGCAACAGCCTCTCTGACCTCACCTTTAAACCATGCTAACAGTTTTTTGGACTTCCTTACACTTTTCTTAAAGCGTTGAAAACAGCTGGTCTGGGCTTCCAAGGTAGTATTTTTAAAGAACACCCAAGCTTGATGTAAGCCTTTAACCTTTGCAACTGCTCCTTTTAGTTTTTTTAAACTATTTTCCTCATTTTATCATAGTCTCGCTTTCGAAAGTTGAAAGGTAGTATTATGGATTTCCTTACTATCCCTCCTCCATTAATTAAATCAAACGCGATCATGCTATGATCACTATTGCCAAGTGGCCCCAATACCCTTATCTCTTGCACCAAATCTGGTGTTCCACTAAGGACTAGGTCCAAAATGGCTTCCCCTTTGGTCGGTTCATGTACCAGCTGCTCCAAGAAGCAGTCATTTATTTCAACTAGAAACTTTGGGACCGCGGCTCTGATATCAAGCGGAAGCCACTACCATGGCTTTGTAAACAAGCCCCCTTATCTCCCTAGCATGTCCTGCCGTGACACTGACCCAGTCAATACACTGGGTATTGAAATCACCAATTATTATCACTGTGCTGTAACTTTAGTTTAGTTTCCCTGATTTCTTTGAACTTTTCATCATCCATTTCACTTTTCATCATCCATTTCATCTGGCCATGCGGTCGATAGTACACCCCGACTGCCATCGCCTTTCCCTTCCTCTTTTTACATGGAATTTCAATTCATAGAGATTCTACAGCAAATTTTGTTTCCTGAAAAACTCTAATCCTTTGTGACTCAATGCCCTGTCTAACAGAGTTGCAACCCCTGCACCAATTTGATCAGTTCTATCATTGCGATATAGTTTGTACCCAGGTATCACAGTGTCCCACTGGTTATCCTCCTTCCACGATGTCTCTGAGATATCAATCATATCTAACCTCTCATTTAGTGCTATATATTCTAACTCTCCCATCTTATTTTTTAGACTTCTAGCATTTGCATAAAAGCATTTTATAGACTGTATTTTATTCATATTAATCTGGCTATCGGTAGACAGGGATAATTTGGAATCTTTAAGCTCTGTCTGCTCCGTTACTCAAGGGCATTTGGGCTACTTTTGTCTTTATTGGAACCCTCTCTGCTGATATGCCCTAACTTCATTCTTTTGGTAGTATCCTCCAAGGATACATTGTTCCAAACCATTCCCTCTTGGGCGACTGTCGGCTCTCCCCTTTTATCTAGTTAAAAAGCTGCTCTCTCTCTTTTTTAGAGGTTAATGCCAGCAGCCTGGTTCCATCCTGGTTAAGGTGAAGCCCATCCCTTTGGAAGAGCCCCTCCTTTCCCCAGAATGTATTACAAAATATAGCAGCTCATATGATTTTACACTCCTCCCCCCGTGATCATGTTACCCCATGTCTGCTGCACCTTCACTGGTTACCACTAAAATTCCGGATTCCCTTCAAGATTCTTACCCTAGTGCACCGAGCTATCTGTCTCCACACACCTCAATACCTCTCTAATCTGTTAACTTTTCATACTCCCACCCGTAGTCTCCGATCTGTTCACGTTAACCGCCTGCACCTTCCAGCTCCTTCTCAAGCCCACTTGCAATCCACTCGAAAATCAGCATTTTTCTACCTAGGTCCCGCCCTCTGGAATTCCCTCCCTACTGCCCTCCGCCTTGAAGATTCCTATCCCAAATTCCGTTCCCTTCTCAAGACCCATTTCTTTTCCTTAGCTTTTAATGTCCCCTCTGAATCTGTATGACCCCTCTCTCCCTGTTGCACTGCTTCTGCTAACTCTGCTTTCTCATCTTTTCTTGTCAGTGATTGTAATTTCTTTTTCCTTTCTTGCCTATTGCTATTATGTATATTGTAAACCGCCCCGATGTAATGGGGGGCGGTATATCAAGTTGTAAATAAACAATAAACAATGTTCCCCAGTCCTTCAAGATCAGGGTTAATATATTCCCAACTTATATCTTTGGCACTGCAGCTCCATACTAGGGGAAGGAATCTCCAGAAACCAAAGTATAACCAAGATCAAACTTGGCTGGTCATATACCTGCCAGGCCAAACAGACCGAAAACTTTCCCCGCACAATCACCACCCTTATCCAAATCATACATCATCATACTATAACATGTTACATAAACCTACTCCCCCTACAGTGGGGGTAGGGTGTTGGCTGTCCTCTTATACATAATGTATTTGTAAAGCGCCAACAGATTATATCATAGATTGGATCCTCCTAAGCATTCAGAGGTGTTAACATTATTAAGTTTTTATTTGGCTCTATCAGGGATCCTTCAATTCTTCTGCTGTAAAGACAGTTATCTAGAGCTGTCCATTGTACATCTTTGTCACTCAAGGCGAATCTACCTCTGTTGTCCAGAACTTGTCATTGTCATCAGTTCGTCTAGCAGAAGTTATCCGAGTATCCTGGACTTACTACAAAGTTGGCCTTCAAGGTATTTTCAAAGTATTTGTCCTATCTGAGCCCTCAACCGTTCTCCATGTCTCAAGGCTTCTGGTTTTCTAAGAAGATGCAGCTTCTCTTGGTGTCTACAAGTACCTGGTCTGTCCCTGCTGCTCTATCCACAGCCGCGCCTGGTATAGCAGACAGAACTGTATTCCCCATTGCACAAGCTGTCCACATATCATTGAGAAAGCCCGCCTTTTCTGACTCACCAGAATGGAGTAGTCTTGAAATATCAGAAGCTTCCTCGACCACCCCTCTGTGTCAGTTTGTGCTTTTTGGGTCCGGGCGGCTCGAAGTATAGCCTCCTTTTGCCTGAATCTTGGAATTGCACAATCACAACTCTGGGTCGCTGGTTTGTCCCACATTGAACTCCCAGGCATTGTACATGCTCTATTTTAATGGGGCCTAGTTGGCTATCAATAGTTAAATGCATCGGTATCCAGGCTTCTAAGAAGCCCCTTAGTTCATTATCCGCTAACGATTCTTCAATGCCCACAAATCACAGGTTTTTTAGTCTCCCTCGATTTTCTAAATCATCCAGCTTTTCCAGCTGTTGATTTACCAAGTCTTCTAAGGACTTTATCTTAGTTGTCTGAGATTGCTGGTTGTCTTCGAGATCCGAGACTCTTTGCTCAGCCCGATCTATGTGCAACTGCCTGCCCCACCTGCATTAGCTGTTATGAGAGCATGCAGAATCTCTTCTCCAATGGCTTCACAACTGTTGCTGAGACTTCTGCGACCATTGTCTGCGTGGTATCTGCCTGCAGGCTCGATGGCACGTTTTCCATCATCTTGCCCTCCAAATCTCGGCCCCTCTCCTTTCTCGCCACCTTAGATGTCATTCACATGCAAATCGCTGCGAGCTCTTCCGACACTTGCGGCTCGGCATAGGGCTCGGTCTCCGCTCTCTAGGTATTTCAAGCCTTTTAGGGATTTATTGCCAGCTTTGTTGCCGTTTTTGAGAGTGAAGTCCCTGGAGCTGATCAGAAGCCATCTTCACCTGCTCATTGCCTCACGTGACCTCCCATAGACCACATTATAAAGTTATAAAGAAATGTAGGGATCTATTTTAAACTCATAATTGTAAGTGAAGATGATGCTAGTGAGATATTCAAAAATAAAAATGTAGATAAAAACTTAAAGAAATATTTCAGGAAAAGTTAAAGTGGTCCAATTTATCTATAAAAAACAGCATTAAGTTGAAATTCTAAGGGTTTAAGGTAAATAGAGTGGAAGAGTAGCCTAGTGGTTAGAGCAACTGCCTCATATCCAGAAGATCAAGGGTTCAATTCCCACTAGCACTCCTTGTGACCTTGGGCAAGTCACTTCACCCTCCATTGCCTCGGAAGAAAAGGCTGGCAATCTACTTCCAGTGATACATTGCCAAGAAAACTCAGAGGTTGCTATGAGTCAACACTGACTTGATGGCTCTTAAAAAAAAAGAGGTAAATAGGGATGTTTATTGGGGAACTTCTTCAGGTTTTACAAGAGGAAGGACACTATACTGCTCCATGGAATGTATGTGCCTGTGTTTGAATTTGTCAGCTGGGGGGCTGTGATTGATGAAGAAAGGAACTATATATGTGGTGTTGAGTGAAGAAGAGCTGATTTTAGGGTATTATTGTTTAAAGTAAAATAGTCTGTAAGAAACTAGAAGTAGTGTTACAAATTTTGATAAAAAGAAACAGTTATAAACTTGTTTTCTACAGATGTTCAGGTAGAAGAAAACTTCAGTCTTTCCTGATGTAATTGAGGTATGAATGAAAAGGGCCTTGAACTTAATCTTAGCATAGGCTGGAAAGATATTGGTGCTGAATTCAGGATTTAAGAGACTGAGATTTCTGAGTACTTTTTTGATAGAAATTCCTGTGTAGTTTGAAAAGTACTGGCTTCTGATTAAAAGATGAGGGAGTGATATTCCTGGATGATACTCCTTGAAACCTGTGACCGAAATTGGAACTGGTTTGCATGGTGTGATGAGGAAGATTCATTCTCTGCCCTAAAAACACAGGATTCAGTGAATTCTAGCCTAGAAGCTGACAGGCAGACAAGCCAGGTGAGCAATAGTTGTCAGGGGCAACATAAACAAACCCAGCCATGGGGTTTGCAAACACGCCCAGCTGAAAAACATTCCCTAGTTCCTAATAGCTTGCACCTGGATAGAGGGAGGGCTATTAGCCACTATAAGAGTCACGCAGGAAATAGAGTTTCAGTTCCAGTTCCAGTTCCAGGTTCTTACCCTGGAGGAGATTCAGGGTTATCTTCTTACCCAGGAGGAGTTTCAGCTTCAGAGTCTGACCCAGGAGGTGATTCAGATTCAGAACCAGGAAGAGTTCAGGAACCAGGAAGAGTTCAACCCAGAAGCTACCCAGAATACCTCGGGAGAAAGCAGCTAGGAGCAGTGAGGTCAGTGAGCAGCTGTGAGTGTTCTGCTGAAGTAAAGCCGTTTGAAACTCAGAGGCAACGTTCCAGCTGGAGTGAATGGAAGCCTAAGAAACCCAAACAGTATGTATCTGAAAGCTGTAACCGTGAGAGTGATTCTGGCAGAGAGCTAAGAGAGTATATTGACAGTAGAAATACCTACAGGGTTAATACTGAGAAGCCTCGTGTGAGAAATCCTAGGTGGGGGCAGGGCTGTAACACCCAGCCGAGGGATTTATCTGGAGAGCTGAAGAGAGAGCAGTTAAAAGTCCCTGAAAGAGAAAGGTATGCCATTGAAGATATTTGCATGACAGAGGAAGAGGTATTAGAAGTTCCTAAGCCTCAAAGAAAGCTACGCAGAGCTAAACCTTGTGCTGATAAGAGAGAGGAATACTTTTACTCAGTGCCAAAGCCTGAAGCTAGAGCCAACAAATATCCCAAAGGTAGAAACACCTATAAGAAGTTGGATTCTAGAAACCCTGAATGGTGGCTTCCTTCTCTCCCAGACACAGAGAAGTGCAGCAGCAGCTATTCCAGCCCTAGAGGGAGCTGGCCAGATAGGCTCTATGAAGAGACGCTGCAAGGTAACTTACAGACATTTTGTAGCCAGGAAAACTCAGGTCTTTCTGAGAACCTGCATGAACCCATGATCACTGATAGCCTCAGTGAATGCTCATTTGGAGACCCGATGGACTGTACATTAACATTCTCTGATAGAATAACCTCTCTTTGTTAGTATATTTGTTAGTATATTAAAAACCACGATTAACAATTGAATAATGTAAATATTTAACTAATGTAAATAGTTACAACATCTGCATAATTATATATTCCATGTTACTTGTTGTTGTTTACGAAAAGTTAATTGTACGTAGTTTGAAAAAACAAGATGTTCCATGTAAAACCATGTTCATTATGTTAATTGTAAACTGTTCATTGTGTTACTTGTAAACCGCCTTTGATCTTGGGAAAAAGCGGTATAGAAGAAAAGCATAAATAAATAAATAAATAGAGGCTGTATAGTGCTGGAAGCTAACATTATATGTGAAGAGTGCCTGTTTGTACAGAGAGGAGCTGTGTGCTGAGTTTTCATATGCTTTACAATTACCGTTTACTTTAAGAAGCAAGAAGAAGCTTTTCTGTTTCCTTTATATATTATACCAGAAAGTATGGTTTATGTGTCCTACGTTTGCTGTGTTATACATCCGAAGAATCCGACCCCAGGAGGGGAAATAAATCCTTATTTACCTTATCATTCGTCTCTACAACTACTTTATTTTCATTAACCACCATCAGACCCAGACCTGCTAGCCCTAGGCGGCAGCCTGCCCACCTGGTGGTGACATAATTGGCGTAGTTGGCAGGATTTTTCAAAAGAAAAACAACACAATACAAGGACATTCATAAAGGATAACTTGCTGAGAGAAAAAGAAGAAAATGTTTTGCTGTCTGGGACAGAAGAAAAACCCGGAGTGGATTTTCAAGTTCCTGACCTGTAAGGTAGTCAAGACACACCTTTCTCAACGCACGATCCTACACCGTGCTGAGGTAATAGTAGGAGGGCATGGGGGTAGTTAGGATCGGTGAGAAAGGGGGAAGCTGTGGTACAAAAGGAAGCAAATAGAAGAAAAAAAAAAAGTCTGTGCCGCACTTGGTGGGCCCTGTGTTTTTTTTCTTTTGCAGTACACAACAGAGCGACGGAATGGATCCCAAAGAAATGCAAGACTGGATGGAGGCGCAATGGAAGTCTCAAGGAGAACTGGCTAGACTGAGTCAAGAACGGATTATGGCAGCGATGAACGCGCAGCAGCAACCGCTTCTTGAATTGCTAGAGACTTTCATCAAGAGAACTGTTGCAGCAGCAGAGGTTAATCCCTCAGTGTCAAAGGGGGTAGGACTACCTGATTGCAATGCTTTAACATTGGGACAGTTAAAATCGTATGACAATTTTGATGATTTTACTGACGCCTTCGAGCGCATCGCAGAGGCGGCTAAATGGCCGGTTGACCAATGGGCCGTTAGGTTCTCTATGACTTTATCAGGAGAAGCATTAGCGGCCTACAAGACAATGCCTGTTGGTCTATCGTCTAGTTACCCTGATGTGAAATTAGCCATAAGGGATAGGCTGGGTTTGACTCCCATGCACTATAAACGGCTTTTCAGAGAAGCTAGGCTCATTGAAGAAAACTTCATGAATTGACCACAATACCTCGGCTCTTTAGGTCTCTGGTCCATCAGTAGTGAGAGACAGGCAGAGAGTAATACAGAACACAATCACACACACACAAAGTGCTATTTTCTTTGAGCTCAGAGGGAAGACGGCAAGCGGTATATGGACGGGCATAATTCCACACCTGCCGAATTCAAAGTTCTCCTCCTAAAAGCTCCTTTTTATTAGAGAAAAAAAGAGGAAGTAACAATCATTTATTATAACCATGAAATAACACAAGGTGTCGCCAAAGTTCTTTTTACAGAGTAAGATCTGATTACAGTATATTAGATGAAATTTACGCAATTATGACAAAATTGTTTATAATTGCAAAAGTTGCAAAAATTATGTTTTGTCAGCAGGGACTTCCAGCTGACTGTACAATGAACTATGGTTACACAGTTCATAGGCGTTATGCTTAGTTAACACTGTTCCATCTATTTTAAAGACAATTACACAGAACCCATGATCATGACATCCTATTCTATTTAGAAGGAAGTAGGTGAAAAGTCAAACTTCTAAACACATTTTGTATCAAGAAATTCATCCATCTTCAATTACATATTGGGGATTCTGGTATCCCTTTATCTGTCCATCCCTACAGTCCTCCCTGTGATTCTAGAAAGAATCATTACTAAAGAACAGTAGCTGAAACATGTCCAATTCCAGAATAATCTTCTACAGTAGGCTTCATTTTGCAGATGTTCTGTCAAAGTCCTAGGCACATCTGGTCCATAGGTGAGCTCCATCTGTTCATTGGAAGAAATCCTTATACAAAATCATGTGACATTGTTTACCTTTGCTTAGCCTCAATAAAAATGTGTACAGAGAGCAAGACTTTACCAATTATTCTTGTAAGCACTACCTTTTCCAACAGTGGCCAACTGCTTCTCGTAGATATCATGACACCAGTCATCACTTCAGATTCGTCAGCTGCATCCTTTCACACCATGGGCTGTGCTATGCACATCTTAGATCAATCTTTTTCAGTGACCATCCACCCGGCTTCACTGCTGCACATACATGAGTAGTTCCTCTGGAATCGCTGATCTTTATCAGGAGTCTCCATATCCAGTAGCATTTCATTCAGTCGTTTTCCTCTTCGGCCCATAGGATTCAGTGCATACAATATATAATTTGTAAAAATCCTACTCTCCACTACAGCATCTCTCTTGATGCCATACAATTGCAAACAAGCACAATTATTCATTCCTAATGACAGTCTTGAACAGAATTATATTATCCATTGTTAATTACAATACATCCATAGCTAGCACTAAACTATTACATAGCTAACCTGTAACATAGTTATTTTTTTTCATCTGCATTCCTAAACTTATTCTGTCTACTTGCCAAATCAATGCTAGCATGTGGCCTGATAGTCACATTGCTTTTTCCTGTCAGGAACACAATTGTATATATTCATATCACTAATTATGTTTGTGATGTATTCTCCAGCCTTAACAATATACATGATATAGTCAATCTGATTTATTCAAGGGGTAACAAACATTAAAACATAACAAGCAGTTTATGACAATAAGTTAAACTAATTTCAATTGTTTGTCAACAATTATTAGGAAGGCTGCCTTATCTTAGGTGATGATTCAACTCACATTACTTTAAACATTATCACCACATCCTGCACACACAAACACCCCAGTACCTCACTGGTCTTCTCCACTTCCATATCCCTACACGTAGTCTTCATTCTCTTCACATTAATAGACTTCACTTCCCCCCACCATCTCGTGCACACTTACAGTCTACCTTCTGCCTTTTTCTTCCTTGGTCCAGCTCTGTGGAATTCTCTTCCCACTCCACTCCATCTGGAAGATAACTACACCAATTTCAGGCCCCTACTTAAATCCCATCTGTTCACCTCAGCATATAACCTCCCAGCCACACCCAACTGACCTGGTTTATCTATTTTTATTTTATTTATTTATTTGTGTGCTTTTCTATACCGCCCCTTCCAGAGATCAGGGGCGGTTTACAAGGAACTTAAACAACAATATAGCAAACAGTGCAATATTGCATTACATTAAACATTAAGTGACACATTAAGTGAACATAAAACTAGATTACATAAGAACTGGGTTACAAGGAAAACAATGTGTAGGTTATTAACATAAGAACATAAAGGAACATAAACTATGTTACAAAGACCAAAGTGTAGATTATTATTTACATGGTTGACAAGAGACTATTTATAATAGTTATTTGGGATCATAAGTACAGTGTTGGGAGGAGGACAATTTTGAGTGGATATTAAAATGAAGTCTAGATTTAGGTGGGATAGATTTGTGTTTGGTTAGTTGCATATTCTTGTGTAGTAAATTTGATTTCAGGTTGTAGGTTGCTGTAGTGTTGACTAAATAGGTAGGTTTTAAGTTCTTTCCTGAAAGATGTACGATCCTTAATCTCTCTTAGATTTAGTGGCAGTTTATTCCATTGGCTGGGAGCATAATATGAATTATTTTTGCACTCTTCTTTGTTTTGTTTTTTAATTAATTTTTTTCTAATACTACTTTCCTCACTAATCACAGCAATTCACATTGCAACTAAAACTTGGTACAACACATTAAACAGGAACATTGATAACTTGAAAATTTTCTTTGTAAGGCAATGAGGGTTAAGTGACTTATCCAAGGTCACAAGGAGTGCTAGTACTCTAGTCATTAGACTACTTCTCCATTTCATTCTAATTCACATAGACATCTAAGCTCACAAAGGAAGGAACAATTTACATAAGGGTGTGTACATTCATAAACTATAAAACCTTTTAATACCAAATTTGAACCAACTAAAACTGTTAATTACCACTTCTTTTCAGAACAAAACAGCATAGTAGTAGAATATCAGCACACAGGGCTCCTCATGCAAGAAGCCTGAGACAAAATCAGTATTAATCAAGTGAGCAGATAACTCTAGAGCTCTAGGAAGAGCGAACACTCCAGCTAGTTGAGCATTAACAAATAGCAAAGCAACCGACTCTGTCACAGAATCAATTCTTTCAATTGCATCAGTTTTCCTTACTCATTGCACAAATCATTATACAAGTGCAGAAGATGCAAAAACTTAATGAGAGACATGTTATAGTACTAGAAAATCAGTAATTTGGATTGCAAAGACTACTGCTACCAGCCCAGTGGCTTACGTCTAATGGGAAATTTCTGAGTGAGAACACAAACAGCAGCAACAGAAGAGATAAGCATATTGGATCACACTTGCAATTAACAACATCAATTCTGCAGAGGTCTTTCATAATAATTAAAACATATACGACATGAGAATTTAAGATCACTCCTCCAATCGACTCCTGCAGATTAGTTTAAAAGAGACTAAGAGAATATCAGCATTTTTTCTTCAAACATTTGCTCATACACTATCATAGTTGAACTTTCAACTTTTCACAAAAGGAAAATAATAAAACATTATACATATATTTACCATACTGTTTTAATTACTTAATTCACTTGTTTGAATGTAGTTGCATCATTCACTTTTTCCCTTTAAGTAACCAAACTTGCTTGACTTAACTTGACTAGCAATTCAATTTTTTCCCAGTTAAGTTACTAACTTCTTTTACCTTTAAAAACAATTTTTTAAACCTTTATTACATCACACAATTATCAAATATCTAAATATATCAAAGCATGGAAGATCTTCCCATTCATTCACATCAAATATAACTAGAAATAGAAGTTGGAAAATATATCATCAATCATTTTTTTCCAAAGCATCCAGAGACATAAACACCAAGGAGTAATGTTTCTAATAATATTTTTCAGCATTACACATAGAATAGAATCAGTAAATAAATTCTCATAACCTAAAATAAGTTCAGATCCAGACCTAAAAAACAAACTTATTTACTATACATACACAAGTAAGAGAAATAGTTAATCACATTTGGAGTTTTTTTTTAACTTCCCTAATAAAGAAAATCTTACCACAGTTGCTCAAGACGTTCTTTCCTGCTAATATTGCATTCATGCCAAGCCGTTATCTTTGCCGGAAACTCTAAATTATTACTGCAATAAATATCAAAATGTACAATGGACAGCACACTTCCCTAACCACTAAATTAGATAAAACGAACTTCATACTAAAGTTATGACATGAAAATTAGTCCTTCAAAACTATTTTTTTCATAAAGCAATGACTTAAGTTTTTCCTTGTAAGCTTCCTAAACACTTGATTTTTAAATTTTTCAAAACACAGAGTCAGTGGCTTGCTGCACTTTTCAGCCTTAAACTGCCACAAAACCATTCATGACTGGTATGAAATTTGCTTAAATCTAATCATATTTCATACTGTAATCAACTCAACTTGACCCACTGAAATGTTCCACAAAGGAGGAACGGCAAACTGTGGTTACTGGCAGTCATCAAATATTAACATAAGGGCGCTTCACCAAAATCTGCGCCTCATTTCACAATTAGGGCTTCCTTTCTCTTGCCCCATCTCACTTCACTTATCTAACTGAGAGCTCTAATTAACTTTACCGACTTTACATTATTATCACAATATACACACAGATATCTGTCAATTCTTGAGTATACTCACGGCAACCACTGCCTGTGTCCTTGAGACTTGTCTGCTTGTTTCCAACTGCTGAAGGGAACACAGAGATCCGAGTCCAGCACCAACTGAAGAAAACTTCATGAATTGACCACAATACCTCGGCTCTTTAGGTCTCTGGTCCATCAGTAGTGAGAGACAGGCAGAGAGTAATACAGAACACAATCACACACACAAAGTGCTATTTTCTTTGAGCTCAGAGGGAAGACGGCAAGCGGTATATGGACGGGCATAATTCCACACCTGCCGAATTCAAAGTTCTCCTCCTAAAAGCTCCTTTTTATTAGAGAAAAAAAGAGGAAGTAACAATCATTTATTATAACCATGAAATAACACAAGGTGTCGCCAAAGTTCTTTTTACAGAGTAAGATCTGATTACAGTATATTAGATGAAATTTACGCAATTATGACAAAATTGTTTATAATTGCAAAAGTTGCAAAAATTATGTTTTGTCAGCAGGGACTTCCAGCTGACTGTACAATGAACTATGGTTACACAGTTCATAGGCGTTATGCTTAGTTAACACTGTTCCATCTATTTTAAAGACAATTACACAGAACCCATGATCATGACATCCTATTCTATTTAGAAGGAAGTAGGTGAAAAGTCAAACTTCTAAACACATTTTGTATCAAGAAATTCATCCATCTTCAATTACATATTGGGAATTCTGGTATCCCTTTATCTGTCCATCCCTAAAGCGTTGTTACAAAGGTTAAAGGGACTAGCAACCAAATGGCTTGCTCCTGAGAGGGCGACGGTAGAGTCATTGATGGACACCATCATCTTAGAGCAATATTTGGAGGCTATACCACCTGAAATTAAAGCTTTCATAATGCTTCAAAAGTGTCATTCTACCCAAGACGCTGCCAACCTCACGGAGTGTTATTTTGAGGCAGAATTAGCCCGCACCTCCCGAGGTAATGTTTTAAAAGTGGCTGGTCTTGATAGAATGAGTGGATTAAGAAAGACCCCTAAGGGCAATATATTTGGTGAAAATGTACTTGGTGAAAATGTGTTTGTTAAAAACATAAGAAGAAATATTTCCAGGAAATGTTTTAACTGTGTCCAGCATGGACATTTGCACAGGGAGTGTAAAGAGCGAACTGCCCTAGTGTCGGGAGGAGAAAACCACCTAGAGGAGGGATTTTTGCTCAAAGTCCAGGTAGAAGGGATAGAGGCTTTGGCACTCCTAGATTCAGGGGCAGACCAAAGTATGGTTTCCCAAAAGATGTGGCAGACCATCACGGCTCATAACCCATCTACCCGAGGCCAAGTGGACGGACGAGTGAGTGTAAAATGTGTGCATGGAACCTCTTCCCATTACCCGCTATACAGAGTGTCTGTGGAAGGAATAGGGACCGAAGAAGAAGTACAAGTAGCAGTCGTCCCACGACTCCCCTATGAGGTAGTGTTAGGACGTGACTGGCCCCCATTTGCTAGGGAAATGAAGAAAGGCCTTAGAGAAGAACCAGGGGTAACAAAAACTGACGCCATAGCACAAAAAGTCCCGAGCCCTTTATTTGAGAAAGCACCGAAGCCCAGAGGCCGTGACAAACTACGGGTAGGAGAGGGAGCCTCACTAAAGAAAAAGTTTGTCTTGCGCTTTTCCAAGATGTCTCCGCTGGCTCAGAGTCCAAAAAGGGCTTCTGAAGCCGCAGCGGGTTATGACCTATTTAGCATAAGTGATATAGTGGTTCCAAGGGAAGGGAAAGCCCTTATTGATACCGGATTACAGATCCAGATCCCTGAAGGCTGCTACGGCCGAATAGCCCCGCGGTCCGGACTAGCTGTTAAAAATTTTCTGGACGTCGGAGCCGGGGTAATAGATCCTGACTATTGAGGGGAAGTGAAAGTCCTGCTTTTTAACTTTAGCAAGGAGAACTATAAGGTCAGGAAGGGCAACAGAATTGCCCAATTAATATGTGAACGTGTAGGTTTTCCCGTGGTAGAAGTCCCATCACTAACTTCTACAACCCGCGGAGCGAGCGGGTTTGGTTCTACAGGTGTGGGGGAGGTAAAAAACCTGACAGCCCTAGCGGATGAAAAAAGAGAAGAGGACCTAGGCCCCCAACCTGCTGATTGGAGGGAACACCCTGAACCGCGCATAGGCACGGATTTGTCAGTACCACAACAAAGGGAATTAACCCAGATGTTAAAGAGATTCGCTGACGTTCTCACGACACTGCCAGGTGAAACGCACATTGTCGCGCATGAAATCATCACCACCCCAGGTGCGATAGTTAGACAACGTCCCTATAGGCTACCTGAGGCAAAAAAGACAGAAGTTATAACCCAGGTAAAAGAAATGGCCAAAATGGGCATTATTGAGGAGTCTAGAAGCCCGTGGTCGAGCCCAATTGTGCTGGTCCCAAAACCAGACGGGACACTCCGATTCTGTATCGATTTCAGACAAGTTAACAGCATATCACAATTTGATGCTTACCCGATGCCACGGATAGATGACTTGCTAGACCGATTAGGCCAAGCCCGCTTTTTGACAACACTAGATTTAACCAAGGGATACTGGCAAATCCCATTAACTAGAGATTCCAAACCGAAAACTGCTTTCAGTACGCCTGTAGGGTTGTACCAGTTTTGGCATATGCCATTTGGCCTGCATGTGCGGCTGCCACTTGCCAAAGACTTATTGATCAAGTCTTGCGGCCTCACCAAAATTACGCGCTAGCCTATATGGATGACGTGATCATCTACAGCAGCACATGGGCTGAGCACTTATTCAGGGTAGAGGCTGTGTTACAAGCCATCCGAAAGGCTGGCCTAACCCTGAATCCCTCAAAGTGTCTATTCGCCACTAGGGAGGCCAAGTATCTAGGGCACATAGTGGGAAATGGGCTAGTAAAACCCCTTACGAGCAAAATTGACAGTGTCCGAAATTGGGCGGTAGAGGCATTACGGTTCTATTTGTCGGGGCGCAAGTTTGTCCTAGTCACGGACCATGCGCCGTTGAAATGGCTCAGTCATATAAGAAATGATAACGCCCGTTTGACCAGATGGCACTTAGCCTTACAGGCCTTTGACTTCGAGGTACAGCACAGGGCAGGCAAGTTGCACGGCAATGCAGACGCGTTATCACGGCTTACGTGCTGTCAGACGAGGGCGTCAGCAGCCCGTAAGATTTTAAGGGCGAATGTGTGATGAGGAAGATTCATTCTCTGCCCTAAAAACACAGGATTCAGTGAATTCTAGCCTAGAAGCTGACAGGCAGACAAGCCATGTGAGCAGTAGTTGTCAGGGGCAACATAAACCCAGCCACGGGGTTTGCAAACACGCCCAGCTGAAAAACATTCCCTAGTTCCTAATAGCTTGCACCTGGATAGAGGGAGGGCTATTAGCCACTATAAGAGTCACGCAGGAAATAGAGTTTCAGTTCCAGTTCCAGGTTCTTACCCTGGAGGAGATTCAGGGTTATCTTCTTACCCAGGAGGAGTTTCAGCTTCAGAGTCTGACCCAGGAGGTGATTCAGATTCAGAACCAGGAAGAGTTCAGGAACCAGGAAGAGTTCAACCCAGAAGCTACCCAGAATACCTCGGGAGAAAGCAGCTAGGAGCAGTGAGGTCAGTGAGCAGCTGTAAGTGTTCTGCTGAAGTAAAGCCATTTGAAACTCAGAGGCAACGTTCCAGCTGGAGTGAATGGAAGCCTAAGAAACCCAAACAGTATGTATCTGAAAGCTGTAACCGTGAGAGTGATTCTGGCAGAGAGCTAAGAGAGTATATTGACAGTAGAAATACCTACAGGGTTAATACTGAGAAGCCTCGTGTGAGAAATCCTAGGTGGGGGCAGGGCTGTAACACCCAGCCGAGGGATTTATCTGGAGAGCTGAAGAGAGAGCAGTTAAAAGTCCCTGAAAGAGAAAGGTATGCCATTGAAGATATTTGCATGACAGAGGAAGAGGTATTAGAAGTTCCTAAGCCTCAAAGAAAGCTACGCAGAGCTAAACCTTGTGCTGATAAGAGAGAGGAATACTTTACTCAGTGCCAAAGCCTGAAGCTAGAGCCAACAAATATCCCAAAGGTAGAAACACCTATAAGAAGTTGGATTCTAGAAACCCTGAATGGTGGCTTCCTTCTCTCCCAGACACAGAGAAGTGCAGCAGCAGCTATTCCAGCCCTAGAGGGAGCTGGCCAGATAGGCTCTATGAAGAGACGCTGCAAGGTAACTTACAGACATTTTGTAGCCAGGAAAACTCAGGTCTTTCTGAGAACCTGCATGAACCCATGATCACTGATAGCCTCAGTGAATGCTCATTTGGAGACCCGATGGACTGTACATTAACATTCTCTGATAGAATAACCTCTCTTTGTTAGATAGAGGCTGTATAGTGCTGGAAGCTAACACTATATGTGAAGAGTGCCTGTTTGTACAGAGAGAAGCTGTGTGCTGAGTTTTCATATGCTTTACAATTACCGTTTACTTTAAGAAGCAAGAAGAAGCTTTTCTGTTTCCTTTATATTATACCAGAAAGTATGGTTTATGTGTCCTAAGTTTGCTGTGTTATACATCCGAAGAATCCGACCCCAGGAGGGGAAATAAATCCGTATTTACCTTATCATTCGTCTCTACAACTACTTTATTTTCATTAACCACCATCAGAGCCAGACCTGCTAGCCCTAGGCGGCAGCCTGCCCACCTGGTGGTGACAATTGTGTGCTTTGAAGTCTAAGGAAAAGTTAAAAGAAAACCTCTGTAATTGTGAGGAATTATTGGAAAAAAATCAAAATCCAAAGGAAGATTTTATATAGATAAGGGAAAAATATATCCACTGCAGGCTCGATATTCAAAAGGCATTTACAAGGTTAACAGCCAGTTAACAGTGTAACTGCCAGCCAGTCGGATATTTGATGGCATTTACATGGGTAGTGCATCAAATATCCCAACTAAGTCCCCTACGCACCTCGATGCTAGCTGGGGTGTGCCGGGGCAGAGCGGAGCCGGGGACCAGCACTAACCATGCAGCACCGATATTGGAAGCTGTACAGTTAGTGCTCGGTGCCTATAAGATATGCGAGGAAAAACCTTGCCTATCTTATAGGCGCTGAGCACTACCAGTGCAGCATCCAATATCAATGCTGCACAGTTAGCCACGGCGGCTACCAGGCAGCACAGTCAGACCCGGATATTCACTTCTATCACTGTGGAAGTGAATATCCAGGATTAAGGAGTTGGCAGGCAGGGCTAAGCGTCTATGGTGCTTAGTCCTGCCCAGATGAATATTGGGCCCTGCCAGAATACAGCCAGTTCATATGAAAAATCCTGTCAGCAATCTGACAGCTTTGTTTAAAAATAAATAGAATGTTGAAAAACTGACAGGCTGTGATAGTGTACACTGAAGCTATAGATTTAAAAGCTGAGGTTACTTAATAAACCTAGCCTTCTGCCATTATTAATAGTAAGAAATTAGGTATTTTTAAAGGAATACTGAATTATTTTTAAAGGTAAATAGTGTATGAGAGTGTGTGTTTGAGCAGTTAAGTTTTAGGCAGGGAGGGAGTCACGTGATGCAGTGAGTAAGAGTGGACGTGCGCCGCTTGAGCTCTGGGCCCCCCCCGCTCCTCTGTGCCGGCAAAAGTGCTGTAAAACCGCCGTTTTCGATCCGCCAAGAGAGGAGGAGAGGCACAGTAACCTTAACGGTGGGGGAAGAAATGGCAGCGGCGGTAAAAGCGGGACGCCGTGAAAGGGAGAAGCCTACCGGGCAATATAAAATGGAGGAACAGCCTCAGGCACCCAGGTCTCCAGCCACACCGGAGCTTGTAGAAGAGATTTCGCTGGCGGTGGCGGGGGCACTTTCCTCTCAATTTGAAGCCCTGAAGGGAAAAATGGACTTACTTCAGACATCGGTGGAAGCCATGGGCAGTCGGATGCAGGAGGCAGAGAACAGGATCGGGCAGGCGGAGGAAAGTGTGATGGAACTGCAGCAAGAGGTAGGCCGCATGAGAGCACTGCTGCAGGGGCAGGAAGCCAAGCTGGATGATCTGGAAAACAGATCTCGCCACAATAATCTGCGCTTCCTGGGAATCCCGGATGCTATGTTGGATAAGGAATTAAAATCATACCTGGAGGCATTGGTGGCACAAATCCTGGAGGGAGGTGCAGAAGGAGACCGGTTCCAAATAGAACGAGCACATCGCGTAGGGTCCAGGAGGGCAAATGATGGCTGCACTAGGGTGGTCCTGGCAAGGTTCCTGCGGTTTCCACAGAAGGAGGCAGTGCTGCGAGCTGCTAGAAAAATTGAAGTTATTTCAAAGGACAATGCTAAGCTGCGGATTGTGCAGAACTACTCGGCAGCCTTGGGCCAGCAGAGGCGGGAATATGGGCCCCTCTGTCAAAAGCTGATAGATAATAATATTAAGTTTGTGGTGCAATATCCTTCTCGTCTGAGTTTCACCCACGAGGGAATAAGCTGGACGTTTGAGTCAGCCAAGGCAGCAGCTCATTATGTGGAGGGACTAGCACGTGGAGCAACAATCTCACCATGTAAACAGCTCAACGGCCTGGAGAATGCAACCTGACATGGGAGAGACAGCCTGGGAGTGGCTGAATAGCGGAGCTTCAACTTCAGAGAACGAATAGGCCAAGCTCCTCAGCTTGGGATATATGAAGACTCCGAAGGATGGCAATTTCGCCAAAAGTTCTAGAACTGAATTTAATTGTTTTAATGCATATTGGTTTTAGGGTTCTAAAATTGTTGGGGGAGTTAGATGAGTAATATTAAGGTTTGAAAGGGGTCTCTATGGCGGGGAGGGTATATGGGAGGGCAAGATAATATTATTAAGGGGATAGAGGTTAGTATTGGAGTAGGACTTAGGTTGTGCTGAGGCAATGAAATAGGTATGGAGGGGGGAGTGGGGTACCGCACGCATTCTGGTGACTTCACGGAGAGAGAGGAGGAGGGTATTGTAAGTAGGATGAGGGGGAGGGGGAGAGTATGGGGGAAAGGGGGACAGGAAGGGGGAGGGGGAGGGGAGGGGAGAAGGGAGGGATGGGGGAGGGAAGAGGGAGGAGGGAAGGGGGATGGGAGGGAGGGAAGGGTAGGGAGCAGCCTAAACGGGTCAATTGAGATAGGATTAAGGCACATAAAAAATATTGGGGGAGGACTTCAGGCTGGGGAGGTCCTTCCTTATGAAAACTTGTTTGCTAAATGGTTTGAGCCTTACCGTTATCCGATGACCTGAAGATTATTTCATGGAATGTATGTGGGGTAGGTAACCCTATCAAGAGATATAAAGTGCTAAGGGCCTTAGCTAGGCAAAAATGTGATATTGCAATGTTACAGGAAACCCACCAGACTGCTGAGGAACACCTTAAATTAAAGAGGGACTGGGTAGGGCAAGTATGGGGGGTGCCGACGATGGGGAGGAAGGGTGGAGTGGTCATTTTGATACACAAATGGATCAGATTCGTCCAGGAGAGCACATATGTGGACCCTGGGGGAAGATATGTGCTATTGTATGGGACACTGGAGGGAAAGCCAGTGGTGTTGGGTAATCTTTACAGTCCGAACGTGCTGGACCGGCACTATATGCCAGTTTGGGCTCTCGAGTGGAACAGATGCCAGATGTTCCCTTCATCTTGGCAGGAGATCTTAATGGCGTTCTAGACACTGAGCTGGATACAACTAGAGGGGGAGGAGATGGAACACGGGCACAGACTACTAAAGCACTGCAGGGCCTGCGGCGCAGATTAGGGGTGGTGGACCCCTGGCGTTTGCTACACCCGTTGGAAAGAGACTTTACTCACCAGTCACGAGCACATGGCTCGAGTGCTCAGACTGATTATGTGTTGGTTTTGGAATGACTTTTTGCCCTGGTAGAAGATGTGCAAATTGGTCCCACAGAGGTCTCAGACCACGCGTTTGTCTGGGTGGAGTTGGAATGGCACGATGTCACCTCGCAGACTCAAATTTGGCGATTCCCAGTGGACTTGTATAGAGACACTGAGTTTCACATTTATTTAAAGCAGAGGTGGCATGAATTTGTGGTCCATAATGCACAACACTAGGAGGACCCAGAGCTCTTTTGGGAGAGCGCAAAGATAGTCCTGCGGGGAGATGTTATTGGGTACGCAGCAAGGAAGCGGAAACTGTTGACGCAACAGATTGTTCGACTTGAAAAACAGGTGGGCAAGGATAGACGGAGACTGTGGGATACCCAAGTGGCCCTCAATGAACTGCTTCACCAGAGGGCTAGGAC
Organism: Ichthyophis bannanicus; assembly: GCA_033557465.1. Lineage (NCBI taxonomy): Eukaryota > Metazoa > Chordata > Amphibia > Gymnophiona > Ichthyophiidae > Ichthyophis > Ichthyophis bannanicus. The sequence goes on along the minus strand of JAWIIG010000036.1, from coordinate 2,133,545 downwards.
ATCATTTCTGTACTACCACTATCAGCTTTATCGCTATGGGGCAAGATGTCTTAAGGGCAGCAGAGGCGTCTGCACAGTGGCGGTGCTGAGGGATGACCAGGGGAAATTGCATAAGGAAAGTCGGGCGATTGCCCAAGTGTTCCAGTCTTTCTATCAAAAATTGTACTCAGGGAGGGAGGGATCCCTGACTAGCATGGAAAAATACCTGCGGAAAGTGCTAATACCTAGGCTGGAGGCAAGTCAGAGGGCACAATTAGATGCACTGGTAACTATTGAGGAGGTCCAACGGGTTATCCAGAAGGCGAGTTGTTATAGAGCGCCTGGACCCAGATGGCTTTGGGGCAGAATTTTATAAGCTGTTGGGGGATCTGTTGCCCCCCCTCTTGTGGCAGTATATCATAAAAGGGCGGACCAGAAGGGGTTTACATGGGGGGGGCGAACCATGCGCATATCATATTGATACCTAAACCAGAGAAGGATCACACACAGGCTGCTTCTTATAGACCCATCTCTTTGCTAAATTTTGATTTAAAGATATTGGCCAAGGTATTGGCAGATCGCTTGGCCCAGGGTTTGGGGGAGCTGGTGCATGACTCCCAAGTGGGGTTCGTGAAAGGACGATATGCAGTATGGAACATGCGTAAAATTTTGGCCTCGCTGGAATGGGTACGGGAACAGGAGTTGCAGTCGCTTTTGATTAGCTTTGATGCGGAGAAAGCATTTGATCAGGTGAACTGGGCATACTTGAGGTTTCTTTTGTCACAGTATAGTCTCGGGACGTCTTTTTGCAACATGGTAGAGCTCCTCTATACAAAGCCCACTGCCATAGTGCTCTGTAACGGCATGCTGTCAAAGATTTTCGCCTAGAGAGAGGCACACGGCAGGGTTGCCCGCTTTCCCCCTTGTTATTTGTGCTGTCTTTAGATCCCCTGGTGAGGAAGATAGAGGCATCCAAGAAAGTATAAGGCGTATGCATCGGTCAGCATATGTATAAGATGGCTGCCTTTGCTGATGCATTTGCTGTCTCCTCAAACGTCGTTGCCTAACCTATTAGAGGAATTTTCTCAATTTGGAAGCTTTGCAGGGCTCCGCATCAATATGGATAAATCAGAGGTGCTAGATGTGGCGGGAACACTCAAGGGGCACTGGAGAGGGAACTTCCCACTCAAGTGAGCAGCTGACTCATTTGTATACTTGGGGATTCTTTTGACTAGAGAGCCGAGGGAGCTGTACAGGAAAAATTTTGAGCGCGTCCTTGCTAAAATCCGAACACAACTCCAAGCATGGACCCCTTTACCGCTGTCTTTATTAGGCCGAGCGGCGGCATTGGGGATGGTGATTCTGCCACAAGTGCTCTACTGGGTGCAAACTCTCCCAGTGTGGGTAAGGAGGCGAGACATAAATAGTAGAGATCGGGAGATACGGAGATTTCTATGGAAAGGAACAAGGGCTTGTGTCCCGCTACATAGATTAAGGAGAGGGTGGAGGAACGGGAGGATTTGAATTCCAGACCTGCGGGCATACGCTCTGGCATGCCAGACGCGGCATATTGGAGACTGATTAGGGAACACGGAGGTGTATACTCCTAGGGTATTAGAGGAGGCCTTTGTGTCCCCGCAGACCCTGCTGGCGGCATTGCATTTGGAGAGCCTACACTTGCCTGGTAGAGTGACTAGTAGTGTGTTGGTGCTTCCGACACGGCATACATAGCAACAACTGAATAGGTTTTGGAGCGGGCCCCCAGAGGTCTCGAGTTGGTTACCTCTACAAGGAAATGCTCGGTTTACCCCAGGGTCGGAGGCGCCTGTGTTCCAGATCTGGAAGAGACTAGGGATACGAAATATTGGACATGTGGTAGATCAGACAGGGAAGTATAAACCATTTGAGACCCTTTGCAGGGAGTATGAGCTGAGTAACCGACATTATTTTGCCTATGTCCAGATTTCTCATTATATTGCTTCTCTTCCGCAGAGTGCGCTATTGGTGGAACGCTCGGCACAGATTTTAGAGTTCTTTGCACTGGGAGCAGAATCTTCGCCCACAATTGCAGATCTGAAGAGACGGTTAGATGGCAATGTTAGTCCGCCAGATTATTCTGAGGAGGAGGGATTGTGGGCAGAGGAGTTGAATCAGGCGGTGACCCCTGGCTCAATCAACCGGGCCTTGGGTAGGATCAGGGGGTTGGTGGAAGGGGCTCAGTGGAGAGAGATGCAGTTTAAATGTATCATCCGAGCATACTTCTCCCCAAGACGAGCACTGCGATGCCATCTTACGGCAGATGGAGGCTGCCCAAAGTGTTCTTGCTCCTTGGTGGACCTAGGGCATATGTGGTGGGGATGTCAGAAAATTCGCTCTTATTGGAGGAGGATTGGCAACTATATGAGCAGTGTTATACAGCAGCAGATCTGTTGGATAGGGTCCCTAGTGGTGTTGGATCAACTTGGACCACTCCACCCGAAAGGGAGGTGGGAGCGACTATTAGTACGGAAAGCATGCCTGGAGGGTAAGGGCCTGATACTTCATAGGTGGAGGGAATCCGTAGCCCTTACCTTTTGGGAATGGCGTAACAGTTTTCATCAGTTGATGCTTTTGGAGAGGAGGGGAGCTAGAGGAAGCGTTCAACGTTGGACCTCTTTCCTGCAGGACTGGGAGCCATATATTCAAAAATTGAGACCCCGTACTCGAAATGAAGTGTTACAGGTGGGCTAGGTTAGCTTTGGAGGTGGACGGGGGGGAGGGGGGGTGGAATGTGCTTAATGTTGCATTAGCCATAAGTAGGTAACACAATAATGTATGTGTCTAACGAGGGAGACCGGGGAAAGGGGGCTGTGAGGATTAGGGGTAGGGGGGATGGGGAATGGGGGGGGGGGAATAAATAAATATGAATCTTCGATGTATCCACGACAATGATCTGTTGATAAGCCCTGGAGTGGTGGACAAGAGACAGCCCCACTCGGGATGCCCTGCCTGTGTACAGTTAAAATGATTTGTGCCATGTTGCTGTGAATTAATAAACAGAGTTTTCAAAAAAAATAGTTTTAGGCAGGGATATTTAATTAGCTTTTATTTTCATAGATAGGGACAGTATCCACAGCCTACTATGACATCTCCTTTTAGACTGTGAGCCCCTATAGTAATTAGGGTTTTGCCTTATTGATTTGGTGAAGTTAGGAAGTAGATTCATCCTGATTGAAGAACTGCAACACTTCAAACAGGATCTCTGAAGATCCTGAAGAATCTACTGGACATCCTGACATCTGGAGGACCTGAGAGACCCTATGGGCCCCATCGCAAAAGTGCTAAAGGGACACGTGTGAGTCACATGTGCACCATCACTGAATAAAACATATTTTTTTTCCAAACATTCCTTTTTATGAGAGTTTCAGTCTCAAGTTCAGAGTAATCTGAAAATTCCTCCTGTTAAAAGGCAATTCCTTAGAATAAAAATATGCTTACAAAGAGAATCTTTTTGCTAAACTTATAGAAGGAAAGGGAAAGTGATAAATATAAACTTTCCCTATAGAAACTAGTGGAATTATCACTTAAGAATAACTGAGGTGGAGAATTTCTTGTTAAAACTTGTATATGCTGAGAATAAGGAGCATGATATAAAAACCTATATTGGAATTTTCAAATTGTTTTTAACAAATACAGACATTTATAGATACTTTTTGATTAGCATTTAAATAAATGTTATTCCAATTACACTGGGAAGAGTGTAAATGTTTATTTATTGTGTATATTTCCCTATTCTTGAATTGCAACATCACATTGGTCTGGGTCATCATTCCTAAATTAGAATTTAAAATTTCGTCTAGTTTATCCTTCACTTAATTGTGGGGAGAGATAAGACGAGGTTAGTAAATTTCTGTGAGCCTACTCCTGTGAGGACTCGACTCCGAAATATCCCTAAGCCCATCGACTACAACAGTAACATCAGTAGGAGTCTGAAATTGCAGAAACACCCTGTCCTCTACAGAGAGGGTGAGCTACATACAGTATGCTTCAGTTGTGGGGGTCTTGGGAGCTATGTAGTGGGGCTAAAATGTTCGGTGAAGAAATGAGTCTTTAGGTACTTTCTGAAGGTGCCAAGGTCACTGATGCTTCTTATTGGGTCCAGTAGTGAGTTCCATATTGAATGTGCGTAGAGTTGAAATGCGCAGGTGCAGGTTTGTTGGTTAAACTTGGTTCTGGCGTGTGGGATGATGAGGGTGTTCCTTGTAGAAGCTCATCTTGATCTGTCAGGGTGGGGCGTTTGAAGCAGGGAGTGGATGATTGTGGCAGGATTGGTGTGTATGGCCTTCTGAGCCAGGAGGAGAGTTTTGTATTTTATCCAACTGTGGACTGGCAGCCAGTGGAGTTGTTTGATGATGGGTGTAATGTGGCCCTGTCTGCTTGCTCCCTGGAAGATGCATGCTGTCGTGTGGAGAGCTGTCCATAACAGGTGTGGTGTTGCTTGTGGGAGACCCTGATAAATCAAGTTGCAGTAGTCAAGTTGTGGGAGAACCATGGCTTGGAGTGCAGAACGGAAATGTACTGGTTCTAGGAGTGGCCGGAGATGCTGCAGTGTTTTTGTTTTGTAATATATTTATTTATTTGTTTTTATATACCGCTTTGTCTTGAAAATCAGAGCTGTTTACATGGAACTTTTGAACAACTGTGCAATGCAGTTTACAAGAAACAATTACCATAGTAAATGACGGCAGATAAAGACCATCATTCAGAAAGTAAGATCGTTCACTCTCACCGCTCTCAGGATCAGAACCAAATTTCAGAGGTCTCAGTTTAAAAGAGCATTGCGGGTGGACTTCCGGTGGCATGGTGAGCTGAGAGGACGTGTGCTTCTTAGCTCCGGAGCCTGCTCTTCCCCCCGCCGACAATATTCAGCAATATTTGTTTCCTTATCGCTGCAAAGTGGGGAAGATCGAGCGAACATTTGCTGCTCCTCTCCTAGATCTTAATCCCTGGGGATAGGGTCGCATGGCCACGAGAATCCCCCGCCGAGACCGAACACGAGGTGGAGAGACGAAAATGGCGGACGGCATGCAAGAGACCCCGGGACCATTGGAGGCCTCGATGATGGTGGCAGAGGTATCCAAAGCAGTGGTGGTGGCATTGGAGGATCGGCTCGGGGGTCTGTCCACGCAGATGCAGGAGGTTGTCCAAGCCGTCACTGAATTTACTCGGCAGGTTGAACACGCGGAGAACCACATAGGCTCCTTGGAGGATCTGAGGGCGCGAGATGTGGTCCGGATTGAAAGCCTAGAGGAAGCCCTACGGAAGCACCAAGATAAGCTGGAAGACCTAGAGAACCGCAGTCGGCGGAACAACTTGCGATTCATCGGCATTGAAGAGTCCGTGCCAGACAAAGATCTCCGGCGGCACTTAGAGCAGTGGTTGCCTGCTCACTTACCACTGCCTGCAGATATGGGGGAAGTGGTGGTGGAGAGGGCGCACCGGCTGGGGCCCTATCGGTCCGGTGAGCACCGACCCAGGGCGGTAATTGCCCGCTTTCTCAATGCCGCTCAGAAGGATGGAGTGCTGAGGGCCTTGCGGCAGACGAGATGCTCTGGAACCTCCGCGTGTAAAGTCCTTATCTTCCAGGACTATTCGGCTGGGGTATCCCTGAAGCGCAAGGCCTTTCAGGACATTTGCAAGAAGTTAATTGAGCTGGGCATCCGCTTCACTCTGGCATATCCCGCGCTCTTACGGGTGCACAGTGAAGGGGGGAATCGAGTGTTCTCTTCCCCTGAAGAAGCGAGAGAATACTGTAATGGCCTTGGTTGAGGAGAGACTTGCGGAGAAGCGGCTTGCTGTGTGGGGGAACCCCAGGGTCCTGGGGCCATGGTGAGACACTGGCAGTCTGGGCCCTCTTGATCTATTCCCCTCGGGATAGAGAGCGCTGGGCCGGGCCCTTGAAGTACTGGCCGATGGACTGTTTCTATCAAGTTCACTATTTTGTTAAGGAGGCCTGTATGGATGTTTATTGTCCCCTGTTGCTTTCTGATTGCATATGTCCTTCTAACCCGTTAAAGTACACTGTTATTGTGATCGTAGTTTAATGCCTGCTTATGACAATTGTAATTGCATATTCGTATTGCACTCACTATCTTGTCTTTGCTCATTTCTGGTAACTCTCTGTTGGGTCCATGCTTAGCCTGTGCAGAAATTGGTCTGCCCCTCCTTCTCTGAGCACCAAATGTACCAAGTGTATTGGGCCTACGTAGCGGGCTGAAGGGTGCTGTACGATGGACCTGTGCCGTTGGGCCTCCGGGGGGGCGGCCTCTCGGGTTCTCTTATTTCTCAAACTCTTATACTTTTCTGAATATACTTATTCTCAGAATCTCCCAGTTTTCAGCATCTCGAATCTCCTTATTTTCAGACTCTCCCAGTTTTCAGAATCTCATATCCCTTAGTGTGTATCTCCCTTTGTTTTTCATGGTGCTCCTGAGATGATATTAAAGGCTCAGCATGTTATTACCTGATGGGTTGCAGGTGGGAGTAACCCTGTATAGCCTGATAACAATGTCTAGTATTACTGTTGATATTTGCAGGACCTTTTGGCACCCGGGTTGGACCTCGGGGGGGGGGGGCCCTCCATTTCTGTCTTCTCTCTTTTCCCCTCTACCTTTGGAGACTCGATAGGCCTGGTGGTGGGGCCTGATACAGGGCTGGGTGGACCTAGTAAATCTCTACCAGGCCTCTGTGGGTGGGGAGGACCCTTCCCGATGACTGTTCTTAGGGGGGGGGGGGTGCAGGGTGCTCTGTGGCCTTCTCACTACATCCTGGATCTGTGTTTTCCTGTCCTCTGGGTTTGGGCTAATGGTCCGAGAGTAAGTCGAGGTGGCATAGGGAGGGGGGGCCGGTTGGAGGCCGGGATCAGGTGCTCGTGGCATTGCCCCCGGTATCCATGGGCCCCGCATGTTCTAGACTTTTCCACTTTGTCGGGACGCGGGGTATTATCACTATCTCTTAATAGGGTGCTGATCGCCCGCGGCTCTCCTTCTGTGGCTGCAACCCTAATCAAGGTGGGTGGATTCTGGGTGGAGTCATCTAGCCCTTAGGGGATATAGAGGGAGGGTGGTCAGGGCTGGCAGGGGACATTTGGGCGGTGGCTTATTAGACTTGTCGGATTGGTATGGAAGGGTGGGGGCCCTTTTTTTTGTTCTTTTTTCTTTCCCTTCAGTATTTTTTCTTTCCCTTCAATACTTTGTTTTTTCCCTTCGAAACTCCGTTTGACGAGTGGGGGAGGAGGGGAAGCTCTGGCGACGGTCTGGTCTGCAGAGTTAGGGGAGGAGGTCAGTGCAGAGCAGCTCCTGGGAGGGCTGGCAGCAATCCCGACGTTAAGCGTACAAGTACTCCATCGTGACACCCAGTATCGGATCATGCGCCGTTTATATTTTGCCCCTGTGAGGGCTTGGAGAGCAGGGGTAGGTACGAGTCATTGTTGCCCTCGATGCAGCGAAGCTCGGGCGACTCTGGGCCATATGTTTTGGTGTTGCCCCAAGGTTCAGGTTTTCTGGGGTCGGGTGTGTGGACATCATCGTCGGTGCTTATCACAATTGGAGCCTCTCAGTGCAAGGAACGCTGTGCTGGATGTTTGGGAGGATGAATGGGGGGGTGTGCTGGGGACCATAGGATTGCGATGGTTGCGTTTGGTGCTGATGACGGCGCGTATGACGGTGTTGCAGCAGTGGATGGATGCGAGGGGGCCCATATATGGGCTTTGGAGACTTCGCCTACATAAAGTTCTGCTTATGGACCGGCTACACGCTGCTGGAGCAGAACGGAGATGGGCCCGCTTTCTGCAGATGTGGGGACCCCACGTGCAATTATTACCTGCAGGGGCGCGCTGACATATTCTGGGGGAATCTTGAATTCTTAGGGTTGGCTTTGGAGATAGGCTAAGGGGGCTGTTGACCTGCTTGTGTCTGTTTGGACCTTCGCGTCAAGTGACAGGCTACATTTGGCTGCTTTCTCTTACTTCTGTTTCTTTGGGGGGGGGGTAGCAAGGGGGGAGTAGGTAGGACAGTTACCTAGGCGGGGTAACACGGCCCAGTTGACTCACGGTGGGATGGGTAGGCCCAGGAGAAGAACTAACCCTGGGTCTGCCGGTGCTGCAATTTTTGGATAGACTGTGGGGCGAGGGGGTGGGGTGGGGTTTATACTGGCCTAGGTGCTGGGGGGGTTGGGGGGGAGGGAGGGAAAATGGGGGATAGATAACGGGGGGGGGGGGGGGGGGGGGGTCCCAGGGTGGAAGGGTTGTGGAATGGTTGGTAGCTAAAGTGGATCCCAGAGGCTTTTTGATTTTGCACCACTCTGTGTCGACTGACCTTTAACATTTAAATTTTTTTTAAATTTAGTCTTCCTTCGTTATCTCTTTTGTCTTTTCCTTTCTTCTCTGGGGGATTCCAGCTCAGAGGCCAGCGTCTTCAGAGGTGGGAGTATGCTGTACACGATTGTTGGATGCTAGATTTGTACGAATACATGTCTAAACTCCTTAGTTGTAACTTTGTTACTTGGTCTGAATACATAGAATTAGGCATAGAAGTAAGGAATATTCCCCAGTTGTGGGATAGATACTGGCTGGTCAGTATCTCTGCTTATGTATGCTATGTTTCAAGATGCCTACGGGTTACAATGTTTCAAAACTGTATGCTGTTTACAATGTTGCACTAGGTTTGTTATTTACATTATTCCAACGTGTCAGCTAATTTTACAATGTTCCACTAAGTATGCTGATTACAATGTTTCAATCTGTCAGTTACTTAAAATGAATAAAAAGATTTAACCATAAAAGAGCATTGCTGTTTTAGGCTTACACCGAATTGCAGCAAAATGCTTTAACACATCAATGACCTCAAAAATGAAAGTAAAAACAGGCAGCCAGTCCGCACTAGTTTTCCATATTGTGAGGATAAACAAATGAAATCTGAAAGCTTAATAGGCAAACCTCCCTTGCGAGACTGGATACTTCTGATACTCCCGTCGATCCCAACGTACATCCCCGGTACCATCAAGACGTTTCACACAAACGGTTTCTTCAGGAGATCATGCTAAATCTAAAAAACAAACAAAATATACCACCATCATCCTAATCCCAACTATAAACTATCTCAAACATATATAAACATGAAAACAGTCAACAGAACCTTACCGCAAATGCTGCCCGCATTCAAGTAAATGTCGGCTCACCTCCGCTCTCCTTAACCCGGGAGCTATAACTGCCTTACTAGACGAAAAACGCCGCGCATGCGGAATACAGACCACAACTCCATTTTTAAAGCCCCTAGGAGATATAATGCTAACCTATGGAGAACTTACACGTCACAAACCCTACCAAATCGTAAAGGAACTCCCTCCGTATTTCACCGATGTTCTACACTAAACCAACAGGAAAAAATAACTACTGCCCCAATAAACCTATGGAACAGGATATAACCAACTCCTATCACACAGGAGCGCCTATCGTTCTTAGACAAACCCCTACTACATTAAATACAAAAAATACCAATACCCTACTGCTGCAAGCTCTTCACAAGCAACACCAAGTTAGAAACATGCCGACCAATCTATAACATTATTCAATCCCCTCGGGGCAAGGGTGTTCAATCGATAAATTAATCCCTGCTCTGCCTTAAGCAGAACCTGATCTACCATCCTGCCATTACTTCCCCGGTTAACCTGGTCCAGACACAAGCAACACAACTGCTCAAAAATGTGGCCCCGTTGAACGCAATGCGAAACAATAGGAGCCTCTAAAATCTTACGGTGCAAGCGGCTTCGATGCTCCCGCAAACGTATACGAAAAGGACGCGTGGTTTTACCAATGTAACATAACCCACAAGGGCACACTATAGCATAGACTACGTTACACGAGCCACAAGTAGTCGAACATCGCAATTTAATTTGAATTCCCCGATATTCAAAGTCATTTACAGGGATGGTAATCCCACAAATATCACACTCTCCACAACCCACATGTCCTACCTCCTCACCAATATGAGGCCCCTCCGAAATCGAGGGTAATACTGCGGGGCTCAGCCATTCTTTCAAATTACGATCCCTTTGCCACACGCATCTAACAGATTTACAAGCCAAACCAGGTACTGCCATTAAAATATTGCTGTGTTTTTTTAGAACTTTTTGAATCCCTTTACTCAAAGGGGAATGTTTTGTAATTAAATTAACAGTATCCCCATCTAGGGCATTGATCTTACGATGGGAGTTCATATCCAACAGGGCTGCTCGATGTGATAAAGCATTTTGCTGCAATTCGGTGTAAGCCTAAAACAGCAATGCTCTTTTAAACTGAGACCTCTGAAATTTGGTTCTGATCCTGAGAGCGGTGAGAGTGAACGATCTTACTTTCTGAATGATAGTCGTTAATCGTTCCTGAATAAGAGGCCACTAATATACTGTGAGGGCAGATAAAGACCAGCATGGTCCATCTAGTCTGCCCAGCACGATGGCAAGAGTAGGTGCACCTGCCGCTCTGTGCAGCCCACCCCTCCCCACATCCCTGTTTAGGGGTGAACCCACCACTCCATGTAGGACGCCCCTATTTGTTGAGAAATTAGATGGTTCAGTTTATTTTGATTTTATCCTGTTGCTGTAAAGGGATCCACTGTGTCTGTCCAATGCCATTTTGAATTCCGTCACTGTGTTTGCCCCACCACTTCCATCGAGAGGGCATTTCAAGCATCCACCACCCTTTCTGTGAAAAAGTATTTCCTGACATTGCCTTTCAATTTACCACCTCGCAGCTTCCTGTTATGCCCTCTAGTTTTAAAGCTTCCCTGTCTTTGGAAGAGGTTTGTTTGTTCATTATTTCCCTTTAAGTATTTAAAGGTCTGAATCATATCTCCCCTGTCCCTCCTTTCCTCCAAAGTGTACATGTTTAGGTCTTCAAGTCTCTTCTCATAAGGCTTCTGATGCAGGCTCCAAATCATTTTGGTCGCCTTCCTCTGAACAGTTTCCAGTCTTTTTACAGATAACAGTTGCAGTTAAGAATAACAATAAAGTAAAGTAACTAGTTACATATTTACGTGTTTATGTATTCTTATTACTTTACAAGAGAGTGGGTAGTAACAGTGAGAAAATGGTGAGAGTCATTGTGATGTTGACCAGAGGTATATATGAGATTTATGGCTGTTGATCACATTTATAGTAGTCTGTGAAGATGAATGTTTTGAGATGTTTTCAAATTGAGTGAGGTCTTTGATTTCTCTTAGAGTATTGGGTAGGTTATTCCAAAGGACAGGTGCGTAGAAGGAGAAGGTTCTACTGGTGGTTGATTGATTTACTTTTCTTACATTTTTTGGGATGGATAGAGTGTTTTTCAGGTTGTTTCTTGTTGTTCTTGTGTGTTGCTGCATGTTTATTAGTATGCTGAGGTATGTTGATGGAATGTTGTTTATTATTTTGTAAATATTCGTAAGGGCTTTGAATTTGATTCTTTGAAGTATCGGGAGCCAGTGGAGTTGGAACAGGATGGGTGTTATGTGGTTGGATCTTTTGGCATGCAACCGTGTTTTGAGCAAGTATTGCTTTGGCGGTTTTACTTATGTGGTCTTTGAAGGAGAGTTGCTTGTCTAGGGTGATGCCTAAGTACTTCATCTCATTCTGGACTCTTACTTGTGTATTGTTCAGTGTCACCATGGTTGGAAGGGAGAATGTGTTCTTTTTTGTTATGAAGAGGGCTTTGGTTTTCTTGTGGATGATCTCTAAGTTGTTATCCTTCAGCCAGTTGGAGACTTGAGTGAAGCAGTTTTGGTGGGCAGAGAATGATGGATGTTTCATGTTGAAGATTCCATACAGCATGATATCATCTGTGTAAATGTGGAAGTTGAGGCCATGATCTTTGATGATGGAGCAGAGAGGTCGAAGGTGTTGAAGAGTAAAGCTAAGAGGGTAGATCCCTGGCGTACTTCTTGTGTTTGTCGGTAGAGAGCAGAGGCATTTTATCCAATTTTTATCTGTTGTTGTCTGCTGGCTAGGTAGGATGTGAACTATTTTAGAACTGTGTCCTGTATGCCATTTGATCTTAGGCGTTGAAGGAGGATATTGTGGTTGACTTTATCAAAGGCTGCAGAGATAAATAGGAAAATTAGAAGAAAGATCTGCTTGGTGTTTTGAATGCCTTTCATTAAGTTGTTTATTAGTGTGATCAAGAGTGTTTCAATCACGTGGAGGGGGCAGAAGCCATGTTGTTGTTTGTCAAGCAGATGGCTGCTGTCAATGTGGTCTTGGAGTTGGCATTGAACAGCTTTTTCTATGAGTTTGGCGGTGAAAGGGAGGTTAGCAATGGGCCTATGTGAAGTTGGGTCAGATGGGTTCAGGTCAGATTTCTTCAGGGTGGGATGGAGGAGATTTTCAAGGCTTCAGGCATTTTTCCTTGCTGGAGCACTGTTTGGGTGAATCTGGTAAGTGTAGGACTGAGTTCCTTCTTGGTTGCCTTATTTATTTTATTTATTTATTTGAATCCAACCCATACTATAGTAACACAATGCAAGGAACCACCACCCAGGAAAAAGATTTAGGCATCATCGTGGATAACATGTTGAAACCCTTTGCCCAGTGTGCAGCTGCGACCAAGAAAGCAAATAGAATACTAGGAATCATAAGGAAAGGAATGGAGAATAAAACAAAGGATATTATAATGCCTCTGTATCATTCCATGGTGTGACCATACCTTGAATATTGTATGCAATTCTGGTCGCCGTATCTTAAAAAGGATATAGCGTGATTAGAAAAGATACAGAGAAGAGCCACAAAATTGGTAAAAGGGACGAAAGGATACTATGAGGAGAGACTAAAAAAGGTTAGGGCTCTTCAACCTGGAAAAGACGGCTGAGGGGATATATGAAGAGGTCTATAAATTAATGAATGAAATGGAATGGAAGTGGTAAACGTAGATTGATTGTTTATGCCATCAAACTGTGGAAAAACTAGGGGACATGCAATGAAGCTACAGTCTAACCTATTTAAGAGTAATAAAAGAAAATATTTTTTCACTCAACGCATAATCAAACTCTGGAATTTGTTACCGAAGGATGTAGTAAAAGCTATTATTGTAGTCCGGTTTAAAAAAGGTTTGGATAAGTTCCTGGAAGAAAGGTCCATAAACCATTATTAAAGGGGAGCCAGCAAATCCATTGCTTGCCCCAATACAAGCATTGTAGAACCTATGTCTTCTGGGGAAACTGCTAGGTACTTGTGATCTAGATTGGCCACTGTTGAAAACAGGATACTGGGCTCGATGGACCTTGGTCTGACCCAGTATGGCATAGCTTATGTTCTTATGTGCTCCTACCTCTCAAACCATGCCCAGAGACAGATATCAGGGATTATGCAGGGATAGTAACATAGTACATGACAGCAGATAAAGACAAGGATGGTCCATCTAGTCTGCCTAGCAAGGTGGAAAGAGTAGGTGCATCTACTGCTCCCTGCAGGTCACCCCTCCCAGGCCTTTGTTTAGGGGGGTACCCACTGCTCCATGCAGGTCACCCTATTTGTTGAGATATAAGAAATAGTTACATTTATTTTGATTTTATCCTGTTGCTGTCAAGGGATCCACTGTGTCTATCCCATGCCATTTTGAATCCTGTCACTGTATTTGTCCCCACCACTTCCATCAGGAGGGCATTCCGAGCATCCACCACCCTTTCAGTGAAAAAGTATTTCCTGACATTGCCTTTCAGTTTACTCCTTGCAGCTTCATGTTAGTTTTACAGCTTCCTCATCTTTGAAAAAGGTTCGTTTGTTATTAATACCTTTAAGTATTTAAAGGTCTGTATCATATCTCCCCTGTCCTTCCTCTCATCTAGCATATACATATTTATGTCTTCAAGTCTCTTCTCATATGTCTTCTAGGGAAGGCTCCAAATAATTTTGGTTGCCTTCTTCTGAACCGTCCACCAGCACCCTCAATCCCGATGCTGCCACGTGACCAGGCTGCATCATTGGGCAGTGGCTCTCTCTTCCCTCAAGTGGCATGTAGGCCACTCCATCCCCAGCACCTGGCTGAAGCCACCTCACAGCTGTCCCTGGAGTCTGACGAGTCATCATTCCCCTCCTCACTGTCCTCTCGCCCATGCTGGCTGCTGCTGCTAAAATCTGAGAAGCGGAAAGCAGCTACAGGGCCATGTAGTGGTTTTCCTAGTATGTTGGTTTGTGGTGGGATGCGCTGCACTGTGTTGCCTGAGGATGGACGTCTTGTGGTTTGTCAGACGGCTGCCTGGGTGAGAATCTTCACACTCTTGGCAAGTGCATATTTCTATATGATTTGCAAGGTATTGTGGGCAATGTAGTTCATTCACACCAGACACAGCTGCTGACAATAATTTAGTTGTGCTCTTGGGTAAAGCCAATAAGATATTTATTTATGGGGTTATTTCTCCCAACACAGATATGCTTGGTAGCACATAAATAAGGTAACTTGCTTTCAGTGTTAACTTGGAAAAACAAAGTCAAAATCAGGAAAACAACAAATGAAAAGCCACAAAGCAAGAAACAAACTGTTCTTTTCAGGTTAACTTCTGATTACTTCCCACATAGGTACAGAAGTGATTCTCTCCTAGCTCACAAGCAATTAGGTAAGGCTTAATTGCTAACAGTCACCAGCTGAAACCTCTTAGCTGGCTTGCCTTCCACTGTGTGGGTCAAATCCTGCCTCAGGAGCTTTTCTGAGTAGATCAAAGAACAAATTTGTATTTCTTTGTGATGGTTGCTGTACTTTATAACAGAAGGTTACCAACGGAGTCTAGATAGAGAGCAGTCCATATAAACAGGATCCTCATCTGCTATTATTCCCCCTTGTTCAACAAGCATGGGTTCAATATCCTGGATTAGCATAGATGAATCTCTCAATGGAGCATTTTCAGGAGAATACTTGTTTCCCTGCTGTCTTTCAAGGTTATAGCTAGGGCATAGATCAGTGTTCATACCTGAGCTTCCATTGCTGCTAGAGTTCCTCTCTATATAGCCTGGCCAGTATGTAGTCCAGTTCTTATGTCCAGCCTTCCAATCCCTATCCCTGGACACTGGATCTCTCTTCACATACCTTCTGGCACAGGTCTTAGAGTCCCTTCCACGTGCAGCCGTCTCCCTCACAGGTAGCCTCTGGTGATTCCTAGCTCTGCAGCACCATTCCTCTGGCTTTCCCCAGTCCAATGGTGTATGCTGGCCCTTGGAATACCTCCCAGTATACGTACTGCTTTGGACTCTTCTAGACCTCTCAAAGGCTTTTCTCTTCCTTCTTCCAAAGGGTCTCTTTCCCTCTCTGTCCGTCTGGTTTGGCTTCTGCTTCTGATGATCCTTCAGATGAAACTGATGATCAAACTCAAGCTGATTCTCAGGATACTGAGGACAATTCTCTAGATATCCAAGGTGATCATGAAGATGATCATCTGTAGAATAAACTCTACTCTTATTCTGCCTTGATGAGTGCTCCTCCCTAACACAGCGCAGCTGTGCTGAATCAGGCCCTGCCCTTTGAGATGAGTGCTTAGGGATTACCTCATAGCCCTCCTGATTGAACACACGTTTCCCCACTTCAGTTCCTCTAATGGCTGTTGGAAACCTGGTGCATTCTGGGACTGGTAGTCTTTTATGGCAAAATTCTGTTTTCTCATTTCTACCAGCACTGACAGGTTGCTTGTTCAGAGACACTTCACCTTTTCTATAGCCCCTTCCTGAGCTATGATAAGCTTCCTTATCACAGGTTCTGACACTGGAAGGGGTGTGGATGGTACACTGCCTGCAGATTGTGCATTTGCAGCACCCAAGACACTGACAGGAGGTTGCACGTGGGCAGAGGCAATTCCAAACTACTCATAGCCTTCCTAAGGTCCCAGTGCATACGTCTCATCTTATCCAGATATAGCTGTGAATAATCCCTGTTCTTTCTGCAGCTCCACCAACTGAAAAATGAGTTCCAGCTGGCTACAGCAAATCTGCAGATATTCTGCATTCTGCTGCACAGTGCTTTTCCTGCAATGCAGTAGCTGCTGGCATGGCTACCACCCTCCTTCCTCCTCCACAGCAGGTGAGTCTGCATCAAGTCTGTAAAGGGACAGATGCTGCATATACTGGTGTAGCAACACAAATGGTCTCCCTCTCCTCCTGTTCCCTTCATGTCTGGAACCTCATGTGTGCTATGGTTGATCTCCTCTTCATCATCCCTAGCTGCCTGCTCCTCTATCATCTCCTCAGTCACCAAGGGCTCTGTTGCAACACCTGGTCATGCCTCTGACACAATCCTGTTGGGATCCTGATTGTCCCCACCCTGCTGTCACTGACTGCCTGACTGTTCTCCCCAGCACCTACAGATACAGAGGAAGGGCGACAGGCAAACAGTCAGCACTATGACTGAACAGGATGCAAAGCAAGTGTTCTGTGAGCAAAGTCACATGCAGGTCTATGTGCAGCAGTAGTGCCAGACCATGGCCCATAGGAGGAATGGTAATCTCAGAAGGTGGACGCTAGTGGTGGGGTTGTAGTGCCATATGCAGCATTTGGAGTCTAACAGAGACTCCTAAATAAAGGGGTGGGAGCATTCTACTCTAAATCTCTGTGGATGTCTGCCACACGTGTCATGTTACCCATTTGCACCCTACAGAGAGCTGCAGCTTCAGTTCAGCCACCTCCATCTGGCCCTGTGCATTTAGGAGACCCCTGACTACATGGGCGCACAGTCACAGAGATGGTCAATGCCATGCTATGTGTCCCATGCCCACTCACCACTAGAGAGCAGACTGGTGCCACTATTCCTTATACTTCATTGCATGCAGTAACAGTACAGGACAAGCTGGAGCTATGGGGGCAGACAGCGTAGTTACTCACCTGTAACAGGTGTTCTCCAGGAGCAGCAGGAATCAGTCCTCACTTATGGGTGACGTCGGCGCCGACGGAGCCCTCGCGGAGCAATTTTCCCCAGCTTTCAAAGAAAGCCTTTGGGAATTGCAGCGCACATGCGCGGTCGTCTTCCCGCCCGAAGGTGCCATCTTAGCCAGTCAGATGACATAGCTAAAAAAGACAGCATAAAAATTTGCAAAAAGAACATAAGCAGACGATTGCAACTCCAAGGGGAGGAGGGAGGGTAGTGAGGACTGATTCCTGCTGCTCCTGGAGAACACCTGTTACAGGTGAGTAACTACGCTTTCTCCAGGACCAAGCAGGAAGTCAGTCCTCACTTATGGGACTCCCAAGCTCAAGGCTACCGGAGACCCTAAGCACAAAAATGAGCTCCCTCTAGCTCAGCAGCACAGAAGGATAGAATCTTCGCTGAATTATCACCCACCGGTAGCCCACATCCGGGATGGAGGGTAGGAGTTGCTCAGACCTCAAAGAGATTACGGAGGACTGCCTGTCCGAAAGCACTGTCCCTACGGGACTCCCTCTCGAGACAGTAATGGACCGCAAAAGTCTGGCTCGAAGACCAAGTAGCGGCCCGGCAGATGTCTGCCAGCGGAACAGAGCGGAGGTAAGCCACTGACGTAGCCTTTGCCCGAACGCAATGAGCTGTGACTCGACTTTCTAAGGAGAGTCCGGCTGCCCCATAAGCCCAAGAGATACAGTCCGCAACCCAGATGGACAGAGTACGCTTGGAGACCGGGAGCCCCAATTTATTGGGGTCAAAAGACACAAAAAGCTGAGAAGCTTTACGGTGCTCCCGCGTACGGTCAAGGTAGAAGTTCAGAGCCCTTCTACAGTCCAGGGTATGGAGGACCGTTTCAGCTCGGCTGGAGTGTGGTCTGGGAAAGAAGGTTGGAAGTACCACCTCCTGATTGATGTGAAAAGGGGAGACCACTTTTGGAAGAAATTTAGGGTGAGTCCGTAGGACTACCCTATTTTTGTAGAACCGAGTGTAAGGGGGATCAGACACGAGGGCCTGCAATTCACTTACGCGTCTAGCGGAAGTGAGGGCTATCAAGAACAGTGTTTTCCAAGACAGAAAACGGAGAGAACAGGTAGCCATAGGTTCAAAAGGCGGACAGGTGATCCGCTGCAACACCACATTCAGGTCCCAGTCAGGCGCTGGCGGGCGCAGAGGTGGTTTAAGTAGAAGGAGACCTTGGAGAAACCTCGCTACGAGAGGGTCATTGGAGAGAGGTCTGCCGTCCACCGGCACATGATGTGCTGAAAGAGCACTAAGGTGAACTTTGACGGAGTTGGACTTAAGTCCCAGATTAGAGAGGTGCAGCAAGTACTGCAAGATCACCGACACCGGGCAGGAGAAGGGATCCTGAGACTGTTGGGTACACCAGACTGCAAAGCGACGCCATTTAAGGGCGTAGCATTTGCGGGTAGAAGGCCGTCGCGAAGCCAAGACGACCTCCTCCACCTCCGCCGGCAGGAGAAGGGGAGCAAGGACTACCCTCTCAGCAGCCAGGCCATGAGGTTGAGAGACCTGAGGTTGGGGTGCAGGAGGGACCCCTGATCCTGAGTGAGGAGATCCGGTTGTACCCCCAGAGGGATTGGATCCTCCACCGCCAGTTGCAGCAGGAGCGGAAACCACGGCTGCCTGGGCCAGCGAGGGGCCACCAGGATCATGAAGGCTTTGTCTCGGAGAACCTTGAAAAGAGTCCGAGAGACTAGCGGGATGGGAGGGAACGCATACAGAAGGCTCCCCGACCATGAGATCAGAAAGGCGTCCGCCGCAACCCGAAGGGGGTGTGGCAGACGAGAGCAGAAGCGAGGAAGCTGCCGGTTGCAAGGACTGGCAAAGAGATCCATCGTGGGGAGGCCCCACTTGAGGAAGAGCTTCTGAACTACCAAGGGATCCAGACGCCACTCGTGCGGCTGGAGGACCCTGCTGAGTTTGTCCGCAAGGCAATTGTCTCGGCCCGGGAGATAAACTGCCTTGAGGAGAATGCCGTGACTGACGGCCCAAGAGCAGAGCTTCTGAGCCTCCCGGCAGAGGAGAAAGGAGCCCGTGCCCCCCTGTTTGTTCACGTAGAACATGGCAACTTGATTGTCCGTCTGGACAAGGACGGACTGTTGGGAAGTCAGGTGGGAGAAGGCCTTGAGAGCTAGGCGGATCGCCCGGAGCTCCAGGAAGTTGATCTGCTGAGCAGACTCCCACGTGGTCCAGAGGCCCTGAGTACGCACCTCTTGGCAATGCGCTCCCCAGCCCAGGAGGGATGCATCGGTGGTCAGCACCCGGGTCGGCTGAGGTGACTGGAAGGGCATACCAAATGTCAGGTTCGGCTGCCGGAGCCACCACCGGAGAGACGAGATCAGCGGCTCGGAAACGCGCACTAGGTCTGCGAAGCCGCCCGTGGCCTGTCGCCACTGCCGGCGGAGACACCATTGAGCAGACCGCATATTCAGGCGGGCATTGGGGGTCACATGGACAGTGGAAGCCATATGGCCGAGCAGTCTCAGGAAGCGCCTGGCGGAGACCAGGGGCTGGCTGCGAAAGCGGTCGGCTAGGTCCATGAGCCGCTGAGCCCTGTCGAGCGGTAGATACGCTCGCGCCTGAGGAGTGTGCAGCCTTGCGCCGATGAACTCGAGATTCTGCGAGGGGAGCAAAGTGGACTTTGCGAAGTTTATGACAAAGCCCAAGTGCTGCAGCAGAGCCACCGTGCGGCACGTGGCGTTGGTGACCTCCTGAGCGGACGCTGCTCTGATGAGCCAGTCGTCGAGGTACGGAAAGACATAGAGGCCGTGAAGCCGGAGATGGGCCGCCACGACCGCGAGACATTTTGTGAAGACTCGCGGTGCGGAGGACAGGCCAAAGGGTAGTACTCTGTACTGGTAATGATTTCCCGCCACCACAAACCTTAGGTATTGGCGGTGGCTTGGGTGGATGAGGATGTGCGTGTAGGCATCCTTTAGATCGAAGGAGCATAGCCAATCTCCCTGCTGGAGGTAGGGCAGAAGGATTCCAAGGGTAAGCATTTTGAACTTCTCCCGCACAAGGAACTTGTTGAGGTTGCGCAAGTCCAGGATGGGTCTGAGGCCCCCTGTTCTCTTTGGTATTAGAAAATACCTTGAATAGAAGCCTTGACCCCTCAGGTGGTGTGGCACCGGTTTCCACCGCCTGATCCTGCAGAAGACCTGCTAACTCCTGAAGGAGCAACTCCCTGTGCAGAGGGGGGCGCGGAGGCTCTCCCGGAAAATAGGAGGGAGGGACCTGATGGAAGTGGAGAAGGTAGCCTTCTCGCACGACCTGAAGCACCCAGGCATCTGCGGTGATGCTGGACCACCTGTGGGCGAAGTGAACCAGACGGCCTCCGGTGCTGGGGGGGACCAGCGGGGGGGGAGAGGCTATGCTGAGCGAGTCAAAAACCCCCACCCTGCTGAGCAGGGGCTGGTGGTGCAGGCTTGGGGGCTTGCTGCCTACGGGACCCGTTACCCCGTCCCTTGGCCTGCTGGCCCTGTTGGGGAGCTGCAGGGGCCTGATAATGGGGGTATTGTTTGTAGGCAGCCGCCTTCCTCGGGTAAAAGGACTTTTTCCCCGAGCCCTTCTTTTTCTGGGAAGGGGCGGAGGTCTTCCTAGAAAGCCTGGTCCTGGTGAGAGTCTCAGTCTCAATTTGTGCAGCCTTTTCCGCCATGGGCTTGCCAAAGAGGTTTTCGCCTCGGCAGGGGACATCGACCAACTTGTCCTGTACCCAGGGCTCAAGGTCTGACGACTGAAGCCAAGCCTGTCGGCGGGCACCGATGCCGGCTGCGGCCACTCGAGCCGAGGCTTCAAAGCCATCATAGGCTGCTCGGGACATGAACTTAGAGCATTCCCGAATGCCCGTGGACAAGGCTAGGAACCTCCGCAAGGGCTCCTCGGAGAGACCAGCGGAGAATCCGGCTAGCTCTTTAGCCAGATCCCGGAGATACATGCCCATGTATAGCTGGTAAGTCTGGACACGACATGCGAGCATAGAGCCCTGGAAGCACTTCTTGCCAAGGCCATCCAGGTTACGGGCCTCCCTTCCAGGAGGCACCGAGGAGTGCATCTTCTGGCTCTTAAGACGATGCATGGCCGATTCCACTACCATGGAATGGTGTGGCAGCTGCGCCTTTTGAAAGCCAGGGCTCTTGCGGACCCGATAGATAGAATCGACCCGCTTGCTCAGGACCGGCGAGGAGGCCGGACTCTCCCACATGCGGAAGAGTAGTCGTTCCAGCATGGGAGGAACCGGCACAGTAAAGTGTTCCCTCGCGGGAGAGTCATACTGGAGGGCGTCGAGCTCTTCGGCTCGAGGCTCCTCCTCGGGATCCGCAGGGAAGGCCAAAGCCTTGGCCATATCCCTAACGAAGTCCGAGAACCGGGCATCCTCCGGGGGGGACTGCTTCCGAGGCTCGGACCCCGGTGAGTCAGAGGGGACACACCGAGTCCGGAAAGAATCAGGTGACTCTTCCTCCTCAGACTCCCAGACCGACTCCGACGAGGACTCGGTGGGGTCGGCCCGGGCAGGGTGCGGCGCCAGCCGCCCCGACGCCGAGGGAGTCGGCGTCGGCGACCTCGGTCCCGAACGGGAGGCCGAGGGCGACCTCGACCGAGGATCGACTCGAGTTCTCATTGACTCGAGGATCGGCTCGGTCTCCGGGGTCGACTTGGACGTCGACGTCCCGGCGGTCGGGGCAGCGACGCCAGCGAAGCCAGCGAGCAGTGCCCTCTGCTGGTCCATGAAGGCAGACAGTCTGCTCTCCAAGGCCGTCAACCTGAGTCCGAGCTCAGGTGACCCAGCAGCCCCCGACGTCGGCTGTCGCGGAGGCGAGTCCAGAAGGACCACAGGACTTACCCGGGCAGGCATCTCCGACTCCAGGCGAGGTCGCTTCGGGATGTGTTCCTTCTCCAAGGACCCGGGGCGGCTGTCGGGGCTATGCGACCTGGCCCTCGCGGAGCCAGGAGCGTCCACCGACGCCGCCCTCGCGGGTTTGTCCTTCCGACGATGGTCCCCAGAGGGAGAACCCCGGTCGGAGGAGCTCCGGCGACGGTCCGAGCTGGAGCCTTTCGACACGGAGGCCTCCGACGAGGTCCGGGTACGGCTGGGGTCAGCGAAGATTCTCTCACGCTGATGCCGCCGACTTCTCAACGCCTTTGAGGACAGTTTGCTGCAGGGCCCACAGATCAGTTCCTCATGATCCGGGCCCAGGCAGCGGAGGCAAAAGTCGTGTGTGTCGGTTAGTGACATATTTCGGTCACACCGACCACACCGCTTAAACCCACTGGCAGCCATCGGGGGAAAAAGGGCCCCTGCGAGGTCAAAGGACCGGGCTGCCAGGGAAAACGAAAACGAAAGCTGACTAAGTCAGAAAAACCGAAAAAAGGTAAGAGGACTCGAGACCGGCGTCGCGAGTCCGGCGGGAAAACGATCGGCGTCGAACCGAAAGAAAAAAGGATAAAATAAAGAAGAAAATCAACTTTTTCGCGGGGACAAGACGGGGACGTCTGTAGGGCTCCGCGGAAAAAAGAAGACTGGCTAAGATGGCACCTTCGGGCGGGAAGACGACCGCGCATGCGCGCTGCAATTCCCAAAGGCTTTCTTTGAAAGCTGGGGAAAATTGCTCCGCGAGGGCTCCGTCGGCACCCATAAGTGAGGACTGACTTCCTGCTTGGTCCTGGAGAAAGTAAGTGATGAACAGCATGATTTACATGGGGAACACACATAATAGATGAAGGATGTGCAAGGAACAGAGATATGGAGTAAGAACGTAACTCTAGCAGCCGTCAGGGGCAATTTCTCCAAATAGGTTAGTTTTGTGCATATTATGACAGTCATGAACCTCACTCCTAAGCCAGAGTACGTGGAATATGATCTCACTCTCTCAGATTTACTGCGAGCACTTGCCGTACTTTCATTGTGCCAAAGACAGCTTCCTTCTGGAGTTCAGAAGATGTAACATGTATGGGTAATTTGTCAAAATATGATTGAAAATTCTTATTAACCAGGCCTGTATCTTTGTACCATATCTTTTGATCTCTGACTGCATATCTTGGTACTTCAGAATCTTCTCTCTCTCCATGCACTATAGGCACATAGATGGCAGGCCCTTATACTAGCCCAATGGTGCACAGTTGACACAATCATGATGCTACTGCATCTTTATATATTTATTTACTTACTTACAAACAAACATTTAGTGGAACTGATTTTTATTGTCCTTTTATCATCCTATCACAAATCGCCAAAACCATAATATATTACCATACAGTAACAATTTATTTATTTTGCAATGCTTATATACCACTTTTCACAGTGATGTAGACAATGCTCTATTCCCAATAACACTTTACTAATATTTAGGAGGCCTCTCTACCTTTCACAAATCCTGCCTGGTGGGGCCCTACCAGTCTAGAGATTATAACTTGGAGGTGATTGGTACCACCGCCAAGACCTTCATGCTATAACTGATTAAGGAAATAGGTCTATATGAAGCAAGGCCTTCTAGGTCCTTGCCTGGCTTAGGGAGGACCTTTATTGTTGCTCGCCACATGTCTTTGGGAATTTTCCTTTCGTCAGCACCACTGTGTACAGCGTGGCTAATGCCAGAATCAACTGGAGGGACAAGATCTTGTAGTATTCCACCCCATACTCATTCAGCCCTGGGGCTTTGTGCTGGGTCCCCCCCCCCCCTCGATATTGGTTTGTTAAGCTTGATTAACTTGGTTTCTGTAAGGGTAGGGAGCGTGACCACATCTAAAAAGACCTTTTCTTTATCTCGATCTTCTGGCTCTGGAGTGTACAGCGATTGGTAGAATTGCTGAAACTCTCCCACTATTTGCTTAGGATCATTGTGTCAGACTCCAAAGGAGTCTTTGATGGTCGCTACAAATTGGGAACTTCCCCAATCCCTCACCACCTGGGCCAGTAACTTCCCAGTCCTGTCCCCATAGCAAAACAATTGATGTCTGTAATATTGCATATTGGACACTGCTCTACTGTGCAATAGGGTGCTGAGAGTGGCCTGCATTGCAGCATATTCTTTCCTAGTTGCCGGGCCTGGGTGTCTCAGGTCTGTCCGCTCCTGAAGGGTCTGTTCCATATCTGTGAGGGTTACAGGTTGCCTTTCTGCTGCTGTGGCTGCTGCCTTTCCCTCTGCCCACCTTTTGACAGCTTGCCACTTTCTCTTGACATCTTTGATGGCTCTATTGCGATGATATACTGCATTTATCCTGACAGATGCCGTGCTGGAGTCCCTACTTATAATGCGTGGTGTGTCAAGACACCACGGCCCTAGCAGAACACAGTGCTTAGAAAGTACCTCCCTAAAGGCCGTCTTCTTCTCCCCTGGACAAATGTTGTCCTTGTGGCTTGATTTTTGTGGCTTTGGTGGCCATAACACAGCACCTACTACACAGCTGCTGCAACAGCATCCCAAAATTGTTATTTAGAAAAGTTTGAATTTATGGGCATACTAATGGAAAGGGTTACAACATCTGGACTGTCTCCAGGGACACTTGTCCTTGCACCCAGTCCAGAAATGACTGGTATGCTATGTCTGATTCTGAGTGGAGGGGGAGAGAATGCATCCCACTCCTGTGTGACTTATGACATCCCTCTATGAAACCTCTTGGCATTTTTCACCCTCCATCTATTCATGCTGTGTAAATGCTCTAGCTTCTATGGGAGGGACTTACAGAGTTCCTTCTCTGTATTGTGGACTGCTAGAGCTGTACTGTTGCAGTATGCTAACCATGTCCCATGGGTCTTTCATTGGAAGAGTTCCATATCCTCATGGATATGGTTCTCATTCCCCTGATGGCTGCTGGACAGTGAATGATCGATGTGCATTACCTTGGGCTGTGTATGTGCCTAATCCTGTACTGCTTGCCTGGTGAGGGATCACTGTAATGGCAGCTGAGATGCACAGGGACATGTATCTGCACCTACGGCTATTGCTGCATGCTGTTGTGACTACATGAGATGGGAATGCCCATTGACAATAGCTCATTCTGTCACAGTGGAATTATATTTGACATATATCTCGTTAACACATGCTATCTTACCATATAGATGTTGTGACCATCACATTGGAGAAACCTGCATGTTGGCTTGAGGTGTATATCTGTCAGAGTATTTTGGACATGGGGAAGTGCATTTTAAAAAGGACATCCAAGTGCAATTGTGGATGTCTAAGCCAAATCGTCTGAAGAAGAAAAAAAACCAGGCATATCCAGGTGCAGATATGATTTCACAAACGAGGGCATACCTGATATGGACATCTGCAGGGGCACCTACACAGACCTCCTCAGAATAGTATTTCAGAACCTGGCCATCTAGGAATAGCCTAATGATTAGAATAGTGGGATAAGACCAAGGAAACCAGGGTTCAAATCCCACTATAACTGTCACTGCGACTGTGCAGAGTACTAGGGATGATGGAGTGCTATCCTCTGGATGTTTTTCAAACAAAACAAGCACTTTCCTGATGCTTATTCATGCCTGGAGCAGGTCTAAACTCAGACGTGACTCCTGACATCCAGGACATTTCTGAGATCAGGCAGTGATATCCAGGTTCCTGGGAATGCTCCAGCCATGCCTCGTCCACACCACCGTTCAGACCTGGGCATCCTCACACTGGGGACATCTACATAGCCATCTTCTAAAATGGCTCAGGAGATGTCTCTGTGCTTTGAATGTCTCTAATGCCATTTTCAGATGTCCAATACACAGATAAAAGACTTCTGAAATAACCCCTATTATCCAGTGCCATCTGTGAGAGTCCACCTGTGCTGGTGCATGTGTCGAACATTTTCATTTACATGTTATCTGGAGTGGAGGAGTAGCCTAATGATTAGAGCAGAGGGCTAGAAGAAGGAAAAACAAGGTTCAAATCCCACTGCTCCTTCTTGTGATCTTAGGCATTGCCTTAGGTATGGCCTGCAGAGACAGGACAAATACCTATTGTACCTGAATGTAACTCCTCTATAGATAATTGTTTTTCAAACTGTTCTTGCATTTGCATGAACAAAAGGTGCTGCATCTAGGCCTTTTTTGGCTGCTTTTGTATATCCACATAGCTGCCTATCTGGTGCACTGTATTACTACTGTATTTGTATAGCACTATAAGGCATACACTGCACTGTACATAAAGATGTGAGGAGTGGCCTAGTGGATGGGACAAGATACCCCGGGACAGGGGTTCAATTCCCATTAAGGGACAACAATCTCAAGCCAGAGGGACTGGGGTTTCTAGACCTATAGGCACACATTGGGCAAGCTACTTAACCCTCCCTTGCCTCAGGTACACATGTAGATTGTGAGCCCTTCAAGGACAAGGGAATGTATGCAATACCTGCTCAAAGTGTTTGTAAACTGCTCTGATACCCTTCAGCTTGGGCACTATATCAAGAAATTGAATAAACAAATCACAGTTCCTGCTCATCAGAGTTTGCAATCTAATTAAGAAGAAAAAAAGCATTACAAAACTGGAGACTAGAGTATGGTAAGACACACATAAGTAGTGGATAAGAGTGAGGGGCATCAGGATCCAAAAGCAGCCTTAGAGATGGATTTTTAGCCTGCATCTGCAGGGGCAGCCCAAGGGGGGTGCGGGGTCATATGCAGAGATTAATTGTGGGGCCTCATTTGCATAGGGAGCCTCATTTGCATAAATATTTGCTTAATGTAACATGCATTTTTAGTAAACATGCTTCTTAATGAGTGTCTGGATAAAGAAAGACTAACAGATTTCTACGCAGAACATAGACCGTCACCAAAGAACAAGGGATCACAATTTAGAAATAGGAAGACAATAATTAAACTGGGAACCCCAAAAGTCAAACTTGGGATTAAAACACTGGAGAAATAAAACTATAAATTAATTTCCTCTTGTATTAAACAAAACACAAAAGACATTAACAATGCACATTTCCCAGAGCTGATATATTCCATTTAATAAATTCAAAATATAACCCCCACAAAGGGTTAAGTTTTTTTTACCTGAGAGGGTGTTTTTGCAGCATTGGCAGTTAAGTGTCTCATTTGAGGGGAACTGGAGTATGTTTTGATCCAGATTGGATCTGTGATGGGAGAGGAGTTGGTCCGGGACGAAAAGTAAATGCATGAGAAAAGATCCGGAGCGGATCAGGGTCTCTCATATCAAGAGACTGGTATCCCATGCTGTGAAGTAGCGCTTGAGAGCTATTGCAGGTGGAGGTGAAAGCTGAGACTCCAATTTGATTTTAGAAAGGGAGGTTGTGCTGTAGCAAAGTGCAATCAATGAATAAGTCCAGAAGTCAATTGACAGGGTCCAAGCCAGTTTATTGTGCACAGGCCCAGTCAGTCAAAGCTTCAAAAGGAACTGAGCAAAAGTTTCTACAGAGACATAACCATTTATACCTCTTTTTCAGTTTGATACATGAGAACTTTCTATTGGTTCCAACTCGATACATGCAAACTTCTCATTGGTCTTACATTCCCTGCACCTGTCCAATTAGAAATTCCTCCGGAGCCTGGCAACCGGCCCCCTCCCTTAGGATTGCTCTAACAATGGTGCAGTTCTTGATTTCGTTACTTCTCTACTGCAAGGTTATCCCTAGCTCCAGGAACGCATATATTGAAACATTTCTGTTCTTTCACACACACAAGAGAATAATGGAAAACTTATGAATTCATAAAAACTTCTTATTAAGCAGTTTAAAACAGTTTTCTCATTTTTCACAGATTTTTGGTTCTCTTCTAGCTATCATGGGAGTTAGGATCCAGGCCTAACTTACAGGCCTTTCATAGTAGCAGGCCATGCTAGGCCATAACCTACCACATTCCCCCCTTTGATTATTCTCACCCGCAAGTATGAAAGGGTGAGAATTAAATCACTCATTAGTCAATTAACACATTATACTGGTGTAATAGCATCATCGTCATGGGGTATAGGGTAATATTGCCACATAGCTAATACCTTCGCAGCTGCCTTCCGCTCTATAGTGTTATCAATTGTTGAAGTTAACATATGCAAGCAAAGGGGTAGGAGACAAGGGAGCAATAAGCACATGGCTAGTATGAACAGTACAATCAACATAAGGGCTTTTAGACCACCAATCCATGAAAATAATGAACCAAACCACCCATCCATCTTTAAACTGTGCCAGGTCTGGACAGGCACAAATGTCTGCTCTCTCATCTGGGTTGCTAGATCTTCAACTACATGTCCATTATTATCAATCTGTAAACAACAATTACTTAAATTCAACTTTCCACATACCCCACCTTCAGCTGCTAACAAATAATCTAAAGCTAAACGATTTTGATAAATGGCTGTGCGCATTTGCGCACCTTGCTTAGCCAATAGAGTTAGTGCTTTACTAGTTTCATTGGTTATTATTTCAACAACAGCTTGCAAACATATTATTCGATTAATCATGTAAACAGGAGTATGATATCCCCAAGTCCCACCGTGCTCCCAAGTAGCAGGTCCATAATATGAGAATTCTTTCAGCTGGCCATTCTTCAGATGACGCATCCCATTTGTCCCATTGGCCTATCTTCAAGGCTTCCTTCAGCTGTCGACTTCTGTACAAAGGATACCCCATTGTTCTCCCTGGGATGTAGGCAAAAGGAAAAAGGAAGGTCTTATGGTTCCCAATACACATGCGCCTCCCCAGTGGTGAGGGAGCCTAGCATTTGCTCAGGTTCCACAAATCCAGTACAGCCAGGTGGTGCTTGCCAGGAATTATATGCTGCTAAGTTAGTCCAGATACTGGCAAGTTTGGGAAACTGAACTAGAGGATTGGAAGGTTCAGTAGCGTTGACTCCTGACCACCAAGACGTCTTCTTAGTGGTACTATTGTAGAACTTCTGATTGAGACAGACCAGCTGCCCCACTTCCATATTAAACAATGGTCCATAGCGAGAAAAACATAAGTTACCCACAATGGAGTGGGCCAATACCCATTCACTTGTGGTATTGTGTATATTAGTCTGATTATATGGAATAGAATAGTTCAGTTCTTGTGCCTCCCAAGGCCATTGGTCTCCCATTGTTGTTCCTCCGCAAAACAGTCTGAAACGTGGAGACTAGATGCAACGGCTCCCGCTAATTCAAGAAACAAGTTCTGGGAGGCAGGAGGAATTTCAAACTCTGCTTTCATGGCTTCATAGAAGGAGTGATGTATACGATAGGGTGAGGATACATGGGTCTTAGTGTTTAATTGCAGATATAAGATAGTCCCAGGATCTATACCTCCTCCTGCAATACGCAACCCAAACTTGTATCCTTGCTTCCAGTGGCTGGGGTTGACTATGAGGAGTTGCAGGGGATTACAGGCACCTTTCTGGCATTTCTTGGGCTATTGTAGTCTGATCTTTGTTAAGCTGCCTTTGCGGTGATCACCATCTCGTCCCATAGGTGCATTCTTCCAGGTAGCAAAATAGACACAGTCCCATTTTGTGCAAAAGTAATCATGTTTCGATGTGGTGGTGTAAATGGTAGCTGCGGAACTTTTTCCTGTACACCGTCCCCATCCGTAGGCTCCTTCCGGACACATGTATTTATCATCATGGTAGTATGCTTGCTCCCATGACCCACATCTGTGGTAAGCATTTCTGTTGATTGCATCACAAGCGTCAAAGTTCAAGATAATAGGTTTTGTGGGGTTGTTGAGGGTTTTTGTTGCATTCAGGATGGCTCCATCTTCATCATTCCAGCGTATCTCAAATGTATAATATGAAGGGTTTTGTCGAGGGTTATAACAAGTCTTACTTTTCCCCTTTGTGCAAATATTCAGTTCAGTGCCATTATAAATACACCAGCTGGCTGTACCAGTGCAAGTATAGTAGGAGTGATGGAGCAAAGTCTGAGTAATCTTTTGTCCTGTTCGGGTGGTGGTTATGCAGGCCGCACAAGGGGGTAGGGCAAAAGTCTTTTCCAAGATTCCCAGGATCACCACTCCCACAAGGCAATAGTGGAAGAGCATTATGATTACAGTCTTTGGGAGTTATCTGGAAAGTTGGGTATGATGAACCTGTTGAGTATTCTTCTGTTTCTGCTGTGATGGTCACTCTCGCGTGACGTAGGTAGATTCTGAAGATTCTCTATAACGCTGGCTGTCTCCTCAAGGTGAGTCGCAATGGAGCCTCGGGATCATTCATTGACGTCCATTGGCCAGGATCAGGAGCAGCTGCTGGCATCACTCGACTGTGGTGGATCGAGGGTTCAAATTCTGCAACTTTCACTGCCGTGGGGGTTGACAGGATGACGACGTAGGGTCCCTTCCAATGCAGCGCCAGCGGGGTCTTTCTCCACTCTTTCACCCACACGGACGTTCCTGGCTTGAAGGGATGCAGAGGCTCGGTCAGGTTGATGGGTAGTCGATCTTGCACCCACGTTTGGAGATTCTGCAAGACAGAACCTAAAGCTAATAGTTCTTGTCTAGTTATTTCAGATCCTATCTGTCTCATGTCCCCTTTATTCCCTGCACTATGGGTGGAGGTCTCCCATACAAAATCTCAAAAGGGGAGACTCCTAAGGATCTGGTGGGAGCTGAACGTATCTTAAGAAGGGCTATGGGGAGAACTTGGAGCCACTTCAGGTGTGTTTCTTGGCAAAGCTTGGATAACTGAGTTTTCAAGGTTCTATTCATACGCTCTACTTTCCCTGAGCTCTGGGGTCTGTAAGCAGTGTGCAACTTCCATTTTATTTGCAGAGCTTGAGCTAACTGTTGGGTCACTTGGGATACAAATGAGGGACCATTGTCTGACCCTATAGTTGATGGTATTCCGAATTGGGGAATGATCTCATGGAGCAATACCCTAGTGACTTCTCGGGCTTTCTCAGTTCGGGTGGGATAGGCTTCTACCCACCCTGAAAAAGTGCAGACTAACACTAACATATAGTGATATCCATTTGCACAGGGCATTTCAGCAAAGTCTACCTGTATATCACTCATAGGGGTCACACCTACTGACTGAACTATTGGGGGTAGAACAGGTCCTTGCTTAGCATTATTTTTGGCACATATCAGACATTACTGTGCCACCGAGGCGGTCAGGGATCCTAGCAGTGAAATACAAAAATGGGGTCTCAGGGCTTTTTCCATGGCTGTTTTACCATAATGTGTGGCTTGATGAAAAGCTTGAACAAAGGCTGGCCCTAATGCTTCAGGGATGACTGTAGGACCTGGAGGTGGACTACCTTCTGGGGGTGGCAACACTATCCAACCTTGTTCTGACAAGACTCCTCCCTCCTTTTCACAATAATAGTCTAACTCTCTTGTAGTATATCGGGGTGCCCAGAAACTGAGGGGCACAGGGAATAGGGCTGCTTGCATTACAGTATCTTGAGTCCTAACTTGTCCTGTGGTAGCTGCCTTCCTGGCTGTGGCATCTGCAAATCTATTCCCTCAGGTGACTTCTCCTGCTCCTGCCTGATGACCTCGGCAGTGCATGACTGCCACTTGTTTGGGGGCCCACACAGCATCTAATAACATCAATATCTCGGGCCCATACCTAATGGCCTTCCCCCTGAGTGATCAACCCTCGCTCTTTATACAAGGCTCCATGTGCATGCAAAGTAGTGAAGGCATATTTGGAATCTGTGTACACATTTATGCGGAGTCCTTCTCCTAATGTCAAGGCTCTGGTGAGGGCTATCAACTCAGCTTTCTGTGCAGAAGTTCCTGGGGTCAGGGCTGAGGACTCAACTACCAGATCAAGGGTCACCACTGCATATCCAGCACAAGGATGTCCATTGATGACCAAACTGCTTCCATCCACAAAGAAAGTCCGTTCAGGGTCCTCAGGGACATCGGTCAAATCAGGGCGACTTGAAAATACAGTGTCCATGGTTTCTAAGCAATTATGATCAGGTGGCCCAGAACCAATTGGAAACAATGTAGCAGGGTTTAGAGCTTGACTGACTTTCAACTGTATCCGGGGTTTTTCGCACAACATGCTCTGATATTTCAACATTCGTGCATTGGTTAGCCAAAGGTTTCTTTTGTGTTCCTTGAGAGTCAGAACAGAGTGTGGCACGGTGACTTGAAGAGTTTGTCCCAGTGTGAGTTTATCTGCTTCGCCCACTAGGAGGGCTGTAGCTGCAACAGCTCTCAAATAAGGAGGCCATCCTTTTGCAACTACATCCAATTGTTTTGACAGATAGGCTACTGGTCATTGCCAGGATCCAAGAGATTGAGTCAATACTCCCAATGCATTTCCTTGTGACTCATGGACAAAAAGATGGAAAGGCTTCTGAACATCTGGAAGACCTAAAGCTGGGGATGACATCAGAGCATTTTTCAAAGTCTGGAATGCTACATCTTGTTCGGGTCCCCAGTCTAGTGGGGATTTTTCCATTCCTTTGGTGACTTGGTATAGTGGTTTTGCAATCAGCACGAAGTTGGGGATCCATATGCGACAATATCCCGCGGCCCCCAGGAAGGCTCTTACTTGCCTCCTGGTGGTTGGAGTGGGGATATTACATACAGCTTCTTTGCGTTCTGGTCTTAGACGTCAGATCCCACTGGACAACTGGAATCCTAAATACTTGACTTCAGTTTGGCATAGTTGTGCTTTGGCTCTTGAGACTTTGTATCCAGCATCTTTGAGAAAGTACAAAAGTTCACTAGTAGCTTGTAGGCATTCATTTTCTGAGTTGGTGGCTATGAGCAAGTCATCTACATACTGACGAAGAAACCTCTTTCCTGGGTCCACTGGATAACTTGAGAGATCTTGATTCAGGGCAGCACTGAAGAGAGTAGGTGAGTTCTTGAATCCTTGGGGTAATCTGGTCCAGGTGAGCTGGCCCCGCCTTCCTGTTGTGGGGTCTTGCCATTCAAAAGCGAATAAAGGTTGACTGATGGGGGCTAGGCGCACACAGAAAAAGGCATCTTTCAGGTCCAGAACAGTGAAGTGAGTAGCCTCAGCGGGGATCAGTCCCAAGAGAGTATAAGGGTTTGGTACTACTGGGTGTATAGTTTCAACTGCATCATTTACTCGTCTTAGATCTTGTACTGGGCAGTAGTCCCCTGTCCCGGGCTTCTTTACTGGGAGAAGGGGGGTGTTCCAAGGTGACTGGGATTCCTTGAGAAGTCCATACTTCAGCAGTTTCATCAAAAGAGATAGAGAAGCTTTTAAACTAAAGAATAGGGGAAAGCCGACAGTCACCCAGGAGCGCATGGTTCGGACAAGGTATCCTTGAAGGATACTACCAAAAGCAGTGAGGTTCCAAAAGGGAGTATAGTAGCCGAAATGCCCTTGAGTAAGGAGCAAACAGAGCATAAAGATTCCAAATTACCCATGCCTACCAATAGCCAGATTAATATGAATAAAATACAGTCTCTAAAATGCTTGTATGCCAATGCTAGAAGTCTAAACAATAAGATGGGAGAGTTAGAATATATGGCACTAAATGAGAGGTTAGATATGATTGCACTCTCAGAGACATGGTGGAAGGAGGATAACCAGTGGGACACTGTGATACCTGGATACAAACTATATCGTAATGATAGAGCTGATCAAATTGGTGGAGGGGTTGCGCTCTATGTTAGAGAGGGCATTGAGACAGAAAGGATTAAAGTTTTGCAGGGAACAAAATTTGCTATAGAATCTCTATGGATTGAAATTCCACTTATGAAGGGGAAGGTAATGGCAGTGGGAGTATACTATCGACCGCCTGGCCAGAATGAACAAATGGATGATGAAATGCTCAAAGAAATCACAGAAGCTAACAAAAGTCACAACAGAGTAGTAATAATGGGTGATTTCAATTACCCCGGTATCGACTGGGTCAGTGTCACGGCAGGACAAGCTAAAGAGATAAAGTTTCTAGATGGAATAAATGACTGCTTCTTGGAGCAGCTGGTTCATGAACCGACCAGAGGGGAAGCCATACTGGACCTAGTCCTTACTGGAACGTCAGATCTGCTGCAAGAAATAAGGGTGTTGGGACCACTTGGCAATAGTGATCATAATATGATCATGTTTGATTTAATTACTGGAGGACAAATAGTAAAGGAATCCACAGTACTACCTTTCAACTTTCAAAAGGGAGACTATGATAGAATGAGGAATATAGTTAGGAAAAAACTTAAAGGAGCGGTTCCAAAGGTTAAAGACTTACAGCAAGCTTGGTCGTTATTTAAAACTACTATCCTCGAAGCCCAGACCAGCTGTATTCCACGCATTAAGAAGAGTGGGAGAAAGTCCAAAAAACTGCCAGCATGGTTTAAAGGTGAGGTCAGAGAGGCTGTTGCTGCCAAAAAAGCAACCTTCAGGAAATGGAAAAAAGAGCCAAATGATGAAAACTGGAAACAGCACAAGCACTGGCAAGTTAAATGCAAAGCATTGATAAGGCAGGCAAAGCGGGAATTTGAGAAGAAACTTGCTACGGAAGCAAAAACACGAAATAAAGACTTTTTCAAGTACATTCGTAGCAAAAGGCCTGTGAGAGAGTCAATTGGACCGTTAGATGATAGAGGGGTAAAAGGGGCAGTAACAGGAGACAAGGCTATAGCAGAGAGACTGAATGAATTCTTTGCTTCGGTCTTTACTGAGGAAGATGTAGGGATGTTACCCAAGACTGAAGTGGTATTTAAAGGTGATACTGCAGAGGAATTGAGAGAAATATCGCTACACCGGGAAGATATATTACAACTATTTGATAAACTGAATAGTAGCAAATCACCTGGACCGGATGGTATACATCCCAGAGTGTTGAAAGAACTGAAATATGAGATTGCAGACCTGCTATTGGTAATCTGTGAACTTTCATTAAAATCATCTGTAATACCTGAAGATTGGAGGGTCGCCAACGTAACACCAATTTTTAAAAAGGGTTCCAGGGGTGACCCGGGAAACTACAGACCGGTGAGCCTGACGTCAGTACCAGGGAAAATGGTAGAAACCATCGTAAAGAACAAAATTACACAGCATGTAGATAGTCATGGCCTAATGGGAGACAGCCAACATGGCTTTAGACAAGGAAGATCTTGTCTTACTAATCTGATATGTTTTTTTGAAGGTGTGCATAAACAGGTAGACAAAGGTGAGTCGGTTGATATAGTGTATCTGGACTTTCAGAAAGCTTTTGACAAGGTCCCCCATGGGATAGGAGGCAGTGTACTATTGTGGATCAGGAACTGGTTAAAAGATAGAAAGCAGAGGGTAGGGCTAAATGGCCAATATTCCCAATGGAAAAAGGTGAATAGTGGAGTACCCCAGGGATCTGTACTGGGCCCGCTGCTTTTTGACATATTCATAAATGACCTGGAAAAGGGAATAACGAGTGAGGTTATCAAATTTGCAGATGACACAAAACTGTTTAAAGCTGTTAAAACCCAAGAGGATAGTGGAAAACTGCAGGAGGACCTGGATAAATTGGAAGACTGGGCATCCAAATGGCAGATGAAATTTAATGTGGACAAGTGTAAAGTTATGCACCTAGGAAAGAACAACCCACACTATAGTTACTCGATGCAAGGCTCCACATTAGAAGCCACCACCCAGGAAAAAGATTTAGGAGTCATCGTGGATAACATGTTAAAACCCTCGGCCCAGTGTGCAGCGGCGGCCAAGAAAGCAAACAGAATGCTAGGTATCATAAGGAAAGGGATGGAGAATAAAACAAAGGATATTATAATGCCTCTGTATCGCTCCATGGTACGACCGCACCTTGAATATTGTGTGCAATTCTGGTCACCGTATCTTAAAAAGGACATAGCGTTATTAGAAAAAGTACAGAGAAGAGCCACCAAATTGGTAAAGGGGATGGAAGGCTACTCCTATGAAGAGAGGCTAAAAAGGTTAGGGCTCTTTAGCCTGGAAAAGAGACGGCTGAGGGGAGATATGATAGAGGTCTATAAATTAATGAATGGAGTGGAACAGATAAACGTGGATCAATTGTTTACGCTATCAGAATATAGAAAGACTAGGGGACATGTAATGAAGCTACAGGGTAAACTATTTAAGACAAATAAGAGAAAATATTTTTTTACTCAACGTGTAATCAAACTCTGGAATCTGTTACCGGAGGATGTGGTAAGGGCTGTTAGTATAGCTGGGTTTAAAAAAGGTTTGGACAAGTTCCTGGAGGAAAGGTCCATAAACCACTATTAAAAAGGGACCCAGGACATCAATGCTTGACCCAGTACAAGCATTGAGGAACCTGTGTCTTTTGGGGATATTGCTAGGTATGTATGACCTAGATTGGCCACTGTTGGAAACAGGATACTGGGCTCGATGGACCTCGGTCTGACCCAGTATGGCATGTCTTATGTTCTTATGTTCTTAAATGGCAGTGGATTCCTTCTATGGCTGGTCGAGGGAGAGGATACTGCTTCACATGCACTGGTTCCACTCCTGGCTTGAGGGTGACAATGACAGGGGCTATGTTCTTCGCTAGGCCAGGTGGATTATCTTCTGCCCATACTTCAGGTGGGACTATGAGGTTGGTAGGTATACAGGGACTAGTTGACTTTACTGGAGGTGCACTATAGAACCGCCACTCTTCTTCTCGGGGAACAGTAAGCACCATCAATCCAGCAGGCTTTGGGTTCATAGTCATTTTCATTTCTCCCGCTTCAGCAAAGGATATCTGTGCCTGGAGCTTGGCAAGCATGTCTCGGCCCAGTAGTGGAATAGGGCACTCAGGCATATACAAGAACTGGTGCGTTATCCTCTGTCCCCTTAGTTCACACATGCGGTTCTGCAAGAATGACTTTGTGGCTTTATATCCAGTGGCCCCCACAATAGTGACAGATTGTGAGGACAAAGGAGCTACTGGCTTGGCTACTACTGAATGTTCTGCTCCTGTATCTACCATAAATTCCATGTATTGGTCCCCTATCTTTCAACTGACCATAGGCTCCTGGGGACCCAGGGTGAACTTGGAGCCCGGTCTGGCCTAGTCTTCATCAATGTCATCCAGGTCATAGCCCGTTGCTACTGCCACTCCCTCAATGGCTTCCTCCCTCTCTCTCTTGCTGGAGCTGTGTTCGGTTCATTCCTCCCCTCCTTCGAAATTGTCCTCCTGGCCTCCAGGGACTCCCTCCTCCCCTCACAGGGGCAGAGTCCAGATGCGGGCACTCATTTCTCCAATGTCCTTCTTCCTTGCAGTAGGCGCACTGATTTGCACCCAATTGAGGCCTTTCACTTCCACGGCCTCTTCCACATCCTCTGTTCCTTTGATTAGGAAAACCTCCTCCACGTCGTTCGGTTATAGCAGCAGCAAGAAGATCTGCCTTCTTCTTCATCTTTTGTTCACTTTCTCTGTCTCGTTCATTTTCACGATTCACAAATACTTTCTGAGCGACTTCCATTAACTGAGCTGTATTCATGCTCGCAAATCCATCCAATTTCTGCAATTTTCGCTTTATGTCTCTCTGGGACTGACTAACAAAGGCCGCATTTACCATGCGTAAATTTTCCTGAGCGGCAGGATCATATGGGGTATACAATCTATAAACTTCAGACAACCGCTCATAAAAGGCCGCTGGGCTCTCATCTGGACCCTGGAGAACTTCCGATACTTTCCCGATATTCATGGCCCTCTGGCCTCCCTTCTTCAGGCCCTGCAATAAGGCCTGGCGAAATCTGGTTAGGGCCGCCGCCCCCCTTTCATCATTCGGGTCCCACCCAGGATCTTCATTGGGATATTCTGCAACAGCTGCTCGTGGGGGATTTATTCCTCCCCCTTCTACAGGGTTTTCTTCTAACCATCGGAGGGCTGCTTGCCCAATTCGCCCTCGCTCCTCAGTAATAAAGAGGGTGGACAGGAGCTGGCGACAATCGGCCCAGGTAGGCTGATGGGTTTGCATAATGCTAGACATTAATTCTGTTAATTCCTGAGGCTTGGCTGTATAGGATGCATAATGCGTTTTCCAGTTTAAGAAATCTGTGGTGGAAAAGGGTACATAAACTAAGCTGGTTGGTCCTGGCGCCATCTGGCCCTGATCATTTAAAACAGGTATTCCAGGCACTTGGCGTAATGGCATTAGGTGCCCTGCTTTCTCCTTCTTCTTGGGAGTTATGCTTCTTAAATCATAAGGCTCCCGGGCACGTCTCTTTGGTGGGTGACCCTGAACTGGCAGGAGAGCCTCCGCTTTCTATATCATCAGAGGACTCGAGTCCCCCTGCTGTGCTTGGGCCTGACTCAGGACTATCACTCGGGGTAGGGTGCTTCTTAGGCTGCTGTATCGGTATTTTCTGGGGCTCCTCTTCTGGCTCTACTTCAGGTCGTGGTGCTGTGGGAACTAACTTCTGTGGGTGCTGGGGTAACTTATCCAGAATATCTGGGGACTCTGGGGCAGAATACACAGGCGGCTTCTCTTCCTTAGCTTTTCTGGTTCCCCTAGTAGTAGCTACAAATATTTTACAGCGCTCCTCATAACAGCGCTTCATCCATGAGGGCTGCTGTTCGCACACACTTAACCAGGAATCTATATAGGGGAACTGGTCAGGATACACTCTCAGTATAAGCTGATGAATTCGTAAAACTGTTTCTAAATTAAAGGTGCCCCCACGGGGCCATGAAGCAGCTAATGTGGGCCACTCCCTTTCACATAACATTTTTAATCTGGATGGAGTAATTTTCATACCATAATCACCTGAAAATCCTTTACAGAAATTCTTGATCATACATGCCAACGGAGTTTGCGTGTACTCCGTCCCTCCCATAATCTGAACGTACCTACGTACACTACCTATGTACTTAATGTACCTGCGTACGCTACATACACGTAATGACGTACAAGACAACGAACAATAAGGATAGGTAGTATGGCTGTAGGTAAGAGGTCCGTACAGTCCACAGAACACTGGGGGGGGGACAAACACCACTCGCTTCCTCCTGTCCGCGACCTGGGCGCGGTCGCCCGGCCAGGAACTGCGCTACTTAGGAGTCTGCTCTCGCTCGGTCTGTATTTCAAGACCTCTCACTCACACACACAAGCATATTTCAACAGGATATCATATTTCAATATTTCAAGTGCCCAGGTTTTCTGACTAACTGACTATTCCAAACAAGAAGGGTCGATGGCTTCGGCTTTCTCTTACGCGGAGCTTACTAGGACCACCCTTATGGGAGGTGATCAGGCTCCCTTGTCTCGCCCACTCATGCGAGATTTCCCAGTTAGTCTATACCAAATCAGTACTGCGCACGCAAGACGTTGTCCCAGGCTGTTCTTTCTGACTATTGAATCACAAAAATGTCTACTCACCGGATCCGGTCCCCGATACCACACCAGCTTCTGGGTTGGAACCTGGACTCCCCCGGGTCGGAGGTGTCGGCCAGCTGGACCCGATGGCCCGCCGAGGCAGGCGGAACCCTCTCCAGCACAAAGGGGCCGGCGGCACCTGAGGTTTCCCCTGCGGTCGGACAGACACGGTTCCAACCGGGCCAAACCTCAAGGCGAATTTCGTAGATTATTCACTTGAATA
Source organism: Ichthyophis bannanicus (assembly GCA_033557465.1). Classification (NCBI taxonomy): domain Eukaryota; kingdom Metazoa; phylum Chordata; class Amphibia; order Gymnophiona; family Ichthyophiidae; genus Ichthyophis; species Ichthyophis bannanicus. The sequence continues at coordinate 2,094,222 of JAWIIG010000036.1, read as the reverse complement.
CCATTTACCACTCGCACTTCCCGGCCAATGCACCAAGAATATGCTGTAGCAAAGTGCAATCAATGAATAAGTCCAGGAGTCAATTGACAGGGTCCAAGCCAGTTTATTGTGCACAGGCCCAGTCAATCAAAGCTTCAAAAGGAACTGAGCAAAAGTTTCTACAGAGACATAACCATTTATACCTCTTTTTCAGTTTGATACATGAGAACTTTCTATTGGTTTCAACTCGATACATGCAAACTTCTCATTGGTCTTGCACCTGTCCAATTAGAAATCCCTCCGGAGCCTGGCAACCGGCCCCCTCCCTTAGGATTGCTCTAACAATGGTGCAGTTCTTGATTTCGTTACTTCTCTACTGCAAGGTTATCCCTAGCTCCAGGAATGCATATATTGAAACATTTCTGTTCTTTCACACACAAGAGAATAATGGAAGACTTATGAATTCATAAAAACTTATTAAGCAGTTTAAAACAGTTTTCTCATTTTTCACAGATTTTTGGTTCTTTTCTAGCTATAATGGGAGTTAGGATCCAGGCCTAACTTACAGGCCTTTCATAGTAGCAGGCCATAGCCTACCACAATGAGGCAACAGAAATTGGATAGCCAAACACTGAGTTTATTAAACAGAACTGGAAACTACTTACAGAAAGAGGCTGTGTCGTGCTAACAGGGTGATACCTATCAATATGCCTACCATTGACAGCAGGGGAGGGGCCCATATCATGGTACTTTTTCCCTTAAATCAGCTGGACTCACTCCAAACGTCTAGCCTAAAAGGACCAGTAAGAAAAGTCCAGGGAGGGTTCTGGAGTGGAGGGACTAGTCCAATCCAGAACATGTGGAATGTACCAAAGCAGTAACTAACTATTGTGGCAGGCTATGGCCTATAATAGTCTGCAAATATGAAAGGCCTGTAAGTTAGGCCCTGATTCCAACCCCCATCTTAGTAAGAACCAAAAATCTGTGAAAGTTTGAGAAAGCTGTTTTAAACTGCTTAATAAGAAGTTTTCATGAATACATAAATCTTTCATTATTCTCTTATGTTCTGATAGAAATGTTTCAATACCTGTATTCCTAGAGCTAGAAACGACCCTGCAGTAGATTTGTATCAATACCTAGAAACTGTACCATTGTTAGAATAGCCTGGGAAGGGGGAGCAGGATGCTAGGCCCAGAGAGGGTCCCTGATTGGACAAGTGCAGGGGGCGTTGGGACCAATAGAAAGTCTGCATTATCAAACTGAAAAGGAATGTATAAAATGAATATGTCTCTGTAAGAATTTTGCTCAGTCCTTTTTGAAGCTTGACTCTGAGCCTTGTGCACAATAAATTGGCTTGGATCTTTGAACTGACTCCTGGTATTATTTATTGCATGCTTATCAGCTGCTACACTATGGGAGTGACCAGCAAGTTCTGCTTGAAGTACTGATGCCCCAAAACACGCATCTGCTGAGGCCTGTACATCCAAGCGGTAATGACAAGTAAACGTATACAGCTACCCCCACGTTGCCGTCCTGTAAATGTCCACCAGCAGAACTATGTTCCACCCAGGACATCGCCTGCGACCTTGTAAAATGAGCCCTCGGGCCTACCAGCACCAGTTTGTCCTTTACAATATAGGCAGAGACAATAGCATCCTTCACCCAATGTGCTACAAGGAAACTTTATTAATAATTGCGAGTAGTCTTACCAACATATAATTTGCTACAAGGACACTTTATTAATAATGGAATAGTGTTTTATTAATAAAGTGTCCTTGTAGCAAATTATATGTTGGTAAGACTACTCGCAACATTAAAACTAGAATAATGGAATACAAGAGCTGCATTAGAAGACAATTACCCGATAAGCCTTTGGTCACTCATTGGTATGATTACAAGCATAAAATTACGGACTTAAAATTTTTTGTTATCAAAAAAATTAAAATTAATTGGAGAGGGGGGGATATAAACAAGACCATTTTAAGGATAGAACAGAAGTACATTTTTTTATTAGATTCATTGGTTCCTAATGGCCTTAATTTAGATAAGGATTTTTCTGTCTTTCTTTAAAGGGTGCTCATTTTTTAAGTTGGTTGCTCCAAGATCCTGTTTTATTTATGGGTTATTTTTAGGGGGTTGAGTCTAAGTTTATAAATTTTCATTTTTAACAGTCCGTTTATTATTATTTTTTAACTGCATTTTATCACTTTTTAATGTCCCTTATAATAGTTTATTTTTTGAGCCTATGAGATATGACTATTTATATAAATATAGGTTCTGAGATAGTACACACGTATAGAGATATACATACCACTGTATTTTTTATTTGTTGGGTCCTTATCACGTTTTCAGATTAAGTATAATCTATGTTTTATAAATGCATATGTTTTTTTTTTAAAAATGTTTTCACATCAGTCATGTTTTTTGTTTTGTGCCCGATCGAGGCTGATTCCTCAGTTCGCTCATTTGACTCCGCCCACTGGCCCGTTCTCCTTGATGTTCCCGCCTTCAGAATCATTGTTTAACGTGCACATGAGCCGGCGTTTTTCAGAATTCTGTACGGATCGGCTTGACAGACGGTTGCGCGATTTTGTGAGTAACCAACCATTCGGGTTTGAAAGTGATATATACTACGTGTGGGTGCATAAACAGGTTTGAAAGGTTGACTTGTAGCATATGGTGTTTACACTCATCATCTGATGTTATTGATTTTCACAATCTGTTTTATATAATTTATAAAGGGTGATCCACAAAATAAAGTAAATAGAGAGGAATCAATTCAGTTAGGGTTTAAAAAGGCTCTTTGTTGTTTTTCATTTCCGAATACACGGCAGTACACAATCTCTCCTAGCACAGTAGTTTATATTTTACACATGACAATAACAATTCAGTTTTAATAATTAAAATAAAATATGCCTAAAAAACTTACTATTTATTTTGATTATAAGGGTTTATTTATATCTATGTTAAAAAGGTTTTTTCCAATTCTAAATACACGGTAATATGTATATTTTTCTTCACTGGTGTATATATGTTTTTAGACGTGCTCATATTGTTTGAGTTTTAATAATATATTTTTTGGTGCATGTTTTTATGGAGTATGTCTTTATTTATACATTATCTTCTTGTCTTAAAACATGGCCTCTTCTTGCTCCTGCTGCGTTCTTCCTTATTATAAGTTTTTAAGTAGAAGGATATATTATAGATAGATATCATCTATTTCATCAAAAATTCATTTACATTGGTATGTGCAGTAACTAACCTCAGTGTTGTCATTGTTTTAGTTACATGAGTAAACTATATTTCACTAATGTCACAAGTTGAATGGTCCTTGATTTCAAGATAGAGGTATTTATCATTATTATATACCACACTTGTGTGTCACGCTCTTATTCTTTTTAGCTTATCACTCTATCAATATATAATTAAGGTTACATTTAATTATATGCTGTATTGTTTTGTTTTATAATTATGTTCCGCACATTTTTTACTCTTATGTTTTTAAATATTCATAATTTTAAGTAGTTATACATTTATGATTTAATATTCATGATTTTATTTTAATTTACATTGTTATTTAATTATCTGTTCTGATCTCACTTATTTTGTAATATGTTTTATAATTAATGTTTTTCTATGTTTTAGTACCTTTACCTGATTTGCCCGAGGAAGGTAGCGAAACACGGCCTGTGTCGGGTTGGTAATAGGTCACAAACTATACAATAAAGTCTGTTTTTCCACAATAATCACGTTTTGGACTGTGTCTTGGTATCACACGTGATTGATTGCCTACTTGTGTTGTACTCTCTGTTCCTCAGCCATGCCTGCTCAACAGCCAGGCCATAAGCGAAAATTGATTCACTTGAGTCATCAGTATCAGTCCCTGCCCTGCTAGATAGACCATTTGGAAGCCACTATAGATCTGCATACCACTGCCTGCAGGGCCTGTCTGGAGCAATTAGAAATCACTGAGCAGCTATGAGCCTCTATTCGCTGGAATAGACAACCAATTAGGGCCCACGGCAGGAACACGTACAGAAGACCATCCGTCTGCCACTTTTGAGCAAGGACATCAAATCCTTCAGATATGTGCCCATTTTGGGGTTGGACAGGGTCACTATCAGATCCATGATCAGTATGTCCCAGCAGCATGTGAAGTCATGAAACACAGCTATGTTCAGCTCCCATTCACCCAGATCCATGTAGTGCCTTCACATTTTCCTTGCCTGTGACATGTGCCGTGGATAGGGCGGTTAGATATTCCTCTGCCCACAGCACTAAGGGCTGAATCTCCTCCGCCAGAGCCACACTTTCCGTTCCTCCTTGGTGGTTGATGTATGCTACTGTGGTAGTGTTGTCTGAGCACACACTCACCGCCTTTCACTCTATGATCAGATGGAAAAACTGGAGAGCTAGAAAAACCACCCTCATTTCCAGATGATTGATGGACCAAGAGCTCTCTTCCAGGGACCACTGCCCCTGCAGGAACTGCAACTGACAATGTGCTCCCCATTCCGTGAGGCTGGCATCGACTGTCACCAGAATCTAGTCTAGTGGCTCCAAGAGCACCCCTGCCTCCAAACAGCTCATTTTCAACCACCAGTCCAGACTGGCCCTCGCATATTCCAGGCAAACTAGCTTCTGAGACAATGACTGGTCCTGCAGTGATGAGCAAGAGAGCAACACTTGCTGGAGGGTCTTATGTGAGTCTGAGCCCATGGCATCAAATCCAATGCTTCCGTCATGGATCCCAGAAGCTGCAGATTGTGCCAGTTTTTAGCAATGAAAGTGCCGACTGCGTGGTACTCTCGATGCTAAAGCTTACTGATGCTGTCCATCGGGAGGGAAACTACCTCATCTTGGTATTGAACTTGGCCCCCAAGTACACCAACCTCTGTATGGACTTCAACTGACCACCCATCCCAAACTTTGGCAGAATTGAAGCACTCTCCTCCTCCTCAGTCTGCTCAAACTAGCCAGTCATCTAAGTATGGGTGAACCAGAATCCCTTCCTTTCTCAAGGCCACCGCCACCAAAACATGACCTTTGTAAAAGGTGCACAGGGCTGTGGCCAGACCAAAGGGTAAAGCTCAGAACTGAAAATACCCCATATGCACTGCAAAACATACAAACTTCTGATGTTCCAGCCGAATTGGAATATGCAGGTAAGCCTCCGTGAGATCCAGTGCTGACAAGAACTTCCCCTGTGGCACCACCAAAATCACGGCACGCAGAGTCTCCATTTGAAAATATGGCAGGATCGGTTGACGTGCTTGATATCCAGAATTGACTGAAAGGCTCCCTTCTTCTTTGGGACCACAAAGTAAATGGAGTAGCGACCTAACCCATACTGGTCTTGAGGAACTAGTACCACAGCTTCCAAGCATAGCAAGCGGTCAAGGGTGTCACGCACTGCCCTGCTTTCGCTGCTGGACATGGCAACTGTACGAATGCTTTGGAGAGAGGCCGAGCAAACTCCAGCACATACCTCTTTTGAATAATCTCTAAAACCCACTGGTCCGTTCTGATACTGGCCCAGACAGAAAAGAAAGCGTTGTAGGAGACCTCCTACTGGAACTAGCTCCACCTGGGCCTCTCTGACTGCATTGGGGCTTCTTAGCGGGAGCCTGAGGGGCAGAGTAAAAAACCCTATTGAATCCCCTATAGCCTTGAAAGGGCTAACCCCTTGCCCCATAGCAGCCTCGTTGAAAAGAGGAGAAGCAATTGGACCAAAATCTGCAAAAGTCTCTAGGTTTACCTCATTGAGGATTGCCCTGTTTGGGTCTTTTAGGGCGATCCTCTGGCAAACGCCCACCTTTTGACTCACCTAAATCCTTCACCTGCTTGTCCAGGGCCTTGCAAAACAGTAACTTCCCTGAAAGGGGAGCTTACTGAGTCTACTCTTTGAAGAAATGGCTGCTGACCAATTCCACAACCAGAAAAAAACACCGGGCCATTATTATAGAGGCCATGGTCTTGAACAAGGCCTCACCAAATCATAAAAGGCATCCACCAAATAGGTTGATGCTGCCTCCAGCTTGGTCCCTTCTGTTGCCAAAGTCTGGGCCTTCAACTCTAATGACAACAGAGCCTGAATCCAATGAATGGAAGCTCTGGTGACATAGGTCCCACAAATAGAAGTCTGCAAGGTTAAAGCACTGGTATCAAAGGCCTGCTTCAGGAACAATTCCAGCTTGCGGTCCTGAAGGTTCTTTAGCGCAGCTCCTCTTTCGACTGAGGGGTCATGGTCTTTTATTATCACTGCAGAGACCACATCATCCACCTTAAGCATCTTAAGGAGCTCTTTTTCCTCTTGCGGAAAGGGGGCATAGGTGACCCATCACTTTGCCCCCCCTTTCAGACCAGATTCAGGTACTTCCCACTCTGTTTCAATCATCTTGAATTTTGACTGCGTTTAATGTATATAGTTTATTGTATATGATTTATATAGATTACCTTGTTTCTTCCAAGTTTTCAAATCCCTGTTACTTGTAAAATGCACTACAGTTATCCTGTATGTATATGTTTTGTTCCATGTGAACCGCGCTGATGACAATAGTGCGGTATATAAGAAATATTAAATAAAATAAATAAATAAAATCTTTTTACTCACTCTATGCACTGTAAAGCACACCAGGAAACCCTTGAACCCCTGCAACAGGCTCCTCTGCCAGAGCTGGAGATAGCACAATATTTAAGGCCACAAGGTCTTTTCTAAAAAAAACCCTGAACACATTAGGGTCCTCACCCAGAGGAATTTCCCTCTAAGTCTGGAACCATTGGTTCCCCCCAGAGGTCCGAGGGCCCTCCCCCAAAGCCTCATAGGCCCAAGCGTGCAGAGAATCCTGTCCTCCCCACAAATCAACTTCCTCCCGCAGTCTCTTCTGAGGTTCATCAAAAACAAGAGGACTGTCCTGCAGGGCTTCTGAAGCCATAATGGAAAGAAAGGTGGCCTAGAATTTTCAGCTTGTTTCTATGTTCTTTGTGTAAAGAAAGTATGAAGTCCGCCAAAAAAACAGGTCTGAAGCCTCCCCAGCTGAACTGGAGGCTGTCCGCAGTGCTGCTGTCAGAAAAAAACATGCTTTTGTTTTCCTTCTGGCTGCCCTCCCCTTCCTGAGGAAATGGCTACCTGCTCCAAAATGGCCACAGGCCCTACCAAACTCGATTCAGTTGCTCCTAATGAAACTACCATGCCCCGAAGTGCAACACATGTTCCACTGACCTCCTCTGTTTGCAACAAACACGGCAGAGGCCTTGCACATCCAAACTACAGCTTCTTTCCACACACGACACTAATGGAGAAGATGCGCACATGCACAATCCCCCAGAGACTGGCTCGCTGCCAGACAAAGAGAGGGAGATAAAATTAAGAAACCCTGACGCAGACCTGTACCTGCCAGTAATCGCAGCCTCAAAACAGCCGCCTAACAGAAATTCACTGCTGTTGTGACCCTGCTCACTCGCTCTGACTGACCGCTTGCACTTGATTTTTTTTTTAATTAAAAGGACAGCTGTCCTTTGCCAAAAAGCCAAATCAATTCAAGGAAAAAACAGAAAAAAACCAAACACTCTATAGAGTTATGGGTAGACCAGCTTGGGGAGGAGGGTCCTGGATCCCTGGGCCCGCCAGACCCACTAAAGAATCCTGGTGGCAATCAGGCAGGCCTGCCAGCCCTTATACTCCCACCAAACCAGGTGGGGAGATTACCCAGCCTCAGGTTACACTACTTCTGTGTGCCCTTCAAGATATATCTCTCTTCCTCCTTTTCCTCTGCTAAATTTTTTTTTTAATTAAACCCTTTCAGTAGAATCTACTCAGCTGCTGAGGACTGAGAATACTGGATCCTGGAACTAGAGGGGGCGGTCTTATGCTGCGACATCAGAATTCTGACATGCTCAGTTCTAAGCTGCTGGTAGGCGTGGGACCTTAGCCGCTTCCAGCGACATCTACTCCACTGGTATGCTGGGCAACTTGAACTATGCTCTCTCTACTTTGTGTCTCTCTCGTGTTCCCTAACCTGCTGATTCTATATGCTCCCATTCCTATATTTGATTATTTACATTTGATTTGCCCTTCTTATCGCTTTCGTACTCTGCTCCTCCTTTCTTCCTCATTTCAGGTACGTTACTCCCAAGTCTTATATTGTTATAATGAGGCCTTTATGTAATCCAGCGAACCTTATCTATGTCTTCCCTAGTTCTGGTCTCCTTAGATGTACTTCTTGCTATCTTAGGCTTCCTGCGCTCCCTATTTATTTCTCTCACGTTAGGTCTAGGCCTTCTCACAACTTATCTAACCTTGTTCTGATTCCTCTTCTGTCCCCGTCTGCCCTCCCCTTCTCTTGTGCCTTATGGAACGTTCATTCTATCTCTAATAAACTTGCTTTTGTTCATGACCTTTTTATTTCCCGCTCATTTCACCTCTTTGCCCTGAGACCTAGCTTCTTTCTGATGACACTGCATCCATTGCCGCTCTATGTCATGGCAGCTATAAGTTTTCCCACACTCCTCGTCCTATTGGTTGCAGTGGGGGGTACTGGCTTTCTGTTGTCCCCCTCCTGTCACTTCCAGACCCTCATGCCACCTCACTCTCATTCCCCTCTCTCCTTTGAATTCCATTCCATCTGCCTCTTCTCTCCTCTTCCACTCCGAGTCGCTGTTATCCTATCGTCCTCCTGACATTTCCATCTCTACTTTTCTTTCTGATTTTGATTCCTGGCTTTCTATCTTTCTTCACCCTTCCTTCGCCACTCTTATTCTTGGTGACTTCAACATTCATGTCGACAGCCCTTCTGATCCCCCTGCTTTAAAGCTTCTCTCCCTTGCTTCCTCACATAACCTTAAACTCTGTTCCACTGCCCCCACTCACTGACATGGACACTGCCTTGACTTAATTTTCTTCTCTTACTGCTCACCTTCCAATTTCTGTAACTCTGTCCTTCCCTTATCTGACTACCACCTTTTAAGCCTTACTATTCATCATCCCCCACCCCAGCCTCGTCCTGTCTGCACTAACCTATTTAGAAACTTTCTTGCCATTGATCCTTTAGCTCTCTCTCATTCATCTACTCTGCTTTCCAATTCTATTGATGAGGCTGTGACCTCTCATAACACTGCACTCTCCTCCACCCTTGATACTTTTGCCCCCCTTATCCCCCGTCCTGTTAGGCGTTCTCCTCAGCCCTGGCTCTCCCCTATTGCCCGCTTTCTACGCTCTTGTGCCCGCTCTGCTGAGCATGCCTGGCTCAAATCCCGCTCTTATCCTGACTTTCTACACTTTAAATTCATGCTCTACTCCTTCCAATCAGCCATTGCACTTTTCAAACAAATTTACTTCCTCAATCTGACTAAGGTGAAATTAGACTTACTTGCTAATTGTTGTTCCTTTAGGAACTCCAGGCTAGTCCTGAACCTTTGGGTCTTGCTCCTCCTCCAGCAGCTTTGGAGACTGAGACACATCACTTCTTTTGATGTCACTGGTATAAGTACCCTGGATCCGCCTCCAGACATCAGTTACCTATTGACAAAGCAAACTCACCACAGCAACAATTAAGTAGTAACTCTACTAACAACCTATTAACAATCCTCTATCTATCCCCAACTGGACCGATAGAAGATTCAAAAAAGGCCAACACTATACAGAAACATCGCACCCCCCCCAAACCAACCATCTCATGTGCTGAGATGCCTATTTTCTGACAGAAAAGAAGAAGAATATCTGTAGTTACTTTCGCTTACCTGTCATACCTCCACTGCTTCAGGCGGTAGCCCACTTAAAATCCGGGAGGGATACAGGACTAGCCTGGAGTTCCTAAAGGAACAACAATTAGCAGGTAAGTCTAATTTCACCTTCCTTAGCGTTCCTCCAGGCTAGTCCTGAACCTTTGGGGATGTAACAGAGCAGTGCAAAGAATCAATGGGAGGGACCAGCTATCCCCGCCTGAAGCACTGTCGAACCAAAACAGGCATCCCTCTGTGCCTGCAAATCCAGCCGGTAATGCCTGATAAAGGAATGCATAGAGGACCAAGTCGCTGCCCGACAAATCTCTACTGCCGGAACCAAACTACGCTCCGTCCAGGACGCAGCCTGCGCCCTCGTCGAGTGCGCCCGAAAACCTGTCGGAACCGGCCTACCCTTCAAAAGATATTCCGACGCAATCGCCTCCTTAAGCCACCTAGCAATGGAAGCTTTCGATGCAGCCTGACTTTTGGTAGGCCCCCCAAACAGCACAAATAGTCTATCCGTACGCCTGAACGAAGCCGTAGCCTTCAAATATCTTTTTAGCGCTCTCTTAATGTCCAACCTATGCAATTGCTGACTCACGCTCACTTCCCCACCGTCCGCAAACACTGGCAGGGACACCACCTGATGCACATGAAACGGCGATACCACCTTAGGCAAAAAAGGATGGCACCGTCCTCAACACCACTTTGGACTCGCTGAAAACCAGAAAAGGTTCCCTACAGGACAAAGCTTGGAGCTCTGAAATTCTCCTGGCGGAAGCAATCGCCACCAGAAACACCACTTTCAAGGTCAGATCCTTCAACGACACCCTAGCCAAAGGCTCAAACGGCGCCTGCACCAAAACGTCCAGAACCAAACGCAAATCCCACTTCGGAACTATCTGTCTACACGGCGGACGCAGCAGCACCACAGCCCGCAAAAATCGCTTGACATCGGGGTGCCCGCCCAAAGCTTGACCTCGTATCTTACCGCGGTAGCAAGACAGCGCCGCTAACTGCACCTTCAGGGAAGCAGCCGCTAAGCCCTTATCGTATCCGTCTTGCAGAAAAGCCAGAATCTGCGGAATCGAAGCCTGTAAGGCCACAACCTTGCGGACCGCACACCAATCCTCGAACACTCGCCAAACACGGACATACGCCAAAGAAGTTGATCTCCTCCTAGCGTTCAACAACATGCACACCACTGCCGACGAATAACCCCTCGCCGTCAGCCTTGCCCTCTCAATAGCCAAGCCGTAAGCGAGAACTGATCCACCTGAGGCATCAACAGAGGGCCTTGTCGCAACAGATCCCTCCGAACCTGTAGTTTCCAAGGCTCGTCGCCCAAGAGTCTGATCAGATCTGCATACCACGGCCTCCTTGGCCAATCCGGCGCGATCAAAATTACTGGCCCTCTGTGAAGCTCGATTCGCTGCAGAATCTGACCTATTAAGACCCACGGCGGGAACACAGAGCAAAAGATCCTCCGGCCACGGCTGAATCAAGGCATCCAGGCCCTCCGACATTCTTTCCCACCTTCTGCTGAAGAACCGACTGGCCTTTGCGTTTAGAAAGGTTGCCATAAGATCCATGACTGGGGTGCCCCATCTCTGAACTATCATCTCGAATACCTGCGGATGAAGGGCCCATTCCCCCGGATCTACTCTTACGCGACTGAGAAAACCGGCCTCTACATTCTCCACGCCGGCCACATGCGCCGCTGACACCACTAACAGATGCCTCTCGGCCCACATGAACAACTGATCGGCCTCGGCTTCCAGCGCCTGACTACTGGCTCCCCCTTGTCGGTTGATATAGGCCACCGTCGTCGCATTGTCGGAGAATACCCTTACGGCTCTCCCGGAATGCTCCTAGCGCCAGGACCACCGCTCGCAACTCCAACCAATTGATGGACCACGTCCGTTCTTGAGCGGACCACACTCCCTGTGCGAACTTTCCCTGGACATGTGCCCCCCAACCTGAAAGGCTGGCGTCCGTTGTCAGGGGAATCCAATCTGGCACCTCCAATGGCACCCCTTTCTCCAACGACACCGTTCGCAACCACCATAGCAGAGAGAGACGAGTCCCCGGCTGACAGGGCAACCGCTGAGATAGACTTTCGTTTTGATGGGATCACCGACGCAGCAATGCTCTCTGCAGAGGCCTCATGTGTGCCCTCGCCCAGGGCACCACCTCGATCGTCGCCGCCATTGTACCTAACACCTGCAGGTAATGCCAAGCCGTCGGGCACCTGCTGCGGAGAAACTTTCGGATCAGACGCCTCAAACCTTGCGTTCGGCTCCGTGGAAGAAATACCTGTCTGACCCTCGTATCGAACCGCACCCCTAGATATTCCAGGGTCTGTGAAGGCCTCAACCTGCTCTTGGCCCGATTGACTACCCAACCGGCTCTCCAAGAACGCTACCACTCTGCCCGTGGCCACCTCACTCTCCCTTTCAGACTTTGCCCGAATCAACCAATCGTCCAGATTGAGAAAGCAAGGAATCTTGGTGCATCCCTAAGCCACGGCCACCACCACCATCACCTTGGTGAAAGCTCGCGGCACTGTTGCCAGACCAAACGGCATGGCTTGAAACTGGAAGTGCCCCATCGGAACCGCAAACCTTAAAAACGTCTGATGTTCCTGCCGAATGGGAATATGCAGATATGCCTCCGACAGATCTAGCGACATCAGAAACTTGCCCTTGCGGACCGCTACTATGACTGACCTCAACGTTTCCATCCGAAAATGAGACAATCTTAGACAGCGATTTACGCGCTTGAGATCCAAAATCGGCCAAAAGGTCCCTTCTTTGGTACCACAAAATAGAGTACCGAACGCAGCCGCATTGGTCTGGGGGCACTGGGACCACCGCCTCGAGGGCAAGCAGCCGGTTTAGAGTCTCCTCCACCACCGTGTATTTGGCCTGTGCTTTGCATGGGGACGCACGAATGAATCCGTCACTGGACGCTGAAGCTCCAAGGCATATCCCTCTCGGATAACTTCCAGCACCCACTGATCAGACGTGATTTGGGTCCAGGCAGGATAAAATTTCCGCAGGCAACCCCCTATCGGCTCCTGCCCCGCCTGGACCCCCCTGGCTTCATTTCAATTTCCGGGAATTGAGGGTCGAAGAGGACCCAAATCCCCTGCTCGCTCCTCTAAAACCTCGAAACCCTGACTACGAAAGGGAAACCGCCCCCTTTGAGCATGGTCAAACCTAGGGTAACGAAAACGCCGAAACTCCCTTTGTTGCCCTTTAGCGGGTGGACCCGAGCAACCTTGCTTCTGCTTATCCTCCGGGAGTCTGCCCCCTTTCGACTCCCCCAAATCTTTCACTAGCTTCTCCAGATCTTCCCCAAACAGAAGCTTTCCTCTGAATGGCAGCTTGCTCAGCCTAGATTTCGAAGAACTATCCACCGACCAATTCCGCAACCACAAATACCTCCAGGCTGCCACTGCCGAAGCCATACTATTAGACAAACCTCGCTTGAGATCATAATGAATATCCGCCAGATAAGCTGCCCCGTCTCTAACCTGGCCGCCTCTGCTGCCGAATCCACCGCTTGCTCCGCGTGTTGACCCTGAGCCCAACGCAGGCAAGCTCTGGCTACCCAAGCTCCACAAATGGACGCTTGGAGGGACAGCGCATTAACATCAAAGACCTGTTTCAACAAGGTGTCCAATTTTCTGTCCTGAGCATCCTTCAGCGCAGCGCTCTCTTCAACCGGAATAGTAGTCTTTTTCGTAACTGCCGAAACCTAGGCATCCACCTTAGGAGACTTGAACAATTCCCGATCCTGCTCCGCTAAGGGATAGAGCCGAGCCATCACTCTGGACCCCTTTAGTCCAGCTTCCGGCATATCCCATTCACTCTGAATCATCTCTTTAAACACCCTGTGCACAGGAAAAACCTTCTGAGACTTACGAAAGGCCTGCAACAAAGGGTCTTCCAACTCCGCTTCCTCTGCCTGCCCCCCTGTTGGCATATTAAGCGCCTCAGAAATGAGTGCTGGTAACTCATCCCTTCGAAAAATCCGAACCACTCGGGCCTAGTCCTCCTGTTCGGTAATCTCTCCTTCTTCCAAATCCTCCTCGATCTCCACATCCTGTCCTAGTTCTTCCAAATCCACGCCCTCCGAAGCCACTGACTGACCTGATGGCTCCTTACTGGACCGTACCCTCTTCGCTGGAATCCCTGAGCCACCCAAGCTTAGAGAAGTACCCGGGCGCTTTTCTCCTAAACCCCCTCTGCCGGACCAGATGAGGGGTTCGCCTGCGCCCCTACAAATACCTGCTGACAAACTGCGGGGAAAAAATTGCTTCGAAACCCCCTGGGACCTGCCCCGCGCCACCTGGTTCCCCTGAAGGGAAGATGGCCCCCGGCACAGGCTCCAGGGAGGGCTCAGCCAACCTCTTTTGCTCAGAGATGTCCGCGGCCCCTTCTGTTGGATTTTCCCCATTCTCTGCCAGCCCTTGCTCCATAGAAACTGCTTCTCTAAAACAGCTTCTGCAGACCGCTGTTTCAGATACAGCCCCTCTCTTAGAACCACACAGTAAGCAGAGAGACTTTGACGGCATGCCGCCTGCCCAGGAGAAATGGTCACCTTTCACTCCTGTTCCCAAGCGCCTGCAGCCAAGATCTGCAATGTGGCTTAATTTGGGGTTTCTTCTTTTTTTTTCTCCAGAGCCTGCTTCATGTCACTGCCTGCACATTATTACCAAAAGGCAAAAAACAAACCAAGGCTTTGCCACCTGAAACAAACCGAAATCAATCTGCCGTTAGATAACCCCGGCTTTTTCCCGCGCACGCAGCTCGAGAGCTCCACACTAAACCAACGAGAACCTCGACGACCCCGGTCCCTTACCTTTGTTCCCAGACAATTTTCTTTGCGGCAGCTAGCCCTCCGGCGCTCAGCCTGGGGCTAACCACCGTCTTCCGCCCTCCGTACAGCCTGCCAAGTCCCGCCGGAAACAACATCGGCCTCAGACTTGCAGGCTCGCTGGCATAAGAACATAAGATATGCCATACTGGGTCAGACCAAGGTCCATCAAGCCCAATATCCTGTTTCCAACAGTGGCCAATCTAGATCATACATACCTAGCAGTTTCCCCAAAAAACACAGGTTCTGCAATGCTTGTACTGGGTCAAGCATTGATATCCTGGGTCCCTTCTTAATAATGGTTTATGGACCTTTCCTCCAGGAACTTGTCCAAACCTTTTTTAAATCCAGCTACACTAACAGCCTTTACTACATCCTCCGGTAACAAATTCCAGAGTTTGATTACACGTTGAGTGAAAAAATATTTTCTTTTATTAGTTTTAAATAGTTTACCCTGTAGCTTCATTGCATGTCCCCTAGTCTTTCTATATTCTGATAACGTAAACAATCGATCTACATTTACCTGTTCCACTCCGTTCATTAATTTATAGACTTCTATCATATGTCCCCTCAGCCATCTCTTTTCCAGGTTAAAGAGCCCTAACCTTTTATAGCCTTTCTTCATAGGCGTATCCTTCCATTCCCCTTTACCATTTTGGTGGCTCTTCTCTGAACCTTTTCTAATAACGCCATATCCTTTTTAAGATACGGTGACCAGAATTGCACACAATATTCAAGGTGCAGTCTCACCATGGAACGATATAGAGGCATTATAATATCTTTGGTTTTATTTTCCATTCCTTTCCTTATGATGCCTAGCATTCTACTTGCTCTCTTGGCTGCCGCTGCACACTGGGCCGAGGGTTTTAACATGCTAGCCACAATGACGCCTAAATCTTTTTCCTGGGTGGTGGTTCCTAATGTGGAACCTTACATCGTGTAACCATATTTTGGGTTGTTCTTCCCTAGGTGCATAACTTTGCACTTGTCCACATTAAATTTCATCTGCCATTTTGATGCCCAGTCTTCCAATTTATCAAGATCCTCTTGGGTTTTATCAACTTTAAATAGTTTTGTGTCATCTGCAAATTTGATAACCACACTCGTTATTCCACTTTCCAGGTCATTTATGAATATGTCAAAAAGCAGCGGACCCAGCACAGATCCCTGGGGTACACCACTATTCACCTTTCTCCATTGGGAAAATTGGCCATTTAGCCCAACCCTCTGCTTTCTATCTTTTAACCAGTTCTTGATCCACAGTAGTACACGGCCTCCTATCCCATGACTCTTTAGTTTTGCCAAAAGTCTCTGGTGAGGGACCTTGTCAAAGGCTTTCTGAAAGTCCAGATATAGTGTATCAACTGACTCACCTTTGTCCACCTGTTTATTCACACTTTCAAAAAAAACAGATTAGTAAGACAAGATCTTCCTTGTCTAAAACCATGTTGGCTGTCTCCCATAAGGCCATGACTATCTACATGCTGAGTAATTTTATTCTTTATGATGGTTTCTACCATTTTTCCCAGTACTGACGTGAGGCTCACCGCTCTGTAGTTTCCCGAATCACCCCTGGAACCCTTTTTAAAAATTGGCGTTACATTGGCGATCCTCCAATCTTCAGGTATTACAGACGATTTTAATGAAAATTCACAGATTACTAATAGCAGGTCTGCAATCTCATATTTCAGTTCTTTCAACACCCTTGGATGTATACCATCCGGCCCAGGTGATTTGCTACTCTTCAGTTTATCTAATAGTTGTAAATACATCTTCCCGATGTATCGATATTTCCTTCAATTCTTCCGCACCTTTAAATACCACTTTAGTCATGGGTAACATCCCTACATCTTCCTCAGTAAAGACCGAAGCAAAGAACTCATTCAGTCTCTCCGCTATCGCCTTGTCGCCTCTTAGTGCCCCTTTAACTCCTCTAACATCTAATGGACCAACTGACTCTCTCACAGGTTTTTTGCTACGAATGTACTTGGAAAAAAAATCTTTATTTCACGTTTTTGCTTCCGCAGCAAGCTTCTTCTCAAATTCTCTTTGCCTGCTTTATCAATGCCTTGCCTTTGACTTGCCAGTGCTTGTGCTGTTTCCAGGTTTCGTCATTTGGCTCTTTTTTTCCATTTCCTGAAAGATGCTTTTTTGGCATCAACAGCCTCTCTGACCTCCCCTTTAAACCATGCTGACAGTTTTTTTGGACTGCCTTCCACTTTTCTTAAAGCATGGAATAGAGCTGGTCTGGGCTTCCAAGATAGTATTTTTCAACACCCCCCCCCCCCCCAAGCTTGATGTAAGTCTTTAATCTTTGCAGCTGCTCCTTTTAGTCTTTTCTTGGCATTTGTCCTGAAGCTCCTTCTGCCAGTTCCTCACCCCAGTAGGTGGGTTTGGGAACTGGAGGGCAGTACACCTTCCCCAACAGTTCTCCCTACACAGGACTCCTGCAGAACAGCAGAATCGGGAGGAGAAAAAAGGGGGAAGGGGGAGAGGAGGGGAACCAACAGAGAAAAGACAGCTGAAGCAAAGACAGAAATCAGCAGCTCTGCACAACGATTGCCACGAAATCACCTCCCCCAGTAGACTCTAAGCTCCCAAGTCACAAAAACCTTAAACCACTGCTTAATTGCTCCTCCAAGTGAGCCCCAACCCCGCGCTCACCAGCCCTCCAAGCTGCTTGGAGACTGAGAATACTGATGTCTGGAGGCGGATCCAGGGTACTTATACCAGTGACATCAAAAGAAATGACATGTCTGTCTCCAAAGCTGCTGGAGGAGGAGGAGGAGCAAGACCCAAAGGTTCAGGACTAGCTAGAGGAACGCTAAGGAACTCTTTCCTCTAATCTTCATAGTCTCTTTAGCACACTCAATTCTCTCCTCAGTGTGCCTCCAACCCTGATTCCTCCCTCCTTTTCTGCCCAAACCTTGGCTAACTACTTCCATGACAAAATCCACACAATCACCCTCCAGTTCCCCTCCCCCTCTTCCCCCCCTATTTCCCATTTCTCCCCTCCCCAAACTTCTGCCACCCTTTCTTCCTTCCCTATGGTCTGACGAGGAAACATTGCTCCTTCTGTCTTCCTCCAAACCTGCTCTTCTGACCCCTTCCCCACCCACCTCCTTGGCTCTATCTTTTCATCTCTCATCCCTTCTATTTCTCATATTCTTAACCTCTCTCTCTCTCCACTGCAATCTTCCTTTCTGTTTTCAAGCATGCTGTGGTTACACCCCTCCTCAATAAACCTTCACTTGATCCCACTTGTCCTATCGTCCCATCTCTCTCCTTCCTTTCGTCTCTAAACTACATGAGCATGCAGTCTATCACCGTTGTCTTGATTTCCTCTCCTCTCATATCCTCTTGGATCCTTTACAATCCAGCTTCCATCCCCTACACTCCACTGAAACTGCTCTTACTAAGGTCTCGAATGATTTGTTCTTGGCAAAGTCTAAAGGCTTTTACTCTGTCCTCATTCTTCTTGATCTCTCTGCTGCCTTCGACACTGTTGACCATAACCACCTTCTTATCACCCTATCCTCACTTGGATTCAAAGACTCCGTACTATCTTGGTTCTAATCCTATCTATCCAATCGCTCTTTCAGTGTGTGCTTCAATTGCTCCTCCTCCTCTTCAACCCCACTACCTATAGGAGTTCCTCAGAGTTCCGTCTTAGGTTCACTCCTCTTCTCTCTCTCTATGCCCAATCCCTTGGCACCCTTATCTCTTCCCATAGCTTTCACTTTCATCTCTATGCAGACGACTCTCAAATCTATCTTTCTGCACCTGTTATCTCTCCTGATATCCAGTCTAAGATCTCACTCTGCCTCTCTGACATTGCTGCCTGGATGTCCCACCGCCGCTTAAAACTGAACATGGCCAAAACTGAGCTTCTTATCTTTCCCCCAAATGTTTCCCCTTCTCTTTCCCCTTTCTCTCTCTCTGTTGATAACTCTGTACTCCTCCCTGTTTCTTCAGCACGTACCTTTGATGTTATCTTCGATTCCTCTCTCTTTCTCTTCACATATCCAGCTCATTGCTAAAACTTGTCGTTTCTTTCTATACAATATTTCCAAAATTCACCCCTTCCTCTCTGTTGACACCACTAAATTGTTTGTCCACTCCTTAATCAACTTCCATCTTGATTATTGTAACGTTCTCCTTGCCGGCCTCCCTGCAAGCCACCTCTTTCCTCTTCAGTCATCACTCCGCTGCTCAACTCATTTTCCGGTCTCGTTTTTCCCACATCACTCCTCATGTCACTTCATTGGCTTCCCATCCGTCTCCGTATCCAATTTAAAACTTCTCCTCCTGACCTATAAATGTATTCACTCTTCTGCCCCAGTACCTTTCATCTCTCCTTACAACCCCTCTCGGTTGCTTCGTTCTTCTAACAGTCTTCATTTATCTGTGCCCTTTACTCGTACTGCCAATTCCAGACTTCGCTCCTTCCAACTGGCAGCACCCTTTGCTTGGAATAGTCTTCCTATCTCTGTGCGCCAGGCATCCTCCCTGGCCATTTCAAGTCCAGACTAAAATCCCACCTCTTCACTATTGCTTTCCGTTCCTGTCTTACCCTATCTTGATCTCTCTAATCAACATTTGCATACTTTGTCCTGAAATTTTTTATTTGTATTATGTAACTTATTTTGTTTTCTGTCTTATTAGATTGTGAGCTCTGATGAGCAGGGACTCTCTCTCTTCTATGTTTGTACAGCACTTCGTATGTTGCAGTGCTTTATAAGTCTTTAATAATAATAGACTGAGAACTCACACATTCTGAACTGGACTGGAGGAAAAATACAAAAAAAACCTACCTTTTCACGTTCTTGCAGAAACAGAGAGCTGTCAATATGTCCAATATCAGCCACTTCCATAACTGGACTTGCCTGTTCTCGGTAACAAAGAATTTAGCAGCCTTTCATGTTGGAAACTGTCAATAACAACATGTGGCCTTTTGAGCAGAGAATCCTAGCTGAATGATTAGCCAAAGGCATCTTCAGGTTAAAGGTCTTAAATAGCAACAGATGCTAATGGGGTGGGACTATGAATGTGACAGAAGTACAGTAACATCAAGTTTGGTTGAGAGTCTTAAAAGCCCCAAATATTTATTAAAAGTTTTTTTGTTAGTAATGAAGCACCTAGCCGTTGACCTCAAATATCCAACACTCCCAGACTAGTTTGAATTTTCTTCAGTATTTTGACAAATGGTACAATAGCCTGGTGCTAAAGCAGCTCCACTATGGCAGTGTGATGAGCATAAAATAGCAGGGTACACTTCATTGCAGAATATGTGAGGAGGCATGCTATATAGTATACATATTACACTAGTGAAAGAGCACAAGAGAGCAGTTTCAAATATAGCAATACATGCGTGTTAAGATGATGTATACAGAGTCAACCGGAAAGTTGTTACTACTATTTGTATAACGCTACAGGCATATGATGCACTGTACAGCCCATAGAAAAGACAGTCCGTGCTCATCAGCGCATACAATCTAGTCAAGACAGACAACACAACAGCTGAAGACAGGGGCAGGAGTCCCCAAACCAATTCTGGAGGGCCACAATCCTGCCAGATTTTCAGGATAATCCTAATATGCATGAGAACTTCAAATACAATGGGGGCAGTGCATGCAAATATATCTCATGCATATTCATTAGGTATATCCTGAAAAATTGTTTGCAGCCCTCCAGAACTGGATCTGGAGACCCCTGATCTAGGGGAATGGTAAGAAACAAATAGGAGACTAAGCAGATCACAAGCCAGTCTGGATTTGAAAAGGGACAGAGATGAAGCCTGACATACAGATTCAGGTAGCTTGTTCCAAGCACGAGCAGCAGCAAGGTGAAAGAATCAAAGTCTGGAGTTGGCAGGAGAAGAAAAAGGCACAGATAGAAGCAATCTGCAGAGTTCCCAAGGAGGGGTGTAGGGAGGGATAAGGTGAAATTAGACTTACCTGCTAATTGTTGTTCCTTGAGGAACTCCAGTCCAGTCCCGGAACCTCTGGGGTTTAGCGCCTCCTCCAGCAGTTTGGAGACTGAGCAGCACATCTTTCTGATGTCACCAGTATAAAATAGCCCAGGACCACTTCCATGCTCCAGTACCTATTGACAAAGCAGACTCACTGGAGCAACAAATAAGTAGTTAACATATAATTTCAAAATTTCCACACTGTTGTGAACTAAACTGAAACTGCCAATGTAACCTTCCCTGGAGAGGAAGCTCCTACAGAGGGTGCCTGCCTGCCCGACCCTCCCAAAGAGAACGGAATACCCCCGCCATTATCCTTTGCTACCCAAAAACAGTCATCCCTGATGAACACAGAGCAAAAAAAAAACCCATTATCACCCCGCTTCAGGCAGGAGGACAATAAGGGAGGGATCCGGGACTGCACTGGAGTTCCTCAAGGAACAACAATTAGCAGGTAAGTCTAATTTCACCTTCCTTATCGTCCCCTCCAGTTCAGTCCTGGAAACTCTGGGGATGTAACAGAGCAGTAAAATCAACGGGAGAGACCTACTAGACCAACCTGAAGAACCGCCAATCCAAACCGAGCATCCTTCCCTGTCTGAACATCCAGATGGTAATGCTTGACAAAGGAATTCAACGACGACCAAGTCACCGCCTTACAAATCGACAGCCGGCACTAAACTATACTCCGCCCAGGAAGCCGCCTGAGCCCTAGTCGAATGTGCTCTGATCCCTTCCGGAACTGTCCGTCCTTTCAAAATATATGCTGACGCTATGGCCTCTCTAAGCCATCTGGAAACGGAAGATTTAGCTGCCGCTTCCCCTTTCCTCGGACCAAACACAAACAGCCTATCTGATCTACAGAAAGACGCTGTAATCCTGTCTTGCTACAACAAAGGCTAACACCTTGTAATAAAGACGTGCAGTTTATTCATAAAACAAATCACTTATTTGACTTATTTAGAAAGGCAAGTAATTCTCTTAGTTACACATGAGTAGTTCAATTATTTACAGGAGAATAATACATCACCGATAGAGTTATAAGATAGTGCAGCTATTTACAGAATAATACTTCGAACTGTCGCAGCCCTTTAAAACATCTCCTGGGAGAGAGCACAGCGAAGGCTGGAGAAGAGTCTGGGATTCGGCATGCGCCTGGCCAAGCAGATCTACTCTCTCTCTGTTCTGAGTTTTCTCTCTCTATATATAGGCTGTAAGCATGTTGCAGCCGGCCATCACATGATTCCTCACATGAGCTTATCTCTACAGTTATTCTCCACCCCATACATCTTTGCTAATAGTAATTTGACCAGTCCTTCTCCAGCTTTTGTTTGCTCCCAGCTTTTGGTTCCAGGCAGGCGTCTGACAATGCTTACCCTTCATGGTTTTAGAAGTTCAGAACTCCACAATTACAATTGATGCATATCTTGTTTACATTTGCTAGGTCAATTGATCTACATCTGCTAAGAGAACTGTTCAAAGGCCAGGAGAAGAATTCTGTCTCCCTCTTTGATCTTCCAGCATCCCTAGGACATTTGCATTTGTTAGGAGAAGAACTCCTCCCTGGTCTTTCAGTATTCCTCTGGCTAGATGTGTAAACAGGTTCTCACCAGACTGTAAATACAGCTTTGGTCTCTGGGCTAGCAAGCTGGCTCAGCATGATTCCGCAGTTGATTTCTCACATGCAGAATGACTCAAAGGTTCAATTTCCTTGCAAAGTTCAATATTCCTTGCTGATCCAAATAAATCTTTAATTAGTAGTACAAATCCTCAGATACTTCCTAAGCGCCCGAACATCCAGCAAACGCAATTGCTCCCTAGGAGCCGTCCCATCACTGCCATTGAATACCGGCAAAGAAACCACCTGATTCACATGAAAAACCAAAACTACCTTGGGTAGAAAAGAGGGTACCGGCCTCAGCACTACCTTTTCCTTCGAAAGAGAGAGAAGGCTCCCTACAAGACAACGCCTACAACTCCGAGATTCTATGAGCAGAACAAATGGCTACCAAAAACACCACTTTTAGTGTAAGATCCTTCAAAGAGGCCTTATCCAAGGGTTCGAAAGGCTCACGCACGAACGCTTCCAGAATCAAATTGAGATCCCATGTCGGAACTGCTATTCTACACGGTGACCGCAAAAGCACCACCGCTTTCAGGAATTGTTTTATATCTGCATGAGTACCCAGTGCCTCCCCTTGCACTTTTCCCCGATAACAGGAAAGCGCCGCTAACTGCACTCTCAGCGTACTGGCTGCCAAACCTGTCTCAAAACCATCCTGTAGAAAGGAAAGAACTTGTGGCACAGAAACCTTTGACGATTGCATCTGCCTGTCCTCACACCACCCTTTGAAAATACACCAAATCCAGATATATACCAACAAAGTAGACCTACACCTGAACTTCAATAAGGTGGAAATCACCGTCAATTAATATCCTCTGGACCTCAGCCTTGCCCTTTCAAGAGCCATGCCGTGAGAATCAATCCACCTGCAGCATTCGGAGCGGACCTTGAATTAACAGATCTTTCCGCTAAAATAACCGACCATAGAGTCTCCATATGAAAATGCGAAACCCGGAGACACCGACTGACGCGCTTGAGATCCAAGATGGCTGAAATGCATCTACTTTCTTTGGAACCACAAAATATATGGGAGTATCGACTGCAACCGTACTGATCAGGCAGAACCGGCTCCACAGCCTTGAGGCGAAGTAGCCTGTCTAAGGTTTCCGGAACCACAACTCGCTTGCCCTGCACCTTGCCGGGAGACTGAACAAAGGAGCTGACCAATGGACGTTGAAACTTGAGAGCATAGCCCTCCTGCATGACCTCCAAAACCCACTGGTCTGACGTTAACTGCACCCAGGCAGGATAAAACTCCCGTAGCTGCCCTCCTACAGGTTCTTCTCCCACCTGAGCCCCCCCCTCACCTCATTGTGGACTTTTGCAGGTTGGGGGACAAGGACACTGCGAAGCCTCTCCCCGCTCCCCAAAAGCTTTGAAACCCCTGGTTCCTAGCGAGAAACCTTCCCTCGCTGATACTGACCGAAACGAGAAGACCGTAAACGTCGAAATTCTCTTTGCGGCCCTTCAGGACCATCGTGGGCCAACTCTGCTTCTGCTTATCCTCGGGAAGACGCCCACCCTTGGACTCCCCAAGGTCCTTAATAACGTCTCCAAATTTTCTCCAAAGATAAGCTTCCTTCTAAAGTTTTGCAGCCATAAATACCGGCACACCGCTACCACCGAAGCCATACTCTTAGACAGCCCTCGGATAAGGTCATAAGATACGCCGCCCCGGACTCCAGCCAAGCAACTTCCTCTTCAGCTTGTTCTCCCGCTTGATTGACATGCAGCCGCTGCGACCAACGCAAACATGCTCGAGCCACCCATGCTCAAGAAATAGAAGCTTGCATCGACAAGGCACTGATGTCAAACACCTGTTTCAACAAAGTGTCCAGCTTCCTATCTTGGACATCCTTGAGAGCGGCACCGCCTTCTACCGGAATAGTTGTCTTCTTAGTAACCGCCTACACTGCCGCATCTACCTTTGGTGAGCGAAAAAGCTCCCCGTCTTGATCCAACAAGGGATAGAGTTGGGCCATCACCCTAGACCCCTTAAGACCTGCTTCTGGTATGTTCCACTCCTCCTGTGCACCAGAAAAACCTTTTGAGTCTTACAGACGGCTTGCAATAACGGGTCCTCTAGTGTGTCCTCCTTGGCCGGCACATTAGAAGGTATGTTTAAAGTCTTCAGCGTTTCTGCAATAAGCGCTTGCAATTCATCCCGCCTAAACACTCGCATCACTCGAGCTTGCCCTTCTGTCTCCATGAGCTTCCCCTCTTCTAACTCGTCCTCCATATCCACCTCTGGATCACCCTCTGAAGGCCCCAACACATCCAAAACCTATGAACGCTCCAGCCCCTCCCCCAAGCCTCTGAGCTTTTTAGAGGTACCCACTCCTGCCAGTAAGCTGACCGGAGTTCCTGGCCGCTTCTGCCCGTTCCACCTCCAGCCCTCGCTGCCACCAGCTGAAGGCCTGATGCAGCTTCAAGAAAAAAAATCAGGGGGAAACAATGCTGGCACACCCCCTGTCCTAAAGCCTGTGGGGGAGAGACACTGGGCGCCGATGAAGGTTTCCCACAATGAATATGCATGAGATGAGATTTGCATACAATGAAGGCAGAACATGCAAATCTCTTGTATGCATATTCATTGTGGGAAACCTGAAAACCCTAATGGCCTGGGGTTCCCCGAGGACTGGAGTTGGGAACCTCTGGTCTAGAAGGGAGGCGACTAAAGAATGGTAAGTGTCTTAGTGTGTTCAGAAAAGAGGGGGTGAATTTTGTTGATGTTGGAGAAAGAAATGAAAGATTTCAGCTATAGCAGTTGGAAGTGTGTGGAGAAGGAGAAGGAAAAGGAGGGGGTCAGACGACCAAGCCTGGGGAGCTGAGGAAAGGTAAAGAGTGTCATCTACAGAGATTGAGGAAGGGGGAGGTGGGTTTATGGGGAAAAATAAGCCCTGTTTTGGCCATGTTAAATTTCAAATGTCAGCGAGACATCCAGGCAACAATGTCAGATTGCCAATTCAGGCCTGGATATCTGCTTGCCTGAGATTGCAGGTGTAGAGAGGTAGGTATGAGTCATCAGCCTAAATATGGTACCGATAAATAAGGGAGGAGGAGTGCACCAAGGGACTAGGTATCGAGAGAGAAAAAGAAGTGGACCCCAAATGAAAGCAGGATAGCAGCAGAAGAGGAACCACCAGAAAACTGAAAGTGCAATGGGAGAGATAAGAAAACCAAGATAGTACAAGGCCCTTGATACATTATCCTTGCTTGGTTTTAAATGAGAAAGTGGGCACCAGTGTCAAAAGCAGCAGAAAGTTCAAGGAGGATGAGGATCAAGTAAAGGCCTTGGATTAGGCCAGGAACAGGTTGCTGGAGACTTTGGCAAGAGCTGTTTCAGTAGAATATAAAGGATAAAAGCCAGATTGCAATGGAGCCAGAAGGGCTCAAGAGAAAGCGTAGTTACTCAGCCGTAACAGTGTTCTCCAGGGACAGCAGGAATCAGTAGTTACATATGGGCGACATCGGCACCTACAGAGCCCTCGCAGAAGCATACACCCAGCTTTCAAAGAAAGCCTTTGGAAGACACCATCATGCATGCAGGGTCCCCTTACCGCCCAAGGGTGCCAACTTGCTCAGTCAGATGAAATAGCTAAAAGATGGTAAAGGAGGGAGGGTTGTGAGGACCGATTCCTGCTGTCTCTGGAGAACACCTGTTATAGGTGAGTAACTATGCTTTCTCTAGGAACATGCAGAAGTCAGTCCTCACATATGGGACTCCCCAGTTACAGGCTACTAAAAGCCCATAGCAAAATAGGGGCTCCCTCATGGGGATCCACAAGCAGCAACAATTTAATCGGTGTACACAAATCACAGAACTACCTTTGTGTTCAATGAACCAGCACTCCGGTAGCCTGAACACAGAAGGATTGGACAGTAGAAGTTGCCTAAACCCCAAAAAGGTTACAGAGCACAGCCTGGCCGAAGGCACTGTCCCATTGGGACTCTTTCCAGACAGTAATAGGCTGCAAAGGTATGAACGGAAGACCAGGTGGTGGTCCGACAGATGCCCACTATTGGGATGGAGCGCAACTTTGCCAACAAAGCTGCCATGGCCCCAACACAGTGCGCTGTGATGCAGCCTTCCAGCAGGAGCCCTGCCTACTCATAAGTGAGGGCGATAAAGTCCGCTACCCATGTGGACAGCATGCACTTGCTCACCGCCTCCCCCCGCATACTGGGGTCATAGGAGATAAAAAGCTGAGAAGCTTTGCGGCAGCCCTGAGTGCACTGGATATAAAAGGACAAAGCCCTCTTGCAGTCCAAGGTGTGACGGACTGTCTCTGCCCAACTGGAATGAGGTCTTGGAAAGAAGGTAGGGAGCACCACATCCTGGTTGAGATGGAAAGGTGACACTACCTTCGGCAGGAATTTGGGGTGCGTGCGGAGCACCACTCGGTTTTTGTAGAAACTAGTATAGGGCGCCTCTGCCACATGGGCCTGAAACTCGCTGACTCTGCAAGCAGAGGTAAGCGTGACCAGGAGCACCACCTTCCAAGAGAGAGGTGGCAGATTGCCAAAAGTTCAAAGGGTGGAAGAGTGAGCTGCCCCAACACCACATTGAAGTTCCATTCGGTTGCTGGAGGGCGAACCGGGGGCTTCGATAAGAGTAAGTCCTGGAGGAAACAGGTCACCAATGTTTGGACCGAGAGGGGCTTACCATCCACTGGAGGGTGGTGCGCCACCAGGGCACGAATATGCACTCAGATGGAGTTAGACTCGAGACTAGACTGGGAGAGGTGGAATAGGTACTGCAACACCAGAACCACTAGGAAGAAGGGTCAGCCCCGTGTTCGGCGCACCAGAGATCCTGCATCATTTGAGGGTGTAAGTCTTCCTAGTAGAGGCCTTACAAGAGGCCAGCAGAATGTCCTCCACCTCAACTGGAAGGCTGAAAGGGGCCAGAGTCACACACACACAGTAGCCAGGCTGTCAGGTTCAGGGACCCCAGGTTGGGATGCAGGAGAGCACTCCCCTCTTGAGATAGGCATCCCAGGGAGGTCCCCAAGGGGATGGGAGTCTCCACTGTCAACTGTAGAAGTAGCAGGGACCATGGTTGTCTGGGCCACTGAGGAGCTATCAGGATGAGAGAGGCCCTGTCACACAGGGTCCTGAACAAGGTCTTGGCGATCAGCTGTGTAGGAGGAAAGGTGTATATGAGGCCTTCTGACCATGAGACCAGGAACACATCTGCTGCCACCCTGGAAGGGTGGGCCTGTCAGGAGCAGAAGCGGGGCAACTGAAAGTTGTCCGGGCTGGTGAACAGGTCCATCACGGGTTCCCTCCAGAGTCAGAAAAGCCGACTGGATACCCTGGGGTCCAGCTGCCACTCGTGTGGCTAGAGAACTCTGCTAAGCCTGTTGGCTAGCAGGTTATCCTGGACTGGCAGGCACACTACCCATAGGAGGATACCCTGTTGGACTGCATATGAGCAGAGGAGCAAAGGACCAGTGTCTCCCGACAAAGGGCACAAGACCCCATGCCCCTCTGTTTGTTCACATATAACATCACCATCTGGTTGTCCATCTGGACTAGCACAAGCTGCTGATGCAGGCAGTGACAAAAGGCCCTCAGGGCTAAGTGTATGGCCCGGAGCGCCAGGAGTTTATTCTGCTGGGTGCTCTCATTTGGTGACCAGCTGCCCTGGGTGCGGAGATCTCTGCAGTGGGCACCCCAGTTGAGCAGGGACGCGTCCATGGTGAGGACTCTTGAGGAGGCTGAGGCCTGAAAAGGCATGCCCGCTTCGAGATGGTGGGGCCACCAGACCAGGGAGTCTGCCAATTGGCAGGTCACAGAAACTGTCTCGGAGACACCAGTGCACCACCCTCATGTGGAGACAAGCATCTGGGGTGACATGGACCATGTGCCTGAGGAGGTGCAGAAGCCGCCGAGCGGGCAGCGAGGGACAGTTCTGTACATCCCGAGCTAGAGTCCTGAGACGATCGGCTCAGTCTCTGGGCAAGAAAGCCTTTGACTGCAGAGTGTCGATCTTTGCCCCAATGAACTCCAGACACTGCGTTGGGAGGCGAGACTTGGGGTAGCTTGTGACAAAGACCAAGTGTTGCAGAACCTGGATGGTGCCTGTGGTGGCCTGTTGCACCTCTGAAGCTGTGCCTCCCTTTATGAGCCAGTCGTCCAGGTAGGGAAAGACAAAGATGGCCACGACTGCAAGGCATTTTGTGAAAACTCTTGGGGCAGAGGCTAGGCTGAAGGGGAGCACCCTGTATTGAAAGTGCCTGCCCCCCACTATGAACCGCAGGTATTTCCTGTGGTTGGGGTGGATGAGGATGCGGGTATAAGCATCCTTGAGGTCTAAGGAGCATAGCCAGTCTCCCTGCTGGAGGTAGGCAGCAATGTTCCAAGGGAGAGCATCTTGAACTTCTCCCTCACCAGTAATTTGTTGAGGTTGTGCAAGTTGAGGATGAGCCTTAGGCCCCCATCCTCTTTGGTACAAGGAAGTACCAGGAGTAGAACCCCTTGCCCTTGAGGTGGTGGGACATTGGTTCCACTGCTCTGTCCTCAAGAGGACCTGCCAACTCCTTCAAAAAGTGGTCCCGGTGGAGAAGAGACCTGAGGGGCTCTCCTGGGAATTAAGGGGGAGGTGTCAGAGTTAGGTGGAGGAGGTAACCCTCCCTTAGTGCCCAGGAATCAGTGGTGATGGTCACCCACCTCTGGGCATAGAGGGCCAGACATCCCCCTGTGGGCTGCTGATCTCCTTGGGGTAGAGAGGCTATGCTCAAGGAGTCAAAAACTCCCCCCCCCCCCCCGGCTGGGCCAGAGCCGGTGCCTGGGGTGTTGGAGTCTTCTGAGCTAGGGAGGCCTGATAAGGTGGGTAGGTTCTGTAAGCAGCTCCCTTCCTTAAGTAGAAGGGCTTTTTACCAGAGCCCTTATCAGGGAGGGGCAGCAGTCTTTTTAGAGATCCTGGTCCTCATCATTAACTCGGTCTCCAGCTCGGCAGCCTTGTCAGTCATGTGTTTGCCAAAAGAGCGTCTCTCCTTGGCAGGAGACATTGACCAATTTGTCCTGAACCCACTGCTTGAGGTTGGACGACTGTAGCCAAGCTACTCCTATCCCGTCTGACTTTGGTGTCCATGGCACCGTTCTTCAGTGGTTTTGCTCTTTCCTGTCTTGTCGCACTTCTTCGGTACACTCTGGCACCTCGGTCTCTCCCCCATTCCCCTCCATCTGTGGCGTCCCTCAGGGCTCTATTCTCGCTCCCTTGCTTTTCAATGGTTTTTCTTGCCCCCTTAGCCCTCCTTATTCAACAGTCCGCTGTCTCATTCTACATTTATGCCGGACGACATCCTTCTTGTTCACCACACCTCCTCCTCCTCCCCAGATCTTGGCCCACTCAACCACTGTCTTTCCTCCATTGCTTCCAGGTTCGAGTCCAATTTTCTACATGCCAATCCTGCCAAGTCCTCAACAATCTGGATCTCTCTTGGGCTTCCCCAACCTAGGCTATCTCCCACCATGGGCTCTCACTCCATTCCTCTTGTGCCCACCCTTCGCTACCTGGGCGTTACTTTAGATCCTGCTCTTTCCTTCCATGAGCATATCTCCTCTGTTACTCGTACTTCCTTTTTCCATCTTCGTCGTATCAAAGCTGTTCGTCCCATTCTTCCCCTCCCCTCTGTTGCTACTCTTGTTTTGTCTTTAGTAACATCTCGTCTAGACTATTGTAATGTTGTCTATGCAGGTCTTGCGTCCTCCCAGCTCCGCTGCCTTCAACTTGTTCAGAACGCCACCGCTCGTCTTGTCACCTCCTCCCCTGCTCGCTCTCACGTGTCCCCTTGTCTCTTCACTCTGCATTGGCTCCCGGTCAAGTTTAGGTTTGTCTACAAATTGCTCATCACCATCCACCAGGTTCTCTACACCGGACACCCCCCAGTACTTGGCTAACATTATTCACCTTCAGCCCTCCCCTCGCCTTCTCCGCTCCTCTCACGGTAATCGTCTCTTCCTCCCTTCTCCTAATCAGGCCCGCCTAGAATCTACCCACCGCTCTGCTTTTTTCTTTCTAGGACCTGCCCTTTGGAACACCCTTCCCCTTCTCCTCTGCACTGAGCTATCCTACCCTCGCTTCAAAGCCCTCCTTAAAACTCATCTGTTCTGTCAGGCCTTTGACCTCCCTCCCCCTGTCGACGGCACCTGTGATAAGGAAGCTTATCATAGCTCAGGAAGGAGCTATAGAAGAGGTGAAGTGACTCTAAACAAGCAACCTGTCAGTTCTGGTAGAAATAAGAAAACAGAATTTTGCCATAAAAGACTACCAGTCCCAGAATGCACCAGGTTTCCAACAACCATTAGAGGAGCTGAAGTGGGGAAACGTGTGTTCAATCAGGAGGGCTATGAGGTAATCCCTAAGCACTCATCTCAAAGGGCAGGGCCTGATTCAGCACAGCTGCGCTGTGTTAGGGAGGATCACTCATCTAAGCAGAATAAGAGTAGAGTTTATTCTACAGATGACCATCTTCATGATCACCTTGGATATCCAGAGAATTATCCTCAGTTTCATCTGAAGGATCATCAGAGGCAAAAGCCAAACCGGACGGACAGAAAGAAAAAGAAACCCTCTGGAAGAAAGAGGAGAAAAGCCTTTGAGAGGTCTAGAAGAGTCCAAAGCAGTACGTATACTGGGAGGTATTCCAAGGGCCAGCATACACCATTGGACTGGGGAAAGCCAGAGGAATGGTGCTGCAGAGCTAGGAATCACCAGAGGCTACCTGTGAGGGAGACGGCTGCACGTGGAAGGGACCCTAAGACCTGTGCCAGTAGGTATGTGAAGAGAGATCCAGTGTCCAGGGATCTGGATTGGAAGACTGGACATAAGAACTGGACTACATACTGGCCAGGCTATATAGAGAGGAACTCTAGCAGCAATGGAAGCTCAGGTATGAACACTGATCTATGCCCTAGCTATAACCTTGAAAGACAGCAGGGGAACAAGTATTCTCCTGAAAATGCTCCATTGAGAGATTTATCTGTGCCAATCCATGATATTGAACCCATGCTTGTTGAACAAGGAAGAATAATAGCAGATGAGGATCCTGTTTATATGGACTGCTCTCTATCTAAACTCCGTTGGTAACTTTCTGTTATAAAGTACAGCAGCCATCACAAAGAAATACAAATTTGTTCTTTAATCTACTCAGAAAAGCTCCTGAAGCAGGATTTGACCCACACAGTGGAAGGCAAGCCAGCTAAGGGGTTTCAGCTGGTAACTGCTAGCAATTAAGCCTTACCTAATTGCTTGTGAGCTAGGAGAGAATCACTTCTGTATCTATGTGGGAAGTAATCAGAAGTTAACCTGAAAAGAACAGTTTGTTTCTTGCTTTGTGGCTTTTCATTTGTTGTTTTCCTGATTTTAACTTTGTTTTTCCAAGTTAACACTGAAAGCAAGTAACCTAATTTATGTGCTACCAAGCATATCTGTGTTGGGAGAAATAACCCCATAAATAAAAATCTTATTGGCTTTACCCAAGAGCACAACTAAATTATTGTCAGCAGCTGTGTCTGGTGTGAATGAACTACATTACCCACAATACCTTGCAATCATCTTATAAATATATGCATTGTCAAGACTGTGAAGATTCTCACCCCAGGCAGCCGTCTGACACACCCCATCACCCAGTTGCACCCTCCAGTCCCCGTGACTCTTCCTCTACCCTTTTCCTCCCCTCTCCTCTCTCTCTCCCTTCTCCTCCTACTACCCCTTTTTTGGAGCTTTCCTGTTTTCTACCTTTGTTACTGTCTCTTGCTGTCCTGTCATTTATTGGCGTTCATTTCTAGCTTTCGTTTCCAGCAGCTGACATTTTACCTGTTATTGTACACCGCCCTGATGCTTCGGCCTGGGCGGTCTATCAAGCGACTGAATAAAGATAAAGAAAGAAAAAGATACTCGAGCCACCGATTCAAATCAGTCATAGGCCGCCCCAGACATGAATTTGGAGCATTCATGGACTGCTTTGGCCAGGTTCTTGAATCGCTGTAAAGGTTCCTCAGAGAGACCAGCTGAGAACCTGGCGAGTTCCTTCGCCAGGTCTCTCAGATACATGTCCATGTACAGCTGGTAGGCCTGGATGCGGCCAATTAGCATTGAGCTCTGGTGGCACTTTCTGCCGAGGGCATCCAGGGTGCGGACCTCCCTGCTGGGGGGCACCAAGAAGTACATCTTCTGGTTTTTCAGCTGACGCATGGCCGACTTCACCACCATGGAGTTATGCGGCAGCTGTGACTTTTGGAAGCCTGTGCTTTGGCGGACATGATACATCGAGTCGAGCCATTTGCTCACCACCGGCACCAAAGCTGGTGTCTCCCACATTTGGAGCATCAGCCCATCCAGGATGGGAGGGACAGGCACCGTGAGCAATTCCCACAGAAGGGCCTCGTATTGGAGAATTTCCAACTATGTGCCCAAGGGTCCTGCTCCGACTCGGTCGGGAATGCCAGGGCCTTAGACGTATCCTTGACAAAATCAAGGAAATGCATATCCTAGGGCAGGAAAGGCCGTCAAGGTTCCGAGATGGAAGAATCAGATGGGATATCGCGGTTGCGATGGGTATCAGGGGACTCATCTTCCACTCAGAGTAGTCCGTCGAGGACTCATAGAAGGGCTGCTCCATGGGCGTCGGAGCCCCCGATGCCTTGCAGCCCCCATACCTGGTAAACTTGCCAGGGATGACCATGGCCCTATTGAGCGGGACTCTGATCACGACATCGGCCGAGGATCGACTCGAGGCTTAAAGGACCTCAAGGATCTGCTCGGCCTCCAGGGACATCATGGATGTACAGGACCCAGTGGTCAGGGCAGATGAACTGGTTGTGCCGGACAACGGCGCACGCTGCTGGTCCATGAAGGCAAACTGCGCTCCAGACCAGAAGGCTCCGCAGCCTTTGGCACAGGCATTGAGGGACTCTGTCCCGACGCTGGCTCCCCCGAAGGGGAATACTCAACAAGGATGTTGTCTGCGGACCGAGGCCAATCCACGGTTGATCTTTCTAGGGGACCTTTGCAGGCCGCTCCTTCTCCAATGCCTCGGATGAACATCTCAGACTGCGGTACCGGGCAGCATCCGGCTGGTCGGAACTATCCAAGAATGCCACCTTCGAGAGTTGTTTCTTCTTCCTGGGTTCCCTTGAGGGAGACCCCCTTTGAGGGCCCACGATGAGGCCTTGGCCTTCGGAGGCACCTGGGACTCGTGGAGGGGGGGGGGGGAATTTATCATGCTGCTGCTGGCGGCTCTTGAGGGCCTTACTGGACATCCTCTTGCAGAGACTGCAGGCTGCTGGGTCGTGTCTGGTGCAGTGGAGACAGCAGTCTCGTGTGTCGGTCAAAGACAATTTTGGAGCACCGATCATACTTCTTAAAGTCACTGGTAGCCATGGAGGAAAAAAGTACCCCTGCAAGGTCAAAGACTTTCCGGGCTGCCAGTGGGAGAAAAAAGGCTCTTAGATGCCAGGAAAAGAAAACAAAACCAATAAAAATAGGCTGACCTTGATTCTGAGGTCAGTAGGTGGTTAGAATACCGGTGCAATACCGGAGCAGAGTATTTAACGGAGTGAAAAATCAACTTTTACCGGGAAGAAGCCAGACGAACATCTGAAGGGCTCCGCGGAAAAATGGAGACTGAGCAGGATTGCACCCTTGGGCAGGAAGGGGACCACCCATGTGTGCTGGCATCTCCCAAAGGCTTTCTTTGAAAGTTGGGGGGTGGGGGGGAGAAGGATGCTTCCATGAGGGCTCCATCGGTGCCGATGTCAGAAAGTCAAGGCAACGGTGGTGAACTGCATGTTTGGGTAGTTTAGAAATGAAGGTGAGGAGGGAGATGGGTCAATAATAAGAAGGATAGGTAGGATCCAGTGAAGGTTTTTTGAGGAGAGGTGTGATCACAGCATGCTTGAAGACTGCAGGGACAGTTGCAGTGTAGAGCAATAGATTGAGACTATCAGATGGAAGGGATGACAATGGAGGCGATTGATCCTATTCCCTAAGCTCTGAGGAGCAGGTAGAAAGTTTGGAGGAGGAAAGATGTGCGGTTTCCTCCTCAGAGATCTTAGAAAAGCAAGAAAGGGTGGCAGAGATGTAGGGGATGGAGCTGATCTTGTGGACTGTGTCATGGAAACAGTCGTCTGAAGTTTGGGCAGAAAGGGAAGGTGGGGACAGAGTCTGAGGCACCTTGAGGAGAGGCTTTTTACCTCAAAAATAATTTGCCAGCTAAACATCCAAAATTTATGATTTATGGACACCTACAAATAGAAACCCTATTAATATCCTAGAATGAACAAAATATGCCATGGCTGACCAGTTCAAAACACCATCCTGTTTTAGGCAGAAAAAAAAATAAGATAGATAAGAGTTTGTATACTGACATAACACACATTATGTACCTTAATTATATAGTCTTCTGTGCTGAATAGTTTGTATTTCACTATGGGTCTTTAGAAACTAGTAAATAAAGAAATCACTAGTGTCAATGTACACAGCTTTAGAGGATTTGTAAACAGGCCAAAGAACCAGTGCATTTCACACAGAATCAGATCTTAAGTGTTTTATTTGCAGTTGTGTTCTAAAAAGTTAAACTACTGTTATTTCATTTGCCTTAAAACAGCAGCATAGAAGGCATTAACAGCTCAGCTTTAATGCGCAAATAGTCATATGAATTTAACAATTTTTCATGTTTTGACAAAAAGAGATACTACCATAGCAACCATAGTGGAGATGTTTCAGAGGTAGCTTCATAAACAGACAACATTACCACAGCAGTTATGTGAGTGAAGTTTGACAAAACTTAAGTTTCAAGACTTGTTTAGAATACAGTTTGCAACCTGTTATTCAGGCTTAACATCCAGGCAAGTGGAGGCATCAAACATACAAGTCTGGAAGACTTATCTTGACAGATGGCCCAACAACATTCAGAGAACGATGACTGGTCTGTTACTACTCAGACAAAACCAAAAGTCTTCTTTAAATTAAAATTTTTATGTCCTTGCAGAAAGTGAAGCTTCTGGTGCCTTTGTTCCATTTGAAAAAAATGCAGTGAGAAAATAAAACGCAGTCATTATCTTATTCATTGTGCCAATTTTCAAATGCTGTCCAACTTCTTTAAGATGAATGGAGCTGGAGAAAGACAGTCAAAAGGTAGATATAAAATTTTCTTAACAAAATAAACGAGAAGCTCTAGCATGATACAATTAGATTTTTCATATCCTTGTGATAGGGAAAGAGTAAAGTGTGTATAAAGGGGCCCATAAGAGGGAAGATGGCAATCCTGTATATGTCTATATATGGAAAAAGGAATGTGCTGTGCTAAGGCTAACACATCTATGAAGTTGCTGATAAGCTGTAGTGGGCCTCAGGGGATGAGTTGATGACATATGTATGTGTTTCTGTTAATGTATAAAAAAATAGGCAGCCCCTTTAACCGCTGGAATAAACTTACATACTACTTATGTGCGAATGTGTGTGTGTTTGTTCCCCTGCAATTCCAGACAGAGAAGGTAAGGTGATTCCTCGGCCCAGAGGATTAACGGACGTCCCAAGGGTAAGTGATATAAATTGCTGGGAAAGGAAAAAACCCACACTAACACCTTGCTTCACAGTTAGCCTGAAATCTGAAGTGGAAAAATCTTGAGTTCCTGATTGCTCGTGAATACATTTTCATAGCTAAAACTTATTAGGCTATGTTCAATAATATGCAGCCCAATATGGGGTCCTGAAGGTCAATAATTACCATCCAGAATAGCAATGCTAGTAGCAGCTGGCATAGGCTTTAAGCATCAGAAGCCCAAAGTATTATCAATCATTTATATAGCGCTACAAAGTATATGCAGTGCTGTACAGACAAATATAATGACTATCCCTGCTCATTAGAACTTACAATCAAATCAAGATAGTATAATAGATGAGAACAAGGGTACAATAGGCAAGGGTAAGGAGAGGATTAAGATTCAAAAGTGGCCTTAAAGAGGTGAGCCTTTAGCATGGATTTGAAAAGAGGGAGAGATGAAACCTGACGTAAAGATGCAGGTAGTTTGTTCCAGGCATAAGGAGCAGCAAGGTGAAAGGATCAAAGTCTAGAGTTGGCAGAGGAAGAGAAGGGCATAGAGAAGAAAGCCAGAGGAAGAGTGACGTTCCCAAGGAAGTGTGTAGGGAGAGATAACAGGAAAGGTAGTGAGAAAATAGCAGAATGAGTGCATTTATAGGTCAGAAGAAGTTTGTACTGGATATGGAAACAGAAGGGAAGCCAATGAAGTGATTTAAAAAGAGAGGGGTTATATGAGTATAATGGAACTGGCGGAAGATTAGTCACACAGTAAAGTTTTGAACAGACTCAGGGAGACCAGCAAGGAGTTTGCAATAATCTAATCGACTCTCTGGTAGCCTGGGACTGACAGAAGGTCTGGAAAGGAGGAGCTGCACTAATCCACAAAGAGGTGCCGGAGCACAGTCTGGCCAAAGGCACTGTCATGCCAGGAATCCGCCTCCAGGTAGTAGTGGGCTGCAAAGGTATGAACCAAAGACCAGGTCACAGCCTGGCAGATCTCCAGTAAGGAGACAGAGCACAGGTTAGCCACAGAAGATGTCAATAGCCAGACATTGTGAGCTGTAACATTTAGCTGTATTTATATCCAGCTTTTCACCGCGTCAAAGCGGTTTTAACATAAAAGGGAGGGGGGCGCCAGCACCAGGGGGACAAACAATAAGGATCTGGACAGACAATTAACAGTACTAGACTTTTTGACTTGAGTCTCTCAGTTGGTAGGGGTGGGGTCAGAGTCAGTCTGGTTGGGGGCTGTCAGGGAGCCAGCAGATGTTGGGAGGTGACCAGCTCAGGTCCTAGATGTTCGCGAAACAGTAGGGTTTTTAACTGTTTCCTGAATGTGGAGAGATCTTTGTTGTTACAGAGCTGGTTGGGAAGGGAGTTCCAGAGGGAGGGCGTGTAGAGTTCAAATGCCCCATTACAGGTTTGTTGATTGAATTTGGTTCTTTCATGTGGGACTGTGAGAGTGTTGCTGGTGGACTAACGGGTTGGTCTGTTGAGGGTGGGCTGTGGAAGTAGAGTCCGGAGCTGGGACATCTGTGTTTGATGGAGGGCTTTGTGGATAAGCAGTAGAGATTTGTATTTTATCCTTGCTCCAAGTGGTAGAATGTGAAGTTCTCTCGGGACAGGGGTGATGTGGTTGTGTTTCTTGACCCTATGTATGATTCTTGCGGTGGTGTTGAGGGCAGTCCTTAGGGGGGTGGTATGGGTGGCTGGAAGTCTATGATAGATTGCATTGCAGTAGTCTAGGTGGGGGAGCGTCATGGCCTGCATGACTGTTCTGAAGTCTTGGGGCATCAATGAGTGGTCTGAGTCGTCGTACCATCTTTGCCTCGAGGAATATCGTTCTAGCTGTTCTTTCAATGTGTTGCTCAAATGCGAGCGCTTGATCAATGACTCCCCCAAATATTTTATATAGGGTTGGACTTGTATTTGAGTGGTTCCCAACGTGAGGTATGGCGGTGGGGTGAAGGTTTGGTCCTTGGTTACGAAGAGGACTTCAGTTTTTTAAGTGGATGGATAGGTTGTTCTCTTGGAGCCAGTTGGTGACGTCAATGAAGCAGTCTGATAGCTAAGAACATAAGATATGCCATACTGGGTCAGACCAAGGTCCATCAAGCCCAGTATCCTGTTTCCAACAGTGGCCAATCTAGGTCATACATACCTAGCAGTTTCCCCAAAAGACACAGGTTCCACAATGCTTGTACTGGGTCAAGCATTGATATCCTGGGTCCTTTCTTAATAATGGTTTATGGACCTTTCCTCCAGGAACTTGTCCAAACCTTTTTTAAACCCAGCTACACTAACAGCCTTTACTACATCCTCTGGCAACAAATTCCAGAGTTTGATTACACGTTGAGTGAAAAAAATATTTTCTCTTATTAGTCTTAAATAGTTTACCCTCTAGCTTCATTGCATGTCCTCTAGTCTTTCTATATTCTGTTATCATAAACAATCGATCTACGTTTACCTATTCCACTCTGTTCATTAATTTATAGGATTTCTATCATATCTCCCCTCAGCCGTCTCTTTTCCAGGTTAAAGAGCCCTAACCTTTTTAGCCTTTCATAGGAGTATCCTTCCATCCCCTTTACCATTTTGGTGGCTCTTCTCAGAACCTTTTCTAATAACGCTATATCCTTTTTAAGATACGGTGACCAGAATAGCACACAATATTCAAGGTGCGGTCTCACCATGGAACGGATATAGAGGTATTATAATATCTTTTATTTTCCATTCCTTTCTTTATGGATACCTAGCATTCTATTTGCTCTCTTGGCCGCCGCTGCACACTGGGCCGAGGGTTTTAACATGTTATCCACAATGACGCCTAAATCTTTTTCCTGGGTGGTGGTTCCTAATGCAGAACCTTGCATTGTGTAACCATAGTTTGGGTTGTTCTTCCCTAGGTGCATAACTTTGCACTTGTCCACATTAAATTTCATCTGCCATTTTGATGCCCAGTCTTCCAATTTATCAAGATCCTCTTGCAATTTTCCACAATCCTCTTGGGTTTTAACAACTTTAAATAGTTGTGTGTCATCTGCAAATTTGATAACCTCGTTATTCATAAATGACCTGGAATGTGGAATATGTCAAAAAGCAGCGGACCCAGCACAGATCCCTGGGGTACACCACTATTCACCTTTCTTCATTGGGAAAATTGGCCATTTAGCCCTACCCTCTGCTTTCTTTTAACCAGTTCCTGATCCACAATAATACATTGCCTCCTATCCCATGACTCTTTAGTTTTACCAAAAGTCTCCGATGAGGGATCTTGTCAAAGGCTTTCTGAAAGTCCAGATACACTATATCAACCGACTCACCTTTATCCTCCTGTTTATTCATACCTTCAAAAAAACATAACAGATTAGTAAGACAAGATCTTCCTTGTCTAAAGCCATGTTGGCTGTCTCCCATTAGGCCATGACTATCTACATGCTGAGTAAGTTTATTCTTTATGATGGTTTCTACCATTTTTCCCGGTACTGACGTCAGGCTCACCGGTCTGTAGTTTCCCGGATCACCCCTAGAACCCTTTTTAAAAATTGGTGTTACATTGGCGATCCTCCAATCTTCAGGTATTAAAGATGATTTCAATGGTAGTTCACAGATTACTAATAGCAGGTCTGCAATCTCATATTTCAGTTCTTTCAACACCCTTGGATGTATACCATCCAGGCCAGGTGATTTACTACTCTTCAGTTTATCTAATAGTTGTAATACATCTTCCAGATGTATCGATATTTCCTTCAATTCTTCAGCACCTTTAAATACCACTTCAGTCATGGGTAACATCCCTACATCTTCCTCAGTAAAGACCGAAGCAAAGAAATCATTCAGGCTCTCCGCTATTGCCTTGTTGCCTCTTAGTGCCCCTTTAACCCCTCTATCATCTAATGGACCAACTCACAGGTTTTGCTATGAATGTACTTGAAAAAGTCTTTATTATGCGTTTTTTCTTCCACAGCAAGCTTCTTCTCAAATTCTCCCTTTGCCTGCCTTATCAATGCCTTGCATTTGACTTGCCAGTGCTTGTGCTGTTTCCAGGTTGTGTCGTTTGGCTCTTTTTTCCATTTCCTGAAAGATGCTTTTTTGGCAACAGCCTCTCTGACCTCACCTTTAAACCATGCTAACAGTTTTTTGGACTTTCTTCCACTTTTCTTAAAGCATGGAATACAGCTGGTCTGGGCTTCCAAGATAGTATTTTTCAACACCACCCAAGCTTGATGTAAATCTTTAACCTTTGCAACTGCTCCTTTTAGTTTTTTTCTTAACTATTTTCCTCATTTTATCATAGTCTCCCTTTTGAAAGTTAAAAGGTAGTACTAAGGATTTCCTTACTATCCTTCCTCCACTAATTAAATCAAAGGCGATCATGCTATGATCACTATTGCCAAGTGGAGCCAACACCCTTATCTCTTGCACTAGATCTGGTGTTCCACTAAGGACTAGGTCTAATATGGCTTCCCCTCTGGTCGGTTCATGAACCAGCTGCTCCAAGAAGCAGTCATTTATTTCATCTAGGAACTTTATCTCCCTAGCATGTCCTGCCATGACACTGACCAGTCGATACCGGGGTAATTGAAAATCACCTATTATTAATGCGCTGTAACTATTAGCTTCCTTGATTTCTTTGAGCATTTCATCATCCATTTGTTCATTCTGGCCAGGCGGTCGATAGTACACCCCTGCTGCCATTCCCTTTTTACATGGAATTTCAATCCATAGAGATTCAACAGCAAATTTTGTTTCCTGCAAAACTTTAATCCTTTCCGACTCCATGCCCTCTCTAACAGAGCGCAACCCCTCCACCAATTTGATGAGCTCTATCATTACGATATAGTTTGTAACCAGATATCAGTGTCCCACTGGTTATCCTCCTTCCACCATGTCTCTGATATTCCAATCATATCTAACCTCTCATTTAATGCTATATATTCTAAATCCCCCATCTTATTTTTTAGACTTCTAGCATTTGCATACAAGCATTTTAGAGACTGTATTTTATTCGTATTAATTTGGCTATTGGTAGACATGGGTAATTTGGGATCTTTAAGCTCTGTCTGCTCCATACTTGAGGGCATTTGGGCTACTTTACTCTTTTGTGGAACCTCTCTGCTTTTGGTAGTATCCTTCAAGGATACATTCTTCCGAACCATCCGCTCTTGGGCGACTGTCGGCTTTCCCCTATTATCTAGTTTAAAAGCTGCTTCATCTCCTTTTTAAAGGTTAATGCCAGCAGCCTGGTTCCATTCCGGTTAAGGTGAAGCCCATCCCTTCAGAAGAGCCCCTCCTTTCCCCAGAATGTTCCCCAGTCCCTAACAAATCCAAAACCCTCATCTCTGCACCATTGTCTCATCCACGCATTGAGACTCCGGAGCTCTGCCTTTTGGGTCCTGCGCGTGGAACGGGAAGCATTTCAGAGAATGCTATCCTGGAAGTTCTGGATTTCAACTTCCTACCTAAAAGCCTAAATTTAGCCTCCAGAACCTCCCTACCACATTTTCCTGTGTCATTGGTACCGACATGTACCAAGACAGCAGACTCCTCCCCAGCACTATCTAAGACCTTATCTAGGTGGCACGTGAGGTCCACTACCTTTGCACCAGGCAGGCATGTTACCAGGCGATCCTCACATCCACCAGCCACCCAGCTATCTACATGCCTAATGATCAAACCACCAACTATAATGGCTGTCCTAACCCTTCCCTCATGGGTACATGGCCCTGGAGAAACTTCCTCGGTGCGAGAGAGTTTTACATCACCTGGAGGACAGGTCCTAGTTACAGGATCACTTCCTGCCACACCAGTGTGATGCTCTCCTGTCACGTGACCTCTCTCCTCCATGGCAACAGGATGCTGCCATACTGGAGGTGGGACTTCAGGACTATATCCCTGTAGGTCTCGTCTATGTACCTCTGTCTTTCTTATGTTTTCCCAAGTCTGCTACTCTAGCCTCTAGAGAACGGACTCATTCCCTGAGAGCAAAAAGCTCCTTGTACCTAGTGCACACGTAAGACCTCACCAACTGGGAGAAAAAACACACATGCGACACTCAAGGCATTTGTTGGTCGGGTTTGTGGTGGCAATGGGTCCATCTTAACCACCTACAAAGCCATAACAAAAACAGCACCCCTGTCCATAAATAACCTCATCAAAATAGAACCTACCCATAATCTCCAAAGGAGAGACCAGTTAAATAAATTAATCCCACCAAAAGAATTCATTAGGGCCAATAAATCCACTAACAAGAAAGCTTTCTCCCATGCAGCCCCCATCTTGTGGAACACAATCCCAATAGAATTAAGACAATTACCTGATATAATGGAGTTCAGAAAAAAACTCAAAACACACTTATTTACAAAACATTATGAACCTATGACCAGCTCATCTCTCACCCCCCAGCTAGATAAAGGATAATCCTACCCCAGGTAATACACTATTCAACAAAAGAATGAAGCGCTGTAACCCTAAGACAAAGTGATTAAGAAAAATGAAAAACAAAACTATTTATATAGTTTATTTCTGTTCAATTGTACATAGTTCACTAATTGTTAATTGTTATTTGTTAACTGTAATTACCTAGCTACAAATTGTTATATGTAAAAACAGATCGCCCTGTTTATTGTTGTTATATGGAAACCGCACCTGATCAATGGAAGGAGCGGTATATAAATAATCTGTTAAATTAAATTAATAAAGCATTATGTCATCTGCGTAGATATGGTAGTTGATGTGATGAGAGCATATTATCGAGCAGAAAGGCTGAAGGTAGATATTGAAGAGCATGGCTGAGCGTGTAGAGCTTTGGGGCACAGCCCAGCATGGTCATAGGCAAAGGAGATACAGTCAGCCATCAAGGTGGAGAGGGTGCGTTTTTAGAGACAGCCAGACCCAGCCTTTTGGTAATACAAAACGAACAGCTGAGGCGAACTGTGATGGTCCTTGGTCTGCTCAAGATAGAAGGCTAGTGCCCGCTTACAATCCCAAGTATGGAGAGAGGCCTGGGAAAGGTGGTGGGCAGATGAAAAGGTGCGAGACTGGTTCTCCGCACTTACCCCATTCCTGTGGAACCTGGTATATGGAATATGTGCCACTAGCACCTGCAGTTCATCGACTCTACGCACTGATGTGAGTGCCACCAGGAAAGGGACTTTCCAAGAAAGAAACCTAAGGGGGCAGGGTGCAAGCAGCTTGAAGAGGGGAGCGATGAGCTTCCCAAGCCCCACTTTAGAGGTCTCAAGTTGCCATAGGTGACAAATTGGAGGCAAAGA
Source organism: Ichthyophis bannanicus (assembly GCA_033557465.1). Lineage (NCBI taxonomy): Eukaryota > Metazoa > Chordata > Amphibia > Gymnophiona > Ichthyophiidae > Ichthyophis > Ichthyophis bannanicus. The sequence continues at coordinate 2,051,214 of JAWIIG010000036.1, read as the reverse complement.
GAGAAGGCTGTCCCACATGAAGCGGCCTATGAAGGAATGAACGGATGGACAGGGGTTGTCAATCTGATGATGGTATGCCACCAGCATGCTCATGTGCACTCCTATGGAACTGGACTTCAAACCAGCATGGTAGAGGTGCAGGAAGTAGGTAAGGACCATCTGCACCGAGCAGGAAAAAAGGGTTAAACTCTCTACCACACATCAGATGGAAAATCTGTGCCACCTGAAGGCATAAGCACGTCTGGTGGAGTCCTTGTGGGAAGCGATGAGAACAGCCTCCATATCCCTGGGGAGGTGGAACTGGGAAAAGAGCTATACTGTCAGCATCCATGCTGTGAGGACCAGAGATGCGAAGATGGTATGCAGAAGGGTGCTCTCCTCCTGTGAGATCAGATCTGAGGCACATCCGATGGGAAGCAGGGGCACCCTGGAGAGATAGAGCAGCAGAGGGAACCATGGCTGCTGGGACCAATGTGAGGCAACGAGGATCACAGAGGCTCTGTCTGTCTGGATCTTGAAGATGGCCTTGGCCACAAGTAAGAGGGTATGCATACAGGAGACCCTCGCTCCAACTCAGGAGAAAAGCATCTACCGCAAGTTGATTACAGCAGGGAATCCTGAGCAGAACTGCAACAGCAGGGTGTTCGAGGGGCTGGCAAAGAGATCTACTGCAGACATTCATCACTGCTGGAAGATGTCATGGGCCACCTGAGGCTTCAAGGCCCACTCATGAGGCAACACTCTGCTCAGCTTGTCTGCCAGGATGTTGTCCTGCCCAGGGGGTGCACTGCCTGGAGGAGCATGCCATGAGCACTGGCAAACCTCCAGAGCCAAACAGTCTCCCAGCAAAGGAGATATGAGCCTGTGCTGCCCTGTTTGTTGATACAGAACATTGCAACCTGGTTATCCATCTGAATGAGGGTGACCTAATTGGACAATTGTCACTGTAAGACCAAGGGTGTTAGACACCATCCGGAGCTCGAGGAAATTGATCTGATGGATGCTCTCCTCCCTCAAACCACAGACCTTGGGTTCTGAGACCCCTGAGGTGGGCTCTTCAGCAAAGCTTGAAGGCATCTGTGGTGCAGACCTGCTGATGCAGAAGAGCCTGAAAGGGAAGTCCAGCCACAAGACCAGAGTGTCCATCAAAGGCAACATCATGTGGACCTGTCCGTTAGGTGTACCGTCACCTGCTTCCACTGGGTCTATCACATTGGAAGACAGGACCAGAGTGTGACATGAACCGCTAAGGCCATGGGCTGGCATATGCTGTACCTTCTGGGGCACGCGTCTTTAGCAGCCCTGGATATCCAGGGCCAGTAATGCCAGGCGCTGAGCCCAGTCTGATGGAAGGAGGGTCCTTGCCTGGAACGTGTCCCGGAGGGCCACAATGAACTTGAGACGCTGAGAGGGCTGCAGGTGAGACTTCAGGTAGTTGATGACCAAGTCCAGCTGCTCCAGCACCTGGATATTATGTTGGACAGTCTGCCAAACGTTGCTGGGTGACCCTCTTCTGATCAGCCAGTCATTCAGAAAAGGAAGAAGAAAAAACTCCCTGCAATCTCAAGGCAGTGGCAACCACCATCAGACACTTTGTGAAGACCCTGGGGCAGATGTAAGGCCAAAGGGGAGCACTCTGTACTGGTAGCGACACCCTCTGATGACAAACTGGAGATACTGCCAGTGCAAGGGGTGGATCAGGATGTGGATGTAGGCATCCGAGATCCAAGGAGCACAGCCACTCTCCTCGCTAAAAGTATGGCAGTAGCGTTTCAAAGCACACCATATTGAACTTCTAGTACCAAGAAGCAGTTCAGATACCACAGGTTGAGGATGAGGTGAAACTTGCCTGTTTTCTTGGGAACCAGAAAGTAGCAGGAGTAGAACCCCTCTGCCCACCTGGCTCTGAGGGACCAACCCCACTGCCTTTTCTCCGGAGTGCAGAGCTCGCCCCAAAGAAATTCGATGGCAGGGGTCCAGAGGAAGCTCCCTTGGAAAGAATTGAGGTGGTGTTTGCCTGAAGTGAAGGACTTGCAGGGCCCAGGTGTTGCTGCTGATGCTGGGTCAATAATGGGCAAAAAGATGTGAGCTGTCCTCCGATGTGCTGTGGAGCAGGACAGTCCAGGGGAAGACAGGCTGTGGACCAGGATTCAAAAGCATCCTCTCCCCCCAAGGTTGGCTGGGGCTTGGGGAGTCTTAGATCCACGAAGGCCCTGCCCCTGGCCTGCTGCACATGAGGGGGTGCCTGGTAGGCCTACCTGAAAAAGGCAGCCTTTTCCTCCCCAATGCTTTCTGTTGGGAAGTGTTAGCGGTCTTCCGTGAGAGCCTGGTTCTAGTGACCAACTGTCTCTCCAACTAGGCAGCCTTCTCCATCATTGGCTTGCTAAAGAGGTTGTCTTCACAGCAGGGGGCAACCCCAATTTATCCTGAACCCATTGCTCCAAGTATGAGACTGTAGCCATGCGAGGCAGCATACACCAATATCCATAGCAGACACCTGAGCCATGGGCATTAAACTGTAGTAGGTTGCATGAGTAACATACTTGGAGCACTCCTTCACTGTGGATACCAAAGTGTTGAAGCGCTGGAAAGGTTCACCCGAGAGCCCAGTGGGAAACCCGGCAAGCTCCCTTGCCAGGTCTCTCAGGAACATGCCCATGTACAGCTGGTAAGACTAGATAAAGGCTACAAGCACGGAGCCCTAGTAGCACTTCCTACACAAGCCAACCATGGTATGCGCCTCCCTACCTGGGGGCCACCAAGGAGTGCATCTTCTAGGTTTCTATATTCAAACAAGCATGGGACAAAAACAGAGGATCTTTAAAGGTAAAAAGGGGACTGTTGTAGTTATTTATATGGAAGGACAAACTAGATAGAAATATGACGACAGAAAAAGACCACATGGCCTATCTTTCTGGCTCTTAATGCAGTGCACAGCTGATTCCACCATCATGGAATTGTGTGGTAGTTGTCTTCTCAAAGCCCAAGCTCTTGTGGGACTCGATCATCGAAGCGAACTACTGGCTTACTATGGGCACCGTAACCAGGGTTTCCCACATCCTCAAAAAGGCGCTTGAAGACAGAAGACACTAGGGTGGACAGCTTCCTTGGTGTCCATTGAGGCAGAGGAGCCCCATGTCTCATACAAAGTCGAGGAAACAAAGGTCATCGGGAAGGGACTGTCAACACTACAGCGGAGGCAAGGGGTCCGAAGGGGCATCCCTGTGCCATGCTGTGTCCTGGGAATTGTTGTTAGTCTCCCACTCACTGAGAGGAAATCAAAGGATCAGTGGGAATCACACAAAAGTCCGGGTAGTGGAGTCGACAGAGTCCAGGGCTCCCGGCGCTCTAAGCGTGACGTGCTTGGGGGAGTCCCTCTCCAATGGGGACCAGGCGTGACCCCTAGAATTGACCTGACGAGCGTGCTGCTCAAGGATCAGCTATACCTCCCAAAGGCGAGGCACCTGTGGTGGATGTGGCCAGTCACCAGCCCTGAAGAACAGGAGAATTTGTTACTGGAGGATGTAGTAAAGGCTGTTAGTGTAGCTGGGTTTAAAAAAGGTTTGGACAAGTTCCTGGAGGAAAGGTCCATAAACCATTATTAAGAAGTGACCGAAGATATCAATGCTTGACCCAGTACAAGCATTATGGAACTTGTGTCTCTTGGGGAAACTGCTAGGTACATATGACCTAGATTGGCCACTGTTGGAAACAGAATACTGGGCTTGATGGACCTTGGTCTGACCCAGTATGGCATATCTTATGTTCTTATGAGATACCCAGAACCAGGCCTTCTTCAGTTACCAGACTGGCTAATCTACTGAAGAGGGCTTTAAACTAGATTCGTTGGGGATGGGTAAAGAAAACCCTTAGGTAAGTGAAACATTAAATACCTTTATGGAACTAGGTAAAAGGGGCAACATATAAAAAGCGGTGTGTATAAACGCCCATAGCATGGGAAATAAGACACCAGATGTTGAAGCTTTAATGGGAGAGGCTGACTTGGATTTAGTGGCAGTTACAGAAACATGGTTCACAGAAAACCATGACTGGGATGTAACTATACCAGGCTATACTTTATTCAGAAAGAACAGGGTAGGAGGAGTGGCACTATATGTAAAAAAATAAAATTAAAGACTTGGAAGAGCAGAGCTTAAAAGGGAGCGAGGAGACACTGTGGGTTAAACTAAAAAGAAGGAAAGAGAAATCTATTTGCATTGGCATGATACAGACCTCCCTCACAGGAGGAAAAGGTGGATGGAGAGTTATTTGAAGACATACACAGCATTGCTAGGAAAGGGGAAGTGATACTGATAGGGGATTTCAATATGCCAGATGTTGATTGGCACATTCTGGCTGCATTATCATCTAGAAGTAAGGAGATCCTGGATTCTCTACAGGAAGAGCTATTCAGGTAACAGAACCCACAAGTGAAGGGGCCATACTGGACTTGGTGCTCACCAATGGTGAAAGGGTTTCTGATGTTATAGTGGGAGATCATTTTGCATCCAGTGATGGAGAAATTAGATCTTACCTGCTAATTGTCTTTCCATGAGTCCTCTCCGGGCCAGTCCAGGGTACGGTAGGGTTGTCAATCCCATCCAGCAGCTGGGGACTGAAATACTTCAAGTTTTGCTGACAGCCTTAACCACTCCCCCTGGTGACAGCAGTCCAGTCGCCTTCTGACAAAGCAGCCTCAGACCTTCCGACGTAACGATCAACAACCCTATAGAAAAAAAGACACCAGGGAAAAACACAGACCAGACTAGCTATATTAGCCGGTGAAACTCTGTCCCAATTAACCTATAGAATCCTTTTCTCACTTTATCTATCATTTTTTTTTTTTTTTAATGGTTTGAAAGTGAAAGAACTACTATCGAAGGATAATGAGGAAGCCTCCAATACTCTCGTCCTCCGAACTAAAAAAACTGTTAGTACAAGACCCTGAAATCGCGCTGTAGAAATAGCTCGTAGAATGAACTGTACAGAAGCTAGCCCCGGGTGGGCCCTGGACTGGCCCGGAGAGGATTCATGGAAAGACAATTAGCAGGTAAGATCTAATTTCTCCTTCCATATCGTCTCTCCAGGCCAGTCCAGGGTACGGTAGGGCAGTACCAAAGCAGTACCTAAAAATGGGAGGGACCCACCAACCCCGCCACAATGGCGGCGGCTCCTACATTGGCATCTTGACTGGCGAGAACATCCAAATGATAGTGCTTCGAAAAAGTATGCAGAGAGGACCATGTAGCGGAGGTATCAACGCATACTCGGCCCAAGACGCCGCTTGTGCCCGAGTAGAATGAGCTTTGAGGCCTACCGGTGGCGTCTTACCTTCGGCCACGTACGCTGACGCTATGGCCTGAGTGACCCACCGCGCTATAGAAGCTTTTGCCGCTGCTGTACCCTTACGCGGCCCTGCAACCACCACAAACAAACGATCAGACTTCCGGAAAGGTGCCGTAGCCGCTAGGTACCTCTTCAACACACGCTCCAAATCCAACCTCCGAAGCGAACGGTCCATCGGAGAGTCTGACCGATCCTTGAACACGGGCAACACTACGGACTGGTTCACATGAAAAGATAAAACCACCTTAGGCAAAAGAGGGCACCGGCCGCAGAACTACCTTCTGCGGCAAGAATTGAAGGTAAGGCTCCCTGCACGATAGAGCTTGCAAGTCCGCAATACGCCTCGCCGAAGTCAAAGCAACCAGAAATGCCGTTTTCCAGGAAAGCTCCCGTAAATTCCCCCCGAACGCGACTCAAAAGGAGCCCGTGTCAAAGCCTCCAAAACCAAATTTACATCCCAAGGAGGCACCACGGAGCACAACGGAGGGCGAACTAACTTGGCCGCTTGGAGAAAACGACGAATATCGACATGCTGCGATAGCCTTTTGTTCTGTACTGTTCCCCGAAAACAAGATAACGCCGCCAACTGCACCTTAAGGGTGCTGAGAGCTAACCCGTGCTCAAGACCATTTTGCAGAAAAGCCAAGAGCTGAGGCAGAGATGCCATGGAAGGCCGAATCTGACGTTGTCCACACCAAGACTCAAAGATCTTCCAGACACGAGTATACGCCCTTGAGGTCGACGACCGGCGAGCCTGCAATAAGGTGGCAATGACCGAATCCGAATAGCCTTTCCGCCTCAACCTGCCCCTTTCAAGAGCCAAGCCGTAAGCGAGAAGCGATCCACCTACGGCATCAGTACCGGACCTTGACTCATCAAGTTGACACGATCGGGAAGCCTCCACGGCGGAGCTATGAGCAGACGAATCAGATCTGCATACCAAGGCCAGCGCGGCCAATCTGGTGCAATGAGAATCACTGACCCTCTGTGCCTGGCAATGCACTGAATGACTCGACCGAGCATGGGCCATGGAGGAAAGACGTAAAGGAGAGCACCCGACGGCCAGGGCTGGACCAGGGCATCCAACCCCTCCGACATAGGCTCCCTGCGTCTACTGAAAAAACGCGACGCTTTGGAATTGCAGAACGTCGACATCAAATCCATCACCGGTTATCCCCATCGTATGGTAATGTCGTGGAACACTGCCGCGTTCAGCTCCCATTCCCCGGGATCTAGAGAATGTCGACTGAGATAATCGGCCTGCACATTGTCCTTGCCTGCCACATGCGCTGCTGACAAGGCGAGCAGATGGACCTCTGCCCACGTCATCAACTGCTGACTCTCCTCCAGCAAGCACACACTGCCTGTGCCCCCTTGGCGATTGATATACGACACGGTCACCAGGTTGTCGGAGAACACGCGCACCGCCGTGCCCGTGACCACTGGCTGGAAGTGGAGCAGGGCTAGCCGCACCGCTCGGAGCTCCAACCGATTTATCGACCAAGACCGTTCCTCCGCGGACCAAACTCCCTGCACCACGAGAGACTGACAGTGCACCCCCCAGCCTGATAGGCTGGCGTCCGTGGTCACTAGAACCCACTGGGGATCCCGCAAAGGCACCCCAGCTCGAAGATGGTTGGCCTCCATCCACCAAGAGAGACTGTGGCGTACCGACTCCGGACATACCAACTTCCGAGACAGAGGGTGAAGCTGCGGCGACCACCTGGAGAGTAACGCCTGTTGCAGAGGCCGCATGTGCGCTCTGGCCCAGGGAACGAGATCCAGGACCGCTGCCATGGACCCCAGGAGCTGTAAGTAGAGCCACGCTGAAGGCGCTGGAAGACTCAGGAACCTGCAAACCTGCTCCACCAGCTTCACTACTCTGCCCTCGGGCAGGAACACCAAACTGCGAGCGGTATCGAAAAACACTCCCATATACGTGAGCTGACGAACGGGATTCAACTGACTCTTTGCACAGTTGATAACCCATCCGAGCTGCTCCAACATTTGCACTACGCGCGCCGTCGCTGCAACCGCGTCCGTGAGGGAATCTGCTCTGATCAACCAGTCGGCGAGGTACGGGTGCACTCGGATCCCCTCCTTTCGCAGCGCCGCCTCCACCACAACCATGACTTTGGTGAACGTGCGGGGCGCTGTCGCTAAGCAGAAGGGCAATGCTCGGAACTGAAAGTGACCCATCGGTACTGCAAACCTCAAATAACGTTGGTGATCCGCCCGAATTGGAATGTGTAGATAAGCCTCCGTGAGATCTATAGCCGACAGAAACTCCCCTGGGCGAACCGCTCGAATAACGGATCTCAACGTTTCCATCCGAAAATGCGGTACCCGCAAAGCTCGATTCACGTGCTTGAGATTGAGAATGGGCCGAAAAGACCCTTCCTTTTTGGGAACCACGAAATAAATGGAGTATCGACCAAAGCCGCACTGGTCTACCGGTACCGTAACCACGGCTTGAAGAGACAAGCGTTGTAACGTCGTTGCAATGGCTCGCAACTTTAGCCCCCGACCACAGGGCGAAACGACTCGGACAATGGGTACGCGAAATCCAGCGCATACCCATCCCGAATGATCTCTAGAACCCACTGATGTTATAGTGGTCCAAGCCGGAAGAAACTCCTGCAAGCGGCCTCCCACCGGGATTTCCGGCCGGACCCGCCGACCGTCATTGTGGCTTTTTAACGGCGGACTGCGGGGTATTGAAATAGCCTTTACCGAAAACCTCGAGCTCCCCGAAAGGACTGACCACGAGACCCAAAACGACCCCTGGGGTAGGGAGCAAAGCGAGCCCCCCGGAACCTCTGAGAATCCCTGCCTTGTGTCCACGGAAGAGTAGCCCCCCGAGCTACCCTCGGGTAATCTACCGCTTTTGGAGTCTCCGAGATCCTTAACAATCAATCTTTTCCAAGGCTTCTCCAAACAGCAGCTTTCCCTTATAGGGAAGCTTACTGAGTCGCGACTTAGAAGAGACGTCAGCCGCCCAATTCCGCAACCAAAGAAAATGCCTGGCCGCAATGAGAGACGCCATGGATTTAGTGGCTATCCTAACCAAATCATAGAAAGCACCCGCTTGGTAAGCCGCTGCTGATTCCAATTTGGCCCCTTCTGTGAAAGCCCCCTCTCCGGGCTCTGCCGCACTCTCTCCCTGAAGCCAGCGTATAGAAGCTCTGGAAACATAAGCCCCACAAATGGAAGCTTGTAGGGACAAAGCACAGGCATCAAAGGCCTGCTTCAAGAGAACTTCTAGCTTCTGGTCCTGCAGATCTTTAAGCGCTGCTCCACCCTCTACTGGTATGGTGGTCTTTTTAGTCACTGCGGACACCAATGCATCCACCTTAGGCATTTTCAACAAGTCCCTTTCGTCCTGCGGAACAGGATAGACACGCCCCAAGGCACGACTACCCCGTAGCGTTGCCTCCGAGCACTCCCACTCAGACTCAATCATCTGCTTTATAACGCGATGTACCGGAAAACAGCGCTGCTCAGCTTTAAAGCCTTGCAATAAAGGATCCTCTAATGGCTTCTGAGACACCGAGGGCATGGTAAGGTGGAGAGCTGCCAAAGACTGAGATAAGGGCTCCCAACTCCTCCTTGCGAAAGACCCTAAAAACATTAGGATCCTCGCCGGGCGCTATCTCGCCCTCCTCCAGCTCTGCCTGCCAGGGGTCCAAGCCAGTCTCAGACAGGAGTTCCCCGTCTAACCCCTGCGGCTGCAGATCCTGCTTTTCCGCAGCCCCTGACGCTGACTCAGCCGTTAGGGCACTGTGGGAAGTACCTTCCCCTGGATCAAAGACTCCCAACCCGGGGAGAAGCTGTTTTGCAGGGGCAAAGGTGGAATCAGAAGAAACAGCTTGAGTGGACTTCAACAAGAAAGCCTTATGCATGGCTAAAATAAATTCCGGTGAGAAAAGGTAGAAGCCGCAGCCTGAGCCTCAGGCAGCCTCTGTGCAAGCTTACTCTCAGATCCAGCGTCTTTATTAGCTTTAGATCTCCTTTTGCCTGACTTACTGTGTCCCGCGGGAGAAACGGACGGCTCAGACAACAGGGCCGCCGTTCCCGCTGTGGAGAAGGCCTGCCCTGCATCTGCTCCCGGCTTTTCCTCCATGACCCGAGAGAAGAAAAAATGCTAGCGAAAATAAATTACTAAAGCCGGCGTCTAAAATAAAAAGTTGAAGTAAATACCGCCGCGGCTGTGCTCTGCCGCTGCCGCAGACGAGCAAGGCCAACGCCAAAAATATAGGCCCCCCCCCCACCGGATTCACACCGGAGCAGAAACAGACAGCATACTGTACCCAGCAACTCGCTGCTAGCGGAGTCAAAGGCACGTTCCGACAGACAGGAGAAGGGCACTGGGGCTCCCAGGACCAGACCTCCGATAGTGCAGAGTTCCGAAAGAAAGCAGGCTCTGCTTTCAGTCCCCGATCCAAATCGGGTGCCTCGAGATCTCTGCGGTATTTTTTTTTTTTTTTTTACAAATAGAAATGAAAAGTTTTATGGAGCACACCAGGCAATATAGCAGTCAGCCAGCTCTGCTAGAGCTCATCTACTATAAAAACCTAGGTCAAAATAATAAAATCTGTAATCTTCACCAGGGAGTTAGTCAGCTAGACATCCTATCCAGCTGCTGAGGACTGAAAGACTGGACTGCTGTCACCAGGGGGAGTGGTTAAGGCTGTCAGCAAAACTTGAAGTATTTCAGTCCCCAGCTGCTGGATGGGATTGACAACCCTACCGTACCCTGGACTGGCCCGGAGAGACGATATGGAACACCAGATTGTGTGGTTCAGTATTAGGACTAGGGCTATCTCAAGCATATTCATTGAGGATACCCTGAAAAGCTGACTGGCCTGGAAGTATCCGAGGACTGGGTTGGGAACCACTGCTCTATTTGGAAAACTGTCCATTTAACTCTCTCTGCTTTCTATCTTTTAACCAGTTCCTGATCCACAATAGTACTGTATACTGCCTAATATCCCATGACTTTTTAATTTCGCCAAGAGCTCATGAGGGACCTTGTCAAAGGCTTTCTGAAAATCCAGATACATTCTACCGACCAACTCACCTTTGTCTACCTGTTTATTTACACCTTCAATTAAACACAGATTAGTAAGACAAGACCTTCCATGGCTAAAGCCATGTTAGCTTTCTCCCATTAAACCATGACTATATGTTCAGTAGTTTTGTTCTTAATAATGGTTTCTATAATTTTGCCTGGTACCGATATCAGGCTCACCAGTCTGTAGTTTCCTGGATCACCCCGGACCCCTTTTTAAAAATTGGCATTACATTAGCCATTCACCAGTCTTCAGGTATTACAGATGATTTTAATGACAGTTCATAGATAATTAATAGTAGGTTTGCAATCTCATATTTCGGTTCTTTCAACACAGTCCGATGTATACTATCTGTTCCAGGTGATCTGCTACCCTTTAGTTTATGAAATAGTTAAAATACATCTTCTCAGTTTATCAATACTTCTTTCAAGTCTTCTGATACATTACCTTTAAATACCATTTCAGTCATGTGTAACTTCCCTACATCATCTTCAGTAAAGACTGAAGCAAAGAATTCATTCAGTCTCTCCGCTATGGCCTTGTCCCCTCTTAGTGCCCCTTTTACCCCTCCATCATCTAATGGAGGAGTAGCCTAGTGGTTAGAAAACTGGCTTGGTAACCAAGCAACCAGGGTTCGATTCCCACTAGCACTCCTTGTGGCCTTGGGCAAGTCACTTAACCCTCCATTGCCTTGGAAGAAAGGCCTGGCAATCTACTTCCGGTGACACTGCCAAGAAAATCCAGGAGCTTCTGGGTCACCAGGAGTCAGGACTGACTCGAAGGCATACATTGCATTTTTGCATCTAATGGTCCAACTGACTCTCACGCTTTATTTTTTTATTTTATTTATTTATTTTTACTATAAATGTACTTGAAAGTCTTTTTTCAAATTCTCTTTATCTGTCTTTTCAATGCCTTGTATCTAACTTGCCCATGTTTATGCTGTCTCATTTGGCTCCTTTTTCCACATTTCTTTTTTGGCTACAACAGCCTCTCTGACCTCACCTTTAAACCATGCTGGCAGGTTTTTGGACTTCCTTCAACTTTTCTTAAAAGCATGGAATACAGCTGGTCTGGGCTTCCAAAATAGTATATTTTTAAACACCCATGCTCGAGATAAACCTTTAACCTTTGCAGTTACTCGTTTTAGTTTTTTCTTAACTATTTTCCTCATTTTATCATAGTCTCCCTTTGAAACTTGAAAAGATAGTATTGGGGATTTCCTTGCCATACTTCCTCCATTTATTAAATCAAACGTGATCATGCTATGATCACTATTGCCAAGTGACCCAAACACCCTTATCTCTTGCACTAGATTTTGTGTTCTACTGAAGACTAGATGCAAAATTGCTTCCCTTCTTGTTGCTCCAAGAAGCATTTATTTTCATCTAGAGACTTTATCTCCCTAGCATGCCCTGCTGCGACCCTGACCCAGTCGATACAGAGGTAACAACCACCAATATGTTGTAACTTTTGTTAGCTTCCCTGATTACTTGCACCTAATACATGACACCCCCCTCACCAGCTAGGAGAAAATCATATATGTGACACAATGTAAAAGTCCATCTCGCTGCTAGACTGCATCTTAGTTAAGGAGAAATTAGGTCTTACCTGCTAATTGTCTTTCCTTGAGTTCTCTCTGGGCCAGTCCAGGGTACCTTCGAGTTGTCAATCCCCTTCAGCAGCTGAGGACTGAAAACTAAAGATTCTTGCTGACAGGCTATAGCCACTCCCCCCGTGACAGCTCTCCAGTCTCGTCTAGCAAAGCAGCAAAAAACAGCGTAACTGTCCAACTACCTCGGCACTGAAAAAACGATCAAAAGAAACAAGAAAACTAACAGCTTTCCCGACCTTCCTCCCAGACTGCCTATTCCAGCACATGCAAGCACGGTTTGTACGGCGGTGAACATATCACATCTTCCGCACCTCTTATTATATCTGTAAACCATCCTTTTTTTTTTTCTCTCTAGAACCCCCAACTATACCGAAGGGAGCCCCAAACACCACATCCACCAGAGTAAAAGTTAGTCTCTTGGAAACTGAGGATGCGGAAGCACACTTACCAACCTCTTCGCAAACTCTTCTACAAGACTAGGTGGGCCCTGGACTGACCCGGAGAGAACTCAAGGAAAGACAATTAGCAGGTAAGACCTAATTTCTCCTTCCTATTCATCTCTCCGGGCCAGTCCAGGGTACCTTCGGGCAGTACCAAAACCCGGGAGGGACCCGCGAGCCCTGCCTCAACGGCAGAGGCCCCCACTTTTGCATCCTCCCTGGCCTGGACATCCAACCGATAATGTTTCGTGAACGTATGCAGCGAAGACCACGTGGCGGCTCTACAAATATCCACCGGAGGGACCAAGGCCGATTCCGCCCATGAAGTCGCTTGCCCCCGCGTGGAATGAGCCTTGAGACCAGCCGGAGGCAACCTACCTCCCGCCACGTAAGCCACCACCACTGCCTGTTTCACCCAATGGGCAATCGACGCCTTTGTAGCCGCCTGCCCTTTCCGAGGGCCTCCAAACAGAACAAACAAACCTGTCCGACTTTCTGAATGGTTGCGTCGCTCTCAGGTACTTCAACACTCGCCCCAGATCCAACGTCCGTAAAGTCCGACTCACTCGAGATCTGCGAAGATCCGGAAAGGTGGGTAGAGCAACCAACTGCTTAATGTGAAACGAAGACACCACCTTGGGCAGAAAAGAAGGAACCGGCCTCAGGAGCACTTTCTCCGCAAAGAATTGAAGGTACGGATCCCTGCAAGAAAGCGCTTGCAGATCGGAAATTCTCCGCGCTGAACACAAAGCCACCAGAAACGCAGTTTTCCACGATAACTCTCTCAAACGGAGACCGAGTTAGAACTTCCAGAACGACATTTAAATCCCAAGTCGGAACCACTTGCCGCACCAGCGGCCTGATGTTCACCGCTCTGAGAAAACGCACGACATCTCCCTGCCATTCACTGCCCCCCTAAAGCAAGATAAGGCAGCCACCTGAACTTTCAAGGTACTAAGAGCCAATCCTTTCTGTAAGCCTCCTTGGAGAAACGACAAAATCTCGGGTAAGGCCGCTGAAAACGGAGGAACGCTACGTTGCGTACACCAATACTCAAACATTCGCCAGACGCGAACATAGACTAAATGACGTGGACTTTCTCTTTGATTGCAACAGTGTGTCCACTACCGATGATGAATATCCCCCTTGCGTCTCAACCATTCCCGTTCAAGAGCCAAGCCGTAAGCAAGAAGCGATCCACCTGCGGCATGAGAACGGGCCCCTGACTCATCAGATTGAGGCGAGTCGGAAGCCTCCAAGGGGAATCTATTAGAAGCCGCCTCAGATCTGCATACCAAGGCCGTCTGGGCCAATCTGGCACAATGAGAACTACTCTTCCCCCGTGACCTGCTATACGCTGAATGACTCGCCCAATCATCGGCCATGGAGGAAAAACGTACAGAAGCTTGCCTAACGGCCAGGGCTGAACCAGGCCATCCAGACCCTCGGACATGTGTTCTCTGCATCTGCTGATAAACCGCGACGCTTTCGCATTGCTGAACGTGGCCATGAGATCCATTGCTGGCTGCCCCCAGCGCATCGTAATGTCATGAAAGATCGCTGCGTTCAACTCCCACTCTCCGGGATCGAGAACACTGCGACTGAGATAATGTCCAGGCCGATTGTCTTTTCCTGCCACATGCACCGCCGACAAGGCCATCAGATGAGCTTCTGCCCAAAGCATCAACACTTGACTCTCTGCCAGCAACAGAACGCTGCCCGTACCGCCCTGGCGATTGATGTACGACACTGTCACCGCATTGTCGGAGAAAACTCACACTGCTCTCCCTTCTAGTAACGGAGCAAACGAGAAGCGCCAACCGTACCGCTCTGAGCTCCAACAGGTTGATCGAGAGCAAAGTCTCTTCCTGGCCCCAGCGGCCCTGAGCCACCCGAGCTCGACAATGAGCTCCCCAGCCTGATAAACTGGCGTCCGTCGTTACCAACATCCAGTCCTGAATTTCCAACGGAACTCCTGCTTGAAGATGCCCTGGATCCAACCACCAACCTAGATTGTCTCTCACCATCTCCGGACAGACTAGCTTTCGCGACAACGGATGAAGCTGCGGAGACCACCTGGACAGCAACGCCTGCTGCAAAGGGCGCATGTGAGCCCTGGCCCAGGACACGAGATCCAAAGCCGCCGCCATGGACCCCAAGAGCTGCAAATACCTCCACGCCGAGGGAGCCCGAAGCCGCAGGAATGTCTGCACTTGAGATAGTATTTTCTGCACTCGGTTTACCGGCAAGAAGACCAATCCGCGTTGCATGTCGAACTCTGTCCCCAGATACACTAGCCGGGACTGCGGATGTAGCCGACTCTTTGCTCAGTTGATCACCCAACCGAGCTGCTCCAAGAGACACACCACCCGAGAGGTAGCTCTAATAGACTCTTGCAACGAACTTGCTCTGATCAACCAATTGTCCAGATAAGGGTGAACCTGAATCCCTTACATTCGCAAGGCAGCCGCGACCACCACCATCACCTTTGTAAACATCCGAGGAGCCGTTGCCAAGCCGAACGGCAATGCCCGAAATTGAAAATGCCCTGTGGGCACCGCAAACATTAAAAAACGCTGATGATCCGGCCTGATCGGGATGTGCAGATAAGCTTCCGTGAGATCTATTGAGGAGAGCAGCTCTACCGGCCGTACCGAATGAATCACCGATCTTAGAGTTTCCATCCGAAGATGCAGAACTCTCAAAGACCGGTTTACGTGTTTGAGGTCCAGAATCGGACGAAATGATCCTTCCTTCTTTGGAACCACAAAATAAATCGAGTATCGACCGGACCCTAACTGGTCTGGGGGCACTGGCACAACCGCCCGCAGCTGCACTAGGCGGAGCGTGTCCTCCACCGCTTGCCCCTTGGCTCCGAGACCACAAGGGGACACTAGGAAGGCTTCTTGCAGCGGCCGAGCGAACTCCAGTGCATAACCGTCTCGGATGATCTCCAGCACCCATTGGTCTGTAGTTATTGCGGCCCAGGCAGAGAAAAACCCTTGTAAGCGACCCCCCCACCGGGATCTCTACCTGGACCTGATGACCTTCATTGAGGCTTTTTCGTAGCGGATTGCTGGGCAGAGAAATATCCTCTACCAAATCCTCTAGCTCCACGAAAGGACTGATCCCGAGGCCCAAAACGGCCTCTGGGATAGGGAGAAAAACGTGCACCTCTGAATCTACGAAATTCCTTATCTTGCCCTCGCTGCGGCGCTGTCGGCCTGAGAGCCTTTAGGGCGATCCTCTGGTAATCGACCCCCCTTGGAATCTCCCAAATCCTTAACAATCTTCTCCAAGGCTTCCCCAAACAGCAGCTTGCCTTTATAAGGGAGTTTACCGAGCCTGGCTTTCGAAGATGCGTCAGCCGACCAATTCCTTAGCCAAAGGAATCGGCGCGCTCCAATCAAGGATGCCATGGACTTTGCCGAAATACGCACCAAGTCATAAAAGGCATCCGCCAGATAGGCTGCCGACTCCAACTTCGCTCCCTCCGCAGAGGACTCTCCTGTAGAATCCGAAGGGTTTTCCACCTGGAGCCACCGGATCGAAGCCCTAGACACATATGCTCCACAAATGGACGCCTGCAGAGCTAGCGCACAGGAATCAAAAGCTTGCTTTAGCAAAACCTCCAGCTTGCGATCCTGCAGATCTTTAAGCGCCGCTCCGCCCTCTGCCGGAATCGTTGTCTTTTTTGTTACCGCCAAAACTAGGGCATCCACCTTAGGCATCTTTAGCAACTCCTTCTCCTCTTGAGGAACTGGATAAAGACGACCCAGAGCGCGACCCCCCCTCAGAGTAGCCTCCGGGCACTCCCATTCCGGCTCTATCATCTGCTTTATCACGCGATGAACTGGAAAACAGCATTGCTCGGTTCTGAATCCCTGCAACAAAGGATCCTCCAACGGTTCCTGTTCTACCACAGGCAGGCTAATATTTAAGGCCACCAACAATTGCCCAATCAGCGCCCCCAACTCCTCCTTCCAGAAAACCCAAAAGAGATTTGGATCCTCGCCTGGAGCCAGCTCTCCGTCCTCCAGCTCAGTTGACCAAGGATCAAAAGCTGCCTCTGAGAAAGACTCAGCCTCATCTCCTTTCTGAGACTCTGACAGCTGCGGCTCCAAACTCTGCACGCGAGCCGCTGCGCCTGCACCTTTAAGAGAGGAATCCTCTCCAGGGTCCATCCCGGATTCCTCTGTTCTAACCCCTTCTGCAAGGCAGGGAGGCAAGGGAGCATCGCTGCCCTGGGACAGTTTCAAAGTATAAGCTCTATGCAGAGCTAGAATAAAATCTGGGGTAAATAGGGAAGCCAGAGGTTCCTGAGCCTCAGGTATCTTGTGCTTCTCCTTTAAAAATCGAAATTACACTTACCTGGTAATTGTAGTTCCTTGAGTGACGACAGTTTAGTCCTCTACTCCTGGGTAGTGCACCTCCTCCTGCAGCTTGGAGACTGGACCAATCAGAAACTTCCTCTCACTGGAACTCCCATCAGCCCCCAGTGAACTATTGACAAAGCAGACTCACAAGAGCAACAAATAAGTAGCCTCCAACAGTTTTTTTTGTTTGTTTTTTAGTGAAATTGAACCATAAACAAGAACATAACTTAACTCCCCCCTTAACAGACAGGTGAGATTCTCCATAGCGATACTCTACTCCCCTGCAAAGTCCAGAAGAACAGACAGAGGATGAAAGGACAAGTGAACAAGCAGCGAAAAAAAACAAGGTAGCCATATGCACTCACCTGTCAATATTCTTGCTGACTGACAACACGCGCTGAGCTAGTCCCAAAGACCGTGGGTGGGAAGGAGGACTAAACTGTTGTCACTCAAGAAACTACAATTACCAGGTAAGTGTAATTTCGATTTCCTTTATGTGCCTCCAGTTTAGTCCTCTACTCCTGGGATGTAACAGAGCAGTACTAACGGGAGGGACCCTGCCAGCCAGCACGCAACACCACCGACCCAAAACAGGCATCCTGAGCCGCTAGCATATCCAGCCGGTAATGCTTACTGAACATATGCAGCGACGCCCAGGTAGCCGCCTTACAAATCTCCACTGGTGGAACCAGACCATGCTCTGCCCAGGAAGCCGCCTGCGCTCTCGTGGAATGCGCTCGAAGAGCCACGGGTACCGAACGCCCCTGCAACAAATACACAGAGGCAAATGCCTCCTTAATCCACCTGGAAATGGATGCTTTTGAAGCCGCCTCTCCCTTTCTGGGGCCACCAAAACACAAACAGGCGATCCGACTTGCAAAAGGACGCAGAGACGGACAAATAACGACGTAACACGCGTTTTACATCCAAGCGACTCAAACCGCGATCAAAAGACTGCCCTGCATCCGACTTCAGGACCGGGAGCGTTACCGTCTGATTGACATGAAAAGGTGAAGACACCTTGGGCAAGAAGGAGGGCACCGGTCTAAGCACCACCTTCTTATTCTTATTTGGCACATTTGATATACCGCCCCTTACCAGGGTATTAGGGCGGTGTACAATACAAAACATTTCGGCTGCAGAAAAGGTAGAAAGGAACGCCATTAAATGGCCAGGAAAGCAGTCAGACAGCAACAGAAAGAAAATAAAAAGACAGCAGATAATGTAACAGACAATAACATCATAACAGACAATAAACTGCAAGGCAAACGACAGTCGACAATACAAATGACTAGCGACATAACAAATAGGGACATAGGGAGAGGTATGAGTTCAGGGAGGGAGGGGAGACCTGAATGTGTTTGTGGTTGTTCAATCTTATTGGGAGGAATTAGGAGGAAGTGCAAAAGGACGTTCGAGCAGTAGTGGGCAAGGGAATGTGGAGATCGAAGGCCTGACAAAAGAAAGATATGTTTTGAGGAGAGATTTAAAGCGGGAAAATGATAGTTCTGTGCGAATATAATGTGGGAGAGAATTCCATAAAGCAGGACTGGCAAAGAAGGCGGCAGCATGATGAGTAGACTCAAGGTGGGCATGGGTGGGAGAAGGCAGAAACAGACGATTTCCATGTGCAGAACGCAGTAGACGGGGTGTGGGTTGAAGGAAGACAAGATCAGCTAGATACTGGGGAGTGCCAGTGAAGAGTGCCCTGTGAGTGATGATGAGAAGCTTATATTTATAGCGGACTTTGACAGGAAGCAAGTGAAGGAAAAGGCGGCAAGGAGTGACATGATCCCGAGGGGATGACCAGGTAAGCAAGCGAGCAGCCATATTTTGAATCAATTGTAGCCGACAGAGTTGGTATTGAGGTACGCCGGCAAGCAGGGAATTACAATAGTTGAGGCGGGTGATTACCAGGGAAAGGACCAGGGTAGTGAGGGATGGAAGAGGGAGAAGAGAGCGGACGGTCCTAATTTTATGGAGCTGAAAAAGGGAACTACGCACCACCCCGGAAATGTGTTGATGGAAGGACAGTGCGGAATCCAGGGTAACCCCAAGATAACGGAGAGTGGGTGACAAAGGAATGGGGGAATCTGACATAAGTGGTGCCAGAGTAGGAGCAGGGGCACCAAAAGTGAACCAAATAGCAGCTGATTTGGAGGGATTGACAATGAGGTAATTGTTATTGAACCAGTTGGCAACAGAAGCGAGCCAAGTGTTCAGACGGGAAAGATCTGGAACAAGTGACGATGTGTGATGGACCAGGAGAATGTCATCGGCGAAAAAGTAGGCAGATATACCAGCTTGTTGAATCAGGAGTTCAAGTGGAGCAAGAAAAACAATGAAAAGAAGTGGTGCAAGGATAAAACCCTGCGGTACACCACAGTGAAGGGGAAGAGAAGTAGAGGAAGAAGAACCTGAGCGCACCAAAAAGGACCGAGAGGAAAGGTAAAAATGAAACCATCAGTGGACAGTGCCCTGGATACCAAGGTCCGACAGCCGGGTGAGGAGGGTGCGATGGTCAATGACGTCGGAGGCTGCAGAAAGATCCAACGAAACTGCAATTGAAAAATCACCCCTATCGTGGGATCGGTGTAGTTCATTGAGAAGTGCTACCAGGATAGTTTTGGTACTATGACCAGCTCTAAAACCTGATTGTCGGGGGTGCAGAGAAAGAGTAGAGTCGAGATGTGTGGAAAATCGGTGAAAGACAAGTTTTTCAAGGATTTTTGAGAGGAAGGGCAAATTGGAAACCGGACGCCAGTTTGAGGGGACAGCTGGGTCAAGGGTGGCCTTTTTAAGAAGTGGGCGAACCAGTGCGTGTTTCCAAGTAGAGGGAAAACTCCCAGACGTGAGACTAGAATTAATGATAGTGAGGGCAAAGGGAAGAAGAGCAAGAGTGGGGTCAAGAAGCCAAGTTGAGGGTAATGGATCCAGCGTACAGGTAGCTTTATGGGAAAGTGAGATGACTTTAGAGAGCTCAGTAACAGTGACAGGACTGAATCTAGACCAGGTATGGGAGGATACATGAGTGGGAACTGGAGAACAAAAGGCAACTGGCGTGGGGGACAGGAGTCAAAGGTAGAGCGGAGGGTCAGAATCTTTGTTGAGAAAAAAGTAGCAAGGGTCGTGGGGCTGGGGGCAGAGGGTGGGGGGGGGGAAAGGGATGGTAAGGTAGAAGCTGAGGAGAGAGAGAGTCTAAGACATGATATAGCTGGCACGAAGAGTTAGAAGAGGATGTAATATGACGAGAATAGTAGGATTGTTTGGCCGAGGTTATCAGAGTGATAGACCCTGCGAACATAGTGAAAAGTGGAGAGAGAGGCATCAGAAGGGTGCTTGCGACAGAACCGGACAGCACGACGAAGATGAGAACGATGCAAGTAGAGGACTGGGTGAAACCAGGGATGGTGAGAAAGAGGACGGGTGGAAACAGGCTGAGAAGGGACAATGGAATCAAGGGTGAAGGTCAGAGTAGAAGTCCAAAGATCAGCCTGTTGATCCACAGAGAGAGAGGAAAAGTCGGAAGGGAAGAGGGAATCAGCAGAAGGGAAGTGTTGTAACGTTGAGGAGGTGATACGCCGAGACAAAAACGACAAGAAAGAGGAAGAGTTTGAGAAGGACGTTAGCGGAGAGGGAAGGGAGAAGAAAATGCAATAATGTTCGGACTATGGGAGGGATAGTGGTGTGATATGGGCCGGTGCAGATGGGAAAGAGTCCAGCGTGATGATCAGATCAAGGGTGTGACCAGAGGTGTGCGTAGGACAAATCACATGTTGAGTGAGGGAGAGATCATTAAATAGAGAGGCAAGTGCTCTATCGCGAGACCTTACGGGAGAGTTTAGATGAGCATTAAAATCACCTAAGATGACCAGATAAGGGGATAAAAGGACGGACTCCGAGAGAGCAAGAAGGAGGGAATCCAAGAGTTCAGCACGTAAAGAGGGAGGAGAGTATAGTAGAAGGAAGTAGGTTGGTGTCGGGGAAGTGGTATGAAAGAGAAGGGACTCAGGGTACTGGGAAGGGGGTGTGACCACGGAAAGAGGAAAGGAAGTACGGTGAATGACTGCGACACCACCCCCCGTATGATGCAGACGGGGAACATGGAAGGCGGTGTAATCAGGAGGGAGACATTGACGAATACCGTCTTCCCCATCCCGGAGCCAGGATTCCGTGAGGAAGAGGGCATCCAGCGAATGTTGAACAAGGAGATCATGTACGAGAGGGTGTTTTAGAACGTAAAGACCAGCAATTCAAGAGAGCCAGGGAGACCATCAAAAGGGGGAAACATGGAGCAACAGATGCAGGACAGTGAGGGAGCGAAAGGCTGGGTTGGCAAGGGAGGAGATTATGCAGGTTTCGGGTGGTAGCTCCGTTGGGAGGAGCGAGAGATGGAGAAGGGCAATGGCCCCACCACACAGGGATAGCAGCCATCAAACTGAGCAAAAAGGAGGAAGACAAGAGCAAGGAAGACGTTGGTAGTGATGAAAGGGCAATCCTGGGAGCACCTACCGGAAACAGAGAACAATGTTGACCAGAAGAGTTGAATACAGAGCAATGATGCCAGCAATATCCAAAGGGGAGTGGAGAGAACGAAAGGGCTAATAGGGAACGATGGAGGGAGCAAGCCCCAGTCGTCGCCCCAAGGAGCTCACACAAGGAGCACGTCGCCGCAGTGTGGGACGCCGCCGAACTAGCTTTTATGGGAGGCAGGGTACCTGGACGCTGACGTGGACGCGTTTCATGCGTCCACGTTACCACCGGGAGGTGGGGCTGGCACAAAGCAGGAAGCTGGAACACACAGCGGCACACGGTCTGGACGCCGACGTGGACGTGTTCACCACCTTGTCGCGTGAGAAGCAAAGAAAGGGCTCCCTACACGAAAGAGCTTGCAACTCGGAGATGCGTCTAGCTGAACAAATTGCCACCAGAAAGACCACTTTAAGGGTCAAGTCTGACCGAACTCTGGGACAATGGCTCGAACGGTGCCTTACTTAGGGCTCGTAAGACCAAATTGAGATCCCACGCCGGAACAGAAATACGGCGAGCTGGACGAAGTCTGGAAACCGCTTTTAGAAAAACGCACATCACCACCATGGGCACCAAGAGACATGCCCTGTATCTTACCTCTATAGCAGGCCAAGGCCGCCAATTGTACCCGTACAGAACTGGCGGCAAGGCCCTTTTCGAAGCCATCCTGCAAAAAAGGTCAGCACTACAGCCACAGACGCTCTGGACGCTCGAACCTGATGTCTGGAACACCAGTCCTCAAAGATGCGCCAAACGCACACATAAGCGAGAGAGGTGGACCGCTTTCGAACCTGAAGTAAGGTAGACACGACCGCTCTAGAGTAGCCCTGCTTTCTTAACCTCGCCCTTTCAATGGCCAAGCCGTAAGCGAGAATCGATCCACTTGCGGCATCCGAAGGGGTCCCTGAATCAGGAGCTCCTGAGACAAGGGGAGCTGCCACGGCAGTCAGTCTAAGAGACGGATCAGATCGGCGTACCAAGGGCGCCGAGGCCAATCTAGAGCTATCAGCAACACTCTGCCCCGATGAGCTTCGATACGCTGAATCACACGACCGACCAGGGCCCACGGAAGAAACACAGAGCAGACCCGACGTCGGCCATGGCTGAATTAAGGCATCGATCCCTTCCGACATGGGTTCCCTCCGCCTGCTGAAGAACCGCGTCGCTTTTGCCGACTGACACGTCGCCATCAAGTCCATCACCGGAACTGTCCACTGGCGAGTCACCTGATCGAACACGTCCGGATGCAATTCCCATTCTCCGGCATCCACCTGCACTCTGCTGAGAAAATCCGCTGTCACGTTTTCTCTTCAGGCAATGTGAGCTGCCGAAATGGCCTGTAAGCACGTCTCCACCCAGGCAAACAGCATCTCGGCCTCCTCTTCCATGGCTGCATTCCGTGTGCCGCCCTGCCGGTTGATGTACGCTACCGTAGCCGCATTGTCCGACAACACTCATACCGCTCGGCCGGACACTAGACTCTCGAACCACTGAAGAGCCCACAACACGGCTCTCAGCTCCAGATGGTTGATCGACCAGGAGCTTTCCCCCGCCGACCACCACCCGAGCGAATTGTACTCCGCAATGCGCCCCCCAGCCTGTGAGACTTGAATCCGCAAATAGAGGGAGCCACTCCGGCTGCTCCAGCGGCACTCCCGTTTGCAAGGTTGCATGGCACAACCACCACCGCAGAGCCTGCTGAACGCGCAGCGGGCAGGGAAGACGCTTGCTCAGCGACTCGGACTGATTGGACCAACGACGAAGCAAGGCCCGTTGTAATGGTCTCATGTGAAACCGAGCCCAAGGAACAACCTCCAGAGATGCCGCCATGGTCCCCAACACCTGAAGATAATTCCATGCCATTGGCGCCGACAGCTTCCTGAAGTTTTGTACCAACCTTTGAAGAATTTGTGCTCTGCGTTCCGTGAGAAAGACCAACCCTCTCCGGGTATCGAACCGCACTCCCAGGTACTCGAGAACCTGAGTCGGTGTCAAATGGCTTTTGAGCGGGTTGACCACCCAACCTAAGCTCTGCAGAAACTCTACCACCCTGCTCGTGACCTGTCTGCTCTCTTCTAGGGACTTGGCCCTTATCAGCCAATCGTCGAGAGAGGGATGCACTAGGATACCTTGCTTCCGCAATGCTGCCGCCGCCACGATGACCATTATCTTGGTGAAGACGCGAGGAGCCGTCGCCAAGCTGAAGGGCAGCGCTTGAAATTGAAAATGACCCCAAGGCAGGGCGAACCAAAGAAACTTCTGATGTGATGCTCTGATGGACACATGGAGATAGGCCTCGGAGAGATCGAGAGAGGAGAGATACTCCCCTTGACGAACCGCAACAATGACAGACCGGAGAGTTTCCATTCGGAAATGAGGAACCCGGAGACACCAATTCACCCCTTTGAGGTCCAGGATAGGACGAAGAGAACCGTCCTTTGGCACCATGAAATAGAAGGAGTAGCGCCCCAGCCCATACTCCTCGGGAGGCACTGGGACGACGGCTCACAGCTGAAGGAGGCGATCTAAGGTTTGCCGAATCTGTAAGGCCTTTTGAGGACCTCTGCAGGGGGACTGAACGAATGAGTCCCTCACCGGGACCGCCAGATCCAATGCATAGCCGTCGTGAATTATCTCCAAGATCCACTGATCCGATGTAATATGGGTCCAGGCGGAAAGAAACCCCCTCAGGCGTCCTCCGATCGACTGTCCATCTGCCTGGACCCGCTGCCCTTCATTGGGGCTTGGGAGCAGGCACTGCGAAACCTGCTTGCCCCTCGGAACCCTTGGGAATGGGATAGAAACCTTCCCCATTGGGAACCCGCAAAACGGGGAGAACAAAATCTGCGGAAGTCTCTAACCTGTCCCCGAAAGGACTGGGAAAATTTTCCCTATTTGGGTTTATCTTCCGGGAGTCGACCACCCTTGGACTCCCCCAAATCCTTGACCAGCTTATCAAGGTCCTCAAACAATATTTCCCTTTGAACGGAAGCTTGCCAAGTCGAGATTTAGAAGACCCGTCGGCCGCCCAGTTCTTCAGCCAAAGGGCCCTGTGCACCGCTACTAGGGACACCATACTATTCGATAAGGCTCTGATTAGATCGTAGTGCACATCTGCTAAATACGCCGATCCGGACTCTAAACGCTGGAGTTCCCGCATCTCGTCTTGTCCCAAGGATGCCGACTGACTGAGACGCTGGACCCAACGAAGGCAGGCCCTAGCTACCCAAGCACCACACATGGAGGCCTGCAAGGAAACCGCATCCGCTTCAAATGACTGCTTCAACAGACTATCCATTTTCCTATCCTGCGCCTCTTTCAAGGCCGCACTTCCTTACACAGGAATAGTGGTCTTCTTTGTGACAGCCGACACCGCGGCATCAATCTTTGGGACACGGAACCGGTCCTTGTCTGCCAAGGGATAGAGCTTATTCATAGTTCTTATCCCCTTCAGGCCTGCCTTGGGGTGATCCCACTCGTTTTGGATCATCTGATCTATCACCTTATGAATAGGGAACACGACCTGTGTCTGGCGCACCGCCTGAATAATAGGATCTGCCGAATCCTCTTCGCTAGTAGCCTGCTCGGAATTAAGACGAAGCGTCTGCAGGGCCTCCACAATGAAGGCTGAGAGCTCTTCTCTCCGAAACACCCTAATGATCTTCGCCTGATCCTCAGGCTCAGCTATTTCACCTTCTTCTAAATCCTCGACTTCGCCCTCCAAGTCCAACTCCTGCTCTTCGCCCTCCAGCAACTCCACATTGGAGGGAGAATGCTCCGGTGGACATGGCCTTTTGTGTGCTCTGACCACCACATTTTCAGGACTCGCCAGTCCCGAACTCATACTGACTGAGAGGGGAGGGGCCAACGCCGGCACAATACCCTGTCGCTTACGGCAGAACGCCTGATGCATAAGTAAAACAAATTCTGGGGAAAAATCCTCCAGGAGCCCCGACAAAACCCCGGATACTCCAGATGTCCCCTCGACAGGCGGGGCGGAAGGCCCAGGAGTCCAAGCCTCCCCCTTAGGCTCCGCCAACACTTCAGGCAGGGCTGAGCCTGCAGTGTCCTCCATTTGCTGCTCCAGACTGAGCGACACCGAAGCACAGCACCCACAAACACCTGTTTCTGGGGTCGTGCTCC
The DNA here is from genome assembly GCA_033557465.1 of Ichthyophis bannanicus. Taxonomy (NCBI): domain Eukaryota; kingdom Metazoa; phylum Chordata; class Amphibia; order Gymnophiona; family Ichthyophiidae; genus Ichthyophis; species Ichthyophis bannanicus. Next base: position 2,025,692 of record JAWIIG010000036.1, on the reverse strand, counting down.
TGCGTGTGCCACAAATCACACACAGACACCTCGCTGGCATGAAAAGACAAGCCTAGCGGTCCCCCAAAGAGGAGAAGGGATCAGGGCTCTCCCTTGCACAGCTGAGAAGCGTACCTACAGTCCTACTGCAGACATAAGGAAGATGTTAGTAATATCTCCTTTTCTCTTTGCTATACTTGTTTTTCCCCCTTTTTTTTTAAACAAATAGCCCCCCGAGAAAGCTAACCTAGTAAAGAAAAACCTTCTGGAGCCCCCCAGTCCCTGCGGACCTAAAGCCCAGAAGAAAAAGCACAACAGTAAAATCAAAGAAAACAAATTAAAGAAAACAATGTAACCCCATAATATCTCCTTTTCTAAAAACAAAAGGAGGCAAAAGCACTGACAGGCTCTGCAAGTGAAACAGAACCGCCGCTGCTGAAACCGCGACGAGAAAATGGCCGCGGTTTCACAGCCCGGTTTGGTGCGCTTTTTGCAAAGGTTCCTGAAGCGCTGTCACAGATAGGCACTGCGAGACCCTGGCCTCCCTCGCTCTCCCCGGCCCGTACCTGAAGGGAATGGCTCTCCTGCCAGCGTCCCGAGGCCCGATCGCCGTTGAAAATACTGCCGCCGGAGGGAACTGGTCCCGGAGTCAACGCTGAAGCTCAGAAATACAGCAGACTGCCGGGGGGACAAGAAAGGAGCTCTACCCCGTCCAATCAAGGGGTAAGAGATCCTGCTGCAATTAAAATAGCCAAAGGAGAAAGGAGACCAAGCAGGGCAGAGGAGGCTATGGATTCAAACCCCTACTGCCTAGTGACCCTTTTTTTTTTTTTTTTTTTTTTTTTAAAGAGACAGCATCCGCTATCCTAAGGCAACCAAACACAAAGAAAAATGGAAAGTAAAGAACCTGCTCCTTATTGGTTTCTCCAGTGAGCCCAACCTAGGCTCACAAGGTCCTTCTGATGCATGGAGATTGGACACACTGGGGGCTGATGGGAGTTCCAGCTAGCTACATCCAGTGAGAGGAAGTTTCTGATTGGTCCAGTCTCCAAGCTGCAGGAGGAGGTGCACTACCCAGGAGTAGAGGACTAAACTGGAGGAACGTAAAGGAACTGAGGTATTTTCTTTTACCAACTTCATCTTTCTCTTTCCATGCTTGTGCTGTTCAGCAGGAGAAACGGCACGCTCCTCTAAAATGGCCGCCGTTCCCGCCCGTTCTACCACACAGAGGCTTCTGCACCTCAGCAACTCCTGCCTTGCCGTCCATTACCGCTGAGAAAAACAGAACCGCAAAGATGCTACACACGACAGCCGAGCAGTCAGCGATAAACCAAGACACTGAAACCGCCGGACAAATAACAGTAAGGAAGGAGAAAAAGTGTCCGACTACCGAAACAAGACAACACTGACCTGCGCGCAGCTCTGATGTCTCCAATCTTCCGGTTCCTGCAGCTAGCGGGAAAAGAAGAATCGCTGCTGTGGATCTAGGTGGCTGGAACCTGGGGCTCCCAGGATCAATCCCACTACAACCAGGACCCGGTCCCGCAAGAAGGCAGGCTCTGCCCCTGTGAACGCTGCCGAGAAACAGCAGCCACGGACCTGCTACTCCCCTGGTCTCCCCCCCCATTAGCTTAATTGAAATAAGAAGCAGGGAAGGAGAAATTTCACTTACCGTTAATTTCCTTTCCTGGAATACTGCTAGACCAGTCCAGACAAACGGGTTGTGTCCCCCTGCCAGCAGATCTTGGAGACAGAGAATTCTACCAGAGCTCTGATAGGCTGGACTCTGGTGGTATGGTCCTACCCCTAGGGGTCTCCCTCAGTATTGTCTGTAAAGCGAACCCAAACATGCAACGCAACTAAAAAACATAAGACCACACATAGTGGACGTTTAATTCAACTATGTACAAGGGAGCTGAAAGCATCCCCAGAACTGAAGGCTCCTAAGACCGATAACGCAGCCATCGGGCCCTCATGGTACTGACAAGGAAGGAACAGAGGCCAGCGGCTTCACCACACTAGCAGCACCGTAACTGACAGCAGGGTGGGCCCTGGACTGGTCTAGCAGTATTCCAGGAAAGGAAATTAACGGTAAGTGAAATTTCTCCTTCCAGTTCATACTGCTAGACCAGTCCAGACAAACGGGCAGTACCCAAGCTACCTGCTTTCAAGGGGGGGGGGGGGGGTCAATGCCAACGACAGCACTGCAGCCCCAAACTGACCCTCCTGCCGAGCGTGAACGTCCAAATCTATACTGACAGACAAACGTGGACGATGACCAAGTCACCGCCCGGCAAATGTCGAGAGGGGCTACTTGAGATCGCTCGGCCCAAGACGAAGCCTGAGCCCGAGTGGAGTGAACTCGGAACCCTGCTGGATCCTGCTTGCCTTGCAGTATATAAGCTGCCTCAATAGCTCCTCGCAACCATCTAGAAATGGTGGATTTGGAGGCTGTGGACCCCCGTCGAGGGTCCGCAAACAGGACAAAAAGATGATCGGTCTTACGGAAGGCGTTCGTGATCTTAAGATACCGATAAAGCACTCTCTTCAGTTCCACAGCACGCGATTGACGAAGGTGACCAGAACACTGCTCTCTTTCAAAGGTAGGCAAGAAAAGAGGCTGGTTGACATGAAATGGGGTAAGCACCTTAGGTAAAAAGGATGGAACAGTTTGAAGAGAAACTCCTGCTGAAGAAAACGAGAGATAGGGGTCTCGACAAGAGAGAGCCTGAAGTTCGGAAATCCGACGTGCCGAGGTTACGGCCACTAGGAAAACTGTCTTTAGCGTTAAATCCTTAAGGGAACATGCCTTCAGGGGCTCAAAGGGAGGAGCAACAAGGGCATGGAGAATGAGAGCGAGATCCCAAGAAGAAACTAAAGGACGTATCGGGGGCCGTAATGTCTGAACCCCTTTAAGAAAACGTGAAACATCCACATGCGAGGCGAGAGAACGCCCCGCTATCGGCCCTCGAATACAAGTTAGCGCGGCAACCTGCACGCGCAAGGCCCTGAGCGCCAGACCCTTACCTAGACCGGCCTGCAGAAAGGAAAGAATATCCGGGATGTTGCAACACCAGGGCAAGATGTGACGTAGCAAACACCAAGTGTCAAAGAAACGCCACACACGAGCGTAAGCCAGCGATGTCTAAGACCGCCGTGCCTTAAGCACTGTCGCCACCACACGCGACAAATATCCCTTCTGAACTAACCTGCGGCGTTCAAGAGCCAGGCCGTAAGCGAGTAAGGAGCCAGGTTTCCCATTTCCACTGGCCCTTGGAGCAGGAGCCCTGGGAACGCCCCCAGGCATAAAGGAGACGGCCGAGACAGCCGGACGAGATGCGCATACCATGGTCTGCGAGGACAATCCGATGCTACCAGGATCACCGGGCCGCGATGCTCCCTGACTCTTCGGAGAATCTTGCCAATCATGGACCAGGGAGGAAAGACATACAGAAGGAGATGGGTTGGCCACGCTTGAGATGGAGCATCTGTCCCGTGCGACCCGTTGTCTCTCCAACGGCTGAAGTAGATCGGTGCCTTGGTATTCTGCGCCATAGCCATGAGATCCATTGCCGGTAGACCCCATCGTCGAACAATGGACTGAAAGGATTCTGACGCCAGAGCCCACTCCCCCGGATCCAGAGCATGTCGGCTGAGGAAATCGGCTTTTACATTGTCTACCCTGCGATGTGTTGCGCCGAGATTGCTTGCAGATGCCTCTCCGCCCACGGAAGGAGAAGACCCATTACCTTCGATACACCTGGACATTTTGTGCCCCCTTGGCGGTTGAGGTATGCCATTGTCGTAGCATTGTCGGACAGAATTCGAACCGCCTGACGCCGCAGAAGAGGCTGAAACTTTCGCAAGGCTAAGCACACCACTCGCGTCTCAAGACGATTGATAGACCACCGGGCCTCCCAAGGAAACCAAATCCCCTACGTTGAGTGCGAGCCGCAATGCGCTCCCCAACCGGAGAGACTGCCGTCTGTTGTTACCAACACCCAGCGCGGAGTCTCCAAGGGATCCCTCGAAGGAGATGAGACTGCGGGCCAGAGCCACCAACAGAGGCAAAGTCTCACCGCCGGTAGTAGAGGCAACCGAACTGGATAATCCTCTGGACACCATGCTCGAGGCGAGACCTGTGCTAGGAGACTGCGAACTTGAGAAGTTAACTTGAGGAGTCGAGGCATTGACAAAAAGACCCGACCTAAGGCTGTATCAAATCAAGCCCCCCCAAAAAATTTGATCTCCTGGGCGGCTGAAGACAACTCTTGTCGTGGTTGATTACCCAGCCGAGGCTTTCGAGAAAGGCAACAACCACCGAGACTGTGCTGCAAGCCTCGGGGAGAGAGTCTGCGCGAATGAGCCAGATGCCCAGATAAGGATGAACTCTGATGCCGCGGCTACGTAAGGCCGCAGCTACTACCACCATTACCTTGGAGAAGGTTCGAGGCGCCGAAACTAGACCGAAGGGCATCGCACAAAATTGGAAATGTTGACAGAGTACCGCGAATTGAACGAGTCGCTGATGCCCCTCTCGAATGGGAATGTGAAAGAATGCTTCTGCGAGATTGAGGGAAGCTAGAATTCCCCCTTGCTTACCGCTTGAATAACGGATCGCAGAGTCTCCATTTGAAAGCGTGGTACCCGCAGACTGCGATTGACACCTTTGAGATCCAAGGTAGGATGAAAGGAGCCGTCTTTTTTTTTTGTTGTTTTTTTGGCACCACGAAATAGACAGAGTAATGGCCTAGTCCTCTGTCCAACGGTGGAACTGGACGAATGGCAGCTAAACGCTGGAGTCTTTGAACGAATCAACATTCACTGCCCATTGACACAGCCAGAGCCTTCTCCGAGCTACTGTCACTGGTGCTACGGAGTGAGCTGACAGCCGCAAGAGATCAGAGAAGGCCTCTGCCAGGAATGCAGCGAAGGATTCTAAACGAGCCAACTCGGGATCACCTGGAAGCTGCAGAATCCATCGAAGGGAGGCCCGTGCTGCTAGACCTGCGCATACCCCTGCTTGAAGGGAAAGAGGAGACAACGAAAAACCTGTCTTTAGCAGACACTCAACTTTTTTTTTTTTGGTCTTGCTGGTCGGAGTGCCGCTCCGCCCTCAACCGGAATTGTGGTATGCTTGGTGACTCCAGTCACTAACGCATCAACTTTCGGGTATGTCAGCCAACGGTCCAAGTCAGAAGGAGACCAAGGGTATAACTGACCAATACCACGTGCCGTACGTAGAGAGGAATCTGAAGAGTCCCACTCTCGAGATACCATATGCTGTAACTTGACTGGAAAGGAAAAAGCTTTGGAAGGTTTACGAATGCCCTGTAAAATGGGATCCGGCTGCAACAGGGTTTGAGAACTCTGAGGATCAGGCGTGTCGACTAGGCGTAGCGACTCCATCACCTGTGTGATTAGGGCCAATAACTTACCTTTCTGAAAAAGTCTGATATCTCGAGAGCCCTCGTGAACTGTCAGTGAAGAATCAGACGGAGAATATTCCCCATCTTCCTTCTCCAATGAGTCAGGGCTCACCTCCGACGATTTAAAGTCTTCTGGAATATCCGTAGTGTCCCGGAAGCCACATGCAACGTTCCTAGGACGTACTGCTTTAAGGTCTGAGAACTTTCGGGACCGCTTGCGAGACCCCACCATATCCTTGTGTGCTACCGGGCGGGTGCTGAAGGTATACCAACAGATTCAGAACGCCACAGGTGCCATGCCTGGCGGAAGAGCGTCAGGAACTCCCTGTCAGCCAAGGCTGCCGTGGCATCCAGCGGCTGTGGAAGCAAAATGGGAGCTGACAATCTTTTCTGCAGGAAGATCCTGCTGCAGGGGCTCTAAGGAGGGAGGAGTTAAGGCGCCGATGTCCCCAGCTGGCAGCGCAGAGGGAATGGAGGAAGAAGATTCTCCTGGATGCAACATGCAGGTGGAACACAAGCAATCTATTAACTGCTTTTTCTTATTATTACATATAATACAGCTGTGCAGAGAAACAGGCATTGCAGAGGCTTAAACCCTTTTTTTTTGTAAACAAAAATCAAGGTAGGCTTAGGGAAACAGAAGACCCTTCAAAGAAAAGGGATTTTGAAACTCCCTGTTTTATTTATTTATTTATTTATTTATCTATTTCTTCTATACCGCCCCTTCCAGAGATCAGTGGCGGTTTACATGGAACAAGTAAACAAATTTGTATACTAATGTATACATTACATGGAACAGAGATTTTTAACTTTATACAGATAATAGTTATTAACAGAGATTTATAACATTGTAACTTTATACAAATAACTGTGCATTAATTGTCGAAACTATTTACATTTTATATACATTAATAAGTTTCTGTATCATAGTGTTGATCAGAATTTTTCTACCTTTTTACAGGTAGTCAGAGTTTTCTACCTTTCATATGTGTGTGTGTGTGGAGGAATTTATTTCCTTTTTTTTCATCTCTTGGGAGTATTTTGGGGTGTATGTGGTGGGAGTATGTGGTGAGTGTATGTGTGTGGGTAGTTGAGTGTGATTTTAGGGCTTTGTGTTTGAGTGTTTGGGGATGGTGTGTGGTTGGACTTGGGGGTATGGGATTTCATAGTGTTCGGAGAAAAGATATGTCTTGAGTTCCTTTCTAAATTGGGTGAGGTCTTTTATGATCCGAAGGTTTATTGGGAGATTATTCCAGAGCATGGGGGCAGTGAATGAGAAGGCTCTGGTGCTGGTGGATTTTTTAGTTTTTTTGAATGAATTTGGTATTTCAAGTGAGTGTGTTGCGTTTAGTCTGCGAGTTCTTGATTCTGATGGGGTATGTAATAGCATGGATAGATATGAGGGGGCGATGTTGTTTAGGAGCTTGAATGTGATTAGGAGGATTTTATATCTGATTCTGCTGTTTATAGGGAGCCAATGCAGTTCCAGCATTATTGGGGTTACATGGTCTACAAGGCGGGCTTTAGTGACTACTTTGGCACAGATGTTCTGGGCTCTTTGAAGTAGGTATGTACTTTTTTGTGGTAGGCCAATTAAGAGACTATTACAATAGTCAAAGTGTGGGGTGATGAGTGTGTTAACAACTGATCTAAAGTCATGGGTGTCAAGAAGGGGTCTTAGGTGTTGTATGGTTTTGAGTTTGTAGAATATGGTTTTTACCGTCTGTTTTATATGTGGTAGCATGGTGAGTGTATGGTCTATTATTACCCCTAGGTATTTTACCTCTTTTTTGACGGGTATAGTTGTATTTATGATTGAGATTGATGTTGGATAGGTGTCCTCGGTCACTGGTGATCTTGTTACGAACATTGCCTCTGTTTTTTTGAGGTTGATGCTAAGGTAGTTAGATTCCATCCAGGAGGTGGTCTCCATCATGCATTTTGATAGGGCATCGTAGGTAGGATTTTTGGTGGATATGGGGAGAGCAAGCATGATGTCATCAGCATAGATAAAGTGACTAATTTTGTGTTTTCTGAATATTTTTGTAATGGGTTGGAGGTACAGGTTGAAAAGGAGGGCAGAAAGGGCGGATCCCTGGGGTATTCCTTGTCCTTGGGGGAAGGTTTCTGACACTTCCTGGTCTATTTGAACACGTATTAGTCTGTTTGTGATGTAAGACTTAAACCAATTGAGTACTGTCCCACCTATTCCTAGATTTTCTAGTCTATTGATCAAAGTGAGGTGGTTAATGTTGTCAAAGGCGGCAGAAATGTCTATGAAGAGGAGTAGGAAGCCTTGACTGCTATCATCTGTGCCTTTGATGAGGAAGTCTATCAGTGTAGTTAGAAGGGTTTCTACACCGTGATAGGGACGGAAGCCAAACTGGTGAGAGTCTAAGGGTTTGTGTTCATCGATATGGTCTTGTAATTGTAATTGGACGTTTTTTTCTATTATTTTAGCTATAAATGGAATGCTGGCTATCGGTCGGTAAGAGTTTGGGTCTCTTGGGTCAAGTTTATTGTTTTTTATTATTGGTCGAAGCGTTGTGAGTTTTAGGGCGTTGGGCATGATGCCCTGGACAAGGGATTGGTTCACCATTTGTTGGATGTTTTCAGCGAGTTCTTCCTTTGTGCATTTGATCCATGACACAGGACATGGGTCAAGTGGAGAAGTTGTGGTGTTGATAAGTTTTATGATCCTAAGAAGTGTTTTTTGATCTATCGTGTGGAAGGAGGTCCATGTGTTATTAGATTCAGTGTTTGTAGGTAGTGTCATTGGTATGGTGTTGGATTTGCACTTTAGTTTTTCTGCAAAGTGGATTGCTAAGGTCTGTGTGCTTATAGCCGACTGTTTTGGCTCTTGGTTTTTAGCTTTTGTCAAAGTTTTTACGATTGCGAATAGTTCTCTGGGGCGGTTGATAGCCATGTTTATTACTTTGGAGTGGTAATCCTTTTTTGACTTGTTAATTGCGTTTTTGTAATTGTTGAGGGTGGTCATATATTGGGATTTGTTTTCGTCAGATTTAGTTTTCCTCCATTTCTTTTCTTGTTTCCTCAATTGTTTTTTTATATTTGCTAGTTCTCTCGTGAACCATTTTTCTGTCTTTTTTACTTGTTTTTGTATGGTATGTGTGGGGGTAGCTGCTTTCTGGACTGTTTGATTCCAGTGGTTTACAGCGGATTCGATGTCTGGGAGGTTTGTGTTGAGTATGGGTAATACTTTGTCAAGGAAATTAGCTTTGTCAAAGTGTGTAAAACGTGATATGTGGGGTGATGAGTTTGTTGTGTTTAGTGTTGCTTGGGCTGGGAGGTGGAGTGTGATAAGGTAGTGATCAGACCATGGTACCTCTGTTATTGTTGGAGGGGTATGTTGGTGTTGGTTATTAAGAAGGGAGGAGGGAAGGAAGATGAGATCTAAGGTGTTGCCTTTTATGTGGGTGGGAGCATGTATTATCTGAGTGTAACCCATTTGGGTCATAGCATCCATGAAATTGTCTGATTGAGAGTTATTCAGGGAAGGGAGATTCAAATCACCTAGGATTATGAGAGGTTTGTTTGGTGATGCTGTGCATGCAAGTTCTAAGATGGAGGAGAGGTTTTTTTGATCAGTTGAAGGGGGTCTATATATGAGAGTAAGTGCAAGGGTTCTATTTTCTATGTTGATGATGTCTATTCCATCTATATTGTTTAGGCATGTTAAGGTGAATTGTAGGTCTTTTTTAGCGAGTATGAGAGTGCCACCTCCTCTTTTTGCATCCCGATGGCAGCTGAATGTATCATATTGATGTGATGTTAACTGGTTTAGTAGTACGGTGTCTGTGGGAGTGAGCCATGTTTCAGTAATGCAGATGATTTCCGGGTTTGTGTCTTTTATCATGTCGTTGATGATTGGTATTTTATTTCGTATGGATCTAACGTTTATTAAGATGAGCTTTGTTTGGGTATCTATATTGGTTGTGTTGGCGCTTAAACCAGTGTGTGACTGGTGTTTTATTTGGATAAGTCTGCGATGGTGTCTGTTTGAGTCATTGCTTGAGTCATTGCTTGAGTAATTATTGTGGGTGTGTGTAAAGGTTGAACAGTGTGGTGTGTTTTGGTGAGGATTGTGGGTAGTGATAATGTTGTTATTTGGGTTTCTGTATCGATTATGTATGATGGGGATATGATTGTAGGGGTTTTGATTGGTTTTGTATGAGTAGATGTGTTGAGTTAGGAGAGTTATTAGAATGAGAGTGAGTGGGAGGTTTACCTGTCTTGTGGGAGACATTGTGTATATATTTTGGTGGGCAAAGGAACTCTGAGAACGGGGTTCTGGGAATGGGGACTAGTGGATGTGTCTGTGTATTGATGGTATATAGCTGTCTGTAACAGTTTTCGATGAACTGGGTGACTACTGGCAATAGTAGATGACTAATAGGATACACTCTATAGTGTTGTAGCTACTGGGTTACAAATAACAGTACAATAGTATATGTGCTGCAGATGACAATATAACAATATATCAATATCTGAGAGGAAGGTGAGAGAACTAGTTACTGTTAACAATTAGTTACTAGTAATAATACAATGTGTGATTAATTGCTGTTAGTGATAGTCTGAAAACCTGGAAACAGTTTTATAAATGAGACAGCTACTGGCAACAGTATTTCTATAGTATTATACATGTAATATAAATGAGACAGCTACTGGCAACAGTATTTCTACAGTATTATACATGTAATGGCTGATTGGTAACAGTAATATGAAACTGTTACTGACAGCTGCTACTGACAACAGTAATGTAAGAAAGTTAGGAAAGGGGAAAAGTCAGCTGGATAAAGTTTGTGAAGGGTATACTTGCTGTGATTGAAGTTCTGTGTAGGAGGTGAAGTACGCGATCTCTACCCTCTAGGGGAGCTCAGCTGTACTTGGGTGTAGGACGTGACCTCTGCGTCTGCTGTTTAGTGGTAGATCTTGGTGTAGGGAGAGGGATTCACATTCAAAGATCTCTTTTGTGAATGCAGGTTTCCAGAGTGGCTGGAGCTTCGGTTACTTGTCTCCGGGTGAGGGAGGGTTTTTCTCAGATGATTTTAATAGGATGTAGCTTTTTGCTTATCGTGCCTCGCCTAAGGGCCACGCCAAAGGGCCCTCTTGCGAGGCCCTCAGGCGCGGGCCCGCAAGGCGCGGGCGCCTCTTGTCAGCGGCGCTTCTTATGTGCGCTGCTGTGACCTCCCACAGCCCTCGATTTGGGCTGGAGTTCAGGAGCGGGAAATCGCTGCTCGTGCTGGGCTCTACCCCGACCGGGGAGCTTCTTAAGATGGCTGCAGCAGTTGGAAAGGCTGTCTCCTGCCGGCGGCGCTTCTTATGTGCGCTGCTGTGACCTCCCACAGCCCTCGATTTGGGCTGGAGTTCAGGAGCGGGAAATCGCTGCTCGTGCTGGGCTCTACCCCGACCGGGGAGCTTCTTAAGATGGCTGCAGCAGTTGGAAAGGCTGTCTCCTGCCGGCGGCGCTTCTTATGTGCGCTGCTGTGACCTCCCACAGCCCTCGATTTGGGCTGGAGTTCAGGAGCGGGAAATCGCTGCTCGTGCTGGGCTCTACCCCGACCGGGGAGCTTCTTAAGATGGCTGCAGCAGTTGGAAAGGCTGTCTCCTGCCGGCGGCGCTTCTTATGTGCGCTGCTGTGACCTCCCACAGCCCTCGATTTGGGCTGGAGTTCAGGAGCGGGAAATCGCTGCTCGTGCTGGGCTCTACCCCGACCGGGGAGCTTCTTAAGATGGCTGCAGCAGTTGGAAAGGCTGTCTCCTGCCGGCGGCGCTTCTTATGTGCGCTGCTGTGACCTCCCACAGCCCTCGATTTGGGCTGGAGTTCAGGAGCGGGAAATCGCTGCTCGTGCTGGGCTCTACCCCGACCGGGGAGCTTCTTAAGATGGCTGCAGCAGTTGGCCTTCACAGCATGGCCTTCACAGCATGGCCTTCACAGCATGGCCTTCACAGCATGTTTAAATGTTATGAAATGGCTGCCCAGAGCTGTTCCCTCCAAAAAACACGGAAGAGAAATCCCTCCTGATTGTCAAAATGGCCGCTGGCACAGAAAAACTGCAAAATAAAAGTTCCATAAGCTCTAAAAAACCTTTAAATGCAGCGAAATCGCTGGGGAAGAGGCAAGGAGTGCTGCTAGCAACTTAAAAATTCAAATCCTGACGAACCCTGAATCACCAGAAACAGAGGGGAGAAGGAAACTCAGTTATTCACTGTGCTGGTACAGAGGAGCTGAGTTCCCATGGAGAAGAGAAACTTTCAAAGTCAGTGTAAGGTAATTACAGTGACTGAAAGGTAGAGAAATTAGAGTTTGATCCCTCTGCAGCCACTTAGACCCTCATGGCAGGGGCTGGAAGGTGTTTCTGGAGAAAAGGGGAGCTGCACAGACAGTGAAATCAGAAGCTCAAACCCTGTTGTATTGCTGATTACAGAAAATATAGCTATTAAGGAGGGAAGCCTGGGAAACACAGAGAAACACCTCTTGTGTGCTCTGGGTGCATCCAGGAAATTAAAATGAAGAAAATAGGAACTTCAAACCCAGATGAAGAGACCCTGATGAAACCGGAAGTGAAGGAATCAGGTCAGAGACAGCCGGTCCCAATGCAGTTGAAATAAACCCAGGGCAGCTGAGGCAAGTAAGAAAAACAGTTTACTTACAGTTTCTCTCAGAAATTGATACCTGATCCTCCTGCTGTCTAAGCCCTCTGGCAAAGACTCAGCGCTACTTAAAGAAAATTGGGAGCTCTACTGAAGCCAGGCCCAGGAGCTCTACAAGTTTATCTGGGGAATCAAGTTGCTGGGAAACCCAGAGTAACACCTCTTGTGAAATCTGGGTACAGCCAGGAGCCTCAAGATACAGAGAAACCTGATTTTAGGGAGGCCTTCGTCCAGCTAACAAGCCCTCATGGCCAGATGCTGGGGATTCTTCCTGTCAGCGAGCTCTACTGTGTCAGAAACAGGAGCTCAGCTGCAAACACCCTGGTGCACAGTGAAACTATACTGGCAGCAACAGGCAAGTGGAAATATCAATCCCCAAAGGGATTCTAAATAATTTTAAAGATTTTGAGGGAAAAACAACAAAAGCAACCAGATTTGCTGGAGACAGAGAAATCCTAGGGGTAGGACCATATCACCAGAGTCCAGCCTATCAGAGCTCTGGTAGAATTCTCTGTCTCCAAGATCTGCTGGCAGGGGGACACAACCCGTTTGTCTGGACTGGTCTAGCAGTATGAACTGGAAGAAATATATATCCAGCCAAAGAGAGAGGTTAAAGCCCTGCTAGAGCCAAACCTCCCCCGTAAGCCCGCAAAGAAATGCTCTGCCACACTGTCTAGGGAGCCTGTCAGCTTTCCACATCCTGTTCAGCTGCTGAGGACTGACGACTGGAGAGCTGTCACAGGGGGGGGAGTGGCTATAGCCTGTCAGAAAGAATCTTTAGTTTTCAGTCCTCAGCTGCTAAAGGGGATTGACAACCCGAAGGTACCCTGGACTGGCCCGGAGAGACGAATAGGAAGGTTTTGTTTAAGTATTTAAGTTGTTTACTTAGGTTTATTGGGGATACCTATGCAACTATAACACAGGTACACTAAAAAAAATTTTTTTTAAACTGCCTCTAATGTTTCGATTGATTTTTACGTTTTTTGGTGTGCTGAATCCAAATCTGGTAACCAATTTGCTCCATCACGTACAGATTTTTTGCTACATTGGGTTAGCAGTTTGAGGTGAACGTTTCAGATTGAGTGCGATCGAGATAAAAGTTTCTTGGATGAATTCTTTATACTAATTGTTTAGTAGTTATTCAAATAAGAATAAAGAAAATTGTAACAAGGCAGCACATAAGAATAGAGTAATGTCAACAAAACACACTGTGATGGTAGCAAAATTGTCTGCACTTAAAACAGCCACATACATGTGCACAAACATTGAGCATATAAGAGCGAGGTTAGACACAAAGCAAAGCAAAGAAATGTGCAAAAAATGTTGTACAGGTATGTATGTAAGAATAGAAAACGCAAACCGCACCATTGCAATACATGAAGACAAACACCCGATGGTGTGAAAATAAAATTCTAATAAATGAGATCCGACACTGTGGTAATAACTAGCAAATTTTTATTTCAAAGTTTAGTAAAAACACGATATTTGTCAACACAGTTTAGATTTTAAAGTCATTCTTGGGTCAATCAATCTCCTGGTGGGCCCGTTTCTTCTTCCCCCGAATGCTTCTCTTGGTGCGCTGCTTGGCGTATTTTTCATCTGGGGTTTCTCGCAGCAGCAACCAGCAGGAATCAGCCATCATAGTGGTGTTCCATCTTCCTTGGTACCTTCTCTCTGCGTCCTTGATGTCCTGGTGAAACCTTTCACCTTGTTCTTCACTGTACGCCCCCAAGTTTTCGGGAAAGTAGTTCACATGGGAGCGCAAGAAATGGACTTTCAGGCTCATGTTACAGCCTTGTTCTTTGAAGGCATTGAGCATCCTGGCAACAATATCCTTATAGTTCTCATCCCGCCTGTTCCCCAAGAATTTGAGAACAACATCCTTGAAGGAATCCCAGGCTTCTTTTTCCTACTCAGACATCGTTTCAGCGAATGCTCCATCTGAAATGAGTTTCCTTATATCAGGGCCAACACTCCTTCCTTTAGCTTTGCTTCAGAAAGTCGGGGGAACTTTTAGCAAAGGTACCGAAAGCACTCACCATCTTTTGGAAGGGACTTGATGAATTGCTTAATGAGACCCAACTTAATGTGGAGAGGTGGTAATAGAATTTTATCACGAGGTACCAAGCTCTCATGAAGAACATTTTTCTCACCGGGTCTCAAATACTCCCGAATTGGCCAGTCTTTTTTCCCCCAGTGTAGGTCGCGGGCCCGGCTATCCCACAAGCAAAGGAAGCAGGGATATTTGGTGAAACCGGATTGCTGCCCTAATAGCATGGATAGAATTTTAAAGTCTCCACAAATCATCCACTTATGCTCATCATAACGAATCTTCTGAAGAATCAGGGCCAAATTCTCGTATTTTTCTTGGAGAATAACAGAGTGAGCAATAGGAACTGAAGCAAATGTGTTGCTATTATGAAGAACACCTTTTATGCTGTCTTTTGACGAATCAATGAACAGCCGCCATTCAGCAGGATCATACTTGAGTTTAAACTTTTCCATCACTCCGAATATATCATTGCAAAATACCAAATCTTCCTCTTTGCTGAAATACTTCAAAAATTGTGTCTCGCGGTTGCGGTACCAATAAAAAGTTGTTCCTGGTGACAATAGATTTTTCTCTTTAAGCCGAGAACCTAGCAGTTGGGCAGCATCTTTTGGGAGTCCTAAATCCCGGACTAAATCATTCAATTCAGCTTGAGAGAAAAGTTCAGGTTTCGGATCTGGTTCAGTTTCAAACTCGGAAGTACTGGACTCATCGGGAAAAGCCATCTGATGAGTCTCATCATGATCAGAACCGTCCACACAAATATGATCCAAAGATTTTGATGGTTCAGGCACAGGTACTTCGTTGCTATGAGGCATAGGCCTAATTGCTGAGGGAAGGTTGGGGTAACTTATTACGTTCTTATTTTTTAAGTTGTATCCCTTCACAATGCAAGAGCAAAAATAGCAGTCACTGCTGTGGTCTCTTTGTTCACGCCACATCATAGGTATTCCGAAACGAAATGCTTGTTTTTTACCTTTCATCCATAAGCGTAGATCTTCCTCACATGTCTTGCACACTTTGTGAGGAGCCCACGGTTTGTCTTGATCGCCTAACTTCAAACCGAAATATACTTTTTTAATAAATGCAGAAATGTTCCTCTGCCGCTTTTTCATAGTATATTCCCCACAAATAAAACAAAAACTGTCCGGAGAGTTGACGCAACCTCTGGCTCTGTGAGCCATCACAAATACACAGCACTGCAAACTACAACTGTAGTGAACCACTTCGGAATAAAGCTGGATTACGACTGAGCAAACAAAAGGTAATAATGAACTTGCAAGAAACTGAAATTTGACAGGAACGTTCATGTCGCAACCACCGTGTTTGAGCGAGCGAACGAGGCGAGGTGAACAGGAAAGAACATGCGCCAGCGCGAGTACTGGATTTAGCCCCCCGCCTCCCAATTGTCCTGTTAATGTATAAAATGAATACAAAACACTCTAAAATATCATGAGGGAGTGTTTCTAGTTAGTTAACCATTACAATCTCTATTTTGGGCCAAGAAAATAAACTGCAGTCGGCTAAAAAGAAATTATGTGAACATTCCTTATATGGGTAAGAAATCTAATTTTGCAAGAAAACGTGACGTGATGGAACATTTTGGCTATTTTTCCTGGATTCAGCACCCCAAAATCTATAGGAATCAGTTGCAAAACTGGAGGCAGTTTTTTGGTAGTGTACCTGTGTAATTAATACATTTAATGGACTCTGTTCACCTTAAGATTAATCTCAGGTCGTTAAATGTATTCCTGATGCAGATAAGCAGCCACACCTGAAAGTGAATATGGGCACCTCCTTCCCTTTAATAGGTTTAAGAAGCTATAAAAACAAGATTATCCCTGGCTTGCTACATAGTGCCCTGACCTGTGCTTCTAAAGTAGTCGTACCAATTTCCTAGGTGATTCACACAGCCCTTGATTTGATAGAGGGGGGGGGGGGCTTTCAAATTGCTCCTTTGATCTGTCACTTGCCTCTAACACCTATTTAAGAGAACGTCACAGATCGTTTGCCTCCTAACTGGAAGGCCTCTTTGTAAAGGTCACTAGAAACAAGTTTATTTAACATCTCTTTTATACCGCGCTCTTTAAAATCAGCACGGTTTACAGAAAACAAATTTGTGCAGTGCAGGCAGTTTATTTCTTTCTACACAGACTATTCTAATTATATGCTAAGTTATACTCTGATTTAAATTTTAAAAAAAGTTCTCTAGGAACAAATTTGTTTCAGGAGACTATGCCATTTTACTTTCTATGCTAAGCTATACTCTGATTTGATTTAAATGAAAAGCTCTCTGGTGGTACTAAGATCTGACTGACTCAGCAAAACACAGTTTAAAATATAGATTTATCAGCTTTAAGCCAAAGAATTCCTTTTTTTCAGGCAAGATTTAGAGTATATTCTCATAAGTGCGGATCTATTTCCAGCAGTAGCAGTCCCCTTTGGTAATCCTTCAAATCTTCTGAGTCCTGTGCACGTGACAGAATCCCCCTTACATTTTTGGCCCAAGGAATGTATCTAGCTACCAAATGCTTTAATCTAGCCCTCCCCATGGCAACATACTGTATAGTAGCTGATAGTGAGGCAGCCAAGAGGTTTAGCTGTAGGTAGCACTTCTCCCAAGCCATGCGGCAGCCAAGAGGTTTAGCTGTAGGTAGCCCTTCCCCCAAGCCATGCGGCAAGCCAAGAGGTTTAGCTGTAGGTAGCCCTTACAAGTGATCAGCCTGCTATTTCAGTAGACACCCTTCCCCCACTTCAGGTCTGAGCACAATAGCCCCTAGCCCAGAAATCAACAGACCAGAGCACACCGGTTTGGACAGGTCACCCAGGTACCTTCCCCAGGGGCTACTGATTGGTGGGCAGGAAATACCTGTGGCAAATGGGATTGCAGAATGAGTTTAAAACTATACTGTATATAAAGCTTTGTAGGACGTCCCTCGGGGCTCAGACTCTTATGGAGTGTGCTGGTATCTCTGTCTGGCCTGTGTGCACATTAAAGATCCTGATTGCATTCCAGCCTGTCTGTGAGTCTTCCTTCTGCGGGTGAGTGATAGAATAAGAGCTTATCTTTTTGTTTCCTGCCACATTTTTGGTGCATTGGCCGGGAAACATTAAAAGAAAAGCCTCTCTCATCACACCCACGGTGGAAAGACTTCTGCTTTTGCAGCATCTGGGCCTCCACCAGTCAGGGACCGGCCCCTCCAGGTGATTAACGGTCCTTGGCGCCCCCGGGCCACTTTGTGCTCGGAAGGACACCTTGATTTGTCTGGACAGTCGGTCCCTGCGGTTGAATCCCCGATTGAAAAACCAGCTGGATAGACTGGCATCCAAACTTCCTGTCTGATCAGAGTTCTGGTGAGTACTGCTACCTTACTGTTTGGGGCTAGTTCTGTACTCTATCTGTGAGTCCTGGTAATTTCTGGGAACCTGTAGCAGCCTGATCAACTGCACGAGCAGTCCTATTAGGGGCCTTAGTGGCCCTGAAGCCATTGCTCGTCCTGTATCTGAATACCGGTAAAATCTGAATAACTGCAGTAATATCTGAACTGCAGTAATCTGAGATCTTTTAAAAGCGCTGCCGAAAGAAAAAAGTAACCAAACTATAGCACTTGATAAGCTAAGAATTAGATCGCTGCTTCTCTTCTTTCCTTTCTGCTTGTGGGAAGTTATCTGAAGCGTGACTGCAAGGAGAGAGTTCTCTAATGTGCTGCCGCTGTTTTAATTTCTGCTCCCCCATGCTGTTGTTGTGTTCCCGCGGTTAATTTGTGCTGTTCTGTTCCCAATGTTAAATTTCAGTTTCCCCCATGTGCTGTTCTGTTCCCAATGTTAAATTTCTATTCCCCTGCCTCCCGGTACTGCTCCGATGCTGCGCTGAGCCCCCGCTGAGGTCCCCTGCCTCCCGGTACTGCTCCGGTGATCCCGAGCCCCCGCTGAGATCCTCTGCGTCCCGGTACTGTCCCGATGCTCCCCTGAGCCCCCGCTGAGATCCTCTGCCTCCCGGTACTGTCCCGATGCTTCCCTGAGCCCCCGCTGAAATCCTCTGCCTTCCGGTACTGCTCCGATGCTTCCCTGAGCCCCCGCTGAGATCCTCTGCCTCCCGGTACTGCTCCGGTGCTCCCCTGAGCCCCCGCTGAGATCCTCTGCCTCCCGGTACTGCTCCGGTGCCCCCCTGAGCCCCCGCCGAATTTCTCCGCCTTTCCCTGCTGTCCCGATGCACCGCTGAGCCCCTTTAAAGGGTATTAAGAGTGCAGCGCTGCCAAAAGCTATTAAATTATTTTTGCCCCAAGCAAAAAAAATCGTACTGACCGTAATTTGTGTGCCGCGGGCCCGCGGGCCCCTTTTTAAACTGCTCCGTCCTTGTTCTGTGTGCCGCGGGCCGGCTGGCTCCCCGATTTTAAAAGTGTATTTTTCTCCTCCTCTCCCGCATGTTTGAGGTCCGGCTGGCTCCCCGATTTTAAAAGTGCATTTTTCTCCTCCTCCTCCCGCATGTTTGAGGCCCGGCTGACCCGATTCTGAAGTTTGGGAACAGCTGAGTCTGTCCGGAGGTATCCAGAGCTGAATCGGGCAGTGGAACACACGTGGAGGCGGCCATCTTGAAAAGACCACGTGTAAGCTACACTCCAATATACTTGAAGCGACTCTGGAGCTCCATCTAGTGGACATTAGCTGTAATTACTACTATTCCTCGTGTTTTAAGTGATCCTGGAGCTCCATCTGGTGGACATTTTAAGAATAGCTAGCATATATATATATTTTAACTCTTATCTAAACCACATCTGAGTATATATATTTTGTAAATTACCAATATCTATATTGTAAGTTGTATTAATTGTCCTGAGTTAAGACTAGATAGGGTCTGTATTATAAATTGTATATTTTTCCTGGATTAAGTCTAGATAGGATCTGTATTGTAAATTGCATATTTTTCTCTTATTGTAAATTGCATTTTCCCCCGAATTGAGATTAGGTTGGAAGATCTGGTCCACATTGTATACTGTACTTAGTTATTGAACTAGGATTAGAGCATGGGGTCGCGGAAGTCTAAAGTGAAAACGCCCCTACAGTGCATGCTTCACAATTTTAAATCTGGGTTTAGAGAGGATTACGGGGTACCTCTCTCCGCCTCCAGATTAACCTTTTTGTGTGAGAGGGAATGGCCAGCCTTAGTTAAGTTATGGCCTCCTCAGGGGTCTATTGATTTGGCCACTGTGTCCTTGGTCCATCAAATTGTAGCAAAAGAGCACCCTGACCAGTTCCCATATATTGACTCATGGCTGACCATATGCCAACTCAGACCAAGGTGGCTCCAGCGCTGTCACGAGGATCAGTGTAGAGTAATGGTGGCGGCCATCTGTCGCCAAAAGGGATGGACACCCGCCCCTATCTACCAGGGACGGGACTCTCCTGATATTCCTCCGCGTCCCCTCCCTCTACTTCAACCCCGTGTCCCGTCCGCACCACAACAGGATCCTCCCATAGCTGAAAGGTCAGGACTTCCTGGGGTGGGTGATGCCAGATTTAGGGAAAGTTCTACAGACTCCGGCCCCTCATCTTCAGATTCCCCTCTCACATCTGGTGCCACCCCAGTGACACCATCTCCTCCCCCGAGAGCACAGGGGCTGGGCCAAAATCGTCACCCCCGTTAGCCCACCGCCTGCGGTCGCAACATCTCCAATTACCACTACGACAAGTACAGGGGCTCCCGTATATTGATGCTACTGGAAAGGTGGCAGTGGGACCATCAAGCCTGATTTATGTCCCTTTCTCCACTACGGACCTGCTCAACTGGAAAACCCACTATGCCTCATATACTGAAAAGCCCCAAGAACTGACAGATCTTATGACCAGTATTATGCAAACACACCAGCCTACCTGGTCGGACATTAAACAATTGCTTTCCACCTTATTCAATACAGAAGAACGGGCGCGCATTGTACGGGCCGCCCTCAAGTGGCTGGAGAAACATCATGCCCATCAGGGAGAAGTAAATCCACGGCAGCGGGCAGAGGCAGATTTCCCGAATAAAGACCCCTGCTGGGACCCGAATGACCCTGATGGAGCAGCGGCTCTCACTCGCTTCCGGACTGCACTCCTTGAAGGCCTTAAGAAGGGGGGGCAACGAGCTATGAACCTCAGTAAAACCGCAGAAGTTCTCCAGCTTCCTGATGAGAGTCCGGCGGTATTTTATGAGCGTCTGGCTGAAGCATACCGATTATACACCCCCTACGATCCAGCGGACCCTGAGAATCTTAAGATGATGAATAATGCCTTTGTGGCTCAGGCACAAGGTGATATACGGCGGAAGCTGCAGAAACTGGAAGGGTTTGCGGGCATGAATACAACACAATTGATGGAAGTGGCACAAAAAGTATATGTAAATCGTGACCAGGAGCAGAAGCGAGAGTCGGAGCGCCGGATGAAGAAAAAGGCAGACTTCCTAGCAGCCGCCTTAGCCGAGCGACCCCAGCTCCAGCCTGGGCCAGAGGAGGAAATAGGGGACAAGGACGCGGATATGGGAGGCCGAGGTTTCCCCTAAGCCCCACTCAATGTGCCTACTGCAAAGAGGAGGGACACTGGAAGAATGACTGTCCAAATCGTAACACAAGGCGAGGGAGATATCCATCCACGAGCTGTGTAAGAGCACCCATACGAACTACACGGGAGCAAGATCAGCATAATGCTTTCCCGCCTCCACCGGTTCCAGCTCTCGAAGGCCTTGCAGCTATGGAACATTATGACCCGGATGACTACTAGGCCAGACCGGGCTCCAAGTTTCTGTTAGGTCCCCAGGAGCCTATGGTCAACATGAATTTAGGGGACCGGAAAATGCAATTCATGGTCGATACCGGAGCAACACACTCAGTGGTCACCCAACAAGTAGCCCCGATCTCCTCCCAGTCAGTAACTGTTGTGGGAGCTACGGGGGAGAGGGCCCAGAGACCTTTCCTGCAAAACCGCACGTGCCAGTTGGGGGGACGGACCATCACTCACCAGTTCCTGTATATGCCTGAATGTCCCATACCCTTGCTGGGTCGGGATGTTCTGGCAAAACTCCAGGCCCAAATCTCATTCGGGTCTGATGGCCAGGCTGAGCTCCAAATACCCAGCCTGGGCCCAACTGTTTTGGTACTGTCCGTCCCCCGAGAAGAAGAATGGCGGTTATATGAGAACAGGCCCAAATCTGATGTGGCTACCCTGGTTACGTGGGAATCAGTGCCCCCTGGAGTATGGGCAGAAGGAAACCCCCCCGGAATGGCCATTAACATCCCTCCTGTATGTGTTGAAATGAAGCCGGGAGCCTCCCCGGTGCATGTGCGACAATACCCGCTGCCGCGGGCAGCTGTAGAAGGAATCCATCATCATCTGGTGCAGCTACTACAGCATGGTATCCTGCGGCCCTGCCAATCGGCATGGAACACTCCTTTGCTGCCAGTTCGAAAACCTGGAACCACTGACTATTGACCTGTTCAGGACCTCCGTCGTGTCAATGAGGCCACTGTGACTCTGCATCCAGTAGTACCAAACCCTTATACACTGTTGGGCCTCATCCCAGCGACTGCTTCTCACTTCTCAGTACTGGATCTAAAAGATGTCTTCTTTTGTATACGCCTGGCTACTGCAAGCCAGCACCTGTTTGCTTTCGAGAAAGAGGACCCTGCTACTGGCAGAAAGTCCCAAGTTACCTGGACTCGTTTACCACAGGGATTCAAGAACTCTCCTACCATCTTCAGCACAGCATTGGCCCAAGATCTCGCTAGTTTCCCTCCAGGGGAGCCCGGCAGACGAGTACTTCTGCAGTACGTTGATGACCTACTAATCGCTGCTGACTCTGAGGCTGAATGTGTATTGGCAACCACAGAACTTCTCCAACTCCTGTACAATGCGGGATACCGAGTCTCCAGAAAAAAGGCTCAGTTATGTCAGTCGGAAGTGAAGTATCTGGGATTCCATCTGTCAAAAGGAAGCCAACGGTTGGGGAGCGAGAGGAAGGAAGCAGTGTGCCGGATCCCAGTGCCAACAACCCGCAAGCAAGTACGTGCTTTTCTCAGGGCAGCTGGGTACTGTCGTATCTGGATTCCCAACTTCGCAAAGATCGCAAAGCCCCTCTATGAGTCTACAAAGGGCCCAGAGAAGAGCCCCCTTGAATGGGGTCGTGACCAACAGGAGGCCTTCGAACATTTGAAAAGGGCATTACTGTCATCACCAGCCCTAGGCCTTCCGGATGTCACCAAGCCTTTCACCCTCTATGTGCACGAAGCAGCAGGAACAGCTTTGGGAGTCTTGACCCAACAACTGGGGTCTTGGCCACGACCAGTCGCCTACCTGTCAAAACTGCTGGATCCAGTGGCCAAGGGATGGCCACCTTGCCTGAGAGCAATAGCAGCAACAGCCTTGTTGGTGGAAGAATCTGATAAACTGTCCATGGGCCAAGGCCTTCTAGTCACCGTCCCACATTCAGTCCAAACATTGCTAGAGCATAAAGGAAGTTACTGGTTCACCAGCTCCCGAATGTTGAAATACCAGAGCATGTTATGGGGAAATCCCAGGGTGCAGATAACTACCAGCCAAGCCTTGAACCCTGCTACTTTCCTGCCTGTTGGCCCGGGACCACCTGATCACGACTGCCTGGAAGTGATGGAAACAGTCTTCTCCAGTCGCCCTGATCTGACGGATGTGCCGTTAAGCAATCTGGATGAGACCTACTACGTAGATGGGAGCAGTCTGATGCTGGAGGGCCGCAGGTGTGCGGGGTATGCGGTGGTGACGATGGAAGAAATAGTTGAAGCACAGCCTTTGCCCCCTGGAACCTCCGCACAGAAGGCGGAACTCATTGCCCTTACCCGTGCCTTAACCCTTGGGACTAACAGTCGTGTAAATATATACACAGATTCCAGATATGCCTTTTCCACTCTCCATGCCCACGGGGCCCTGTACAAAGAAAGAGGGTTAGTTACTGCAGCTGGCTCTGAGATAAAGAATGGCCCCCAGATATTGGCCCTGTTAGAAGCAGTCTGGCGTCCAAAAAACAGTAGCCGTAATGCATTGCAGAGGCCATCAGAAAGGGAACGGTGAAATAGCTAAGGGAAATAGACAGGCTGATGCAGAAGCCCGGCGAGTAGCAACCACATCCTTGTCCCAGTTTTTCCCGCAGAGCTCCCAGGATCTACAAGCCCCCCTGTTTCCAGTCCCACTAAGCCAATGGGCCAAGAGGTACACTACACGAGAGCTAGATTTCTTCTGTCAGGAGGAGGGTGGGGTGTTACACACAGATGGTTGGATAAGGTTACCTAGAACAGGGACAGCTCCAGTGATAGTCATCCCAGACAGCCTTGCCCCAGCATTCCTATCATCCTTTCATCAGGCCACTCATATGGGCAAGACAGCAATGGAAACTACCCTCCGCCCATATTTCTTCATTTCTAGCTTATCCTCGCTGACAGCTGCAATTGCTAGACAATGCACCACATGTGCTAAAAACAATGCCCGTCAAGGCCCAAGCCAACCCCCAGGGGTCCAGTCTTATGGGGTCACCCCTATGGGAAACATCCAGGTTGACTTTTCAGAAATGCCCCGAGCAAATGGGTACCGGTATCTGCTGGTATTGGTCTGTACTTTCACGGGGTGGGTGGAGGCCTTCCCAGTCCGCACAGAAAAAGCCAGAGAAGTGACTAAGGTGTTGCTGCATGAAATCATCCCCCGATTTGGACTTCCAGTAGTAGTGGGATCTGATAATGGACCTGCATTTGTGGCCCAAGTGATACAGCAGGTAGTAAAAGCCTTACAGATCGATTGGAAGCTACACACAGCTTACCGCCCGCAGAGCTCAGGGAAAGTAGAACGCATGAATCGCACCATAAAGAGCCAGTTAGCAAAATTGTGTCAGGAAACCTCACTGAAGTGGCCCCAATTGCTCCCTATAGCTCTGCTCCGCATACGGTCAGCCCCACGAAAGGGTATCGGTGTTTCCCCCTTTGAAGCTGTGTATGGACGCCCTGCACCCCTCATACAGGGCGTCCATGGAGATTTAGTGCAGATAGGTTCAGAAATAACCCGGCAGGAACTGTCGGCTCTCAGTTCTGTATTGCAGAAATTGCACCAGTGGATCCAGGAGCGACTCCCCATCAACCTGACTGAAGCGCTCCATACGCACCAGCCTGGTTCCCAAGTGTGGGTCAAGGAGTGGAAGAAAGATCCATTGACCCCCCAGTGGCGAGGCCCGTATACTGTTCTGCTGACCACCCCCATGGCTGTTAAAGTGGCTGAAGTCGCTCCGTGGATCCATCACTCTCGTGTCAAGGCCGCTGCACCAGAAGTTGTTCCAGCCTGGACCGCAGTCCCGATTCCAGAAAAACCCCTGCGTTTGAAACTGAAAAGGGACCTTTCTGCCCAGTAAAGGGCTCTAACAGACTGCCGACGAGACCCCCGGAGAGACTGATCTACGAGACCCCCTTTTCCAGAACCAGGAGCAGAATGAGAAGCGGTGCCCTAGCCTTACTCGTTTCCCTGACATGGGCCCGTTTTCCAACAAGTGCAGAGACTACTAACACAGCAGTATTACTCGCCCAAACTGCTCTGAACATGACAAACTTTTGTATACGAAACTCTACAAACCTCTCTTATTGCTGTACCGTCTAGTTTGTGTGAGATGCAGAACTTCACTATGCTTGCTAATTTAAACTGTAAACAACCTGGAATATATTTCTACCATACTGGGGTTACCCGACCGACTTCTACACTTTTCAACCAAGTGCCTTTTTCCTTACAGGTAGTTTCCACTCTAAATGCTACTGATTGTTTCTTTTTTGTCAATGCCAAGAGGGGAGGAAACAATGTATCAGATACTGTGTTATCATGCAGCTCTGTTACAAATGTATCCTATTCACACTCAGAAATGTATCTTCCCTTAGGCTGGTTTTTAGTATGTGGCAAAATGACGTACACTTACATCCCTGCAAATGCCACTGGTGGTCCGTGCACTTTTGCTAGGCTTACAACTGCTGCCTTCGTCCGGCCCCCCAGTTATCCCCGCTCTGCCCCCATGCCCTCGACCTGTAACTCAAACGTGGAGCCTTACAGTGATGAGACAGCTCTTGGGCTGTCAGTGTCAATCCTTGGGACACCTGGATTGGCCCTACACAACTCCCTGGAGGTAAGCCGACTCGCTTGCTCCCTAGCCAAGACCATTAACCTCACCTCAACCATACTAGCTTCCATAAATTACGAGCTGTCCAGCCTACGTACAGCGATTCTACAGAATAGAATGACCATAGATTTCCTGCTGTTACGCCTCAACCATGGGTGTGAGGAATTCGAAGGAATGTGTTGTTTTAACCTCACAGATGAAAGTGTGTCCATTGAACGCTCAATCCAAGACCTACGTGACTTAGCGAGACAAATCTCAGACCTGTCCATGGGACTGGGGACGGGGTGGTTCTCCAAATTGTTTGGTTGGTTGGGGGGCCTTAAAACCCTAGCTATAGGAGTTTTCCTTCTCTTCTTAGTATGTGTCCTCATACCATGTTGTATCCCCATCCTCCACCGCTCCATTATCACCACCCTCGACACCCTGGTAGAACGCAAGGCTGCTACCACTGTTATGGCCCTGACCCAATACACCCCTCTGCGGCTTGCCTCCAGTAATACAGCCCTCTACTGCCTCTAGCGGTTGAGGTCCCACTTAAAAAGGGGGGAATGAGGCAGCCAAGAGGTTTAGCTGTAGGTAGCCCTTCCCCCAAGCCATGCGGCAGCCAAGAGGTTTAGCTGTAGGTAGCCCTTCCCCCAAGCCATGCGGCAAGCCAAGAGGTTTAGCTGTAGGTAGCCCTTACGTGATCAGCCTGCTATTTCAGTAGACACCCTTCCCCCACTTCAGGTCTGAGCACAATAGCCCCTAGCCCAGAAATCAACAGACCAGAGCACACCGGTTTGGACAGGTCACCCAGGTACCTTCCCCAGGGGCTACTGATTGGTGGGCAGGAAATACCTGTGGCAAATGGGATTGCAGAATGAGTTTAAAACTATACTGTATATAAAGCTTTGTAGGACGTCCCTCGGGGCTCAGACTCTTATGGAGGTTGCTGGTATCTCTGTCTGGCCTGTGTGCACATTAAAGATCCTGATTGCATTCCAGCCTGTCTGCGAGTCTTCCTTCTGCGGGTGAGTGATAGAATAAGAGCTTATCTTTTTGTTTCCTGCCACAATAGTACACAACAATCAATATGAAAACTGTATGATTCAGTCTGTTTTCACAGTAGAATTAACGAACAATATGAAATATATTATTTCTGTATGGATAGCTTAAAATAGAGAACATCACAGCTAGGGATATATTAAGTTTGTTGGGGGGGGGGGGATTATGTGGCTGCACAGGCTAGTTTTTGGGGGTGAGAGACATCCGAGATACTTTTCAAGGGGTAGGAACACACATTGCAGAGTGGTGCAGTTTTGGACAGGTATGTTTAGAGGGCGGGGCAGTTTGCAGGGTGGTGGACCTGTTTGAGGGGACAAGAGCAGTTTGGGATGATGCAATACATATTTTTTGGAGGTGGAATGGTTTGTGGGTGGCCCTGTGGTGGCTTCACAAGAGTAGTTTTGGAGATGGAGAACAGTTGAGAAGAGGCAGTCTGAAAGAAGTAGTTTGTTAATTAGGTTCGACTGTGTTAAGTTTCTATCCTGCACAACCTGGTCTCCCTCTCCCAGAAATGCATTGGGTTATATTTCTCTAGGCCTCCATCTTGCCCACTTTCAAACAACGTGTCTTTTTACCGGTTTAATCTCCATGCCAAGTTTCATGATATCCTGTTTTATTTTAAAAGGTGTTACTTTGCCTCGTATGCTTCTCAATCTTTTTTTTTGTATAATTCTTTCCAACTTTCGTTACGTTGGAAAGAACCAGACTGTCCGCGCAATTTTCCCTGTATTTGCCAGGGGACGCCAAGGGCACACGCGTTATCGAAAAAATTATGGCAGACTACATAACGAGGAGAGGGAGGTGCCCAACGAAGCGAGGTCAGGCTAAGTCTTCTGACTTCGACCTTACTGCCTCCAGAGCACGGCCCAGCATGAGACAATAACGTGATGGAGGAAGTTGGGGAGAAGCAATGGGTATATCAAACGGCCGTCGGCCCTAGTAGTCTGTTCACTTACTGACTCTCAGCAGCGCCACGTAGATAAAAAAGTTACGGACAGATTTCAGTACGTCTTCGCGCATCTTCTTCTTCATCTCCTCAGGGTCCAATTTGGGCCCAAAGCCTTCCATGCGAAACATGGCGCGTGACCTCCACAGCTCTCTTCCGGGAATTAGATACTATACAGGAGATTGTCCCGGCGTACTTTCGCTATTGCGTGTTCAGTTGCAGTGCACGCTTCTCTGTTCAAGACTCGATACCCGGTCCCTCACTATGATAGTAGCCACACGCACAAATTAACAGCATAATTTGTGAGCCCAAATTTCCACAATATATCCCGTTCCTTGCACACCAATAGGTTAAAGTTACCTCTCAACCAATCTTGAATGTAAAGTAACTTCCTCCGAACGTCGTACGTCAATCAGGGGTGTCAGCTCCGCCCAGGAGAATGAGCGTGCAATCAGCAGCCGTCGCCATTTTTTTGCATCGAATTTGAGGAGGAGGAGTTGCAGTTACGGTACAGTTGCCGTAAGAGAGACGGGGAAATAAGTCAGAGAGTCATAATCCTGATAAGAAAATGCGGCATGACAACCAGAATGTTTCTCACATGAAGGAAGGCAAGGATGGTCATTTTAGCTGCATATGTTACAACTGTGTACTTGCCTTACCAGCCCAAGGGTTTCTGATACTCGGTCTAGGTGCAACCCTTTAGCTTCCCCCAGCACGTACTTTCAAAAAGTAATATTGGGTATTACCAAGGCCGTATATTGTAGTTTCCTTTTTCATTAAAAACGAATGCATAAGTAAAAAAGTGCATACTTGTAGTGCGATAAAATGGCAAGCTTCCTTTTCCTCCATCTGCCAACTCATGCTGGGTGTTCAGGGATATAGGAAAGTATGACTTTTTAGGGTAGCAGGGGCTGTGCTGCTCCTTTGTGAACAGTTTCATGGGGGAGGTGGAGTTGAGAAGCTTTGTGTGTGGGGGTGAGAGAGTGGGATGAGAGTGTGGCAGGCTATGGCCTATAGTAGCCTGCAAATATGGAAGGCCTGCAAGTTAGGCCCTGATTTCAACCCCCATCTCAGTAAAGAACCAAAGTCTGTAAAAGTTTGAGAAAACCGTTTTAAAACTGCTTAATAAGAAGTTTTCATGAGTGCATAAATCTTCCATTATTCTTTTGTGTTCTGATGATAGAAATGTTTCAATGCATTCCTAGAGCTAGAAATGACCTCTGAGCAGGATAGTATCAATGCCTAGAAACTGCACCTTTGTTAGAACAGTCCGGGAAGGGGGAGCAGGGAGCTAGGCCCAGAAAGGATCTCTGATTGGACAAATGCAAGGGGCGTTGGAACCAATAGAAAGTCTGGATGTATCAAGCTGAAGAAAAATGTATAAATGAATGTTTCTGTAAGAACTTTGCTCAGTCCTTTTTGAAGCTTGGACTAACTGAGCCATGTGCACAATAAATTGGCTTGGATCTTTGAACTGACTCCTGGTATTATTTATTGCATTCTTATCAGCTGCTACATATTCTTGGAGCGTTGGGCCGGGAATGTACAAGCAGGGGATGGTATGCAAGTGAATATCAACTATAACAAAACCTGCTGAAAACCTTACAAGGTACAAAATTCACAATACACTAATACCAAATAATCTTGTAATATTTATAACCAGGCAAAAAATGACCTCAGATGTTACAATTCCACATTTAGTGATAAATCACTACTGTCAAAGCCTCCCTACCATCCTAAAAATTTTTTAATTCAATTCACAATAAATATAGTACACCATAATTACCACTGGGAAAACATCTCAAGAATGTCAACCAAACTAGAAAATTACCTAAAAATAAACTTATACATTCACACTCAATTACCATTCAATACCACATACATACAACCACTTTCACACTGGAAACAGCGTGATGTATTATATACTTGCAAGGCTAAATGTAGCCTAATACAGTCCAAGAGCGATACCTAAAAGCAAAATGAAAATTACTGCAAAATCTGAAAGCATTACTACAAGCAATAAATGCAAATAACTTAGCTTATAATGACGAATTTTCATCCAGCAAAGTACTAGCTCTTCAACACGCGCTGTTAACCAATTCCAACACCAACAGAAGAACCGGAGAAAGGGATACACAGCTTAAAGCTCAAAAGTTGACCAGAGCTCTACAAAAGCTTTTGTTTCGCCATAACTAGGCTTCTTCAGGAGCAACGTCAAACAGCAAATCTCTCTTCAACAATGGCTTCTCACCGGCTGAGAAGCCATTGTTGATTTGCTGTTTGACGTTGCTCCTGAAGAAGCATAGTTATGGCGAAACAAAAGCTTTTGTAGAGCTCTGGTCAACTTTTGAGCTTTAAGCTGTGTATCCCTTTCTCCGGTTCTTCTGTTGGTGTTGGAATTGGTTAACAGCGCGTGTTGAAGAGCTAGTACTTTGCTGGATGAAAATTCGTCATTATAAGCTAAGTTATTTGCATTTATTGCTTGTAGTAATGCTTTCAGATTTTGCAGTAATTTTCATTTTGCTTTTAGGTATCGCTCTTGGACTGTATTAGGCTACGTTTAGCCTTGCAAGTATATAATACATCACGCTGTTTCCAGTGTGAAAGTGGTTGTATGTATGTGGTATTGAATGGTAATTGAGTGTGAATGTATAAGTTTATTTTTAGGTAATTTTCTAGTTTGGTTGACATTCTTGAGATGTTTTCCCAGTGGTAATTATGGTGTACTATATTTATTGTGAATTGAATTAAAAAATTTTTAGGATGGTAGGGAGGCTTTGACCGGTGATGTAAGCGTCTACCAACACCATATAGTGATTTATCACTAAATGTGGAGTTGTGACATCTGAGGTCATTTTTTGCCTGGTTATAAATATTACAAGATTATTAGTGTATTGTGAATTTTGTACCTTGTAAGGTTTTCAGCAGGTTTTGTTATAGTTGGATTACTTTTCTCCTGCTTTTGGCTATTGTTTTTGTTTTATGCAAGTGAATATACCATGACTTCTCGCCTCAAAGGTTTGGTCCGGTTGGAACCATGTCTGACCGACCGCAGGGGAATTCTCTGGTGCCACCGGTCTTATTGCATCGGAGAGGGTTCCGCCTTGCCTCGGCAGGCCAGCTGGCCAACACCTCCGAACCCGAGGGGAGTCCAGGATCCAACCCAAGAACTGGTTTGGTATCGGGACCGGATCCGATGAGTGGACATGTTCTTGTTTCTTAGTCAGTGAAGCCTGGGGAACGTCTTGCATGAGTATGTGAGACTGGGATAGTCAGTGCAGCCTGGGGAAAAAGCTTTGCATGAGTACGCGAGTCTAATTTGGTATAGACTAACTGGGAAAAGTCTTGCATGAGTGCGCGAGACAAGAGAGCCTGATCACCTCTCATAAGGGCGGTCCTAGTATGCTCTGCATGAGTGCGCGGAAGCAGAAGCCATTGACCCTTTGTTTGGGATAGTCAGTCAGTAAAACCTTGGGCATTTGAAAAATAATTTCTTGTTGCTGGTATGAATGTTTGTGTGACTGCGAGGTCTTGAATAAGACTAAGTGAGAGCGGACTCCTGAGTAGCGCAGTTCCTGGCCAGGCGACTGCGCCCAGGTCGCGAAAAGGAGGAAGCGTTTGGTGTTTGTCCATCCTTACTGTTTGTAGTTTGTATCTGATTTTTGTTATCTGTTGAAACCGCGAGTTTCCCTTCCGGTATAATGTAAGATTATTCTGTTGGGTAATTTGTGAAACCGATTAAGGAATAGTATTAAGAGAAGAAGAAAGAAGAAGGAAAAACCAACTCAGGAGTCACTTTTAAGTAAAGACAGCTGTCTCTTCTTCAGCACAGCGTGAGACTGGTAAGCAGAGAAAGGGGCGTGTCTGTAGAAAGGAATGTTTAGTATCTTTTTAACCCTGTGAAGGCTTATTTTCAACGTTCTGCAGCTGGGTTAATTTGTGCTTATTTCAGGAAAATTGTACCTGTTTTATTCAATATGTTTTAATAGTGATGTTCCTTCTGCTATGGACATGTATTATATATCATTTGATAGGAATGTTTAGTCAGAATTTTGTATCCCGACAGTTTTGGGCTCAGCCTGGAAAGGATTAAGTTCTTATTAACCCCGTTTGAGTTCCTCAACTGTTCTTGTACGGACCAAGTGAGGAGGATTTCTGTAGAGCTAAAGGTATAATGCATTTGTGGGCTTAGCCTTGTCTTGTGTCTTTTTTATGTTCAAATCTTCAGCAAGCACTGTAATGGTTCAAACAGAAATGATAGAGAAATTAAGGAAACTGCTTTTGTTTTTCCTTTGACCTTCGAAGTAGAGGTTGAGAACCCTGACAGGACTATGAAGCATCCCGAGCCAGTAGTACCAGATCGCGACTTGAAAATGATTTAAATCCTGAGGGGAATGTACATGTCCTTTGAATATCTGCTTTCTGAACTGTAAGATTTAAAGTAATTTCTTTTACAGAGACATTGTTCAGCTTAAGTGCTGATTACGGCTGGCAGTTAGTTTCCATGCCAAGTATTTTTATTCCAGTCATACGTAACAGATATGTGGCCGTCATGTTAGGAGCCATAGTTCTTTCTATTGGAATTGTTGTTATAACATGTTGCAAAATAATAGTTTTATAGTTTAAGGACTTTATCTAAATTGTTCCTATTTAGAATGAGCACACACACCCATTATGCTTAGTCCACAGGAAAATGCAGCCTGACTGCCCGCCCCCTCTGTCTGTTGTCAAGTACGTCACCATGGGGGGGGGGGTCGGAGTCCACGCAGATTTTGTTGAAATGTATGACTAGGAATTTTAGCAAGGGATTTGCTGGAGACTATGGAATTAGAACGTCTCCGTCCCGATTAGAAATGCTCTGTGAAAAGGAGTGGCCAGTGTTAGCTACTTCATGGCCCCGTGAGGGCACCTTTGATGTTAATGTAGTTTCCCGTGTTCATCAGATTGTGAAAAAAAATGTTCCCTGATCAGTTCCCCTACATAGACTCCTGGTTAAATGTTTGTGAGAAAAAAAAGCCCTCCTGGATAAAGCGTTACTATGAGGAACAGTATAGGAGATTAGTAGCAGCCACAAAGGAGGGGGGGGGGGGCACGGAAGTCTGAAAAAAAAAAAAAAGGCTGCCCGTTTATTCTGCCCCAGAATCTCCAGACATTCCACTCTGTCCGTCCCAGTAGTCCCCTCAGCTCTGCCACCACCCTGGGCAGAGCCTGGGGCAGGGGGGGACACCTCCCTGCAGATGTACCCCAAGTAGTTCACCAGCCACCTCCCCAGCAGGAGGACGTGCACCCCCTCTTGACCGAAACCCTGGCTCAGTTTAAAGTACTCCGAGTGGGCCACAGTCCACCAATGACACTACAAGCAGGGATTCATTTGCCAGTTCAGGGTCACTCACAGCCAGCGCCCGAGAACATGAAGTGGAACCCAGACAGTCTCGATTGCCGTATGCCTTCAGAAGTACAACTACCAGTAAAAGGGATGGTCACGTTATACCATTACGCCAGGTCCAGGGCCTACCCACCCTTAAATACCGAAAGCCAGCCGACCAGCCTTGTTTATGTGCCTTTTTCCACCACTGATTTACTGAACTGAAAGACGCATTATGCCTCCTACACTGAGAAGCCTTAGGATTTGATTGAACTAATGAACAGTACTATGCAGACCCATCAGCCTTGATGGCCCCAAGTGGGATCCAAATAGTGCAGGCAGCCCTCACTATATACCCCATGTGATTCAGCAGCCCAGGAGAATTTGCGTATGGTAAATGCAGTTTTTGTCAGTCAGTCCCAGAGAGATATAAAATGGAAATTGCAGAAACTGGATGGATTTGCGGGCATGACAGTTAATGGAAGTTGCTCAGAAAGTGTTTGTGAATCGTGAAAATGAATGTGACAGAGAAAGTGAACGTAAGATGAAAAAGAAAGCAGATCATCTTGCTGCTGCTTTAGTTGAACGACGTGGAGGAAGTTTTCCTAATCGAAGGAGCAGAGGAAGTGGAAGGGGTCATGAAAATGATCGGCCCCCACTGGGTGCGAATCAGTGCGCCCATTGAAGGACATTAGAGAAGTGAATGCCCGCATCTTGACTCCACCCCCAGGAGGGGAGGAGGGAGTACTTGGAGAACAGGAGGTTGATTTCAGAGTCATGGAAGAATAAACCGAGCACAGTGTTCCAGCAAGAGAGGGAAGGAGCTATTGAGGGAGTGGCAGTTGCAACAGGCTATGACATGGATGAAGACTAGGCTAGATCGGACTCCAAGTTCACCCTGGGTCCCCAGGAGCCTATGGTCAGTCTGAAAATAGGGGACCAATATATGGACTTTATAGTTGATACAGGAGCTGAACACTCAGTGGTGGCAAAGCCAGTAGCCCCTTTGTCTTCTCGATGCATCACCATTGTCCGAGCTACTGGGGCTAAGGCCACAAAGCCTTACCTGCAGAACCGTATGTGTGAACTAGGGGGACAGAAAATAACGCACCAGTTCTTGTATATGCCTGAATGCCCTATTCCACTTTTAGGCCGAGATATGCTTGCGAAGCTCCAGGCACAGATATCCTTTGCTGAAGGGGGAGAAATGCAAATGACTGTGAACCCAAAGCCTGCTGAATTGATGGTGCTGACTGTTCCCCGAGAAGAAGAGTAGCGGTTCTATAGTGCATCTCCAATCAAGCCAGCTAGTTCCTGTATACCCACCAACCTTATAGCCCCACATGAAGTATGAAAAATCAAAAGGAATACTTCTACTCCGCAACCACAGTCATCACCAAATTTTTGTCGGGCATAAACCACAAGGTGAAGAGGAAACCCCTCTACATCTCACGTAGTACATGCCCCTTTTTTTATTTATTTATTTTCCTTTGTTCTTTATCCAAAAAGTATTTATTCTTAAACTTAAAACAAGTCCACACTTATCTGCTCAATCACACGACATGCACGTTTCGAAGCGACAAGCTTCTGCTTCAAGTGTCCACAATGAGAAAGTAGTGTGTCCGTTTGTTCCAACCACCCAAAAAACTCAGAATCTTCGGCGGATGATGTCAGGGATATCAAATCACTGATAGGCCAATTATAGGACTGCCCATG
The DNA here is from genome assembly GCA_033557465.1 of Ichthyophis bannanicus. Lineage (NCBI taxonomy): Eukaryota > Metazoa > Chordata > Amphibia > Gymnophiona > Ichthyophiidae > Ichthyophis > Ichthyophis bannanicus. The sequence goes on along the minus strand of JAWIIG010000036.1, from coordinate 1,991,346 downwards.
CAAAGCAGAACCAATCACACAAAAGGGGAAACCCCACATCACAGGGGAATCCCTAAAATGATTGGTTAGCGTTTAAAGGTTCAACCATTCAATGTCCCTGTTTAAACCAGTGGGGGCAATGGACCTCAAAGTGAAAATCCATCGCTGTTCCAAATTCCGCAATCAGGACATTCGATCTCCTCCCCTAAGGTCCAGCGGTACATGATCAATCACTGTTCACTGAAGTTGCTCAAACTGGTGATGACAATCCAGGCAATGCTGCACCATTGGGGCTGTCAAAATAGATTGGGTGAACATGCGTCCCGTTTACGCCAATCTAACGCGTATAGCACGAGTAGTACTCCCCACATAACACTGGCCCTAGTTGCAAAAGGCTGGCCCCCTTGTTTGAGAGCTGTTGCAGCTACAGCCCTCCTAGTGAGCAAAGCAGACAAGCTCACTTTGAGACAGAATCTTCAAGTTACTGTACCACACTCTGTTCTGATCCTTATGAAACACAAAGGAAGTTTTTGGCTCACAAATTCACGAATGTTGAAGTATCAGAGTATGTTGTGTGAAAACCCCCAGATACAATTGAAGGTCAGTCAAGCTCTGAATCCTGCTACGTTGTTACCAGTTGGTCTTGACCCCCCTGATCATGACTGTCTAGAAACTATGGACACTGTATTTTCAAGTCGCCCTGATTTGACTGATGTCCCTCTTGAGGACCCTGAACGGACTTTCTTTGTAGATGGAAGCAGTCTTGTCATCAATGGACATTGTTGTGCCGGGTATGCAGTGGTGACCCTTGATCTGGTGATTGAGTCCACAGCTCTGGCCCCTGGAACGTCAACACAGAAAGCTGAACTGATAGCTCTTACTAGAGCACTGACAATAGGAAAAGGGTTCTGTCTAAATGTGTACACAGATTCCAAGTATGCCCTTACAACCTTGCATGCATATGGGGCCTTGTACAAAGAATGAGGGTGGATAACCTCAGGAAGCAAGTCCATTAAGTATGGCTCCGAGATATTGACATTATCAGATGCATACTGCCTATAGACCTCAGAATTTAGGAAAAGTAGAACGTATGAATAGAACCCTGAAATCTCAGTTGTCTAAACTTTGTCAAGAAGTTCACCTGAAGTGGCCCTAGGTTCTTCCTATAGTCCTTCTTAGGATATACTTAGCCCCTACTAAGTCTTTAGGAGTTTCCCCTTTTGAGATTCTGTATGGGCGACCCCCGCCTATTGTATAGGGAATAAAGGGAGATATGGAACAGATTAGATCTGAAATTACTAGACAAGACCTATTGGTTTTAAGTTCTGTTTTGCAGAGTCTTCATATGTGGGTACAAGATCAGCTGCCCATCCATCTAACAGAACCCCTGCATCCTCTCAAGCCTGGAGTCTCGGTGTGGATCAAAGAGTGGAGAAAGACACCGTTGGCACTGCATTGGAAGGGACCTTATGTTGTCATCTTATTAACCCCAACAGCAGTTAAAGTTGCAGAACTTGAACCCTGGATTCATCACAGTCGAGTAAAAGTCAGCAGCCATTGATAGCATTGTAGAAAGGAAGGCAGCTACAAAAGTTTTAGCTATGTGACAATATTACCCTATGCCCCAAAATGATGCTTTCAAGCAAGTATAATATGTGATTTAATTCTCACCCTTTCTCACTTGCGGTTGAGAATAATCAAAGGGGGGAATGTGGCAGGCTGTGACCTATAGTAGCCTGCAAATATGGAAGGCCTGTAAGTTAGGCCCTGATTCCAACCCCCATCTCAGTAAAGACCAAAGTCTGTAAAAGTTTGAGAAAACTGTTTTAAAACTGCTTAATAAGAAGTTTTCACGAGTGCATAAATCTTCCATTATTCTTTTGTGTTCTGATGATAGAAATGTTTCAATACATGCATTCCTAGAGCTAGAAACGACCTCGGAGCAGGATAGTATCAATGCCTAGAAACTGCACCTTTGTTAGAACAGTCCGGGAAGGGGGAGCAGGGAGCTAGGCCCAGAAAGGATCTCTGATTGGACAAATGCAGGGGGCGTGGGAACCAATAGAAAGTCTGCATGTATCAAGCTGAAGAAAAATGTATAAATGAATATGTTTCTGTAAGAACTTTGCTCAGTCCTTTTTGAAGCTTGGACTAACTGAGCTATGTGCACAATAAATTGGCTTGGATCTTTGAACTGACTCCAGGTATTATTTATTGCATGCTTATCAGCTGCTACAAGAGGAATTGGTGCATGTGAGTGAGCATCTGAAGATACATATGCATGTGAGGGTCTGTGTGTGTGGGAGGGGTGAGGGAGCAGTGTAGCCAAATTGGTTTATGCTCAAAACTAACCTAACACTATCACTGACACAGAAATAGACAAAGGATAACAGACAATTCAAAACAAGCCCAATCCTATAGCGTGCCTATCAGTTTCCCAAGATGTACGTAGTTGTCACCCTACTCCCTCTGTAAATAAACCAGTGTAGATTAGTAGCCAAGCACACAACTTGAAACAAAATTTGCATTGCCTGTTGTTGTTAAGTGCCGTCGAGTCTGAGTCGACTCATGGCGACCCTCTGGATAGCTATCCTAAATTGTGTTCGGTCTTCAGTCAGGCGGCTCATTGTTGACAGACTGGTACCCGTAGCTGCTGTTATTGTATCGATCCATCTCATTGCTGGCCTTCCTCTTTTGCGTTGACCTTCTATCTTGCCAAGCATGATGTCTTTCTCTAGTGATCTTGAAGCAGCAAAGTGCATACAATGAATATATCCAGGAGTCAATTGCAGGGTCCAAGCCAATTTATTGTGCACAAGGCCCAGACAGTCAAGCTTCAAAAAGGACTGAGCAAAGTTCTTACAGAAACATATTCATTTTATACATTTTTCAGTTTGATACATGCAGACTTTCTATTGGTCCCAATGCCCTCTGCATTTGTTCAATCAGAGACCCTTTCTGGGCCTAGCACCCTGCTCCCTCCTCTAGGCTTGTTCTAACAATGGCACAGTTTCTAGGTATTGATACAATTCTACTCCAAGGTCGTTTCTAGCCCTAGGAATGCAAGTATTGAAACATTTCTATCCTCAGAACACAAGAGAATAATGAAAGATTTATGAATTCATGAAAAACTTCTTATTAAGCAGTTTAAAGCAGCTTTCTCAGACTTTCACAGATTTTTGATTCTTACTAAGATGGTTGGAATCAGGGCCTAACTTAAAGGCCTTTCATATTTGCAGGCTATCATGGGCCATAGCCTACCACAATCTCTCTCTTCACATGATGTGTCCAAAGTATGAAAGTCGAAGTCTTGTCATCTGAGCTTCTAAAGAAAGCTTAGGTTTGATCTCCTCTAGTACCGACTGGTTTGTTCTTCGGGCAGTCCATGGTATACACAGTATTCGCCGCCAGCACCATAATTCAAAGGCATCAATTTTCTTCCTGTCTTTTTCACTGTCCAGCTTTCACATCCATATGATGTTGTTGAAAATACCATAGCTTGAACAAGTCAAATCTTTGTATGGAGAGAGACATTTCTGCTCTTGAGAATCTTATCTAGGTCTTTCATAGCCATTCTGCCAATAGCAATACGTCGTTTGATTTCTTGACTGCTTGTTGCTTCTTTATTGATAGTTGATCCAAGTAGATTAAAGTTGTTCACAATTTCAATTTCTTCTCCTTCAACGATGAACCTGTTGATTATGCCAGTTGTCATGATATTTGTCTTCTTTACATTAAGGTGCAGGCCCATTTTGAGACTATGTTCTTTGATTGTGAGAAGCAAATGTTTCAGATCATCTTCACTTTCAACCACTAATGTAGTATCATCAGCATAGCGAAGGTTGTTGATGAGTCTTCCAATCTTCACACCTCTGTTGTCTTCATACAATCCTGCTTCTCTGATGATTTGTTCTGCATATAAATTAAATAGGTGGGGGAAAGTATGCAGCCTTGTCTTACACCTTTGCTTATTATGTTACCTGTAAAAAAGTTCCAAATGTTCCATGTATTAAGACTAGACATGCACTATTGTCATGCCTTGCACCAAATGTTCTTTGTAAACCGCGTCTGATCCTTGGGAGGATGCGGTATAGAAGTGTTTTATAAATAAAAAATAAAACCAAAAAGCTGCCCTAAGAGTAAACAAATCAAACAAAACAAATAAACTCTTAGTCATTAAATCTATCAATTTTATCCCAACACTGTACCATTCGTTCCAAAAACTTAAATCTAGCAGTGGCTAAACATATTTCTATTAAAATATCCAAATATATTTATTCATAAGGAAAGAGACCCCAGGATGGCTATAAACCCTTCATATGGCAAAACCAATCACCAAAAGGGATAGCGAGATACTCACATCACAGGTCTCCAACCTCCTCCATATTAAAACTACAATCTAAAAAAAGTACTTTTCAGGATTATATTCATATCTACTATTTATCATTTATCAATTCAATTATCAAATTCAAGCTATCAATTCTTCTAATATTCTTTTTAAGTATCTCCATCAACTTCATAAATTCATGTTCCCTGTAAAATAGTTATCTCCAAGTTATAATGCCCTGTTCAATGTAATTTCAGTTTGTTAAATGTAAACCGCACTGATGCAGAATAGCGTGGTATATAAGAGAATGTAAATAAATAAATAAATAGTCCACCAAAGGATGCACAATGGTTTCCATTGCAAACTTTAATAAGACTCACAAAGGAGCCACATGTCTTTTCCTCATGAGCCCTGTAAATAAACAAGAGCTATGTGGTAATAATCATAATCAAACGATCACTGAGAGTAATTTTCAAACACTAAGTTTGGTTTGATTAGTTTTGTGCATACCATGACAGATAAGAACCTCATTCCTGAGCTTGGGTATGTGAAATATGATTTCAGTCTCTCAAATTTACTGCTAATGCTCACTATAATACTTGCACTGTGCCAAATTCCTTCTGGTGTTCATAAAATGTAACATGTATGGGTAGTTTACCCGTATGCAATTGGAAGCGCCTCTTAGTCAGGGCCAGTGGCTCCCAGTACAATAGGCAATATTTCCGTATCTTTCTGCCTTATTTTCTTGGTCTCTGACTGCATTTCTTGGTACGCAGGATCTTCTCCACACGATTCACAGAATAAGTGCTTGGAATTGACACCTCTGTTATTTCCATTCTGGTGGTTATCTCCTTCACCACTATGTCAGGTTTCTTATCCATTGGAAGGGGAATGTCTCAAGTTATCAGATATTGAATGCCTGCGTTATAACTTATTCTGCAATCATGTGGATGTGGATGACATAATGATATATGCACTTTTCTCTGTGAATAGTCCTAACCACACTTGGGTAGTAGACTACTTCAACACAATCTCACAATGAGCAAATTCAACCCCAATCATATGCCAACTACATACAATCCAAAGCTCTCCAGCCAATTACGGCGATCAGTCCAGGAAAACCACAAACTCCACCCCACATGGAGCCTCTCATGAAGCTCTCACCCCCAACAGCGAAGAACATCGAAGACATTATCGCTGCCATCAACACTACCACACTGCCTAACGACCTGTGCCCAGCTCACTGGGTCAGAGCAATGCGATCTGAGCTTAGCCCAATCATAGCAGAAATAACAAAGATGTCATTCTCAACAGGAAGTTTCCCAGCAGCACTTAAACAGACATCAATCCGGCCTCTACTAAAAAACTCCCAACTAGACCCGAAGAAAGAAGAGTCTTACCGGTCAATCTCAAGTATCCCGCTATTAGCTAAAATACTTGAGAAAGTGTCCCTGAGACAAATACAACAACACATAGACACCATGGCCCCCCTAGACCCTTGCCAACACGGGTTTAGAGAAGCCCATGGAGTCGAAACTCTCCTGACCTCCCTATGCAACACATCTGTGGGATAGACAGCATCAAAGAGGGCTTTGTGCGGATCTTCCTGGATATTTCTGCAGCGATCGATTCCATTAATCACAATCAACTCCTTGCCCGTCTCCATGAGAAGGGGATCCAGGGTCGGAGTACCCCAAGGATCCTCCCTATCGGCTTTACTCTTCAACATATACATGCAACCAATCTGTGAAATTACTCGTGCATTTGGCATATCGTGCCTCATCTATGCTGACGATGTGCTGTTATATACACCTTTCAATGTCACGACTCCAGACTACACACCCATCATCGACTGCTTCAATATGTTAACAGACTGGTTCTTAAACAATAACCTGAGAATAAACTTTAAGAAAACAGAGGTTCTAACCATCACGAGAAACAAAAGATTCATGCCCCCCCCAACCCTGAAGGTCAGAGACGCCGAACTACCAATAAAGCCTACCATACGCTACCTCGGCGTTACACTAGATCAATGATTAACATTCAAAGACCATATAAGCCGCACAGTGAAGTCCATCTATTATAAGATCAAGACTCTTCGACACCTTAAACCCATGCTGGACCCCGACAACTTCCGAACTATATTCCAAGCAATAGTCACTCCCCACTTTGACTATGCAAACATTATACTACATGGCCTCCCCAAGAACACATTGAACCCACTCCAATTAGCGATGAACGCTGCTGCCCGTATCCTAAGTGGGATTCCTGCGAGCGATCACATATCCCCCATATTAAGAGAGCTACACTGGCTCCCAGTAAGCAGTAGGATAACTTACAAAGCTCTTCTTATGTCATTCAAAGCCTTAAATAACATATCACCCTCATCAATCTCAGCTCTTCTTTCCCACATTCCCAGTAACAGACCTAAGCAAGCACTTGCCGACAATATACTAATCATCCCAAAAATAGCCACAAAATGGGCACAATCAACAAACAAACGTGCCTTCGTGTCCTATGCCCCAGGGCCTGGAACAATCTGCCACCCCATATCAGAGCAATCAAAGACCTCATGCAGTTTAGAAAAGCCATCAAACACCACCTGTTCCTCATACACTATACTCAACACAACTACCCCACCACACCTCCCTCCCCTCCACCTAACATCTCAACTTGAACTTCACAATCCACAAGGGGCAATTGTCAGGTTACGCAAAACAGCCTCAGACAGATTACACCCTGCTGTCCTACACTTGCTCTCAGCAATTGTATAACCCTAGGAATAATGGAAAGATTAACGTGGTAACTTGTAATTTGTACATAGTTTTAAATGCAAACTGTTCATATGTATATTGTACATAGTTTCCCTCAGTTCACTCCAAGTTGTTTTCCCCTGTTCTATGTAAACTCTGATTGCCTTCGCTGTCATTGAGCCACTTTGTTATTTGTAAACCGCACTGATGGAAAAGAGCGCGGTATAAAAGAAATGTTAAATAAATAAATAAAATAAATAAATAAACAATGGCTCACAAGCCACAACCTCACAGTCAGCTACCAAAAGATGGAAGTAATGTACATAACCAGAAACCTCACATTCACCTCCCCATCAATCTTGAAAGTAAGAAATGCAGAGACAGGTAAAAACTAAAATCCACTACCACGGAAGCACCCTTTATCAATGCCTAAGCATGTAGCTCCACATCACTAAAACAACCAAATCAGTATACCCCCAAATCAGTACTTTTTGCCATTTTCAGCCCCTCCTTGCTGCACAAGATTTCCACAGTGTTCAAGGTCCTCATCTTCCCACACTTTGACCAATATAACTTCATTTACCAAAGCCTCCCAAAACATATCCTGCAACCACACCAAATCCAACAGAACACTGCTGCCCGTGCCTTCCATGAAGCCTCAAAGTTGGAGCACAACACACCAATTCTATTGCACTTGCACTGGCTACCTTTAACTCTCCACATAAGATACAAAGTTCTGCTAGTAATATTTAAAATTATACACAGCTTATCCACAGACTCATCGCTCATACACAACACCTACCAACAGAAATCAAAGGAAAAACACGCGGAGCACCATTGAAATCCCCATCACAAAAGTCAGAAGCAACCTGCAATTGAGCACTTTCCTTGTATGTACCAACCCTCTGGAACACACTTCTGAAACCAATCCAAACCATCCCAGACTCACAAGCTTCCATCGAGCAATAAAGACTCGCTTATTCAAACACTACTATGAAAACATGCCATAGTAGCCAGAAGGAACCTCCCCAGCAACAACCTGTTACCTGTAAACCATTTAGCCTACAAAGTAGTTTATAAACTCAGTTAAATAAATCTCTTAGGGTCTCCGCACATGTCCCTGCACCCACCTTGGGCTGCCCCTGGGTGTGTGGGGTGGAGAATGGCTGTAGGAATAATCTCATGTAAGGAATCATGTGATGGCCGGCTGCATTTAGCCTATATATATAGAGAGAAAACCCAGAACAGAGAGAGAGTAGATCTGCTTGGCCAGGCACATGCCATGCATGAAGAATCCCAGACTTTCCGCCAGTCTTCGCTGAGCTTTCCCAGCTGATGTGTAAAGGGCTGCCATGATACAGTTTGGCGAAGTTTTATTCTTCTGTAAATAGCTACAGTATCTCATAACTCTATCGGTGATGTATTATTCTCCTGTAAACAATTGCTTTCTAGTTATCTTTTCTAACTACTCATGTGTAACTAAGAGAATTACATGCCTTTCTGAATAAGTATCCTTGCTTTGTTTGTAAATAAACTGCACGTCTTTATTACAAGGTGTTAGCCTTTGATGTAGTAAGACACTGATACATAGCAACATAGTATATGATGGCAGAAATAGACTAGTATGGTCCATCTAGTCTGCCTAGTAAAGTAACAAGAGTGGTTACAAACTGTACCTAATAATTTTAAGGGGCTTGGTTTACCTCAAGATTAATCAATCTATTCCTGGTGAGGGTAACTAGCTGAACCTGAAGTGAATGTGACCACCTCTTCCCCATTAATATGTTTAAGGGCCTATAAAGCTTATTCTTGGGCTGAGTGGGAGGGAAAGAAAGCATAGTTATTCACCTGTAACAGGTGATCTCCGGGAACAGCAGGAATTTAGTCTTCACATATGGGTATCGTCGGTACCGACGGAGCTTGCGTGGGAACGCTCCCCAGCGTCCAATTAGAAAGCTTTTGGGAGCATCACACAGTGCCTGCGTGCTGCCTTCCCACCTTTCCCAACTGCCTCTCTCCAGTTGAGTTTTAAAGCTGAGACAAAGAGAGAGAGAGCGAAAGGAAAGATACAACTCCTAGGGGAGGTGGGTGGGTTGTGAAGACTAAATTCCTGCTGTTCCCGGAGATCACCTGTTACAGGTGAGTAATTATATTATGCTATCTCCAGGAACAAGCAGGAATGTAGTCTTCACATATGGGGACTCCCTAGCTACTGATGCCAGGGAGAGACCCCAGAAGTTCTGTGCCCCTGTGAAAGGGCTCCACTTCCCCCCATGGATCTCTGGCATCCTACCGGGAATGGTGGGTAGGAGTTGATTAAATATGGAACAGGTGTTGTAGAATAGCCTGACCAAACAAGGCATCCCGGTGGGAGTCCTTGTCTAAGCAGTAATGGGCTGTGAAGGTATGAACTGAGGCCCAAGTAGCTGCTCGATAGATGTCGTCAATAGACACAGAGTGTAGATGAGCCATTGAGGCTGCCATGGCTCTCACATTGTGAGCTGTGACATGGCCTTCCAGAGAAAGGTTCTTACTCCAATAGGTAAAAGAAATACACTGTTGAATCCAACTGGACAATGTTCTCTTGGAGACTGGAAGTCCCAAATGAGAAGGATCAAAAGCAACAAAGAGTTGAGAGAACTTTCTATGTTGCTGTAAGTAAAAAGCAAGCGCTCTTTTACAGTCCAAAGTATGAAGATTCCTTTCTGCATTTGAAGTATGAGGCCTTGGAAAAAATACAGGCAGGTAAACTGCTTTGTTTAAATGAAAAGGTGAGGCGATCACGTGAGCACATGAGCGAGTGAGGACGTGTCCTCAGTGCGCTCCCGGGCCGTCGCCTTATACCGGCAAGAAAACGGCTGAATTTTGGAGCGGGTGTGGAAAAAACGCAGGCTGAGCGCGACCGGAGACCCTACGTGTTCTGAGCTCCTTGGAATTGCAGGAGTGGTGCCGAATATCTATGAGGGCTGCGTCGAAGAAGGAAAAGGCACATGGGCCCCGTGAATCTAAGATGGCGTCCGCCGTGCGGCCTGGAGTGAGTTTGGACTCACCGGGTTCTGGTAACGGAGAATCTGGGGCGGAGGAACTGGCGCCCCAATTTGATTCCGTGCTACAAAAATTGGACTCAATGGCGGAGACCTATGGCGAACTCACCCGGAGAGTGGAGGAAACGGAACACCGCATCACAGCACTGGAGGAAGGCGAGGTGAAGCGGGACACTATTGTTAACCAACACCAGAAGGAGATTGCAGCGCTGCTTGTTAAAATGGATGATTTAGAGAACCGCTCGCGCCGAAATAACTTGCGCCTGGTGGGTGTGCCTGAGTCTTGGTCCAATCAGCAGCTTGCGGGCCTCTTTGAATCTTGGCTGCCGAAAGAATTGGGCCTGGAGGAATTGCAAGGGCATATTATAGTGGAGAGAGCGCATCGTCTGGGCCCGAGGCGGGGCCCCACTGAGAGGCCGAGGCCGGTGCTGGCCAGATTGTTAAATTTCCAGCACAAAATTGCGTTACTACAGGCATATCACAAACGGCGCTCTTTGAAACTGGATAACAACTCTGTTCTTATGTTCCAAGACTATTCTGCCGCTTTAGCGGCCAAGCGCAAGGCGTTCGCCCCTCTCTGTGGTCAGCTGGCGGGAGCAGGAGTTCACTTCGCGCTTGTGTATCCTGCTGTGCTCCGAGTTTTCCACGAAGGGAAAACCCACGCATTTGAACATTCCCAGGCAGCACGGACATTCGTGGACTCTTTACTGGGGGACAAGACAGCGCCTAGAGTAAATTCTGGCTCCTGATATGGGACTGCTGACCCAGCCTGATTTGTCCTGGATGGGCAGGGCCCGGGTTGCCCAGACTGGCTATGAGTGTCTGGTGTGACAGAGGCGCTATTGCTCACTGTGTAAGAGGTTGCATTACACTGGTTATGGTTGTGTGGTTTACTGTCCAAGGGGATATACTCCCATACATTCCTGGAGTGCTGGTTTGATAGTGTTAAGATTAATGGTTCATCCTTTGAGGGTTTGATATGTTTGTCTCTTCCCCACCCGCACCCCACCTATGTGGTGGCGCTGAAGGGGGACGGTCCGGACATGTGGACTGTGATCATCCCATTGGGGTACATGTTAGAGGTTTTTAAAGCCGGGGGGAGGAGGGGTAGGATAGAGGGAAATATGTTGGGGGGAACGGGTGAGAGGTGTAGAAGGGAATCGGAGAGGAGTGGGAGGTGGAGTGGGGATGAGGTTGGAGGGGAGAGGTTGGGGGAGGGCAGGGTAGGGAGGGGGGTGGGGGAGGGATTGGGGGGGGGTTAAGGGCTGGGGGCGGCAAATGTTTGTGAAGTTCGGGTGGGGGGAGGGGTGTGTATGCAGCATGGAAGTTCAGAAGCACTGGGCGACTTGGGCTACGATCCTGGAGATGAGGCTGGGCATCTCTGGGTGGTTATCTGGGTGTCTTATCTGCTGGTTTTCTTGGGATTGGAGATATGCCTGAGATTAAGATAATTTCTTGGAATGTCGGGGGCATAGGCTCTCCGATTAAACGCACTAAGATCCTACAGGGGCTGAAGAGAAAGGGAGCACATATTGCCATGTTACAAGAGACCCATTTGAGTGCCATAGAACATCAGAAGTTGAAGCGGGATTGGGTGGAGGTATCATATGGTGCTGCCTCAGGTACGAAAAAGGCGGGGGTGGCGGTGTTAGTGAGACGGGGGGTACCCTTTGAAGTGCATACAGTACAGGCAGACCCCAATGGCCGATATCTCTTGTTACAGGGCAAACTATGTGCTGAACCACTCTGGTTATTGAATGTCTATGCACCAAATGTTTATGAGCATGCTTTTTTTACTAAACTGCTGGGGCTGCTGAAATGTGCTGGGAAGGCTAAGATCGTTGTGGCAGGGGATTTTAACTGTCCGCACGACCCAAGCTTCGATAAATCCCATCATAGAGGGGAGGGAGCCTGGACACGTAGGGGAGTTAGCTATCTCTGTAGGCAGGGGGAGTTAGTGGATGTATGGCGCATGCTGCTGCACCCTGGGGTGCGGGAATATACACATCAATCGAGAGCACACCTTACTTGGTCCCGCATAGACTCTATTCTTGTCAGTGAAGGGGGTGTCACGCGGGTCCTGCAGGCTGAGATAGAACCGATAATGATCTCGGACCACGGGATGGTTTGGATAACCTGGGAATGCCATGGGCCGACAAGAGTAGGGTGGAGATTTCCCGTATATTTATGGGCCCGAGGTGGGTATATCTCCAGGAAATGCAGTATAAATTCTTGTGGCGAGCCTATACTAGTGACAAATGGGCTTCGCAGGTCGGGATGCGACCTAATGCTACGTGCACGTGGTGTGATTGGGCAGTTGGGACCTTTACCCATAAATTTTGGGGATGCCCGAGGGTGCGAGACCTGTGGATACGTGTCTGTGCTAAGTTACGGGGGTGGACTGGGTCAGACTGCGCCATACAGAGAGAGATATGTTTATTTCATAACTGGGCGCTGGGTTTTGAGCAGTTCACGTATTGGCATAGAGCGCTTTTTGAGCGTGGTTTTCTGATGGTCAAGCGGGTGCTGTTGAGTCGCTGGATATCTTCCTCGCCCCCCTTCTTGGGGATGTGGGAACAGTCTATGCGTGACTTGATGAGTATGGAAAAGATGACCGCACAACACAAGGGAGGTAAGAGTTGGGAAGAGTTTTTAGAGCTATGGTCCCCTGTGCTCTCCCATTTGTCGCCAAAAGGGCGGAGCGCTGTGTTCAATGTCTAATGTCTAGGGTTCACTACTACTGGGGTGCCCTTCTCTATTCGGGGAGCTTTTTGCCACAACGATACAGCTTGCTACCCAGTGCTGCCCTGACGTAGCCTCTGATGGTGCAGTTTGTTTGTTGCAGTTTGTTTGCGGGAGTGGCTCTTGTCTCTCTTCTTGGGTGGGTGCTTTTCGTCTTGTCTTGGGTGGTGAGTCTGTGGAGATAGTTTGCCTTATGCTATGTGCCGTGCTTCTTGATGAATATGATGATTGGATGGGGTTCATACATGCTGTGGGGAGGGAGGGGGGTGGGTCTGTTTGTTTGCTTATAGGATTTGGTTTATATGCTTATATATCTATCTATAATGACAATCTTCAACAGAAGGGGGCGTGGTTAGCTTGGGACTGTGTCCGCTTGGGGGTGTTTTGTCTTGGGATTTATTCTGTTGCAGTGTTGTATTGCTTGTTTGTGAAAAATTTCAATAAAAATGATGTGACATAAATGAAAAGGTGAGACCATCTTTGGCATAAAGTGTGGATGAGTCCTAAGGACTACCTTATCATGATGGAGCCTCGTATAAGGAGGATCAGCAACTAATGCTTGCAGTTCACTGATGCGACGTGCTGATGTGATTGCAATGAGAAAGATAACTTTCCAGGAAAGGAATTTCAAGGAGGTAGTAGCTAAAGGTTCAAAAGGCGGCTTCATGAGCTGGCCAAGAACCAGATTCAGGTCCCATGCCACTGGTGGTGGCTTAATGGGAGGCTTAGTTAGAAGAAGGCCCCTCATAAATCTCGCTATGAGAGGAAATAGGCTGCCCATTTAAAGGCTTTTAAGAAGATGAAATAGCACTTTAACTCAGTAAGAGTCCATTTGTCTTAAGTCCTGCATTAGATAAATGAAGGAGATATTCCAGAGGTATCGCAAGGGGGTCAAGACCCTTCTGCGAACACCATATGGAAACCCTTTTCCACTTGAAAGCATAAGAGCGTCTTGTGGAAGGTTTCCTGGAAGCATAAAGGACATCTTTAAATTGTTGAAAAAGGTTAAGACCATGAAAGTCTAGGCTCTCAGCAACCAGGCCCTGAGATGCAGAGTGTGGGGATTTGGATGCCACAACATCCCGTCCTCCTGAGACAGGAGATCTGGAGCAGATCCGAGATCCAGAGATGGAGCTTGAGAGAGATGTAGGAGCAGAGGGTACCACCCTTGCCGTGGCCAATGTGGAGCTATGAGAATCATATGGCCTCTGCCTCTCTGAAGCTTGAATAGGGTTTTGGGAATTAGGGGAATGGGTGGAAAGGCATATAGGAAGTCCTGACCCCAATGGAGGAGGAAAGCATCCCTGGCCTGAGAACCCTGAGCCGGAATTCTGGAACAGAACCGGGGAAGTTTGGCATTTAGTGGACTTGCAAAGAGGTCTATGTCCGGGGTTCCCCAAATTTCAAAAATGTTTGCTACCTGGTCTGCATGGAGAGACCATTCGTGTGGGAGCAGAACTCGACTGAGTCTGTCTGCCCAAGAGTTTTGAATGCCTGGTAGATACACCGCAAGGAGATGAATCTGATGCTCTCTGGTGAGGGCCCATAGTCGCAAAGCTTTGTTGCAAAGCGACAGAGCCTGTTCCTCCCTGCTTGTTCAGATAGAACATAGCTACTTGATTGTCCCTCTGAATTAGGACTGTCTTGTAGCTTAGCTGGGTGTAGAAGGAAGATTGCTCTGAGTTCTAGGAGAATGATATGTAAGTGGTGTCAGCATGACATTATGCCTAGCATAGGTGTCATGACTTTTCCCAGACCTTGGCCTGCAGCTCTGACCCCCTGGTGATGTCAGATAGGATGTCTCATCAGGGATACCAAGCCCGACTTGATGGGCTTGGTATCCCTGATGAGATTAGTCTGCAGGACAACAACCCCTCCTTGCTAATCAAGTGATAACAGACCTCAAACAGATCAAAGTATGACAAAGGGAGGTGCTGGAGAATTTCACTATAAATACAAGGAAGGACAAAAATCTCTCTCTCTGTCTTCCTATTCATCGGACACTTCTTACTATGAGACTCTGACACACACTTCTTACCCCCCCCCCCCCCTTGTTCTCTCTCTCTCTTTGTATTCATCAGACACACACACGTCTCTTTACCCCCCCCCCTCCCCTTATTCTCTATCTCCCTATTCATTGGACACTTCTTACTATGAGGCTCTGACACACACTTCTTGACCCCCCCCTCTTTCTCTCACACACATATGCACCCACACACAGAGTCATTGTTATACACGGAAGCAGCTCTGTAACAACCTTATATCTCTGTTCTGTACCTATGTAATAAGCCTATTTCTATATAAAAACCTTTTTCCAAGCCACACCAGTTTGGTTGTCTTGTTGTGCTACAAACCCTACTGCCGCTGCAAAGTGGACCCAGGACCAACAGGAGAGTAACCGAATGTAGGAAGTTGCGAAAATTTACATTTTATGGGGGCTCGTCTCGGTTTCGCAGCGGATCTCCAGCTGGGTAAGTAGCAATTTTGTTTTAAACATTTATTTAATTATTTACATTCTCTTATATACCGTGCTATTCTGCATCAGTGCGGTTTACATTGAACAAACTGAAATTACATTGAACAGGGCATTATAATTTGGAGATAACTATTTTACAGGGAACATGGGCTATGGAGGGTTAAGTGGCTTGCCAAAGACCACAAGGAGCACCTGTGGGACTACAAACCCCAGTCCTTCCGGCCCAAGGTTGCTGTCCTCTAGTGGAATTTGAACCCCCAACCTTCCGGCCTGAAGTACCTTGCCCCAACCACTAGGCCACTCCTCCACTCCTATCATTAAAGTGGATTTCAGACAGGGTGTGACAGGAAAATCAAAAGCCTTTGTGACCATTTGTGTGGGTTTAGACAAGGTGAGATTTTCATTGTCAAAAGGCTCTGTAATAATCCAGGATTTTAATATTACCTACATCTAGTGACATTACATAGGGTGGCTTGCAATTTTCTTATTATGTATAGGCTTTTTACGGTTTGTTACAAGGCACAGATTTTTCTCTAGTATTTGAGCTGCTAAGAAAAGACAGAGATAGTTCAGCTTTGGTTTGCAAGTGGTACACAGTTAAACAGTCCCTCATTGAATACAATATACATCTTTCCTGGCAAAACTACTTTACCTCCTGTCCCTCTGCCTTTTATTTCTCAGTCTCCTGCCAGTATGTATCTTGGTGAGAGCAGGCTTAAAGTTTGCTGCAACTGATACAGTATCTAACAATTCTGTTCCTTAGCGTCCCTCTAGTCCAGTCCCGGAACCATAGAGTTGTGAACCTCCACCAGCAGCTTTGGAGACTGAACATCTTCATCTCTTTGATCATCCAGCTATATGCAGCCCCAAGGACTGCCCACACATCAGTATCTCAGTCTCCAAGCAGCTTGGAAGTCAGAGCCCAGAACTGGGCTCCTTAGGAACAAATAAGCAGAGCTTTAGTGTTTTATTATTTTCTAGATTTAGGTGCTGGGCTGCTGCTGTGGAGGAAATCTTTGACTGTGTCCCTTCTGTCTTTCTCTAATCTGTTTTTTTTCTCTCTGTCAGTCTCCCCATAGGTCAAACAAGCAGGGGAGCTGCACAGGACACAGGTCTCCTTTCTACCGAACCCCCTTGGTGGGTGAGGAGAAGGTTGAAGACAATTACAGGCAGCAATTAAATACAGCAGTAGGCTCTGAGGGTCCCCTGACTGATTTAGGGGTTCCCCGAGCTGCCCTGAGCGGTTATTACTCTGTTATTGACTCTGATAACTGCTACTCAGAACTTGTGACAGTGCTGGACAGCACTCTGTGTTTTGACCCCCCCCCCTCCACTCCTGTGTGTGGGTGAGTAGAGTTTGAAGCTTTTTCTTTCTAAAGGCAGTGGTGGAGGCCTTGGGGTGGCCTGGAATCAGTTCTGGGGAGTGTTTTAGACCTTTTGGGTATTTTTTCTGGTCCTTTTTTTTGGCGGGATTGGGTCCGGCAGCCATTTTGGATTTTTTTTCAAAGTTGTTTTTCTTCGTGTTTTTTTTAGGGATAGGAGCTTCGTTTTTGCATTTCTTGGTCAGATATCAGCTAATTGACTCCAGCTCTATCTAATCCTGCAATTTGGAGCGTTTTTGAGCACTTTTAAAATCGTGATTTTTTTCTGCTCTGTTTGCTTCAGCAAGGTGTTCCTGCTTTGCTGGCAAAGGGCTGTGTGCATAGCCATGCCTCCTAGTCCTCGGTGTCTGGTCTGTGGCATTCGTAGAAGTAGTAATTTGGAAGCCCGAGTCTGTGCCACTTGTTCTGCTGTGGGTGCTGGCATGGAGGATCCTCTGGAGGGCTCCAGTGCAGATCTCCCACCTGTATCTAGAGAAGGGACATCAGAGCAGGCAGAGACGGTCCTTGGTCTGGGGATTTCTGCGGTGCCGGAGCACCTGTTGGCGGGGGGCGTCCAGGAGGGATCCCTGGGAGTTCCACCCGCCTTTTTCTCTCTCATGCAGGAGGCTCTGGCTCTCTTGCAGCCGGCGGGGGGAGGCTCGGTCCTGCCCCGCTGTGGGCTAAAGCATCCACTTTCAGTAGAGGGAGACACTGGTCCACAAAAGAAGAGCCGGCCCCCGAGTGTTGCGGATTCTGCGCCTCCTGGGGACGAGTTCCACGAGGGGCTGGGGGAGGCTCTCAAGCTGGAGTCTGCGGAGGATTTAGAAGACGGCGAGTTGTTGGACGACGAGCAGAGTAGTAGAATAGTGCGTGTATTTCGTAAAGAGGAACTTCCGGCACTGATTGCCGAAACCCTCAAGGTATTGAACATACCCGTGGAAGATGCCACTGCGGAGGACAAGTTGGAGGATCCCTTGATGCAGGCGGTGCGCATTTCCCACAGAGTCTTTCCGCTCCATAGGGTTTTTAAAGCTATGATCCAGGAGGAGTGGAACAGTCCAGAGTCCGCTTTGCGCGGGGCTAGACTGTTGCCTAAGTTGTATCCTCTGTCGGAGGCTGATAGAGAGCTCTTTCGTTCGCCGAAGGTGGACGCGGCAGTTTCCGCGGTTACTAAACGGACTACTATCCCGGTGGAAGGTGCTGCGGCGTTGAAGGACCCGCAGGATCGGAAAGTTGATAGCTTGTTGAGACAGGCGTTTGATGTTGCTGCCCTGTCAATGCAGGCGGTGGTGGCCGGGGCCTGGGTGGCGCGCGGCTGCCTCCGCTGGTCTCAACAGTTCCAGGGGCTCCAGTCGGCGGAACAAGAGGCCGCGGCATCCAGATTGGAGTCGGGTACCGCTTATTTGGCGGATATCCACTATGACCTCATTAGGGGGTTAGCTAACGGCATGGCGTCGGTGGTAGCGGCGCGTCGTTCTCTTTGGTTACGCAATTGGGCGGCTGATGGCTCTTCTAAAGCTCGCCTTAGTAAGCTGCCGTTTAAGGGCAGGCAGTTATTTGGGGAGGACTTGGATAGGTTGGTAAAAGATCTCGGGGATTCTAAGGGGGGTCGGCTTCCGGAAGATAAGCCCAAGCAGGGTAAGCCGACCTTCACCTTCCGGGGGTCTCAGCAGTCCTTTCGGAGGTTTCGTGCCTCCCGCTTTGGTCAGTCCCAGCGTTCCAGATATCTGGGGCGCAAACAGAGTTTCCGCGGATTTCGGGGGGCAGGTAGAGGTTTTGGCTCCTTCCAGGCGCAGGTCCCCAAAAAGTCACAATGAAGCGAGGCCGGCTCCGGTGGCGGTGATTCCCGTAGGGGGCAGACTGCGGGATTTCTACCCTGCCTGGGCCGCTATCACATCCGATCGGTGGGTGTTAGAAGTGATACGAGAGGGATATGCGCTCGAGCTACATCGACCGGTGCTCGATTCCTTCGTTATGTCCCCGTGCAGCGCTCCCTGGAAACGACGAGTCGTATCCGATACACTTTCCCGGCTGCTTCGGCTCCGGGCTGTCGCCCCCGTGCCGGAGGGGCAGTTAGGGTCCGGTCGATACTCCATCTACTTCGTAGTGCCGAAAAAGGAGGGCACCTTTCGACCAATCCTGGATTTAAAGAGAGTGAATCGGTGCCTCCGGGTGTCGCATTTTCGCCTGGAAACGCTGCGCTTGGTCATAGTGGCGGTCCGCGAGGGGGAATTCCTAACGTCCCTAGACCTTACGGAGGCCTATCTGCACATTCCCATTCGCCGGGAACATCAAAGATTTCTGCGGTTTGCGCTGCTGATGGGCCATTTTCAGTTTCAAGCCATGCCCTTCGGCCTAGCGACGGCGCCACGGGTCTTCACGAATATCATGGTGGTGGTAGTGGCGTTCCTGCGGAAGGAGGGTGTCCTCATGCATCCCTATCTCAATGACTGGTTGATCCAGGCGAGGTCGAGGGAGGAGAGTCTCCGGGCGACGGCGCGGGTCGTACAGGTTTTGCAGTCGTTAGGCTGGGTGGTCAATCGGGCGAAGAGCAGCCTTCTTCCCTCGCAGACCTTGGAGTATTTGGGGGCGCGTTTCGAGACCGGCAACGGGAAGGTTTTTCTCCCAGTGCACAGAGCGCGGGCCCTGAGGCGGCTGGTGGAGCAGTTTCTAGCGAGACGGGCGTCCTCGGCTTGCCAATACCTTCAGCTTCTCGGCACGATGGCGTCGACCATCGAGGTAGTTCCATGGGCAAAGGCGCACATGCGGCCTCTGCAGCGAGTGCTGCTGCGTCGATGGTGTCATCGGTCCGACTCGCTAGCTCGTCAGTTAGTTTGCCCCTTGGAGGTTCGGCGCAGCCTTCGCTGGTGGTTGCGTCGGCACTCTCTGGCGAATGGTATGCCCTTGGAGTCTCCCGTCTGGCGTCTGCTGATGACGGATGCCAGTTTGAGCGGCTGGGGGGCTCATTGCGAGGGCCAGATTGCTCAGGGCCAGTGGTCCTCGCGGGAGAGCCGATGGTCCATCAACCGACTGGAAATGAGAGCCATGTGGTTGGCTCTGACAGCGTTTCAGCCTTGGCTGCAGGGAGCGGCGGTCAGGGTGCTATCCGACAATGCCTCCACGGTAGCCTACATAAATCGCGGCGTTGGAAGCGTAGGCGGATCTGCTTCTGGATTGGGCAGAGCGGCATCTTCAGGGTCTGTCGGCCCAGCATATCGCGGGGGTTCACAACGTGTAGGCGGACTTTCTGAGTCGTCGCAGGGTAGACCCCGGAGAGTGGTCTCTACATCCCGAGGTATTTGCGTTGCTGGTCCGTCGTTGGGGTCTGCCGATAATGGACCTCATGGCGACCTTCGAGTCCGCGCAGGTCGAAAGGTTCTTCAGCAGGCGTCGGGAACGCATGTCGGAAGGCCTCGATGCATTGGCACAAAGGTGGCCAAGGTACGGGCTGCTCTATGTCTTTCCTCCGTGGGCTCTGCTGGGTCGCCTGGTACAGCGGATCGAGCGGCATCCGGGTCCCGTGGTTCTGATTGCCCTGGACTGGGCTCGTCGGCCTTGGTATGCGGATCTGGTGCGGTTGAGTGTGGCCGATCCGTGGCTCCTTCCTCCTCGGCCGGATCTCCTTCGGCAGGGGCCGCTGCAGATGCCTCAGGTGGCTTGATTCTCGCTTACGGCATGGCTATTGAGAGGGCGCGAATGAGAGCCAAAGGTTATTCTCTGGAGGTCATTGCTACCTTGTTGCGGGCGCAGCGTTGGTCTACGTCGCTAGCGTATGTCCGGGTCTGGCGTATTTTTGAGAGCTGGTGTGCGGCTCGCAAGTTGCGGCCTTTGCGGACCTCCGTTCCTCAGATCCTCTCCTTCTTGCAAGCAGGGGTGGACAAGGGCCTGGCGGCCAGTTCGTTGAGGGTACAACTTACAGCTCTTGCGTGTTTTCGAGGCAAGGTTCATGGCCAGTTATTGGGGTCCCATGCGGACGTGAAGCGCTTCTTGCGAGCGGTGTTGCTTATGCGTCCTCCGTGCAGGGCTTTAGTGCCCTCGTGGGACTTGAATTTGGTGTTGAGGTCTCTGGTGGCTTCGCCGTTTGAACCCTTGGCGCAAGCTTCGTTGAAGGACTTGACGTTGAAAACGGTGTTTCTGGTAGCGATCTCGTCAGCTCGCAGGATCTCGGAGTTGCAGGCTCTTTCGTGTAGGGAACCCTATCTGTCTTTCTCTGCCGACAAGGTGGTATTGCAACTGGTTCCCGCGTTTTTGCCTAAGGTAGTTTCGGCGTTTCACATGAATCAGGTGGTGTCTCTCCCGGTGTTTGCCAAGGAACGGGGCAAGCACGCGGATAACTCCTTGCACGCGTTGGATGTCCGTCGAGCTCTTCGTCGGTATTTGAGGGAAACAGCGGCCTTCCGTAAGTCCGATCGCCTATTTGTCGCATTTGGCGGTCCGCGCAAGGGGGAAGCGGCGTCTAAGTCTTCCATTTCCCGCTGGTTGAAAGAGGCGATTTCATCGGCATACCTTTTACACGGCAGGATGGTTCCTGCCGGGCTTCGGGCTCACTCGACTAGGGCGCAGGCGGCGTCTTGGGCAGAAGTTAGCTTGGTACCGGCGGTGGATATTTGTCGGGCGGCGACGTGGTCGTCCTTGCACACCTTTGCTAAGCACTATGTGCAGGCGGCGGATGCGCAGTTTGGGTCTCGGGTGCTTCAGGCTGGACTAGCGAGGCCCTCCCGTTGAGATTTACTGCTCTGTTACATCCTCTATGGTTCCGGGACTGGACTAGAGGGACGCTAAGGAAGAGTAAATTAGACTTACCTGCTAATTGTTGTTCCTTGCGGAACTCTAGTCCAGTCCCGGATCCCTCCCTGTCTATCTGTTCTCGCTGCCAGCCAAGAAGGTACATTCATTATAGGAGTCTGCCAGGGTTTTTGTTCTCTATGCTTTCGGTCAGAGCTCCTCTGCTTGCAGCACGCCTTAGTTTCCTTTCGGGGTCAAATCTTGGGGGTGAGCGGTGGCGCCTCTTGTTGCATGCGTTTTGTACAAGGGTCGCCACGGCCGTTCTGGTCCGCCTTCCCGTAGGCGGGAGGTTGTTCTTACGCAATTGAAAAAAAAAAAAAGTTTTTGCTAGTAGTGGGAACTTTAGGGTCAGGATCCTTTTTTCCACTGTGTTGTTATATCTACTTATTTGTTGCTCTGCTTAGTATGCTTTGTCAATAGGTACTGATGTGTGGGCGGTCCTTGGGGCTGCATATAGCTGGATGATCAAAGAGATGAAGATGTTCAGTCTCCAAAGCTGCTGGTGGAGGTTCACAACTCTATGGTTCCGGGACTGGACTAGAGTTCCGCAAGGAACAACAATTAGCAGGTAAGTCTAATTTACTCTTAATCTCCTAACAACCTTCTTACTATAATTTCACCCTAAACGTCCGCCCTGTTAAAAGGTGGTAAACACTTTTTATTCAGGTATAATTTTAAGGCGTGGTCTTTATGCCAGTACTCTCTACTGAACACCTATAAAATTTATGCCATTCCAACTATAATTCTAAGTCTCACTTCTTCATAAAAGAGAGCATTCCTCCTTCCAAGGTTGCAATTGAGATAGTCGTATAAAACCAAATAAAAACATAATAAGCGTAGGCCCCTGTACCAACTACAGTCTTTCTGCAGTCTCAAATATGGAGGCCTTTGATTTTAAGGAACTGGAATTGTAATGACATACTGTAAGAGGAAAGGTGGTCCCTTTGAAGGTGAATTCCCTGAGTCGTCATGGTTTAATATTCAAAGACAAATGTTAAACCATTATCAAGAATTCAAAAAGAAAACAAATTAAAGAAAATGCCTTTTTATCCAAGGCATGTGCAGGGGGCTCATTAGCATGAAACAGGACAATACTGAGCTGACTACTCAGTGTACACAATTAACCAAAGACCTGGAGGAGGCACAAATTTGCATTTCCATGCAACGTGCTCAGGTGATACAAGTCACAAACTCCTTTATAACTGTTAGTGAGCAATTAGAAGCACTTAAACTTGAACTGAGGCACATTAAGGATGAATTGGCTTCTGAAAGACAAAAGAAATATAAGCCCTGGCCAACAACCATTTCTCCCTCAGCCCCCACTGCCTATGACACACCCTATAAGCCATCCAAGCTATTGAGAAACAAAAGAACACAGATGTATGTATAGCAGGGCTTAGGAATGTGAAAAATAAAGATGAATCAGACCATACAGAGGAAGAAAATCCTAATAGTTTATCTCAGCCAGAACAGAGCAATAACCAGGACCTGTGTCAGGAGGATAATTCTGACGACTCAGACTCAGCACCCAGTACCGAAGTCAGAGCACCAGTTAAAGTCATGCTGCAGGACTCATTAAAAGATAGGGACATTGAAAGGATAGTTGAGAAAGCTGGCCCTATGCCTTTTAATGTAAATGAATGGTGCAAATGGGCCATTGATATTCTGATTCACTGGGGTCTAGGGAAATACAGAAGGAAACAATCAGACTTTGATAGACTTATGCATCTGGCTCTGGGGCCACACTATTATAAATTTGGCTCTCTCACTCACCCATACCAGTTGGTTAAAAGGGGTATTGAGAAACTATTTCACTGTTCCCCAATGCAAGTATTTAAAATTATTTCACCTCTGCAAAATGATACACTGGAAGAGTTTTTATATAGAGCCTGGATTTTAAATGCAGTTCTTAATGAGCAGGAGTCCTGGCCCAATGCAGAAGATTATGGGGAGAGCACGCATAAGGCATTTTTATTAGAATTACTATCCCCTGAGATTACAAAACACCTTCTGTTATTTTCTGAAGACCCTAAAGCAACCCCTTTTGATACTTTAATGCTCAGAATTGGGTCTGTTTGGAAGACCCAGCCCTTGCAAGTCATAACAGTATCAGAAGCACGGAAGTGGCAAGCTGAGGGATCCTCTCAATACACAAAAAACACAGACAAAGGATACAGAGGACACACATCTTGAAGAGGACAAGGCAGAGGTACTTTTAGAAATTCCTCAGGCTACATTCCCTTTCAAGAGCTCAAAGCACAGATAGATGGATTAGAAAAGGAGAAAATTAAATGGGAACAGTACAAACACATACTGCAGGTAGAACTAGATAAATTAAAACAGGACTTACAAGCAGCTCAGGACAAACACAAGGCTAGTGCATATTGGTGTCCTGACCTTCTGGGTTCAGATATCAAAATGTCTCAAGCCTTCCTAGCCCAGCCTGCCTCCATTCTCTCAGCAGAGGACTCGATTCCAGAGCCTCTGGATGATGAAACAGATACAGGCCCAGAAATACAGTTTAAGGCTTGTAACATCTTTGATACTGGACTCTTGTGGACGCCCCAATGTTATCAGCAGAATATGGGGGCAGGATAAACTAGCTTTGATTGACAGGGGCTGGAATTAGTTTTACAAACAGAACTTCTCCCACTGCAGATCAGAAAAATATGTAAATTTATGAAATTCAAGGAATTAATGACACAACTTCCAAGTGTGTGGCTATCCCAGTTAAATGGGGTATCCCTGTGCACAGCGAACAGAACAATGAAATGTTGGAAACCACGGCCTCCACTATAGTGAGCACACAAAAAGAAATAATTGGAATTGACGTTCTCAACCAGTTAAATCTGGTGATGGATATGGCTAATCTTAAATTGTGGCAGTATACAGGAACTTTAAGTGCTTCTAAAACTTTAGTGCATGAAGTCATTCCCATGCAGTTAGCAACTCAGTGCACCAAGGCAGCTCAGCAGTATGATCTGTGTGTAATTCCCTCAGAGGTGGCTGATATTCCAGTCTGGGCACAAGACAAGTTAGATTGTGGGGAAAATGCACACAGAAATACTGTTGGAAGGCGAGAATCCTCCACCACAGAAACAATACCCAGTACCTCATCAGGCTATAGAACCAGTGACTAAAATTGTGAAGATACTGGAGGAGAGGGGTCTGATTAGACCTATTTCTTCCACATGCAATTCACCAGCCTGGCCGATAGTTAAACCGGGAGGGTTCCTTCAGGCTCACTATGGACTTCTGTGCCCTGAATCAAGTTTCAAAATCTGTAGTGCCCGTAGTAGCCTCATACCCTGAAATGATCTCTAAACTGAATCCCAAATGTAAATTTTTCTCTGTTTTAGACATATCCAATGGGTTTTGGAGTCTGCCCCTGGCCCTTGAATGCCAGTACAAAACAGCCTTTGAGTGGCTGAATAAACAATATGCATGGACCGTGCTGCCACAAGGCTATAAAGATTCACCATCAATTTTTCATAAATACATGCAGGAAGCCCTGTCACTAGTGTCTTGCAGAGATAATATAATTCAGTATGTAGATGACATTCTGATTCAGTCTGAGAATGAATCTGTACACTGGAATCATATAAGAAGTTTTAAAAGCCCTCTTACAAGCTGGTCTTAAAGTTAATCCTGCCAAGGCTCAACTGTGTAAATCACAGGTGTCCTTTTTAGGGGTTACAATTGGCGAGGATGGTAAATCTGTAGATTCTCAGAGGATAGAGCTGATATAGAAACTTCCACTTCCTACAGATCAGAAATCACTCCAGTCATTTCTAGGGCTCACTGGTTTCTGTCATGCACAACTATGCTGAAGTGGCAGCTCCACTTTATTCCACACCGCTGGTTACCAATGACTCTATGGACATTCCAGATTTTATCTCATATGCTGTGCATCCATTACCACTTGGCAGGGGAGAAGAGACACTACATAAACTGCTCAACTTTACAGAACTCCATGCCTATATTGATCACCTTAGAACAACATCCACTGAAGTGAATCACACCATCACTTATGAGAATGGACACACTTGCTACAAGATGCTCATGCGTCTGTGTGGGAATTGTTATTTGGTTACTCACCTAATGCTGATCATGTCTGTAATGTTTTTAGTCACCCTATTATTTTAACTGCTGTACAAATATTGCTATGCATATCATAATTTTCCTGTGTTGTAAAATGAAACACATGCAGCGCATGTCCTACAAAAACACCAACAACATTTTAAGGTAGTTACACTTCCCTACTGCTGATCATGTCTGTAATGTTTTTTATTCACCCTATTATTTTAAATGCTGTACAAATATTACTGTAAAATGAAACACATGCAGCGCATGTCCTACAAAAACACCAACAACATTTTAAGGTAGTTACACTGAATTTCTCCAGCATGTACCTCTACATCCAGGCTAATTTGGCATTTCCTATTACACTGAATACCAGAGTCAGCGGCAGTCTAGTATTGCTTCTTATCCTCACTCATAGCATCCTGGTACCTTTCGGCTTTAACCTCCTCAGAAATTCCTGCAGCCCTTATGCACTGTTCACTCTCTTTAAGACGGGCACTGAGGTAGCATATTGGGTTCCCCCCCAGTAGTTGCTGCCCTACCTAAGACACGAGGTTTGGACTCATAAGGGGACTTGTTTATCTCTAGAACACTAGAGACAGTACTGTGCAGGACAGGGGACCTGCTGGACATAGCAAGGTATTTAATACAGGAGGTATTAGACAAGCTGCCTACTATCATGTAATTGCAGCTGGGACAGGTACCACAGGTTTGCTTCCACCATTTCCAGGCACAAATAATAAAAATAAAAAAGGTGTGGGAGATGTTAGCATGACATTATGCCTAGCATAGGTGTCATGGTTGTTCCCAGATCTTGGAGTGCAAGCAGCTTTGTTACTCTAGTGATGTCAGTCTCCAAAGTTAATGAGGGTAGTTTACAAGATGAGATTAGCTCTGACCCCCTGGTGATGTCAGTCTCCGGGCCTGATGAGATTGGTCTGCAGCCCCTCCTTGCTATCAAGTGATAGCAGACCTCAAACAAACCAAATTATGACAAGGGGAGGTGCTGAAGATTTTCACTATAAACACAGAGAAACACAAAAATCTCTCTCTCTCTCTCTCTATTCATCGGACATGAAGGACAGGAAGCTCTGACAATCACTTCTCCCCCCTCCCCCCTCTCTGATCTTCTGGTATGTATTCTTCTGGTCTACTCTCTGTTTGGTCCTGGGTTCATTTCACAGAGACAGTAGGGTAAGCAGCATAAATAAGACAACCAAAACTGGTGTAAGAGTTTTATATCGAAATAGGCTTATTACATAGGTACAGAACAGAGTTATATAGTGGTTGTTATAGAGCTGCTTCAGTGTGCATCAATGAATCTATATGTGTGTGTGAGAGAGATCAGAGAGAGATCAGAGAGGGGGGGAGGGGTGAGGAGAAGTGATTATCATAATTTTCCTGTGTTGTAAAATGAAACATGTACATCTCTGTGCAGCGCATGTCCTACAAGAACACCATCAACATTTTAAGGTAGTTACACTTAATTTCTCCAGCATCTACCTCTACATCCAGGCTCATTTGGCCTGCTAATTTGGCATTTCCTACTACATTGAATACCAGAGTCAGCTACAGTCTAGTATTGCTTCCTACCCTCACTCATAGCATCCTGGTACCTTTCGGCTTTAACCTCCTCAGAAATTCCTGCATGCCTTATGCACCGTTCATTCTCTCTAAGACGGGCACTTAGGTGGCATATTGGGTTTCCCCACCCAGTAGTGGCTGCCCTACCTAAGACATGAGGTTTGGACTCATAATGGGACTTTCTCATCTCTAGAACACTAGAGATAGTACTGTGCAGGACAGGAGACCTGCTGGACATAGCAAGGTATTTAATACAGGAAGTATTAGACAAGCTGCCTACTATCATGTATATAGTAATTGCAGCTGGGACAGGTACCACATGTTTGCTTCCACCATTTCCCAGAAAAAAAAAAGGTGTGGGAGATGTCAGCATACATCAGCATGACATTATGCCAAGCATAGGTGTCATGGCTTTTCCTAGACCTTGGCTTGCAGCTCTGACCGCCTGGTGATGTCAGATAGGACATCTCCAGACTTGATGGGCTTGGTATGCCTGATGAGATTAGTCTGCAAGACAACAGCCTATCCTTGCTAATCAAATGATAACAGACCTCAAACAGACCAAAGTATGACAAAGGGAGGTGCTGGAGAATTTCACTATAAATACAGAGAAGGACAAAAGTATCTCTCTCTTCCTATTCATCGGACACACACACTTCTCTTTACCCCCCCCCCCTTTGTTCTCTCTCTCTTCCTATTCATTGGACACTTATTACTATGAGGCTCTGACACACTTCTTGCCCCTCCCTCTCTCTCTCACACACACACACATGCACCCACACACACACAGTCATTGATATACACGGAAGCAGCTCTGTAACAACTTTATATCTCTGTTCTGTACTGTCACAAGCACAACATCCGAAGCCACTTGCCTCTAGTGGTCGAGGGGCATGGTGGTTGAGGGTTCCTTCTTCTATCAGCTCTTAGCAGCCTATTTCTTCGTGTTGGCTTCTGGGAAGTGTAGTACTGTTAAAATATGTTGGTGCTTTAAGTAGAAGGTTTGTAGTTGAGGTAACAGAGGGTAAGGCTTGTAACAGAAAGTTTATTTCCATAACACAAAACACAGCAGGTTCAAGGTATCATTTACAGGATTATAACTGTAGGATTTGCTTAAGGTACAGCAAATAATAGCAAACAAACCAAAAGAACTCAGAAATGGCTTTTAAAGTCCTCTTACTTGCAGAAGTATTGCCTTTAGAAACTAGGCTGCCACTTTCCTTTTTAGTCCTTGTTAATCCGAGCATAAAGAAAAATTCAAGCTTAATTCTTCTACAGCAGTTTGGCTTCTGCCAGCCTCAAAAACCTCTCTAGGCTGCATTTCTACATGAAACCAAACTTGGAACAAAACAAACATTCCAAGCTGTTATCAAAACTCTTAGCAGGCTTTTCATATAGGAGAGGAGCAAGCAAAATCCTTTTCTTGCCGTTGCACAGTTCAAACACAGGTGACAAACAAGCATGAATCAGAGCTTCCTGATCAGGCTTACGTTGCAGTAAATTTCCCTTTTAAAACATACAGGAATTTACCTCCACACTGCTTGTGCCATATGGTTCACTTCCAAGGAGAATTACTTCTTTCAGGGCTAGCTTTCCTCAAGACCTCCTGCCTAGAGCTTGGCATAGAGAACAATCCATAAAGCAATCTTCTTCCCCCAACTGTGACACTGGTTCTCCCAACTGCATGAGTTCTGACTCACCGACCTGGTTAGACTGCTCAGCTGACAACCTCTCTGGTGGTCTGAAAGCTTCTCCATTTCCTGGTCCCCACCTCTGTTGCCAACCTGTTGCAGGGAATTCAGCTCTCTCAGCTCTGGGTAGCTCAGCTCTTCTCCAAGGATCAACTCCTTCTCTCTGCTTCTGTCTCAGCAGCTCTCCCGGCTGCTCTCCTTCTCGCCTCCCCCTCTCTGCATAATCTAATCCAGGCTTATACCTCCAGGATTCTAACCATACCTCTTTCTTTCCCAGGTGTTGGTAATCCCCCTGCCTTCTGGTATTAGAATAATCAGTGCACTTGTTAAAGTAAGGGCTTTGGTCCTCGTGCTTGCAAGCCCTCTTTCTTACTTTATCAGTCATTGTGTGAAACTTGTTCCAGCTGGGGGTTTTCTGTCTTTGAAACCTGGCTGTGGCCTTCTCTCCCTGCACTCCTAGAAGGGGACCCTTAACTAGGGTGAATTCGTTATGCTTCTCACCTCCCCCACTCTCAGGATAGCTGACTTTGCCACAGTACCTATGTAATAGGCTTATTTCTATATAAAAACCTTTTTACAAGCCGCACCAGTTTGGTTGTCTTGTGCTACAAACCCTACTGCCACTGCGAAGTGGACCAAGGAGCAACAGGAGAGTAACCAAATGTAGGAAGCTGCGAAAGGTTACATTTGGGTCTCCTGTGGAGTCCAGGTGTCTTGGGTAGAGCGATCTTGCAGGTGAGCTCCCCAACCCACCTGTGAGGCATCTGTTGTTAGAGTGACCTGGGGTAGGGGCTGCTGAAAAGGGGACCCTACCAACAGGTTTTGGGTTGACTGCCACCATTGGAGAGACAAAATAAGGCGACTTGTGTTTGCTATTTTGTCTGATAGGCAGCCTGATGCCTGAGTCCACTGAGTGGATAGAGTCCATTGGGCTGCTCTCATATGAAGGCAAGCATAAGGGACCACATGCACGGTAGATGCCATGTGGCCTAGTAATTGTAACATTTCCCAAGCAGTGAGATGAGTTTTCAACACTGCCTGGGAGGCTAACTGCACAATGCAAAGGCAGCGGGGCTGTGGAAGATAGGCCCTTGCTTTTCTGGTATCCAACAGAGCTCCTATAAACTCTAGGGACTGAGTGGGAATTAGGCTGGATTTTGGGATGTTTATGACCAGGCCCAAATACTGAAGGATACGCATTGTGCAAGATAGAGAAATCCTGGCCTCTGACACTGATGGGGCTTGAATGAGCCATTCATCTAAGTAGGGGAAGACGAATATTCCTAGAGTGCAAAGAAATGCTGCTACCACAGACATGCATTTCGTAAACACCCTTGGTGCTGAGGCCAGGCCAAAAGGAAGCACCCTGTATTGGTAGTGCTTTCCTTGAAAAAGGAACCGAAGGAACCTTCGGTGAGTTGGATGGATGAGAACATGAGTGTACGTATCCTTGAGATCTAGAGAACAAAGCCAATCCTGACTCTGAAGGTATGGCAGCAGAGTTCCCAGAGAAATCATCTTGAATTTCTCTTTGAACAGGAATTTGTTCAATTCTGAGGTCTGTAACACGCTAGTACCCCACAGCCTGGGCATGCAGAGTTAAGCGGCCTGATCCCTTCTTTAGATAGTAGAACAGAGCTTGGGGGAAGCACTGCCTCCTGGGAGTTGTAGTATTTACTATCCAAATAAAAGAGTAGTTGAGCATGAATGGTTTCAGGCAAATAAACAGGATGTTAATTCCCCTCCGGGCAGCTTTACATACAGGAAATGAAGAACAAATTGCCATACATCTTCTGGCAGGAAATAATATAAGAATTGAACAAAAATAGCTTCTTATAACACATCACATACGTTTCACAGTAATCCAACTTAAACAAGCATTTCTCTGCTCAAACCTTTTGTGCTTTTCTTCCAGCTGCCTCCTGCAGCTCTCTGAACAGCTTAGTATTAGCACACAGGTATTATATTATCAGAAACAGATAATGTACAGTCCATTTCTTCCACTGGCACGTATTCTACAGCTGGTTCTGTCTCCATTGCTTCATAATGGTTATCAGCTGGAAATGTTTGAAACTGGCTACACGGTGTTTCCAAGCACACACCCAGTTCCTCAGCCCGAGGCTTTTCCCTGCAGCCTTCTGCTAGATACGGTTGAGAATTACCACAGTATTTACTATGAGGAGAGCCCCCCACCCTTCTGGGCTAACACAAGACCACTTCTTAAAAACAGTTTTGTCTTTGAACCAATCACTTAGCCTACCTTTTGGCTTTCTTACAGGAGATTCTCTCTGCACGTCAGGGTCAGCTAGAGAGCCAAACCTTGGAGTTTGTGAGTGCTCCCAAGTCAGCCTTCTTGGTAATCTTTCCCTTTGGCTGCCTTTCAGACACGGCACCAAACCTGGGCTGTTTCTACCTGACTTCTTGGCACTGGTTCTCCACTTGTTCCTCTTGCTGATTTCCCTCTCTGAATTAAACCTCAGAGAATCTTCTGTTACCATCAGCTCCTCTGGGTCCTCAGTCCTGAGCTTAACTCCTGTTCTGGCTTTGGTCTTTCTCTCCGTTCCCGTAGCTGGTCCCTCAGCTGTTCTCTTGGCTGTTCTCCTGGCTGTTCTAACTTTCTCTCTAATGAGCATTCTTTATATCTCTGCCTTCTAGGGTTTAACCTGACTCCTCCTCCCAGCAGGTGTTCTGCCTCAACTCGTGACTGTGGAGCTAAACTGCAGCAGGGGCGTGTTTTCCTCTCCTGTGACTCACTCTGCTTGTGGTTTCCCTGGAAACCATGAGCCATGTGCTTTTGTTTTCTGTCAGCTACTGAAGCTAACTCTTCCGTTTTTCCTCTCTTTAAGGGATCAGAGGGACCTTCTACACCACAGGTCCAAAATGGGTCTGTGTCCCCCTGTTTTCTTTAGAATAAGGAAATAGGGGGAGTAAAACCTGTACCCTGTTGGGAAATGGGTACATCTTCTATTGCCCCCTGGGCAAGAAGTAAAGTGACCTCTTGACCCAACTGAGTGTTGAGTGAAGTCTGAGAATTGAACTGTCTTACCACGGTAGGAGGGGGCGTGTTGAAGAAATGAAGCTTGTACCCCTCTCTTACAATGGAAAGAGTCCATTTTTCTGCTGTTATCTGCTCCCATCTGGGGGCAAAATGACACAACCTTCCTGGGATGTTGGAAGACCCTGGCCCATTGAGGGCCAGGAAGGCCAAGTTCTCTAGGTGGGAGTCAAAGCCCCTGTGGAGACTGAGTCTGCTGGGCCGGTTGAGGCTTAGCAGCCTTTGTTTTCCTTTGCTTTGGGGTCTGCTGTCCCTTTCGGGCAGACTGACCTGCAGAATGCACCTGCTGGGTATAGGAGGGGTAAAACCTCTTCCTTTTAGAGAAGAATGGTTTCTTGTAGGATTTTTTTCCTTGCAGGATCAGCTGTAGCTTTGGATAGTCTATCCAAAGTGGTGTTATCAGCATCTAGCTCATTAGCTTTCTCTTGCCAATTTTTGCCAAAGAGATTTTCACCTGTGCAAGGGATATTCCCCAGTTTGTCCTGTACCCAGAGTTCTAAGTCGGATGCCTGGAGCCAGGCAATCCTACGAGCACCTATGGCAATGGCAGAGGTTCTGCTTATGCACTCAAAACAGTCAAAAGCTGCACGATTAACAAACTTGGAAACATCCTGGGCATGTTTGACAAGTGTAAGATAATCCTGCCTCTTATCATCAGGAAGGAGAGGGCTCATAAGCTCTAGATCTCCTGTAACCTCCTTAAGGAACATTCCCATGTATAAGATGTAGGAACTAATCCTGGCAGAAAGCATAGAGGCCTGGAAGGTTCGACGCCCAAAGGCATCAAGAGTCCTACATTCATGTCCTGGAGGATTAGATGCATGTCTTTTTGCACTCTTGATCCTTCTCATAGCTGACTCCACCACTATGGAGTGGTGTGGTAACTGAGTTTTTTGAAATCCAGGCAAAGGAGGTACTCAATACAGGGCATCCAGCCTATGGGAATGAGGGGAGGTGGTAAGAGGTGTCTCCCACATTCTTAACATGAAATCGTGCAAGATCTCATGAACAGGCAAAGTAGCTGCCTCCTTAGGAGCTTTAGAATATTGTAAAATCGCCAACTCCTTCGCTCTGGGCTATGTTTCAGGAGCCACTGTAATGGAAAGACCTCTAGCAACTTCCTGGATGAAATCCTGAAAGGATATATCCTCTGGAGGTGACATCCTACGTTTTGGAGAGGAAGGCTCCTCAGAGAGAAGTACTCCGGTACCGACAGAGCTGTCAGAATCCTCAGATTCATCAGAGGATTCGAAATATCTCCTGTCCGGGTGCTCTTCTAAAGCACGATACCGGTACCGATCGAAGTCAGTACCGGAGGGGTCCAGTACCGGCCTGTCAATTCCATAGGAGACAGCATGACTTGGTGTCGGTAACACAGTCGCCGAAGTCGATGCTGTTGGTACCGGTACCGATACCAGTTGAACTGTCTGAAGCGGTCCCGAGGGCACCGAAGCTGCAAGGAGAGCCTCCAGACTGCGTTCAATAGCCAAGAACCTCTGGTCTATTGACGTTGCCGATGCCTGGGTATCGGTACCGGACGAAGCGGCTGGTACCCCAGAGCATGGCACCAGTAGTTCTGCCGAGGTAGAGGCCTCGAACATCTTGGAGCCCCGATAGTGCTTTGGAAGCCGAAGCCTCCCGCCTGGGCAATTTTGCCGGTACAAGTCCCTCAAGGGCAACGCCAGAGGCATCTCGATGCTTGGAAGGAGATCTACCCTTTGAGGACCGGCCAGATTTATGTTTGGTTACCTGAGATCCATGGGAGGAAGACGAAGCCCTGGAAGACGTCGATGCCACGGATGCTGCATCGGAGGGAAAAAGGGTGCTAAGCTTAGCAGCTCGGTTTTGCCGACCCCTCTTCGACATCATCCCACAGGCAACACACTCCGAAATGGAGTGGTCAGGACCTAAACATTTGAGGCACCACTCGTGAGTGTCGGTGACGGAGATGGTACCGCCACACTTAGAACACTTTTTAAAACCCGAAGCGGGTTTTTCCATGTTGAGGAAAATTTGGGCCTAGTGCCCAAAATGGCACGTGGCACCTGAGAGAGAGACTGGAAAATCCAGAAAAAGAAAAGCAATTTTTTTTTTTTTTAAAGAAAGAAAGAACCGGCGGTACCGGTATAGCATCGAGGAAGGCAGACGCTACCACAAAAAAAGAATGAAAAATACGGGATAATTTCTGCGGTGAAAGGAAAACGACCTGCTGGCTCCGCGGAAAATGAAGAACTGGAGAGAGGCAGTTGGGAAAGGCGGGAAGGCAGCACGCAGGCGCTCTGGGATGCTCCCAAAAGCTTTCTAATTGGACACTGGGGAGCATTCCCATGCAGGCTCCGTCGGTACCGACGATACCCATATGTGAAGACTACATTCCTGCTTGTTCCTGGAGATCACCTAGTAAAAGTTGGATTGCTACACAGTGCCTTGACCAGGGCTTCTAAGGTAATCTTTTAACAATTTCCTGGGTGATTCACATTGTCCTTTGGTTTGATAGACAGAGCCTTTCAAATTGCCCCTTTGACTAGACTTTAACACCTATTTAAAACAGTTTCACAGGTCTTTTGCCCACTAACTGGAAGGCCTCTTTGTAAAGGTCTCTAGAAACAATTTATTTCTTTACCCTATTCTTCCTTCTATGCTAAGCTATATTCTAATTGGGTTTCGGTGGGGCCAGGGCCAGTGTGGCCCACCTCGTTCCGAGGCCGATGGACGCTCTATATGTATACTCAATTTCTATGAGGTCCATTCCTCCTTCGGCTCTAGAGATGTAAAGTCTCAGCATACATGGATTCTTATAAACCACCTTGTAGCCATGCAGGAATTTTCTTGTTTGTACATCTAATTTCTCAAGATATTTCAAAGACCATTCTACAATTCCAAAACTATGCAAGGTACATGGATTGCAAGTTGATTGATGGTTGTATTTTATTCTTTGGTGTCCATGCGCTTTTGAGAATCAGTTTCAGTCTCCTGTAATACTCTTTGCTGGTCTTTTCTCTCAATACTTTATGCTTAATTGCTGTGCTTTCTTGTACTCCTAGGCATTTATATACACTTTCATGTTCAAGTTACTTTGTTACAGTCATTAGTTAGAGAGATGTTTTCTGTTGTCCTCAATTTTCCTGCAGGGAAGGTTGCTTTAGCACATTTGTCCAGACGAAAAGTCTCCCTGATGTCGTCTGAGAAGGTTTTTACTACATAAGAACATAAGACATGCCATACTGGGTCAGACCGAGGTCCATCAAGCCCAGTATCCTGTTTCCAACAGTGGCCAATCTAGGTTATACGTACCTAGCAATATCCCCAAAAGACACAGGTTCCACAATGCTTGTACTGGGTAAAGCATTGATATCCTGGGTCCCTTTTTAATAGTGGTTTATGGACCTTTCCTCCAGGAACTTGTCCAAACCTTTTTTAAACCCAGCTATACTAACAGCCCTTACTACATCCTCCGGTAACAGATTCCAGAGTTTGATTACACGTTGAGTGAAAAAATATTTTCTCTTATTTGTCTTAAATAGTTTACCCTGTAGCTTCATTACATGTCCCCTAGTCTTTCTATACTCTGATAGCGTAAACAATTGATCCACGTTTATCCGTTCCACTCCATTCATTAATTTATAGACCTCTATCATATCTCTCCTCAGCCGTCTCTTCTCCAGGCTAAAGAGCCCTAACCTTCTTAGCCTCTCTTCATAGGAGTAGCCTTCCATCCCCTTCACCAATTTGGTGGCTCTTCTCTGTACTTTTTCTAATAACGCTATGTCCTTTTTAAGATACGGTGACCAGAATTGCACACAATATTCAAGGTGTGGTCGTACCATGGAGCAATACAGAGGCATTATAATATCCTTTGTTTTGTTCTCCATCCCTTTCCTTATGATACCTAGCATTCTATTTGCTTTCTTGGCTGCCGCTGCACACTGGACGGAGGGTTTTAAGATGTTATCCACAATGACTCCTAAATCTTTTTCCTGGGTGGTGGTTTCTAATGTGGAGCCTTGCATCGTGTAACTATAGTGTGGGTTGTTCTTTCATAGGTGCATAACTTTGCACTTGTCCACATTAAATTTCATCTGCCATTTGGATGCCCAGTCTTCCAATTTATCCAGATCCTCCTGCAGTTTTCCGCAATCCTCTTGGGTTTTAACAACTTTAAACAGTTTTGTGTCATCTGCAAATTTGATAACCTCACTAGTTATTCCCTTTTCCAGGTCATTTATGAATATGTCAAAAAGCAGCGGACCCAGCACAGATCCCTGGGGTACTCCACTATTCACCTTTTTCCATTGGGAATATTGGCCATTTAGCCCTACCCTCTGCTTTCTATCTTTTAACCAGTTCCCGATCCACAATAGTACACTGCCTCCTATCCCATGACTTTTTAGCTTTGCCAAAAGTCTCTGATGGGGGACTTTGTCAAAAGCTTTCTGAAAGTCCAGATACACTATATCAACCGACTCACCTTTGTCTACCTGTTTATGCACACCTTCAAAAAAACATATCAGATTAGTAAGACAAGATCTTCCTTGTCTAAAGCCATGTTGGCTGTCTCCCATTAGGCCATGACTATCTACATGCTGTGTAATTTTGTTCTTTATGATGGTTTCTACCATTTTCCCTGGTACTGATGTCAGGCTCACCGGTCTGTAATTTCCTGGGTCACCCCTGGAACCCTTTTTAAAAATTGGTGTTACGTTGGCGACCCTCCAATCTTCAGGTATTACAGATGATTTTAATGAAAGTTCACAGATTACCAATAGCAGGTCTGCAATCTCATATTTCAGTTCTTTCAACACTCTGGGATGTATACCATCCGGTCCAGGTGATTTGCTACTATTCAGTTTATCAAATAGTTGTAATATATCTTCCCGGTGTAGAGATATTTCTCTCAATTCCTCTGCAGTATCACCTTTAAATACCACTTCAGTCTTGGGTAACATCCCTACATCTTCAGTAAAGACCGAAGCAAAGAATTCATTCAGTCTCTCTGCTTTAGCCTTGTTTCCTCTAACTGCCCCTTTTACCCCTCTATCATCTAATGGTCCAATTGACTCTCTCACAGGCCTTTTGCTACGAATGTACTTGAAAAAGTCTTTATTTCGTGTTTTTGCTTCCGTAGCAAGTTTCTTCTCAAATTCCCGCTTTGCCTGCCTTATCAATGCTTTGCATTTAACTTGCCAGTGCTTGTGCTGTTTCCAGTTTTCATCGTTTGGCTCTTTTTTCCATTTCCTGAAGGTTGCATTTTGGCAGCAACAGCCTCTCTGACCTCAACTTTAAACCATGCTGGCAGTTTTTTGGACTTTCTTCCACTTTTCTTAATGCGTGGAATACAGCTGGTCTGGGCTTCGAGGATAGTATTTTTAAATAATACCCAAGCTTGCTGTAAGTCTTTAACCTTTGGAACCGCTCCTTTTAGTTTTTTCCTAACTATATTCCTCATTCTATCATAGTCTCCCTTTTGAAAGTTAAAAGGTAGTACTGTGGATGCCTTTACTATCTGTCCTCCACTAATTAAATCAAACATGATCATACTATGATCACTATTGCCAAGTGGTCCCAACACCCTTATTTCTTGCACCAGATCTGGCGTTCCACTAAGGACTAGGTCCAGTATGGCTTCCCCTCTGGTCGGTTCATGAACCAGCTGCTCCAAGAAGCAGTCATTTATTCCATCTAGAAACTTTATCTCTTTAGCTTGTCCTGCTGTGACACTGACCCAGTCGATACCGGGGTAATTGAAATCACCCATTATTACTACTCTGTTGTGACTTTTGTTAGCTTCCTTGATTTCTTTGAGCATTTCATCATCCATTTGTTCATTCTGGCCAGGCGGTCGATAGTATACTCCCACTGCCATCACCTTCCCCTTCATAAATGGAATTTCAATCCATAGAGATTCTACAGCAAATTTTGTTCCCTGCAAAACTTTAATCCTTTCTGACTCAATGCCCTCTCTAACAGAGCGCAACCCCTCCACCAATTTGATCAGCTCTATCATTACGATATAGTTTGTATCCAGGTATCAGTGTCCCACTGGTTATCCTCCTTCCACCATGTCTCTGAGAGTGCAATCATATCTAACCTCTCATTTAGTGCTATATATTCTAACTCTCCCATCTTATTGTTTAGACTTCTAGCATTGGCATACAAGCATTTTAGAGACTGTATTTTATTCATATTAATCTGGCTATTGGTAGGCAGGGGTAATTTGGAATCTTTATGCTCTGTCTGCTCCTTACTCAAGGGCATTTGGGCTACTATACTCCCTTTTGGAACCTCACTGCTTTTGGTAGTATCCTTCAAGGATACCTTCGTCCGAACCATGCACTCCTGGGTGACTGTCGGCTTTCCCCTATTTTCTATAAAGCTTCAGATCATCTACAAACAGTAGATGTAATGTTATCTTTCTGTCTTTGGCAGCTTTAGGGTTAAGGCTAAACCCCTATCCCAAAGAGTTAAGAATTGCACTCAAAGGATTAAGTGCTATACAAAACAAGAGTGGTGACAAGGAGTCTCCCAGATATTGTCGTCGCTGGATCTTCATTTTTTTTAAAATTAGTATTTAGCTCATGCCTTTCCAAAGTTGTTCACGGCAAGTTACATTCAGGTACGTAAGTATTTCTGTTCCCAGAGGACTTCCAATCTAAATTTATACCAGAGACAATGGAGGGCTAAGTGGCTTGCCCAAGGTTACAAGGAGCACCACTGGGAATCAAAGCCAGCTCTAACCACTAAGCGGCTACTCTACTCCATGGAATGGTGAACTGTCCATCTACATACTGTAGGTGGAGTGTTTCGCCACGCTTTCATAGTGAATTTGATGTACTCAATCAATTTAGAATTTGTTATATACATTTCAAGGCAACTTATTATCCAGGCGTATGGGATACTGTCAAAGGCTTTCTTTCTTATAATCATCCATGCTATGCTGAGGTTTCCACTTTTCTTGGCACTAAACATGATGGCTTTGTTTAGTAGCAGCTGATCTTTGAATATGCATACTTCCCTTTTGTTACCTTTCTGTTCTGCTGCCATAATACTATTGGAATCAATATGGCCATATAGTTTGCCAACATCTATTACAGTAAATAGCTTGTAGATTGTAGGCAAACAAATACGCTAGTATACAATTATTTTAGAAAGTTATCTGCTTCAGAGACAAAATGACAAAATTAGTCTTACTTGCTAAATGTTGTTCCTTGAGGAACTCCAGTCCAGTCCCGAATCACCCTTTCCAGCAGCTTGGAAACTGAGTATGTCATCATTTGATGACCACAGTACTAATAGAGCGAGCGCCGCCCCCTTCTGACCAGTACCTATTGACAAAGCAGACTCACAGTAGCAACAAATAAGTAGTTAACACCAACAGTATCTAACTAAATACATAAAAAACTAGCACCCCCACCCTGGAGAGGAGAATCCTCCAATCCCCCCCCCCCCCTTGATGAGAGAACTTACCATGCCCCAGGTAGCCCTGAGCTCGAGCATTGCATGGGAAAAACCATCCTCCAACCCGCCGCAGACCAATTTCCTGAAAGGTGCAAAAACGGATGGGATGCAGGACTGGGCTGGAGTTCCTCAAGGAACAACAATTAGCAGGTAAGTCTAATTTAGTCTTCCTTATCATCCCTTCAGTCCAGTCCCAAACCTCTGGGATGTAACAGAGCAGTTAAGCAAAATAGGAGGGACCTGCTGCACTAGCCCGGAGCACCGCCGAACCAAAACAAGCATCCCCCACAGATTGGGCATCCAGACGGTAATTTTCATGAAAGTATGCAGTGACGACCAGGTGGCCGCCTTGCAAATCTCCACTGGCAAAACTAAGCTGTATTCCACCCAAGAAGCCGCCTGCACGTAAGCCCGCCGGCACTGACTGCCCCTTGAGGAGATACGCCGATGAGATTGCTTCTCTGATCCACCGCAAAATAGAGGCCTTAGCCGCCGCCTCCCCCTTGCGGGGACCACCAAACAGCACAAAAACATGATCCGACCTACAGAACTCTCTAGTATTCTTCAAATAGTGATGGAGAACCCACCGTACGTCCAAGAACTGCAATGGAAGACGAGTACCCAACTCCTCTACACCAGACAACACCGGCAACGACACCACCCGATTCATATGAAAAACTGAAACCACTTTAGGTAAGAAAGAAGGAACCGGGTGTAGGACACCTTCTCCTGTGAAAAACTCAGGAATGGTTCCCGGCATGACCAGGCTTGAAGCTCAGAAATCTGGCTTGCCGAACAGATAGCCACCAGGAATACTGTCTTAAGGGTCAGGTCTTTAATAGAAGCCTGAGCCAAAGGCTCAAACGGCTCCCCACACAGCGCTGACAGCATCAGATTAAGATCCCATGGCGGAGCCAGAACCCTGCGTGGAGGACGAATATGAAGAAAATGCCCTCAGAAAATGTGCCACATCCGGGTGTGCACCCAACGCCATACCTTTGATCTTCCTGCGATAACAGGCAATTGCTGCCAGCTGGACCCTCAAAATCATGGGCACAGAGGCCGAAGATGGCCTTACCTGCCTGTCGGCACATCACACTTCGAACAGGCACTAGACCCTAATGTAGGCCAATCAAGTCAACCTCCTCCTCACCTTTAACAAATGTCACAATCACTGGTCCCGAATATCCCTTGCGCCTCAGCCGCACCCTTTCAAGAGCCATGCCGTAAGCAAGAATTGATCCACCTGAGGCATCAGCACCGGCCCCTGTGACAAGAAATCTGCTCTCGCCAGGAGGCGCCATGGCTGATCTGCAAGATTCCTTACCAAATCTGCGTACCACGGATGTCTCAGCCAGTCTGGGGCGATGAGAATCACCATCCCCCAATGAGACTCTATCCTCTGCACCACCCTGCCGATGAGCGGCCAGGGCGGGAACATGTAAAGGAGTCCTTTGTAAGGCCACCGCTGCACTAGAGCATTCAGGCCTTCTGATATCCTTTCCTTTTTCCTGCTGAAAAACTGACTTGCCTTGACGCCCTCGAACTTCACCATCAAATCCATGACTGGTGACCCCCAGCAGCGTTCAATCAACTCCCAGGTCTACTCTCACCTGGCTCAGATAATCTGCCGTGACATTGTTGGCTCCCGCTACATGTGTCGCCGACAACACCTGGAGATGGGTCTCCGCCCATTCCATCAGAGACTCTGCCTCTGCGGTTGCACTGCCTGTGCCTCCCTGCCGATTGATGCAGGCTACAATTGTAGCATTGTCCGACAGCACCTGCACTGCCATCCCCTGCAACTTGGTCTCAAAACTCCGCAGTGCCAGTAACGCTGCCCACATCTCCAGCCTGTTCATGGACCAACCAGCCTCCTCCGGACACCACTTAACCTTAGCAAAGCGGTCCTGACAATGAGCCCCCCAGCCAAAGAGGCTAGCATCCATCACCAATGGAATCCAATCCGGGAGATTCTAGGGGCATTCCCTTCTCCAGATGCCCCCCCCCCCCGTGAGCCACTATCGGAGGGCCCTCTTGACCCCCCTCGGGCAGGGGAGCCCCTGGGACAGATGCAACCAACGTCAGAGCAGAGACCTCTGGAGGGGCCGCATGTGTGCCCTCGCCCAAGGTACCAGGTTGAGGGTAGCTGCCATGGTGCCGAGAAGCTGAAGATAGTGCCACGCCATAGGCTCTGGCCACCTTAGAAACTCCCACACTAGGCGCCGAAGCTCTCAAGCTCTCTGTTTCAGCAAGAAAATTCTTCCTACACTCGTGTCGAAGTGGGCTCCGAGGTATTCCAGCACTTGAGATGGGTGCAAGTGGCTCTTGGACACACTGACTACCCACCCCAGGCTCTGCAGGAATTGCACCACCCGGGCTGTAGCCTGCTTGCTCTCGAGCCTGGACTTTGCCCTTATGAGCCAGTCATCGAGATAAGGATGCACAAGGATTCCTTCCTTGTGTAACGCTGCCGCTACCACCACCACGACTTTGGTAAAGGTGCATGGTGCTGTTGTAAGCCTGAAGGGTAGGGCCCTGAACGGAAAATGTCTGTGGGCACCACAAATCTGAGGAACTGCTGATGCTCTCGTCAAATGGGAATGTGCAGGTACGCTTCCGAGAGGTCGAGCGAAGTCGGATACTCCCTGCCACGGACCACAATGATGACAGACCGCAAGGTCTCCATGCGAAAATGTGGAACCTGCAAACGGTGGATTACGCGCTTGAGGTCGAGAATGGGCCGAAAGGCCCCGTCTTTCTTTGGTACCACAAAATAAATTGAGTACCGACCGCAGCTGTATTGGTCTCGTGGCACCGGCACCACAGCCTTGAGCTGCAGCAAACACTTCAGGGTGTTGTGAACTGCAACTGCCTTGGCCCGTGCCCTGCAGAGAGACTGCACAAAAAAGGTGCCCGGCAGACGAGCGAACTCGAGCGCATAGCCCTCTCGGAAGACCTCTAGTACCCACTGATTGGAGGTAATTTGGACCCAGGCGGGATAGAAGCCCTGTAGCTGCTCTCCCAGTGGCTGTACCTCCACCCGGGCCCCCCTCACTTCATTAAGCCTTCTTAGGTCCCGAGGAGGAGCTTGCCGCGCCCTGCTCCTCGAAACCCACGAAATCCCTGCAACCGCGCAGGGAAACGACCTCTCTGGAAAGGAGTCTGGCGTGCTGGACGAAAATGTCAAAATTCCCGCTGCTGCCCCCGAGGCACTATGGTACCCCGGCTTGATTTCGGCTTGTCCTCCGGCAGACGGCCGCCCTTAGACTCTCCAAGGGCTTTCACCAACTTTTCCAAGTCCTCCCCAAACAGGAGCTTTCCCCTAAAAGGAAGCTTGCTGAGTCGGGCCTTGGAGGAGGAATATGCCGCCCAATTACGGAGCCACAAGGCATGGTGAGCTGCCACCATGGAAGCCATACTCTTAGAGAGCCCTCTAATGAGATCATAATGAATATCCACTAGGTATGCTGCCCTGGATTCCAACCTTGAAGCCTCCCCCACCTGGTCTGGGTTCTCCTGCTGTTGCACCCGCTGCGACCAACGGAGGCAGGCCGGGGCTACCCAAGCTCCACATATGGACGCTTGAAGGGAATGGGCATTGACATCAAACACCTGCTTCAGCAGCGCATCCAACTTCCTATCTTGCACATCTTTGAGCGTTGCCGCCCCTTTCACTGAAATAGTCGTTTTATTTGAGACCGCCGAAATTGTCGCATCCACCTTCGGAGACCGAAACAGCTCCTTATCCTGATTCGACAAGGGGTAAAGATGGGTCATGATCTTAGCACCCGAAAGCCATTTTCCGGCACATTCCACTCATTCTGAATCATCTGCCACACCACTCTATGGATGGGAAAAACCAACTGTGTCGTACGTACGGCCCGCAAGTTCTCCTCCTCTGCTGGAGGGCATACCGGCATGTTTAGCACTTTCAACGATTCCATGATTAGAGCTGATAACTCTTCTCTATGAAAAACCCCAACTATCCTGGCCTGGTCCTCCTGCTCGGGGATTTTGCCTTCCTCGAGCTCCTCTCACTTTCAGGGCCCTCCGATATCGGAGAGCGCCCAAGCCCCGCCTCAGAGGGCTTAGGACGTTTCATTGGAACCAACCCCGGTTCCTCAGGGAAACACCTCGGAAGCTTCCTGCCCTGCTCCACCATCAGAGAGGTTCTCCCCGCCCCCTATTGGCGCACTCAACGCCTGGTGGAGCAAGAAGACAAAATAGGACGAAAAGAATCCCGAAACTCCCCCTCCCGGCAATCCCTGGGTGGAGGAAGGCCCGGGAACAGCCTGGAAGCCCGAGGGTAGCTCCAGAAAGGCAGGTACAGGCCCTGTCACCCCCTGTTCGATCAGAGACGGATCCACAATGCCTCCCTGTGTAGACTCTTCCTGAAGGGACTGTTCCATGGCGGTGGACTCCAGCGTGCACCCCCTACAAATACCCACCTCTGAAACAGTGCCTCGCCTGGTCCCGCAAACCAGACACTTTAGTCTGGCAGGCATGCCCCCACTGGGATCCA
Organism: Ichthyophis bannanicus; assembly: GCA_033557465.1. Taxonomy (NCBI): domain Eukaryota; kingdom Metazoa; phylum Chordata; class Amphibia; order Gymnophiona; family Ichthyophiidae; genus Ichthyophis; species Ichthyophis bannanicus. Next base: position 1,947,486 of record JAWIIG010000036.1, on the reverse strand, counting down.
GAAACTGGCTTCCTGATCCTACTCCCTAGCATAGGGAGTCAAGCGCTGACTATCTTTGCAGAAGCCTGTTTCTTTTTTATTTACTTTTCGATGGGACAAAAAAAAAAGAAACAGAGGGCTAGCCTTCAGCTAAAATAGCCCCCTAAGGCCAAATCCCTGAAGAATTGAGCAAAAAAAATCAAAAACGTAAAAGTAAAATCATACCTGCTCTCCGACAGGGCCGCACAGCTGCCGTTTGTGCTAGAAAAACCGCTAACAAGTCACCGCTGGAACTGCCGGCCTCCCCACGCTGCCTGCTGTGCTCCTCCGGCCTGCGCTGTACCCTGCCTGGACTGGGAAACTTGCTGGAACGAGCTCTGTGCCGCTGGAAGAAATGAATTGTCCCGCACAGTGCTTTAGAGCTCTCTCCACCCCTGCGCACAACCGGAAGTGAAGGCTTCGGTGCAGGGGCCTCTGAGGGAAAACACCGCTGCTGTGACCGCCTGTGGTGCCGGGCACGCTCTCCCCACCGGGATCAGGGTCACCTCCCCCCCCGGGCAATCACCACATCTCACTACCCCACTGATCCGAATCAAGGTGGGGGAGGGGGCCTCCTTTCAGCAAGCCTTCCCTTTCTGATTCTTTTTTTTTTTTTTAAACAAAGTGCTCTCAACAGAGACTTAAAATTTAAAGAAAAATACTCCCAAAAGTCTAAACTAACTAATAGTTGTCCTCAGTGAGCCAAGCCAACTGGCTCACCACCTCCAGCTGCTTGGAGACTGAGTGTACTGGTCAGAAGGGGCGGTGCTCGCTCTATTAGTACTGCTGTCATCAAATGATGACATACTCAGTCTCCAAGCTTCTAGAAGGGGTGCATTACCCAGAGGATCGGGACTGGACTAGAGGGACGATAAGGAACTGCCATTTCTTATGGATTTTGATGCACTGAATTAAAAAATGACAATTAAAACCACCGATTGGTTACTGTTTCCAAGATATCCAAGCTTTCTTATTTTACGCATATATAGCATGTCGGGACCAGAAGTTTCATCCTCTTCCTCATCTGTGGGGTACTGGGCGTATAGCTAATGGAATGTTTGGATATTGCACAGTTCACTTTTACTTCTTTGACAAAACTTTCCCAACAGGAGACACCTTGCAAAAGTAAGAATTGCTGATATGATATGTCAGCTCTATCAAAATCATTGGCACTGCAAAGGGCATGGATTTCCTTTCTCCAATTTTGCAGCCAAAGTAAAGGTGGTAGGCTTTCTTAATCAAAGCGGTTATACTGCGTTTTTGTGATGCAAAAGTCAATTCACTACAAACATAGCAGAAGTGATCTGCATTGTTTATGGAAAATCATTTTTTAATAATAGTTTTCAAATGATTATTAGTTCTCTCCAAACTTATCAAACAATTGCATATCAAACAACATAGATAACACAACATTATCAATATCGTTTCAACGTCTGCTACAACCTCAAAGTCAACAACAAAGTCAAAGCCAGGTACAAAATCAAAGTCTGAGAATCCACATACTTGCACTCATCGCTAGCCTTACAATTTCGTTCAGCCATGCATTACTCCGTACGGTACCCATCTTCTAATAGCGTGGTCAAGTACCACTGCTACAAAGAATCCATAGGCTGAAACAAACATGCTTTGAGAATGGTACATTCAGCCCTTCACTATTCATCTCTCCCCTGTCCCATGCTCAGTATCCTCCCTCCCCCTCTCCCCTCTGTATCTTTGCATACCCGCAGGAAAGCCTTCACCACACCTCCCTATGCACTCCATACCTAGTCCACCCCAAAGTCTTCAAAACTGGGGCCCAAATCTCACCAAACTTAGCCATCCGCGTTGCACCCAGCAATCGCACTGTGCAGCGTTCCATAATCATTAAGAGTTGCATTCTCCTTTCCCACTCTTGTACATTAGGTTCCAGGGGCTCCACCCAGTGCCTCAGAATCGTCTGTTTGGCTACCAAAAAGCCTTTTTCACACAGCTTACGTTTACCCCCTTCTAAGAATGTCTTATCCTCATATGATCCAAAGAGACACCATTCGGGGACTAATCTGCAATGGTTGGCCTATCCAACCACTAAGTTTCCCAGCAACTCCCAGCCAAAATCTTTGAATGATGGAGCACAGCCAAAATTTATGAGCCAATGTGCCCTTTTCCACCCCGCATAGTCTACATACATCTGTCAAGGACATCCCCGCCCTGGCTGCCCAGACATCATGTACATACCCTCGCCACAGAAACTTGTACTGAACGTCCTGCATCTGCACCGATTCGGACACTATTGCAATTTGCTGAAACGCTTTGAGCAAACGCTCCACCGTCGCTGCCATTATCTGATCGGCCTTCCATCTCCTCTCTAACAATTCCAACCCTGTCCTGTCCACTCCTCCTTCTAGTTCATCCCTCAGACCTTGGATAGTGACTTTCCCCTGAAGGGCCAGAAAGAGATCCACCATACCTCTAACTCCCCAATGTAGTCCCCTTGCTTCTTTATGCTGCAAGCTCTGCACATAGTGTCTCACCTGCAGGTAGAAATAGAAGTCCTGCATTCTCAATTGATACCTTCCCTGCAGGGACTGATAGGCATCCAGCTCTGCCCTGCGCTCCATCTTCAGATGGCCTAAATACTCGACCCCGTTATTCGCCCATTGCTTGGCCACTACCCCCTGCTACCCTGGCTGGAAGTCGCTGTAAGGGGAAAAATAAATATTGTAAGGGGAAATCAGTTTCTTGTTATACAAAGGGACCATGAGGCCCATCTGTGAATACCTAGATAGAAAGGAACATAAGAACATAAGATATGCCATACTGGGTCAGACCAAGGTCCATCAAGCCCAGTATTCTGTTTTCAACAGTGGCCAATCTAGGTCATATGTACCTAGCAGTTTCCCCAAGGGACACAAGTTCCACAAAGCTTGTACTGGGTCAAGCATTGATATCTTCGGTCACTTCTTAATAATGGTTTATGGACCTTTCCTCCAGGAACTTGTCCAAACCTTTTTTAAACCCAGCTACACTAACAGTCTTTACTACATCCTCCGGTAACAAATTCCAGAGTTTGATTACACGTTGAGTGAAAAAATATTTTCTTTTATTAGTCTTAAATAGTTTACCCTGTAGCTTCATTGCATGTCCCCTAGTCTTTCTATATTCTGATAACGTAAACAATCGATCTACGTTTACCCGATCCACTCCGTTCATTAATTTATAGACTTCTATCATATCTCCCCTCAGCCGTCTCTTTTCCAGGTTAAAGAGCCCTAACCTTTTTAGCCTTTCTTCATAGGAGTATCCCTCCATCCCCTTTACCATTTTGGTGGCTCTTCTCTGAACCTTTTCTAAAATCGCTATATCCTTTTTAAGATACGGCGACCAGAATTGCACACAATATTCAAGGTGCGGTCTCACCATGGAACGATATAGAGGCATTATAATATCTTTTGTTTTATTTTCCATTCCTTTCCTTATCATACCTAGCATTCTATTTGCTCTCTTGGCCGCCGCTACACACTGGGCCGAGGGTTTTAACATGGTATCCACAATGACGCCTAAATCTTTTTCCTGGGTGGTGGTTCCTAATGGGGAACCTTGCATCGTGTAACCATAGTTTGGGTTGTTCTTCCCTAGGTGCATAACCTTGCACTTGTCCACATTAAATTTCATCTGCCATTTTGATGCCCAGTCTTCCAATTTATCAAGATCCTCTTGCAATTTTTCACAATCCTCTTGGGTTTTAACAACTTTAAATAGTTTTTTGTCATCTGCAAATTTGATAACCTCACTCGTTATTCCACTTTCCAGGTCATTTATGAATATGTCAAAAAGCAGCGGACCCAGCACAGATCCCTGGGGTACACCACTATTCACATTTCTCCATTGGGAAAATTGGCCATTTAGCCCTACCCTCTGCTTTCTATCTTTTAACCAGTTCCTGATCCACAATGGTACACTGCCTCCTATCCCATGACTCTTTAGTTTTGCCAAAAGTCTCTGATGAGGGACCTTGTCAAAGTCTTTCTGAAAGTCCAGATACACAATATCAACCGACTCACCTTTGTCCACCTGATTATTCACTCCTTCAAAAAAACACAACAGATTAGTAAGACAAGATCTTCCTTGTCTAAAGCCATGTTGGCTGTCTCCCATTAGGTTGTGACTATCTACATGCTGAGTAATTTTATTCTTTATGATGTTTTCTACCATTTTTCCCAGTACTGACGTCAGGCTCACCGGTCTGTAGTTTCCCGGATCACCCCTGGAACCCTTTTTAAAAATTGGTGTTACATTGGCCATCCTCCAATCTTCAGGTATTAGAGATGATTTTAATGATAGTTCACAGATTACTGATAGCAGGTCTGCAATCTCATATTTCAGTTCTTTCAATACCCTTGTATGTATACCATCCGGCCCAGGTGATTTGCTACTCGTCAGTTTATCTAATAGTTGTAAGACATCATCCCGATGTATCGATATTTCCTTCAATTCTTCCGCACCTTTAAATACCACTTCAGTCATGGGTAACATCCCTACATCTTCCTCAGTAAAGACCGAAGCAAAGAATTCATTCAGTCTCTCCGCTATCGCCTTGTCGCCTCTTAGTGCTCCTTTAACCCCTTTATCATCTAATGCAGTGTTTTTCAACCTTTTTTGTGCAAAGGCACACTTTTTTCATGAAAAAAATCACGAGGCACACCACCATTAGAAAATGTTAAAAAAATTTACCTCTGTGCCTATATTGACTATATATAAAGTAATTCTCTTGAATAGGAATCAAACACTCACACCAACCCCCCTCCCCTGCTGGTTCACACCAACCCCCCTCCCCTGCTGTTTCACTCACACCACCCCCTCCCTCCACTGCTGGTTCACTCACCCACCCCCCTGTCACTTACTCACCCCTCCTGCTGGGTCACTCACTCACTTACCCCCCCTTCCCTGCTGGTTCACTCACACCATCGCCTCCCCCCCTTGCTGGTTCACTCACACCACCCCCCCCCCCTCCACTGCTGGTTCACTCACACTCCCCCCCCCTTGCTGGTTCACTCACACTCCCCCCCCTTGCTGGTTCACTCACACACACACCCCCCCCCCCCTCTGCCCAAGCCGCTGCTTCTGCTTTGTACAGAGCAGCGGCTGCACTACACTTACATTGAAAAGTAAAGAGAAACTGTGTCAGGAGCCCTCCGGTCATCGCAGAGCCCGAGGAAGTGATGTCATGGGGGCGGGCTCCTCACAGGCTGTCTTTCCTTTTCAAATTAACTTTATTGCAGCTAAAGTTAATTTGAAAAGGAAAGACAGCCTGTGAGGAGCCCGCCCCCATGACATCACTTCCTCGGGCTCTGCATGATCGGAGGGCTCCTGACACAGTTTCTCTTTACTTTTCAATGTAAGTGTAGTGCAGCCGCTGCTCTGTACAAAGCAGAACCAGCAGCTGCAGTGCTATAGGGAATCGCGATCGCGTTCGCGCCACGGACTTCGGCACAAAAGCCGGTTTTTTGCTCTGGCCGCTCCCGATCTTGCGGCCAGAGCAAAAAAACGGCTTTTCAATGGCCGGTTTTACAACTGTGCTGGCAGCCGGCCTGGCCATGGAAAAACCGGACAGGCCGGCTGAAAACCCTAATTTGTGAGCCGAGGCCACATGTTACGGATGAAATTGGAATTTTTCCCACGGCACACCAGACAATATCTCACGGCACAGTGGTTGAAAAACGCTGATCTAATGGACCAACTGACTCTCACAGGTTTTTTGCTACGAATGTACTTTAAAAGGTCTTTATTTCGCGTTTTTGCTTCCGCAGCAAGCTTCTTCTCAAATTCTCTCTTTGCTTGCCTTATCAGTGCCTTGCATTTGACTTGCCAGTGCTTGTGCTGTTTCCAGGTTTCATTGTTTAGCTCTTTTTTCCATTTCCTGAAGGATGCTTTTTTGGCAACAGCCTCTCTGACCTCACCTTTAAACCATGCTGGCAGTTTTTTGGACTTCCTTCCACTTTTCTTAAAGCGTGGAATACAGCTGGTCTGGGCTTCCAAGATAGTATTTTTCAACACCCCCCAAGCTTGATGTACATCTTTAACCTTTGCAACTGCTCCTTTTAGTTTTTTCTTAACTGTTTTCCTCATTTTATCATAGTCTCCCTTTCGAAAGTTAAAAGGTAGTACTGTGGATTTCCTTACTATCCCTCCTCCACTAATTAAATCAAAGGCGATCATGCTAAGATCACTATTGCCAAGTGGCCCCAACACCCTTATCTCTTGCACTAGATCTGGTGTTCCACTAAGGACTAGGTCTAATATGGCTTCCCCTCTGGTCAGTTCATGAACCAGCTGTTCCAATAAGCAGTCATTTATTTCATCTAGGAACTTTATCTCCCTAGCATGTCCTGACGTGACACTGACCCAGTCGATACCGGGGTAATTGAAATCACCCATTATTATTACTGCGCTGTAACTTTTGTTAGCTTCCTTGAAATGCTCAAAGAAATCATCATCCATTTGGTCATTCTGGCCAGGTGCTCGATAGTACACCCCCACTGCCATTGCCTTCCCCCTTTTATATGGAATTTCAATCCATATAGATTCTACAGCAGATTTTGTTTCCTGCAAAACTTTAATCCTTTCTGAGTCAATGCCCTCTCTAACAGAGCGCAACCCCTCCACCAATTTGATCAGCTCTATCATTACGATATAGTTTGTACCCAGGTATCACAGTGTCCCACTAGTTGTCCTCCTTCCACCATGTCTCTGATATTCCAATCATATCTAACCTTTCATTTAGTGCTATATATTCTAACTCTCCCATCTTATTCTTTAGACTTCTAGCATTTGCATACAAGCATTTTAGAGAATGTATTTTATTCATGTTAATTTGGCTATTGTTAGACATGGGTAAATTGGGATCTTTAAGCTCTGTCTGCTCCATACTTGAGGGCATTTGGGCTACTTTACTCTTTTGTGGAACCTCTCTGCTTTTGGTAGTATCCTTCAAGGATACATTCTTCCGAACCATCCGCTCTTGGGCGACTGTCGGCTTTCCCCTAATATCTAGTTTAAAAGCTGCTGTATCTCCATTTTTAAAGGTTAATGCCAGCAGCCTGGTTCCATCCCGGTTAAGGTGAAGCCCATCCCTTTGGAAGAGCCCCTCCTTTCCCCAGAATGTTCCCCAGTTCCTAACAAATCCAAAACCCTCATCTCTGCACCATTGTCTCATCCACGCATTGAGACTCCAGAGCTCTGCCTGCCTTTTGGGTCCTGCGCGTGGAAGAGGAAGCATTTCGGAGAATGCTATCATGGAAGTTCTGGATTTCAGCTTCCTACCTAAAAGCCTAAGTTTTGCCTCCAGAACCTCCCTACCACATTTTCCTATGTCATTGGTACCGACATGTACCAAGACAGCAGACTCCTCCCCAGCACTATCTAAGACCTTATCTAGGTGGCACGTGAGGTCAGCTACCTTCGCACCAGGCAGGCATGTTACCAGGCGATCCTCACGTCCACCAGCCACCCAGCTATCTACATGCCTAATGATCGAATCACCAACTATAACGGCTGTCCTAACCCTTCCCTCATGGGCACATGGCCCTGGAGAAACTTCCTTGGTGCGAGAGGGTTTTACATCACCTGGAGGACAGGTCCTAGTTACAGGATCACTTCCTGCCACACCAGGGTGATGCTCTCCTGTCACGTGACCTCTCTCCTCCATGTCAACAGGGGTGCTGCCAGACTGGAGGTGGGACTTCAGGACTATATCCCTGTAGGTCTCGTCTATGTACCTCTCTGTCTGTCTTATGTTTTCCAAGTCTGCTACTTTAGCCTCTAGAGAACGGACTTGTTCCCTGAGAGCAACAAGCTCCTTGCACCTAGTGCACACGTAAGACCTCTCACCAACTGGGAGAAAATCATACATGTGACACTCAATGCAAAAGACTGGAAAGCCCCCATCCCGCTGCTGGACTGCTGTCTGCATCTTAGTTTTAAGTTTGTGTCTAGATCTTTAAATTCTTACTTACTAGGGGTTGCTATGGGTATTTATACCAATAAAACTGTACCTAATACGTTTAATATACCTTGTTCACCTGAAGCTTAATTAATCTCAGGTCCTTAGTGTATGACTGATTTGGGTAATGAGCTTCACCTGAAGCACCTCCTGTCTTTTAAGATGTGTAAGTACCTATAAAGCTATGATTATCCCAGGGGTGGGTGGGTGTGGGGAGGGAGGGAGGGAAATAATACTTATTAAAAGAGGGCTGCTACACAGTACCCTGTCTTGTGCTGCTGAGGTAAGCTAAATTCTGATTTGATTTAAATTATAGCTCTTAGCTGCTGCTAGGCTCTAACTTCTTATGAAATTTAAACTACAAGCTCTCTGCTGGGTTCTAAATGTAACCAGAAAGCTCTCTTCTGTGTGTTAAATTTAAACTAAAAGTACTTTGCTGTTACTTGGCCCTGAGTGACTATTAAATTTAAACTACAAGCTCTCTGCTGGGTATGAAATGTAACCAGAAAGTTCTCCTCTGTTTTAAATTCAAACTTTAATTGCTGCTACTAGGCCCTAACTGATCCAACAAAAAACAGTGGGTTCACAGATTAAGTAGCTTTAATACAAAGAATTCTTTTTAGAAAATTACCAGAAGTGTATACTCACAGTTGCAGATTTCTCTCCAGAAGTAACAGTCCCCCTTTCTAGTCCTTCAAGACAAGGAATGTGTTGTGCTAAGACAAGATTCAGTGATCTTCACAGAGACAGGTACCAGTTTGTACGATTGCTAATTAGCAATAGCAGGTGCAGGGCTATGCTGCTGGGATGGGTTTATGACATATATATGTTTTTGCTACTGTATAAAAGTTAGATTGCACTTCTAACGTTGGAATAAACTTGTACACCTTTCCTTCTGTGTCCGGTTGTGAGTTTTATTCCCCTGGATTCCAGCCAGCTGAAGCAGCACACCGCAGATGAGGGTTCGGGACTTCCCTGGCCTTGAGTGATCAACAAGGAGCAGACCCGTTACAGTCGCCGTTTCCCCTCAGAGGAAGACAATCTGTACATCTCCAGTTTAATCCCCTACACTGACATATCAACCTCCACGCTTGCTGGACCGCCTCTAAGTACCTCGATCGTCTCCACGCCTCCGGCGACTCTCTACTAGGCTTATGCAACCAGTACATTCTGTGAAACGGCTCTGACAAGTGGTCTACCAGCTCAATTTGGACTACTCCAGCTGTCCCCTCTACTAAGTCTCTGAGAGGTCTCATTAGGCTTATTAGATTGTACTCCCTCAAAGATACTAGACCCGCTCCCCCCTCTCGTACAGGCCTTAATAAGGTCGCAAGCGCGATACACGCCTTCTTCCCCCTCCATAAAAATGTTGATAAGTGTCTTTCCAAAGTCTTTATGTCCTTCCGTAATAACCATATGGGGGCATTTCTTAACAGATATATCCATCTCAGTATCTCGATCATCTTGAAAAAAGCTATCTGTCCTTTCAAAGATATGGGCAACTCTCTCCATGCCTGAAGCCTGGCTATTCTACTCAACATCGGAGCCACATTCACTGCATACAACTAACTGACTTGGATCCTCAGGAATTTCAGGAATCTGCACACCTAGGTAGCGGACAGATCCTTTAGCCCATACTAACGGGAAAGAGCCCTCCCACCCACTCTTCACTCTCCCTCCTATGTCTAACCCCATCGACTTCGCCAGTTCACTTTTAAACCAGAGAACTCTCCGAACTGCTCTATCACCGACAAGACCGCCTCTAGGGAACTCTGCAGGTCCGTCAAACATAACAACAAATCATCCGCAAACGCACTAACTTTCATTCCCCCCTTTGGTCATTCAATCCCCCGAATCCCCTCAACTCGCAGTAAGATTCGCAGCAAAGGTTCCAGCTGAAGAATAAACAACAGGGGCGACAGCGGGCAGCCCTGCCTCGTCCCTCTCCGCAACTCGAAGGATTCTGAACGCTGACCCCCTGTTACTATAAAAGCCAAAGGTGTCCTATAGAGCGCTTGAATCCAGTTCACAAAGGCCCCTTCAAATCCAAACCTTCCAAACACCTCAAAGCCCAAGAAACCCTGTCAAAGGCCTTCTCTGCATCCAGACTCACTAAGAGCAGGGGCACTTCTCTCTGCATACACTTCTCTGCTCCCAAAAGAACCTTACTGATATTGTAAAAGGCATCTCTGCCCTTGACAAAGCCCGTTTGACAGGGGCTGATCAACCCTGGGAGAATCACCTGTAACCTTTTCGCTAACACCCCCGCTAAGATTTTCATATCATAGTTGATTAGGGAAATCGGCCGGTGCGAAGCTGGCTCCTCTGCATTTTTCCCGGCCTTATGGATCACTGTAATCGAGGCCGTCCGCATATCTCTGGGGAACCCTCCCACACCTAACACCTCACTACATACTGCTGCTAGGGACGGTACTACCCTCAGCTCTAACATCTTGTAATATTCTGCTCCATAGCCGTCCGGGCCTGGAGCCTTATGCGGCTTCCCCTCCCTAATTACCTTCTGAATTTCCACTCCTATTGGCTTATTCAATTCCTCAAGTTCCGCGCTCGATATCTGCGGAAGCACCACTCTGTCTAAAAATGCTTTCTCCTTCTCTCTGTTTTCAGATTCCGGAGTGTAGAGCTCTGCATAGAACTGTTGGAAGACCTCCGCTACTCTCTTGCTGTCTGAATGCTGGACCCCTGCTTTGTCTTGGATGGCTGTTATCACCTTAGGACCCCCCACCTCCTTAACCAATCGTGCTAGTAGACTGCCAGTTTTGTTTCCATATCTAAAAAATTGATGCCGATAATACTGCATACTATATACTGCTCGCTCTTGTAAGATTCCATTCAACTTCTGTTGAACCTCCAGATATTCCCGTATTTGTCCCATCCTGCGTCCCCCAGTAGATAACTGCTTTAACCTTTGCATCTCCTGCGCCAGTCGCAATACCTCTTCATTAAGTCGCTGTTTCTCCTTAGCAACGTACGCGATGATAAACCCCCTCATTACCGCCTTCCCGGCCTCCCAGCACAAAGTTGCAGATCGCACACTAGACTCATTAAATTCCAAATATTCATCCCATTTTTTCTCTAAGTACCTTTGAAAATCGGTATTCTTCCACATCTGTCTAGGAAAGGCCCACCGAGACTCCCCCCTATCTCTCCCTCTCCAATCCATTCTTACCATCGCATGGTCAGAAACTAGCATGGGCTCAATCTCTGCGTTTATCCCAAACTCTCTCTGGACTACTAGAATATAGTCGATTCTGGACCAAGTGTGGTGCACCCTTGACAAATGTGTGAAGTCCTTTTTCCCCCCATGTAAGGTTCTCCAAATGTCCACTAAGCCCCCGGCCTGACATAGGTAGCTCACTCCTTTCTTATTCCAACCGCCCTTCTCTGATCCACTAGATCTATCCAATTCAGGATCATGAGGGCAGTTAAAGTCCCCCGCCACAATTATCGATGTTCATACACATTCGGGGCATACACATTCCCTAGAAATATTTCCTCCCTATTCAACTTTAAGTGCACAAACAAATATCTTCCCGAGGGGTCCAAGTCTTCCCGCAACACCTCTACCCGAATCTCTTTACTGACCAAAATTGCCACCCCTCTCCTCCGGCCTCCCAAGGAAGCTGCTAACACTTGCCCCACCCAACCCCTTTTTAACTTGGCATGCTCCTTAGTGCTAAGATGCGTTTCCTGTAGCAACGCAACTTGGGCCTTGCCTTTGCGCAGGGCCTGCAGGATCTTTGTTCTCTTTACTGGTGAATTAATCCCTCCAACATTCCAAGTTATGAATCTCATATCCTGTTTCATTGGTTCCCACCTTCAGAGGATGATGCAAGACTTGTCCTCCATTTCCCTGCCCAGGGTTGCCCAACCTCAACCCCCAGCCCACCATTTATAAAAACTAGGCTGCGCCTCCATTTCTTGATGCAATAGTGCTCTCCCTGTCTCCTTGCAAATTTACATCCTACACACCCCCTCCCCACATCCAATCCCCTTTCTACCCCTCCCCCTCCTCCACCTCTCCCTCTCCCCCTCCCCTCCCTTCCTCTCCCCTCCCCCCCCCCTCCTTCCCAAGTAGAAAATCCTTCATCCCACCCTCAGCCACCATGGCTGATCCTTGAGTCCCTACCGTGCACTGCGGGGCCACCCCGACCCCTCCTCAGCAGCTCCCCCCCCCCACTCGCCACATCATACCCCCCTCAAGAACACAAATAAAAAGCAGTAAGAGAAAACAGAATAAAGCAAAAGCGGCAGATCATTCAGTTCATATATGTTGCATTCACATATATTAACATCGTGTGTTCGTACATAACAAGCACAGTTAACTCTTTAAACGTCTCCCTGCTCCCGGCCTCTGAGAGAAAACAGCACAGATCAGAACAGATCAAAAGCAGGGAGTATAGGCAACAGATCATTCAATTCTTATATGTTACATTCACATATTAACACCTTGCGCTCATGCTTGACGAGCCTGGTTAGCTCTTTAAACGTCCCTCTGCTCCCGGTCTCTTAGGACACACTGAAGACTAACAAATCTCAAGGCCCAGGGCCCGAGCTCATTCCCTCAGTCTGCTCCTGTGTGCTTTTGTCCAACTCAGCCAGAAAGGCCTTTGCCGCCCCTGCCGATTCGAACACAAAGTTCTTCCCCTTGCTGAATACACGCAGAGTGGCGGGGAACGCCAACGTAAATCGGACTCCCTTTTGGAATAGAGCCGCACAGACTGGTGTAAACTCCTTCCGTTTTGCTGTTACCAGTGCCGAGTAATCCTGAAATAGCAGCAGTTTAGTATTATCCAAAATCAGCTCACTCTTCCGGCGGTATGCTTACAGCAACTGCTCCTTATGCACAAAGTTCAAAATCCGCGCTATCACCACTCTCGGCCGCTGCCTGTTCACCAGTTTCCCGCCAATGTGGTGGGCACGCTCCACCTTAAGCTCTCCCACCAAAGAGTCTAGTCCCAAAGCCTTCGGGAGCCATTGCTCTATCAAGGGCAGCAGTTTTTGATCCGTGGTCATCTCCGGAATCCCGACCAGCCTTATGTTATTTCTACGGGATCGATTTTCTAAGTCCTCGAGCTTATTCTGTAAGGCCTCCATTTTTGCTCACATCCCGTCGTGTTCTCTCGCTTGCTTACCCTCATCATCTTCAATCGCCGCCACTCTGTTTTCCAGTTCCTCTATACGTTGGCTCATCTCTACCATTGATGTGCTCATAATTTCCAGCTTAGACAATATCTGGTCAAACTTAGGGTCTAGCTGTCTCACCACCTCGCTCGCCAATCCTTCAAAGGCTGAGTCCCCACTCTCCTTACTTGGCGAGGGCGGCTGTCCCATAGTCGATGTCGGAGCTCCAGGTCTCGGCGGTTTCTCTTTCTCCTTGCGGGCCGGAGGTGGCATTTTTAGTTATATTTAACCCCGAATCCTCTGCTCCGATATGAGAGCTGCTCTCCTTGCCTCCTTTAACCTTTGTTGGGGGGGGGATTATCAACTAGATTTTTACCAAATGCCTCGAGGTGACCCCGGAGTGAGCAGAGACACGTCTTCACCCGCTCATGTGTCACGTGGACTCGTGATCTGCATTTTTAAATAAGTACAAGGCATCTCTCACTTTAGCTAAACGGAAAAAAACAAACACTGAGAAGACAAAAAAATATGTTGCACAATCTGTTCTAAATTGATGTAATTAAGCTGAGTTAGGACTGCATCATCTTTCCTACAGGAGCTCTCCAGATCAACCAACAGTAAGGATTTAAGAGTTTGTTTTTTATTATATTAAATTGTTAGCTCTCTGACTGGGAGATCTTAAAAGGTTTTTTTTGTACATTTTTAAAGCAAGGTTACTTTCTTTTGGTGCTTTAGTGGGACTTTCCTTGAGCACAGTAGGTGGTTGAACTCCAGTAACCTCCTCAGCTTTGGGAACTGCTAACACCTAATCAGGTGTTAGTTCCCTCCCTACCCATCCCGACTCCCACCCACCCCTAGCGAGTAGTCTTGCTTTATAGGGCACCTCCCCATTTGACAAAGCACAGAGAATTGGACCAGCACATTTTGAATATAATTAAGGAGATTTAACTGCTTTTTCTCCGAAAGGACAGCTGGGAAACCGGCTGGTACTTGGTAGATCTCTCTCTTTTGCTTTAACAGATACCTAAGCTCCACAAACAGAACAATGGCTGGGAAAAATCGTATCGCTAAAGCTGTTGCCCCCGTTACAGCTTCTGCCTCGGTCCAGACAGAGGTCCTAATGCCAGTTGAAGGACCGGTTCCATGTGCAGGGTGCCTGCATGCTGAAGCTCTGAGGAAACAAGTGGAGGAACTCAGAGAGGAGGTGGCAAGGCTGAGGAGCACTCAAGACAGTGAGAAGTACATTGATGAGATGCTTCTTGCAGCAACCAAGCTCTCCAGCAGAGGAGAAGATGGGTGCCAACAGAAAGTCGATGGTTGGACACAAGTCACCAGGGCCTGCAAAATCACCAATCCAACTTCTCCAGCCCTTGAATTGAAGAACCATTATGCAGCCCTGGAAGTGGAGGTGGTGAAAGCATCCCTGGAAAGGGAAGAACCAGAGCCCAAGTACCCCAAAGTTGCAGAATCAGTGACCACAAGGAAACGAAGGGTAGTGGTGGTTGGAGACTCTCTTCTGAGGGGTACTGAGGCGTCCATCTGCCGAACAGACTTGATGTCCAGAGAGGTATGCTGTCTGCCTGGTGCCAAAATCCAAGATGTTACGGAGAGTTTGCCGAGACTCATCAAGCCCACTATTACCCAATGTTGCTAATCCATGTTGGAACAAATGATACTGCCAGGTATACCTCGGAATGTATCAAAAGTGACTTCATGGCTCTGGGACAGAGTGTGAAGCAGTTAGGTGCACAGGTGGTGTTCTCTTCAATCCTCCCTGTTGAGGGTAAAGGCCAAGGCAGAGAGGCTCGCATCCTGGAGATGAATGCATGGCTGCGTGGACGGTGTCATTGAGAGCGTTTTGGTTTCCTAGACCATGGGATGCTGTTCCAAGAGTTGCAGAACAGAGATGGCATCTATCTGTCCAAGAAAGGTCAACGCGTCTTCAGTAGTAGACTGGCTAATCTACTGAAGAGGGCTTTAAACTAGATTCATTGGGGATGGGTGAAGAAAGCCCCCAGGTAAGTGAAAGCCCCCAGGTAGGTGATACCCATTTCCATAAAGTTATTTAATTTAACAGGGGTAACATATGGAAAGCAGTGTGTATAAATGCCCGTAGCATGGGAAATAAGATCCTGATGTTGAAGCTTTGGTGGGAGTGGCTGACTTGGATTTAGTGGCAGTTACAGAGACATGGTTCACAGAAAACCAAGATTGGGATGTAACTATACCTGGCTATACTTTATTCAGAAAGGACAGGGTAGGAAGTAGGGGAGGAGGAGTGGCACTATATGTAAAAACTACTATTTGTAATTACAGAGCTCAAAAGGGAGAGGGGAGGCATTGTGGGTTAAACTAGAAAGAGGGAAAGAGAAATCTATTTACATTGGTGTGATATACAGACCTCCCTCACAAGAGGAAGAGGTGGACAGAGAGTTAATTGAAGACATGCGCAGCATTGCTAGGAAAGGGGAAGTGCTACTGATAGGAGATTTCAATATGCCAGATGTTGATTGGCACATTCCTGCTGCAGTATCATCTAGAAGTAAGGTGATCCTGGATTCTCTACAGGGAGAACTATTCAGGCAATTGGTAACAGACCCCACACGTGAAGGGGCCATACTGGACTTGGTGCTTACCAATGGTGAAAGTGTTTCTGATGTTATAGTGGGAGATCATTTTGCATCCAGTGAACACCAGATGGTGTGGTTCAGTATTAGGACTAGGGCTGTTAGAATCCATTCAAAGGCAAGGATCTTAGACTTTAGGAAGACTAACTTTGCGAAGATGGGCCAATACCTCAGGGAGTCATTAGTTGGATGGGAACAGCTGAGGGATGTAGAAAAACAGTGGGAAAAACTGAAAGGGGATATTTTAAGGGCAACCAACCTTTTTGTTAAAATGGTAAATAAAGGTAAAAGGAAAAGGAGACCGCTATGGTTTTCGAAAGAAGTAGCTGAAAAAGTGAAGAAAAAGAGGGAGGCCATCATGAAATACAAGAGATCACAGACAGGAAGACAGACATCTGTATTTGGAAAAACAGAGAAGCTAGCAAAGTCGTCAAGAAGGCAAAAATTCAAAAGGAGGAGGAAATAGCCAAGGCAATAAAATGGGAGGATAAGACATTTTTCAGATATATTAGTGAGAAGAGGAAGGGCAAAAGTGGTATTGTCAGACTCAAGATTGCAGGGGAGAGGAATATGTAGAAGCTGATAAGGATGAAGCGGAATTGCTTAACAAATATTTTTGTTCTGTGTTCACAGATGAAGAACCAGGAGCAGGACCTCAGAAAACACCCACAAATAGGAACAGAAGCAAAGGACATCTTGAACAATTTTCAAAAGACTGTGTTCGTGAGAAACTATCTCAACTTAAAGTAGACAAAGCGATGGGACCGGATGGGATACACCCGAGAATACTGAGGGAACTTGGGGACGTTCTAACAGCTCCACTGACTGACCTTTTTAATGCCTCATTGGAGTCGAGAGTGGTGGCAAAGGACTGGAGAGAGGCTCATGTGGTGCTTTTACACAAAAGCGGAAGTAAGGATGTGGTTGAAAACTACAGGCCGGTTAGTTTAACTTCAGTGGTGAGTAAATTATTGGAAACGCTGCTGAAAGAGAAAATAGTGAGGTTTCTGGAGTCCAGCGGATTACAGGATCCAAGGCAGCATGGATTCACTAGAGGCAGGTCTTGTCAGACAAATCTGATTGATTTCTTTGACTGGGTGACCAGGGAGTTGGACCGAGGGAGAGCCCTAGATGTGGTGTATTTAGATTTCAGTAAAGCCTTTGACACTGTTCCTCACAGGCGACTTATAAACAAACTGAGCACCCTAGGGATGGACCCTAAAGTTACTGCTTGGGTTAGAAATTGGTTGGGTGGGAGGCGACAAAGAGTACAAGGAAATGGAGCTCACTCTGCGGAGAAGGATGTTATCAGTGGTGTGCCCCAGGGATCTGTCTTTGGTCCGAATGTTTTTAACATCTTTTTTAGTGATATAGCGGAAGAGCTTTCAGGTAAGGTTTGCCTCTTTGTGGATAATACAAAAATCTGCAATACAGTAGACACCCAGGAAGGGGTAGATAACATGAGGAGGGATCTAGCTAAGCTTGAAGAATGGTCTAGAATTTGGCAGCTGGGATTTAATGTTATAAAATGTAAGGTCATGCATTTGGGCTGCAGCAATCCAAGGGAGCAATATAGTATAGGGGTGAAGTACTTTTGTCCACTAAAGAAGAGCGGGACCTAGGCGTGGTTGTGTCTGATGATCTTTAAGTAGCTAAACAGGTAGAAAAGGCGACGGCAAAAGCTAGAAGGATGCTTGGGTGCATACGGAGAGGAATGGCTAGCAGAAAAAAGGAGGTGATAATGCCTCTGTATAAGTCTTTGGTGTGACCTCATTTGGAGTATAGTGTGCAATTCTGGAGACCGCACCTTCAAAAGGATGTGAACAGGATGGAGTCGGTGCAGAGGGTGGCTACTAAAATGATTAATGGTCTTCATTATAAAGCATATGAGGACACACTGAAGGATCTTAATATGTACACCTTAGAGGAAAGGCGGGATAGAGGTGATATGATTGAGATGTTTAAATACCTCCGTGGCATATATATTCAGGGAGAGCGCCTCTTTCAATTGAAAGCAAGTTCTGCTACGAGGGGACATGGGATGAGGGTGAAGGGAGATAGATTCAGGAGTGATATGCGGCAATATTTCTTTACGGAAAGAGTAGTGGATCCGTGGAATAGTCTCCCAGTGGAGGTGGTAGAGATGAGGGAATCACAAAAAGGAGCACTGCTCGCAAAGGAGACTGAAGAACCACAGAAGCGAGTAGATATGGAAGTCACATGCGCTTTATTGATTGGAAAAAACCCCAACGCGTTTCGGCGATTGCCTTCATCAGGGGGTACTGGAGGACAACAAAACAATATAATAAACACACCAAAAATTATGGAATATAAATCAATACATAAAATATATTAAAATTAGTAAAAACATGAATACACATAACACACCATACAAATTGAAAAAACTAACAATATAGATAATAAAACCATCGCGTACCTACAGGTGATCTCTATTGGTACACTAGATATAGCGCAAGTAGCAATAAAGATATGGCACAAAACCAATCGTTTGTTAGACAATGTTAAAAAATAATAATAATATTTATATGAAAAAGAGAATACCATAAAATAACATACATATAATTTTAAACATTTAAAATAAGCAATCAAGTATAAATATAACATAAAAACTAAAAATTAAAAGTTAAAATCAAAAAATGGAAAACCCAGACCTAAAATTGGAATAATGACCACTCCAAAACAAAATTTCATTTTAAACAAACCCTCGCTTAACATATAACCCAAAGAAAAGGTTAGAAGAATATAAAATATATAAATAAAGGGGTAATGAATGACAAAACATGCACATTGTCCAACAAAGTAATTGCATATAGTAACGTTGTTGCAAACCCCTAACAAAAAGTAACAGAGCTGCTATTATAAATTGAAAGTGAGACATCGGACCACAAGATATTAAACGCTGTTGACAAAAGCGATAGCCAAGTTCCATGAACAGAAATGAACAAAGACCTTTAAAAACGGAACTTTATCAATGTTGCACAAATGTACCTAAAGAATAATGTGCATACAAACTGAAACTGCTGATGGCAACAATGAATGTATGGAGTCATATCAAATCTAAAATACTAGACACCCAAACATGTAACTTTCTTGCGGTTTAAGTCAAAATCTAGCCCATGTGCCACTAAAGCATTCTAATTGTACTTTGGACCCTGAGCATTTCTTTCGGACCCCAACTCTTGCATGGACAAACACATATACATAAAAAGTGGCTTGGAAAATTTTTTTTGTAAAAAGCTGAATGGGTAATTGCCAAAGAAAACACAATAAAAGATGTTCACAGCGACCTAACATTATTTGAGCAAAGAATAAATCACTCATAAAACCATCCCAAACTTGTACATACAAACCAAGTACTATAATAAAATTTCAAAATAAGGAAAAAATAAAAATGATCGCTAAGAATCACAGGCGACTGCCTCAACATGCCATATCAGCAATTACTAAGAACGCCAAGTGTGGCGTGCTTTTTTTTAAAAAAAAGAGAAGCTTCAACGTAAAAATACACATGCAGGAAACACATGCAACTGAAGAAGATAAAAGACCATGCAGAACAGCAATATATGTTATAAGCAAACCACAACTATGCAACCAAAAATTACAAAGGTTCAAGGAGCAATAACCTCAGCACCATCGGCAAGCTATGCCAGCAATTCTTGAGACCACCAAAATTGGCGCGCATTTAAGGTGAAAGGGTACAGCGTAAAAATGCATATGCATGAGTTAACGTAAAACCAAGCAGTAAACATCTATCACCATGTGAATCCAAAGGAACCCAATGAAATAAACATACTGCATGATCAAAAATACAAATAAAGATGTTCACTTAGCCTCATGGGCGACAGCCTCACCATCATGAAAAAGCCATTTTTGAGAACGCCAATGTGGCGCGCTTGTAAAAATAAAACTTTAACACAATAATGTTTTTAAAGCCAAAAGAGAATTAAAAATCATGCAAGATAGCAATGTCACAAACACAACTATATGACCTAAAAAGTAAACAATTGCTTAAGCTCAAGGAGCCGTTACTTCAGCACCGTCGGCTAGTAATTTATGAGAACGCCGAAGGCGCACTTTTAAGTTAAAAAACTATGCATAAATAAGCGTAAAACCGAGGACAACTGCATGGCCTACAAAGGAACTCTCCCTAAAAAAGGCACGGACATAAAAATTTTTTTAAAAACACAGAGGCAAGGCTGGAAAATAGCTCACGTAAGAAAATAGAAACCAATAAGAACAATGAGAGCAACACCCTATGCCAGAGCGTAAAGCCCTAAAAACATAAAAACTCCAAAGTAAGCGTGCTGTTAACATCGAACATACAAAATAAATGTTGTTCTGATGTATGAAAAAATGGCACAGCTTGGCTCACAAGGAAACCACATAAATAACCATCACTGGTATGACAGAAGCCTAGTTGCAGTATGACAATAAATATGACAATAAAACCATCACTGTACACCTTCAAAATAAATAGTACTTCTAAAACGACACAATACTGTGCTCAAAGGGGTCCCACGGGTGAGAGCAGACCTGATAGCAGCAAATTTAAATAAAAAAACAGCTCAAAATGACAAAAATGGACTACACTGCAGGAAATTTCAAAGGAATTGCAGCCTACAGTGTGGACCGAACCCGGGTGACCATAATGAAACCGCCAAGACGCATAAAAAATGATAAAGAACCCTTTATTACCATAATTTACAGGAAAACTGCTAAATTGAGATCTTGATTCAAAAACCCAAGGGGTCCACTGACTGCAACTCATAAATGAACCGCTGTTCAAGTTTAAGTAATATCGAATCTATGTTGCCACCACGCCAATGTGAATGTACAACTTTTATAACAAAAATTTTTAAATCGGGCAATGCTCTGTATGTTTGAATGATATTATCATGAAGGATGTGTTTATTCATCCAGTCACTCAGAAGAAGTTTTTTCTTAACCATTATTCTAATTGTTTGACTAGTAATGTTGTATATGTAGTCATGTGTCCATGTAAGTTGTTATACGTTGGTAAAACTACTCGATCTGTTAAGACGCGTATCATAGAACATAAACGTTGTTTAGGGAGACATGTTCCAGACAAACCTATGGTTGCTCATTGGATTGAAAAGGGCCACCTTGTGTCCGATGTAAAATTTATATTCCATAATTTTTGGTGTGTTTATTATATTGTTTTGTTGTTCTCCAGTACCCCCTGATGAAGGCAATCATAAGAACATAAGATATGCCATACTGGGTCAGACCAAGGTCCATCAAGCCCAGTATTCTGTTTCCAACAGTGGCCA
This sequence comes from Ichthyophis bannanicus, assembly GCA_033557465.1. Lineage (NCBI taxonomy): Eukaryota > Metazoa > Chordata > Amphibia > Gymnophiona > Ichthyophiidae > Ichthyophis > Ichthyophis bannanicus. The sequence goes on along the minus strand of JAWIIG010000036.1, from coordinate 1,926,406 downwards.
AACTAGGTCATATGTACCTAGCAGTTTCCCCAAGAGACACAAGTTCCACAATGCTTGTACTGGGTCAAGCATTGATATCTTCGGTCACTTCTTAATAATGGTTTATGGACCTTTCCTCCAGGAACTTGTCCAAACCTTTTTTAAACCCAGCTACACTAACAGCCTTTACTACATCCTCCGGTAACAAATTCCAGAGTTTGATTACACGTTGAGTGAAAAAATATTTTCTTTTATTGGTCTTAAATAGTTTACCCTGTAGCTTCATTGCATGTCCCCTAGTCTTTCTATATTCTGATAACGTAAACAATCGATCTACGTTTACCCGTTCCATTCCGTTCATTAATTTATAGACTTCTATCTTCAATCGCCGAAACGCGTTGGGGTTTTTTCCAATCACTAAAGCGCATGTGACTTCCATATCTACTCGCTTCTGTGGTGGTAGAGATGAGGACAGTAACTGAATTCAAAAAAGCATGGGACAAACACAGAGGATCTCTAAAGGTAAAAAGGGGACTGTTGTAGTTGTTATGGAAGGACAGACTAGATAGGCCATGTGGTCTTTTTCTGTCATCATATTTCTATGTTTCTATGACTTTTAGGAATAATATGATGCAATTCATATCGTGTATGATGCAATAGCACCTTCAAATTGCATCAATTGTTTTGCCTGAAAAGCAAGTATTGTCCAAACAAAAACTGGATTTATCGCACATCCATCTAAGATGTGCATGTATTTTAGTAATTTATGATTTAAATCGAGATTCCCTCCTATTATATCTCACATATCCTTAGCACTTCTGAAGTTGAGGTCATATGTACTGACCTAGTGTAAATTGAAAACAGAGCTAATAAATAATTTTAAGCATCGTGTTTGTTCTTAGCAACCCAGAATTAGTAAAGTGTGACAATTTATTTTGGTTGAAATTTGTCTGTAATTTTTGGGAATGTTTAGGTTGGTCTTCCTTTGGAAGAAGTATTTTTCTTGTCATTAGCCATTGTAGTGTTAAATTTGACTGATTAAATTTTGGCTCAAACAGTTAACATCCCTTCACCATGACATGGCAAACTGTAAAAATCAGTTATTCCATCTGGGCAAGGGCTCTTTCCAGTTTGGGGCTTTTTTAAATCTATTTTCCAGTTTGTGTGTTACCTCAGGCTAATCCATAGCTTCAATGTTCAACTTTTCCAGATTCTCTCTCATGTTTGTTTAATAGGATTTTCTATACCATCTTTTACTAATTATACAAAGCGGTTCACAATAAAAAAAAAAAAGAGAGGAAACCAGAACTACTTGTACAATCAAATTGTCAGGACAGTAGAGTATGAAGAAGAGGAGCATATGGCACAACCAACCAACAGAGAAACCATTCAATCAGAGGAGACGATCACATCTAAGAAATTATCCAGGGAAGACCATAGGAGCCCCTCTACAGCAGGCGCATGTGTCCTTAAAGTTCAAATGCCTGCTGAAACAAGTAGGTTTTCAGATCCACTTTAAAACAGGTGAGGGAAGTTTGGAGACAAGAGGTCAACAGGAAGGGAATTCCATATTGTCAAGGCAAGAAAAGAAGGCAGAGTGCCATGTGACCTCATACTGAGCTTGGATAGGTGAGGGTAAGCAAAGTTTGTTTCCATGTATGGATCAGAGTGGGCTGGGCAATAAGGAATAATTAGTGAGGAAATATACTCTGTAGCTGATTGATACGGTGCTTGCTATTGTAAGAAAGAATTTTGTAGCGGACATGGAATTTAACTGGCAATCAATGACGTTGAAAAAGTAATGGCTCTGCATGGTCGTACTTACGAGAGTGGATGGCAGTATTTTGTACAGTTTGGAGGTTTTTTTGATTCCCACAGAGGACAGACCAGCAAATACAGAGTTGCAGTAATCGAGTCTAGAGATAACTGGACTAAAAATGACAGTGAACTGTACTGGTGCTTCAAGGAAAGGTTGAATAGACTAAAACCAGTGCATAGATGACTTGACAACTTGTCTGAGGTGTGAGTAAGAGGTTCAAATCAAGGAAAACCCCGAGATATCTAAAGGATGACACTAAAGAGATAGGTGGGCCCTGAATTGTTGGGGCAGTATCAGAATTCACTTTAAGGCAGTTGGCCATCAGCCAATCACAGTTAGTATCACCCCGATCAACAATGGAGATTAGAAGGATATCATCAGTGTAGATCAGGGGTCTCCAAACCAGTCCTGGAGGGTTGCAAACCTGCCATGTTTTTGGGATATCCCTAATGAATATGCATGAGGTATTTGCATGCATTGCCCCCATTGTATTTGAATTTCTCATACATATTCATTAGGGATATCCTAAAAACCTGACTGGTTTGCAGCCTTCCAGGACTGGATTCAGACACCCCTGGTGTAGACATATGTTGTCACCTCTGTGCCTTGTATCACAGTGAGTAAAGGATTTAGGAAGATGTTGAATAGGAGGGAGGCGAGAATGGCGCCTTGGGGAACTGCACAATGGAGGGGAAAGAGGAAGAAAAGTTCTCAGAGGCTTGGATAGAAATGGAGCATCCCATCAGGAAGGATTGGAAAGCATAGTTACTCACCTGTAGTAGGTGTTCTCTGTGGATAGCAGGAATAAGTCCTCACATACAGGTGACATCCCCAACGGGATGCTCCCCAGCTTCCATTGGAAACTTTTGGAAGGCTCCACTGTGCATGCACGCCCACTTTCCTGCCTTCTGCAGCATTATCTTCTCTCCAGTACAATAACAGAGCAATAGTCAAAAAGCAACTTCTCGGGGAGATGGGAGGGTTGTTCACAGTATGCTTTTTCTGTGGACGTAAGGGCCTCCCAAGCTACAGGCTACCGAAAATCAGAGGCGGCAAAAGCCCAAGAGGGGCAACAAAATTGGTGAACCAGAAAAAACATGGCGGGTAGAGTCCCCAGGGAGCTTGCTTGATTCAGTGTCCTTAATGCACATCAACACTGAGGGGACATTTTTTGGTAACCTGGATAGACCGAAGTTCTAGTGGGAAGGACTTGAACCTAAGTCCCAAAGAGATGCCAGAGTACAGCTTGGTCAAAGGAAAGGAATGGAAAATAAAACAAAAGATATTATAATGCCTCTATACCGTTCCATGGTGAGACCGCACCTTGGATATTGTGTGCAATTCTGGTCGCCGTATCTTAAAAAGGATATAGCGTTATTAGAAAAGGTTCAGAGAAGAGCCACCAAAATGGTAAAGGGGATGGAAGGATACTCCTATGAAGAAAGACTAAAAAGGATAGGGTTCTTTAACCTGGAAAAGAGACGGCTAAGGGGAGATATGATAGAAGTCTATAAATTAATGAACAGAGTGGAACGGATAAACGTAGATCGCCTGTTTACATTATCAGAATATAGGAAGACTAGGGGACATGCAATGAAGCTACAGGGTAAACTATATAAGACTAATAAAAGAAAATATTTTTTCACTCAACGTGTAATCAAACTCTGGAATTTGTTACCGGAGGATGTAGTAAAGGCTGTTAGTGTAGCTGGGTTTAAAAAAGGTTTGGACAAGTTCCTGGAGGAAAGGTCCATAAACCATTATTAAGAAGGGACCCAGGATATCAATGCTTGACCTAGTACAAGCATTGCAGAACCTGTGTCTTTTGGGGAAACTGCTAGGTACGTATATCCTAGATTGGCCACTGTTGGAAACAGGATACTGGGCTTGATGGACCTTGGTCTGACCCAGTATGGCATATCTTATGGTCTTATATTCTTATGTTCTTGCTGTCGTGTCAGGAATCTCCATCCAGACAGTAATGGGCTGTGAATAAGTGGAGAGAAGATCACACTGCAGCTTTGCAGATCTCCTTCATGGAGACTGAGTGCAAGTTGTACACCAATGCAGCCATGGCTTTGATACTGTGAGCTGTGACATGGCCCAGCAAGACTCAGGCCTGCCTGGGCATAAGCAAAAGAGATACAATCTGCCAGCCAAATGGACAGCATGTGTTTGGAGATGGCAGCACACAGCTTAATGGGGTCAAAAGAGATGAATAGATGGGTGGAATGCTGGTGCGCTTTTGTCCCACAAGGTAGAAGGCTAGGGTGCACTTAAAGTCTAGCATGTGCAGTGCAGTGGAGTCTCCCCATGGTTGGTGTGATGCCTGGTAAAGAAGGTGGGCAGAATGAGAAATTGAGGTGGAAAGCAGAGACCACTTTGGGCAAGAAACGTGGATGCGTTCATAAAACCACCCTATTATGATGAAACCTGGTATATGGTGGGTGAGCCATCAAGGCTTGGAGCTCACTAACATGGCGAGCTGAAGTGACCATCACCAGGAACATTACCTTCCAGGTCAGGAACTTCAGAGGGCAGGAAGCATGCAGTTCAAAAGGCGTCGACAAGAGTTGTGTCAAAACTACATTAAGTTCCTAAGCTATCAGCAGGGGCATGATGGAGGCTTAGAGAGGCATAAGCCCCACATGAATTGAGCCACCAGGAGCCGAGCTGAGATGGGATGAGCTTCCCCTCCAGGTCGTGATGTTAGGCCCCAGTTGTGCTCAGATGGATGTTGACTGAATTAGACTTGAGACCAGAGTTTGAGAGGTGCAGGAGGTACTCCAGCAACCTGTCCACAGAATAGGAGAAGGGATCCAGAGCCCTGTCAGTGCACCATGCAGAGAACCTCCACTTAAATGCATAGATTCCCTGCGTGAGACCTGGAGGACATCAGTTATATCCCCAGGCAGATTAAGTTCCGAGAAAACTACCCACTCAGCATCCAAGCTGTGAGGGCCAAAGACCGGATGTTGGGGTGCAGCAAGGTCCCGTCCTCCTGGGAGATGAGGTCTGGGGCGCAGCCAAGATGGAGAAGGTCCCGCTGAGAGAGATGAAATAGCAGTGGAAACTACGGCTGTCTGGGCCAATATGGGGGGATGAAAATCATTGTACTTCTGTCGGCTTGAAGCTTCAGCAAGGTCTTCACTATGAGCAGCATTGGAGGGTTCAATAGGCCCCCCCTCCTCTCCCCCCCACCTCCCCCCCCCCCTGGTAGAGGAAGGCGGCATCCGGAGCCAGCCAGCTGCTGGCAGCCATCCTGGAGAGAACTGATGTAGGCATTGCATGGAGTGATAAAGAGATCTATTGTGGGAGTATCCCACTCCCGGAAGATCCTAACCACCATCTCCATATTGAGGGCCCACTTGTGAGGCTGGAGGACCCAGCTCAGGTGATCCGCCAGGATGTTGAGCTCTCTGGGCAGATAGGTTGCCTGTAGCTCCTTCCCATGGGTGGCAGTGAACTTCCAGAAGCAAACTGCCTCCCTGCTTATTGATATAAAACATCGCCACCTGATTGTCTGTTTGGATCAGGACAACCTGGTTGGCCATGTGTGTCTGGAAAGCCCAGAGGGCATTCGCTATGGTGCGGAGCTTGAGAAAGTTAATCTGGTGCAGGCTCTCCTGCTCAGACCACAGGCCCTGCATGCGCAGGCGATCTAAATGAGCCCCCCCGGCCAAGCTTGGACGCATCAGCAGTTAGCATCCTCTGGGGCATTAATGTCTGAAAGGAGAGACCCCTGAGCAAGTTCTGCAGCTCTAGCCACCAGTGCAGGGACTGCACTAGGGGTGTGGTGACCACCACCTGGTCCTGGAAGTGGCCAGTAGCCTGTTTCCACCGCGAGCTCAATGTCCACTGAGCTGTCTCATACAGAGATGGGCCAGTAGAGTAATGTGTACAATCAAGGCCACGTGGCCAAGCATCTTTAGCATTCCTCGTGCCATAGTGTGGCACTTCCTCTAGATGTCATTGACCACTTCTGTTAGTCATTGCATCCGATCCATCAGGAGAAAGGCTCGGGCTCAAATGGTATCGAGAAGGGTCCAAGTGAACTCCAGTTGTTGAGAGACTGGAAGTGAGACTTGGGTTAGTTGACCATGAACCCCAGCCGCTTGAGCACCTGAATAGTGAGATGAGCTGACTGCCGGACACCATCTAGGATGGAGATCTTTATGAGCCAGTCATCTAAGTAGGAAAACGAACACTCCCAGGGTTCAGAGATAAGCAGCCACCACTGCAAGGCATTTTGTGAAGCCTGGGAGCATAGGCGAGTCCAGAGGGAAGCACTAAGGTACAGGTAGTGCTGACCCCCCCCCCCCCCCCAGAACAAACCGGAGGTATTTTCTGTGAACAAGGTGGCTCGGGATGTGCGTATATGCAACTTTGAGATCCAAGGAGCATAGCCAGGTGCCTTTAAGATAAGGGAGCAGTGTCCCCAGAGAGACCATCTTGAACTTCTCCTGAGTAAGAAGTGGTTGAGGTTCCAAAGGTCCAGGATGTGTCAAAACCCCCCTGTCTTTTTGGGGACCAGGAAGTACCTTAAGTAGAATCTCTGCTTGCTTTGAGCTGGGGGTACTGCTTGATGGCGAGTTTGGTCAGAAGGGTGGAGGCCTCCTCCTGGAGCAAACTTCAATGCAGCAGGCCCAGGGGGTACTCCTTGGGGGATAAGGGAGGTGGCAACTGGGCAAAGTGCAGCATGTATCAGTTTTGGACTATCTGCAGGACCCAAGAGTCTGAGCTGATAAGCGGCCACTTGTGGGCAAAGTGGATGAGTTGCGCCTCCCCCCTACTTGAGGGTGTACCCTTTCAGGCACTGGTAGATTGGCTGTGCTTCTGAGGAACCAGTCAAAAACCTGCCCCCGGCTTCTGGGGGGCGGAGGGAGCTGGCTGGGCCTTCTGAGGCTTTTTGTCACTGCTGACAAGGGGCCAGTGCCTTGGCTGTACACTCTGAGGGCTCTGGTAGTACCAGCGCTTGCGCTGGTAGAAGGTTCTCTTGCCCTGGAACTTCTTTCATGAGGGATCAGTGGTCTTTCTTGAGAGCCTGGAGAAAGCACAGTTAATTACCTGTGACAGGTGATCTCAGGGAACAGCAGGAATAAGTCTTCACATATGGGTATCGTCGGTACCGACGGAGCCTGCGCGGGAACGCTCCCCAGCGTCCAAAAGGAAAGCTTTTGGGAGCATCCCACAGCGCCTGCGCGCTGCCTTCCCGCCTTTCCCAACCGCCTCTCTCCAGTTCGAGTTTTAAAGCTGAGACAAAGAGAGAGAGAGGAAAGATAAAGAAATACAACTCCTAGGGGAGGTGGGTGGGTTGTGAAGACTTATTCCTGCTGTTCCCTGAGATCACCTGTTACAGGTAAGTAACTGTGCTATCTCCAGGAACAAGCAGGAATGAGTCTTCACATATGGGGACTCCCCAGCTAGAGATGCCTGGGAGATCACCCAGATTGTGAGTCCCTGGGAAGGGCTCCACCTTCACTCATGAATCTCAGGCATCTAGTCAGGGATGGAGGGTAGGAGTTGATTAGTTATGGAACAGGTGTTTAAGAACAGCCTGACCAAACAAGGCATCCCGGCGGGAGTCCTTGTCCAAGCAGTAATGGGCTGTGAAGGTATGAACCGATGCCCAGGTGGCCGCTCGACAGATTTGGTCGATGGACACAGAGTTTAGATGAGCCATAGAGGTTGCCATGGCCCTCACATTGTGAGCTGTGAATGGCCCTCCAGAGAAAGGTTCTTACTCTGGTAGGCGAAGGAAATACACTGAGCAATCCAATTTGACAGAGTTCTCTTAGAGACTGGAAGTCCCAAATGAGAAGGATCAAAAGCAACAAAAAGTTGAGAGGACTTTCTATGATGTTGTGTCCTTTGTAAGTAGAAAGCAAGTGCTCTTTTACAATCCAGGGTATGAAGATTCCTCTCTGCACTTGATGCATGAGGTCCTGGAAAAAAGACAGGTAAATACACCTCCTGGTTCAGATGAAAAGGACCACTTTAGGCATAAAGTGTGGATTAGTTCTGAGGACTACCTTGTCATGATGGAACCTTGTGTGAGGAGGATTAGCCACCATAAGCTTGCAACTCACTGATACGGCGAGCTGAGATGACTGCAATGAGAAAAATAACCTTCCAGGAAAGGAATTTCAAGGAGGTAGTGGCTAAGGGTTCAAAGGGTGGTTTCATAAGCTGGCCAAGAACCAGATTCAAGTCCCATGCCACTGGAGGTGGTCTAATGGGAGGTTTAGTCAAAAGAAGGCCTCTCATGAATCTTGCTATAAGAGGATGAGAGGAAATAGGTTGTCCATTGAGAGGCTTAAGGGATGCTACAATAGCACTCAAACGGACTCTGATTGAATTTGTTTTAAGGCCTGCATGGGATAAATGCAGCAAATAGTCTAGTAAAGAATTCAGAGGTATTGCAAGAGGGTTGAGACCCTTCTCTGCACACCAAATGGAAAACCTTTTCCATTTAAAAGCATAGGAACGTCTGGTGGAAGGCTTTCTGGAAGCATGAAGGATATCCTTCACTTGCTGAGAAAGGTGTAAATCCTGAAGGTCTAGGCCTTCAGCAACCAGGCCCTGAGATGAAGAGACTGAGGATTTGGGTGCCACAAGGTTCCCTCCTCCTGGGAGAGGAGATCTGGAGCAGACCCCAGGTCCAGGGAGGGAGCTTGAGAGAGATGCAGAAGTAGAGAGTACCACACTTGGCGTGGCCAATGTGGTGTTATGAGGATCATAGACTCCTTGTCTCTCTGAAGCTTGAACAGAGTCTTGGGAATGAGGGGAATAGGTGGAAAGGCATAGAGGAAGTCTTGCCCCCAATGAAGGAGAAAGGCATCCCTGGCCTGAACTCCCTGACATGGAATCCTGGAACAAAACCGGGGAAGTTTGGCATTCCACGGACTTGCAAACAGGTCTATGTCTGGGGTACCCCAAATCCGAAAAATCCTGGCTATCTGGTCCCCATGGAGGGACCATTTGTGTGGAAGCAGAACTCGACTGAGTCTGTCTGCCCAAGAGTTTTGAACCCCTGGAAGATACACTGCCATGAGATGGATTTGATGCTCTCTGGCGAAGGCCCATAATCTCAGAGCTTCGTTGCAAAGCGACAGAGAGCCAGTCTCTCCCTGCTTGTTTACGTAGAACATGGCTACCTGGTTGTCCGTGTGGATGAGGACTGTCTTGTAGCTGAGCAGGGTGTGGAAGACTGAGAGCCAGAAAGATTGCTCTGAGCTCTAAGAGGTTGATATGTAGAGATGTCTCCTGTGGAGACCAGATGCCTTGGGTCAAGAGATCTTGTAGATGAGCTCCCCAACCCTTTGGAGAGGCATCTGTTGTAAGGGTTGCTTGGGGTAACACCTGTTGAAAGGGGGACCCCAGAAACAGATTTTGAGTGGACTTCCACCAGTGGAGGGACCAAAAGAGGCGACTGGAGGTTGCTATTTTGTCTGATAGGCAACCTGATGCCTGGGTCCATTGGGTGGATAGGGTCCACTGAGCTGCCCTCATGTGAAGGCGAGCGTAAGGAACCACATGCACCGTGGATGCCATTCTCGAGCAGTTAAATGGGACTTTAATTGAATCTGGGAGGCTAACTGCACCAAGCGTAGGCAACGGGCCTGGGGAAGATAGGCCCTTGCAGTTGTGGTATCCAGTAAGGCCCCTATGAACTCTAGAGACTGAGTAGGGGTGAGATGGTATTTTGGAATGTTGATTACCAGTCCCAGATACTGAAGAACACGCTTTGTGCAGGCTAGGGAAGTCTGGGCCTCTGACTGGGATGGAGCTCGGATGAGCCAGTCGTCCAGATATGGGAATACGAATATCCCTAGAGTGCGCAGAAATGCAGCTACTACTGCCATGCATTTTGTGAACACTCTTGGAGCAGAGGCCAGACCGAAAGGAAGCACTTTGTATTGGTAGTGCTTTCCTTGGTAAAGGAACCAAAGGAACCTTCTGTGTGTTGGATGGATGAGGACATGGGTGTACGCATCCTTGAGATCTAGAGAACAAAGCCAGTCCTGACTCTGGAGGTATGGAAGGAGAGTTCTGAGAGAAGCCATCTTGAATTTCTCCCTGCATAGAAACTTGTTCAACTCTGAGATCTATTATGGGTCTGTAGCCCCCCGTTTTCTTTGGGATGAGAAAATAAGGGGAGTAGAACCCTGAGCCCTGTTGAAGAAGAGGTACTTCTTCTATTGCCCCTTGGGCAAGAAGGGTAGCAATCTCTTGACCCAGAAGGTTGAAGAGAGATGTTGGAGAGTTGAACTGTTTCACCATGGTGTGAGGTGGAAGGTTTAAGAAATGAAGCTTGTACCCATCTCGTATGATGGAGAGGGTCCATTGCTCTGCTGTGATTTGTTCCCATCTGGGAGGAAAGTGAGCTAACCTTCCTGGGATGGTGAGAGGCTCGGGATGTTCTAGAGCCAGAAAGGCTAAGTTCCCTAGTAGAAAGTCAAAGACCCTGAGGAGGCTGAGGCTGTTGGGCCGTAGCAGTCCTCGCAGCCTGAGGCTTTGTCTGTTTTGGTTGTTGCTGTCTCTTTGTAGCAAAACGACCTTGAGAAGAGGCCTGACCATAACCAGAAGAAAATTTCCCTTTTTTTGGGAAAGATCCTTTTTTGAACAACCTCTTCTTAAAAGGAGCAGTAGTAGATTTTGAAAGTCTATCTAAAGCAGAGTTTTCAGCATCCATCTGGTTGGCCTTTGCTTGCCAATCTTTGCCAAACAGGTTTTCCCCTGTACAGGGAAGGTTACCTAGACCATCCTGTACCCAGGATTCCAAATCAGAGGATTGCAACCAAGCAACTCTGCGTGCACCTATGGCAATAGCCGAGGCTCTACTGCACCCTCAAAAGAGTCAAAGGCTGCACTGTTGGAAAACTTGGATGCATCCTGTGCATGTTTAAGACAGGTGATGTATTCTTCTCTCTTATCGTCTGACATATAAGGAGATAAGGTTTGCAGATGATCTGTAACCTCTTTCAGAAACATCCCCATATAGAGACTATAGGAGTTTATTCTAGCCACAAGCATACTGGCCTGGAAGATTTTCCTGCCAAAGGCATCTAAGGTTCTGCATTTCTCTTCCTGGAGGAGCAGAGGAGTGCCTTTTTGTACTCTTGATTTTTTTCATAGCAGACTCTACCACAATGGAGTGGTGAGGAAGCTGAGTCTTATGAAAACCAGGACAAGGAGGAACACGATACATGGTGTCCAAACTTCGAGAATGAGGGGAGGTGGAAAGAGGAGTCTCCCATATGCCTAACATGTGATCATAAAGAATCTCATGTACTGGTAAGGTGGCTGCCTCTTTAGGAGCCTTAGGATATTGAAGGATATCTAATTTTTTGGCTCTAGGTTCAGTTTCAGAAGCCACTGAGATGGACAGGCCTCTGGCCACCTCCCTGATAAGTCCTGAAAAGACAAGTCTTCAGGAGGAGACATTCTCCTTTTTGGAGAAGAGGGTTCCTGAGGAAGGATCCCCGATGCTTCAATAGAGGCCTCTGATACTTCGATTCCTCTGAAGAATCTGATGCATCGACTGTCTGGATGCTCTCGGAGAACCTGATACGTGTAACGAGGGGTATCGACATCGGGAGTAATCGGTACCGGGTCGGTACTGATGGGCATCACTGGATAGCGTACCGCTGTCATCGACGTTGATGTCGATGCAAGCGGTACCGGTATCGGAACCGGCATCGGATCCGGTACCGGAATCGGTACCGGTACCAACAACGGGGTTTGTTGCGGTACCGTAGGCGTCACAGCTTGTATGAATGCCGTGATGGCACGCTGCATGGTCAGAATATTCTGATTCATCGACGCCACCAATGTCTGGATGTTGGTACCGGTGGAAACCGCCGGTACCCCAGAACATTGTAACAAGTGATCGGTCGAGGCCAAGCCATCAATGTCAATCTGTGACCCCATAGATAGAGCTTTGGAAGCCGGAGCCTCCCGCCGGGGTAATTTTGCCGGTGTGGATTCCTCAAGAGTAAGCCCGGGGGCATCTCGATACTTAGAGGGATTTAAGTTTGGTTACCTGAGATCCATGGGAGGAAGAAGCAGCCCCGGAAGACGTCGATGCCACAGAAGCTGCATCGGAGGGAAACAGGATACTGAGCTTGGCTGCACGATTTTGTAACCCTCTTTTAGACATCATGGAACAGGACTCACAATCCGCAATGGAGTGGTCAGGACCTAAACATTTTAGACACCAGTCATGGGTGTCAGTGACAGAAATAGTGCCACTGCACTTCGTGCACTTTTTAAACCCGGAGGCGGGTTTTTCCATGAGGAAAAATATATCTGTAGGCCTAAGGCCTCAGAAGAAAAAATGCACTGAAGTAAGAAAAGGGTAGGTTTTTGTTTTTTTTTAAAGAAAGAAAAAAGACCAGTGGTACCGGTCCGGAGTCGAGAAGGCAGACACGCAACTAAAGAAAAATAAAAGAAAATAAATTCTTCAGCGGTGACAGGAAACACGACCTGCTGGCTCCGCGGAAAAGAAGAACTGGAGAGAGGCGGTTGGGAAAGGCGGGAAGGCAGCGCGCAGGCGCTGTGGGATTTTCCCAAAAGCTTTCCTTTTGGACGCTGGGGAGCGTTCCCGCGCAGGCTCCGTCGGTACTGACAATACCCATATGTGAAGACTCATTCCTGCTTGTTCCTGGAGATGCTCACATGCTCCTTCTCGATTTCAGCTGCTGATTCCTAGCAGTTTTCCAAAGAGGTTCTCTCCCCGGCAAGGCACTTCCACCAGCTTATCCTCACTGTTCCAGGTCCGAGGACTGGAGACAAGCAAGAAGGTATGCTCCGATGCCCACAGTTACAACCCTACCAGCTGACTCAAAGGCATCGTAGGTTACATGGACCATATATTTCAAGCAATTCTTGCTATGGCCCACCAGGGTGCAGAAGGAATAGAGTTCCTTCGAATGAATGAGGGAGCCAAACTTAGCCAGGTCCATCATGATGTCCTTAGAAACAAAGGCCATGTGGTCTTTTTCTGTCGTCATTTTTCTATCTAGTCTGTCCTTCCATATCAACAACTACAACAGTCCCCTTTTTTTCTTTAGAGATCATCTGTGTTCGTCCCATGCTTTTTTGAATTCAGATACTGTCCTAAATCTCTGCCACCTCCACTGGGAGACTAGTCCACGGATCCACCACTCTTTCCATAAATAAATATTTCTGCATATCACTCCTGAATCTATCCCCTTTCACCCTCATCCCATGTCCCCTCATAGGAGAACTTGCTTTCAATCGTAAGAGGCTCTCCCCCTGTGCATTTATGCCATGGAGATATTTAAACGTTTCAATCATATCACTTCTATTCCGCCTTTCCTCCAAGATGTACTTATTAAGATCATTAAGTCTGTCCTCATATGCTTTATAATGAAGATCACTAGCCATTTTAGTAGCTATCCTCTTTACCGACTCCATCCTGTTTATATCCTTTTGAAGGTGCGATCTCCAGAATTGCACACTATACTCCAAATGAGGTCGAACCAAAGACTTATACAGAGGCATTATCACCTCCTTTTTTCTGCTAGCCATTCCTCTCCCTATGCACCCAAGCATCCTTCTAGCTTTTGCTGTCACCTTTTCTACCTGTTTAGCTACTTTAAGATCATCAGACACAACCATACCGAGTCCTGCTCTTCTTTAGTGGACAAAAGTACTTCGCCACTATACTATATTGCTCCCTTGGATTGCTGCAGCCCAAATGCATGATCTTACATTTTTTTAACATTAAATCCCAGCTCTCAAATTCTAGACCATTCTTCAAGCTTAGCTCGATCCCTCCTCATGTTATCTACACTGTCCTTGATGTCTACTCTATTGCAGATTTTGGTATCATCCACAAAGAGGCAAACCTTACCCCACAGCCCTTCCGCTAAGCGTGTGAAGGAGACAGGCGACTAGCAGGTTTTGCAATTGTACAATTGGACCCAAATAACCAAGTGGTACTGCAAAGACAGTATTCCTGTGGGTCAGCGTCAGCACAGTACTGTGAGCTGGCTGCTTTTGTAGCTTGTATGCAACAATATCAGGATTCACACCCAGAGATACAAATCATTTTAGATTCTGATTATGTCTTTGAAAGTGCCATTGCCCTATTACCCTGGTGGCTGGCAAATAAATTTAAATCTACAGATGGGTCCACAGTGAAAAATTTATCACTGTGGACTATGGCACAAGAACTGAGTGAGAAGTTTCAGAGAGTACATTTAGTTAAAGTAAAGGCACATAGGAAGAAAGGCCCTTTAGTGAAAGGAAACACATTAGCAGACTCACTAGCCAAGGAAGCATGCCATGTAGGCCTCATATGGCCCTGGTATGAGCAGACACGCATGGTTGCTATTGCTACATGTTCCACAGATTACGATCAGATAATACCACCAGATTACTTTGTAGCACTGCAGACAAAGGACCCTGAGCTTTCCAATTTAAGGAAGCTTGTGCAGGACGCCCCAGATAACCTATATCAGCACACACCCTTTCTCACACTCGCTATAGAGAAAGACATTCTATGTGCAAAAAGAGAGGAAGGCTTGGTTATAGCTATCCCTAGAGCTCGAGGTAAAGAATGGATGCATTGGGTTCATGGTGCAGGTCCTATGGGACACCCTAAAGCAGAAGAAATGCAGACTATCCTCAATAGGTTGGTATGGTGGCCAGAAATGAAACATGATATACAGGATCATGTTTCCTCCTGTGTAATCTGTGCTTCACTTGGGAGGTAACCTAAAAAGAGAAGGGGACAGTTAATGAGAGCACCTCCTCGTGGCCCATTTGAGAAATTGCAAATAGATCATGTGGGCCTTCTCCCATTGACTGCTAGGAAGAATAGATTTTTACTGACTGTTGTTGATTCCTTTTCTCATTGGGTAGAAGCATTCCCTGTCCCAGATCAAACTGCTCGAACCACTGCAGAAATCCTAACTATGCAATTTTTTACACGCTGGGGCATTCCCAAGACTATTGATTCTGATAATGGTCCTGCATTTGTTTCTCAGCTCATCAAGGAATTGTTTGATTTTCTAGGCATAGAACAACTCCACATTCCGTACCATCCACAGGCAGCAGGGCAGGTAGAAAGAATGAATCAAACAATTAAGGTCCACCTCAACCCTATGCTTAATCTGACTGGGAAAAATTGGGATCTGGTGCTCCCTTTAGTCCTTATGCGTATCAGAGCTAATGTCTGTAAATCCACAGGTTTTGCACCCTATGAAGCCTTAATGGGAAGGCCAATGCAACGGTGGGAAAATATGCTGAGTCCTTTTCTTCCAGAGGACCAGACCGTAATTCTCACCAATGAGTGGATGAAATCCCTGCAAGAACATCTAAAAGAAATTCAGACCTCTGTGCTAGCTAACACAGAAAAAGCTAGAGATTATTTGCAGGAGGTACATGCAAAAGGTTCTGATTTAAGACCCCTCAAGGTTGGGAGTAAAGTGATGATTCTGAGACCTAGACCAAACCTCCCCTTTGGAACTGCAAAGTGGGAAGGACCATACTTAGTTACTGATACCTTAGGCCCAAGCCTATACTAGATCCTAATGCCTGACAACCAGCAGTACTGGAAACACATCACCCAGTTAAAACCATATGGGTAAAAGGTGTTTTATCAGTCTTTGTTTTCAGACACCACCTGAAGACAGCATGGACAGCTGCTTTCTGAACAAAAGTCGCTTGAGGACGGTAACTATTTACTCCTGCTGTATAGTTGACATGTGTTTAATAGTTATGTAAATAAGTAGTAAAAATTATAATTTTTTTTTGTTGTTACATAGTATAAGTGGGGAGCATTAGTTTACTCCCTAGTAGAGTGAAACAAGTTTGCTTTTATTATGTCTCGGTTTCCTGTTCTTGTATCTGCTCTCTTCTATTCAAGTCTCATTACAGGAACTATCATCCGAATATGCACGATTGGCTGGGCTAACTCCACAGGTGGGGTGTATCGCTACCAAGAAATACTCCCACCTTTCCTGGAAGGAAAGGATCTGGTCATCCTGAGTTTCTGTTCGGTACAGGACAAGCCAGTGTTCTATTCATTAAACATCACTAAAGTACAGTGGGAGCCACCAGTTTCCACTTCTCTAGAAAGGACACAAGAATTGAGGGCACGCCCAGAACGTTACTTTCTAGGTCCTCCTGCTTTGATTTTGTACAATATTTCCTGTCAGGACAGAGGTACCTGGAAAATAACTTATACATGGGTTGTGAGTGATCAACAGCACATCACTGAGACTTCATTCCTTTTCGATGAATCTTGTTTACCTACCACCCCTCCCACCACTTCTGCTCCTCCTGTACTCTACCTTTCTGATAACCACCCATTTCAGGAAGGACATCCCTTTCAGATTAAATATGATGCACCACATGATGTTTTATATGATGTGGAATACCATTTTCTTACTTGGCATCTATTTCCCAAATTGTTTCTAGTTACTCACAAATATCAAAATTGCTCTCAGTTTGTTGCCAACCACATACAAATGCTCAATACTTGGTTTGATATGCAGTCAGTAACACCCCGAGCCAAGCAATTTCGACACAAGCGTGAATTAATTGATACAATTTTAGGTGGCACAGGGACTGCACTTGGGTGCCCTTAATATAATTGATATAGAGGTGCTCCGTAATAAAATGGGATCCACTGCTCATCATGCTGCTGATGGTTTTACCTCACAACATATTATTAATGAAGCTTCCTCTAAACTGTCCAATGTAGTTGTAGATACCTTTGCTTTTATATCTCCCATTATAGAACAGAAAATTGTTACCTTAGCACATGCAGAATATAGATTGGGAAAGAATATTTCCTGGGCTCTTGCCTGTGATCAAGTACAGATCGAGCTTATTACTATACTAAAGGAAATTCTGATCACTGCTAAGTTAGGACACTGGCCACCATCTCTCATTCATATGACTAGTACCAAAATACCTGAATTTGCTATAGCTCACCTTGATTGGTGGACAGTTAGTGTTCCCATTTGTTCACCACAAGGCTGCTCTATCTGTACTTTGATCCCATGGTCAGGACAACACAGTTATTTATCCTATTGTTAATATTGGGGTGCAGTTTGATAATATGCTTATGTATCCTGTGGACCATCTCATATGGGTGCAGCCACTGGACGACACCTGGACTTCATTCAAGCCGATGGACCCCAGTTTGTGTGAGCAGACTACATTTCAGTTCAAGTGTCAACCTCACCAGTTTAAAGAGGCTGACACCTCCTGCTGGAACAATTCCTCCTCTTGCTCCCTGACTGTTAAGCTCTCATATTCCCTGACTTACCTTGGAGCTGGACACTTTTGTTTTCATCTGTTCTTTCCCCAGAATGTTTCTTTTTCGATTGCTCCCAGAATGCATGACATTCGCCTTCCCAAGAACACTTTGTTGTACAGTTCAAACTATTTACCAAACAATACCTGGTGCAGTCATACACCACTGGTCTCCCTCACCATTAATGGGACAACTTATTCCACACCGCTGGTTACCAATGACTCTATGGACATTCCAGACTTTATCTCATATGCTGTGCATCCCTTACCACTTGGCATGGGAGAGGAGACACTACATAAACTGCTCAACTTTACAGAACTCCATGCCTATATTGATCACCTTAAAACAACATCCACTAAAGTGAATTACACCATCGCTTATGAGAATGGACACATTCAACAAATTGTTGGACACTTGCTACAAGATGCTCATGTGTCTGTGTGGGAATTGTTATTTGGTTACTCACCTACTGCTGATCATGTCTTTAATATTTATCATGTCTTTAATATTTTTATTCACCCTATTATTATTTTAACTGCTGTACAAATATTTCTATGCATTATCATAATTTTCCTGTGTTGTAAAATTAAACAAATGTACATATCCTTGCAGCACATGTCATACAGAAACAAAACATTTTAAGGTAGTTACACTGAACTTCTCCAGCATCCACCCCTACATCCAGGCTAATTTGGCATTTCCTATTACACTGAATACCAGAGTCAGCTGCAGTCTAGTATTGCTTCCTATCCTCACTCATAGCATCCTGGTACCTTTTGGCTTTAGCCTCCTCAAAAATTCCTGCAGACCTTATGCACTGTTCACTCTCTCTAAGACGGGCACGGAGGTAGCATATTGGGTTCCCCCACCCCCCCCCAGTAGTGGCTGCTCTACCTAAGACACGAGGTTTGGACTCATAAGGAGACTTGTTTATCTCTAGAACACTAGAGACAGTACTGTGCAGGACAGGGGACTTGCTGGACATAGCAAGGTTTTTAATACAGGAGGTATTAGACAACCTGCCTACTATCAGGTAATGGCAGCTGGGACAGGTACCACAGGCTTGCTTCCACCATTTCCAGGCACAAATAATAAATAAAAATAAAAAAGGTGTGGGAGATGTCAGCATACATGACATAGGAGTCATGGCTTTTTCCCCAGACCCTGGATTCCATGCAGCTGTGGACTCTGGTGACTTCAGTCTCCAAAGGTAATAGGACAGTTTACAAGATGAGATTAACTCTGACCCCCTGGTGATTTCAGTCTCCAAGGCCTGTCTGAAGCCCCTCCTTGCTAAATCAAGAATAGCAGACCTTAAAGGGAGTAGCTAGCAGACCTCAAGGGGAAGTGCTGGAGAGGATTCAATTCACTATAAAGGACAGAAACACTTCCTCTCTCTCTCTCTTCCACCATTCATCAGACATGAAGGACAGGAGGCTCTGATAATCAATTCCCTTCACCCCTCCCCTGCTCTCTCTCTCTCTCTCTCTCCCTTGCCATGAGGCTCTAAACACATGTTCTGGCCTATCTCTCTCTCTCACTGCACACATGCACATGCACACACAGATTCATTGATGCACACTGAAACAGCTCTGTAACAATCACTATATACCTCTGTTCAATACCTATGTATTAAGCCTATTTCTATATAAAAAAACCTTTCTCCAAGCCACACCTGTTTGGTTGTTTTATTACAAGCCCCACTGCCTCTGTGAAGTGAAATGAACCCAGGACCTACAGGAAAGTAAACCTGACCAAATCTTACAACCTGTAACAGGTGATCTCCGGGAACAGCAGGAATTTAGTCTTCACATATGGGTATCGTCGGTACCGACAGAGCCTGCACGGGAACGCTCCCCAGCGTCCAATAGGAACGCTTTTGGGAGCATCCCTCAGCACATGCACACTGGCTTCCCGCCTTTCCAACTGTCCCTCTTCAGTTAAGTTTGTAGCTGAGTGAAAGGATAGAGGGAGAGAGGAAAGAGACAGAGAGACAACTCCCAGGGGAGGTGGGTGGGTTGTGAAGACTAAATTCCTGCTGTTCCCGGAGATCACCTGTTACAGGTGAGTAACTACGCTATCTCCAGGAACAAGCAGGAATATGTAGTCTTCACATATGGGGACTCCCTAGCTGAAGATGCCAGGGAGGTAGCCCCAGGAAGGTACCACCCTAGAAGGTGGGGTCCTTCCTCCCATGGATCTCTGGCATTCCACCAGGGTTGGTGGGTAGGAGTTGATTTAGGTTTGAAAGAGATTTCCAAGAACAGCTTGGCCAAAGAAGGCATCCCAACGGGAGGCTTTATCCAGGCAGTAGTGGGCTGTGAAGGTGTGTACCGAAGCCCAGGTGGCTGCTCGACAAATGTCATTGATAAACACAGAGTGGAGATTTGCCATAGAAGTGGCCATGGCTCTCACGTTATGAGCTGTGACATGGTCCTAAAGAGGAAGACCCTTACTCTCATAAGCAAAGGATATGCATTGGGCAATCCAATTAGATAAAGTTCTTTTGGAGACTGGAAGTCCCAAATGACTAGGGTCAAAGCTATAAAAAGTTGCGAGGACTTTCTATGTTGCTGTGTTCTTTGTATATAAAAGGCTAAGGCTCTTTTACAATCCAAAGTATGAAGGTTTCTTTCTGCATTAGAGGCGTGAGGCCTCGGGAAAAAATACAGGAAGATAAATTGTTTGATTTAAATGAAGAGGCGAAACCACCTTTGGCATAAAGTGTGGATGAGTTCTAAGAACAACCTTATCATGATGAAATCTAGTATAAGGAGGATCAGCCACTAAAGCTTGCAATTCACTAATGTGACGTGCAGAGGTGATTGCAATTAGGAAGATGACCTTCCAGGTCAAAAACTTAAGGGCTGTAGTAGATAAAGGCTCGAAAGGCGGCTTCATGAGCTGCCCCAGAACTAGATTTAGATCCCATGCCACCAGTGGTGGCTTGATGGGAGGTTTGGTTAATAGAAGGCCTCTCATAAATCTTGATATGAGTGGATGAGAGGAAATTGGTTGTCCATTCAGAGGCTTATAAGAAGCTGCAATTGCACTAAGATGGACTCTTACCGAATTGGTCTTTAGACCAGAATTCGATAAGTGAAGGAGATACTCTAGTATCGATTCTAAGAGTATGACCAGGGGGTTTAATCCCTTCTTGGAGCACCATATCGTAAAACGTTTCCACTTGAAGGCATAAGATCTTGTGGAAAGTTTCCTAGAAGCCTGAAGGATATCTTTTACCTGTTGGGATAGGCTGAAATCTTGGAGGTCTAAGCCTTCAGCAACCAGGCCGTGAAGTGCAGGGACTGGGGATTTAGGTGCCATAGCATCCCGTTCTCCTGGGAAAGGAGATCTGGAGCATGCCCTAACTCCAGAGGTGCCACTTGAGAGAGATGTAGAAGCAGGGAATACCACGTTTGGCGTGGCCATCATGGTGCTATGAGAATCATGCGTCCCCTGTCTCTCTGAAGCTTGAAGAGTGTTTTGAGGATGAGGGGAATGGGTGGGAAGGCATAAAGGAAGTCCTGACCCCAGTGAAGGAGGAAGGCATCCCTTGCCTGACAGTTGTGAGCCGGAATCCTGGAACAGAACCAGGGAAGTTTGGCATTCAGTGGACTTGCAAAGAGGTCTATGTCTGGAGTGCCCGAGAGATGAAATATCTTTGCCACCTGGTTTAGGTGGAGGGACCACTCGTGAGGCAGCAGTACTCGACTGAGTTTGTCTGCCCAAAGGTTTTGAATGCCTGGAAGATATACCACTAGAAGGTGAATTTGATGCTCTCTGGCAAGGGCCCACAGTCGTAAAGCTTCGTTGCATAACGACAGAGAGCCTGTTCCGCCCTGCTTATTCACATAGAATATGGCTACTTGATTGTCCGTCTGGACTAGGACTGTCTTGAAGCTGAGCTGGGCGTGGAATACTGGAAGAGCTAAATAGATTGCTCTTAATTCCAGGAGGTTTATGTGTAAAACCTCCTCCTGTGGAGTCCAGGTGCCCTGGGTAGAGAAATGATTCAGGTGTGCTCCCCAACCCACCTGTGATGCATCTGTTAGGGTGGCCTGAAAAGGGTTGATGAAAAGGAGACCCCACTGTCAGATTTTCTAGTGATTGCCACCATTAGAGGGACAAAATTAGTCTTTGAGAGATTATTATTTTGTCTGACAAATGACCTGTGGCCTGTGTCCACTGTGTGGAGAGGGTCCACTGAGCTGCTCGCATGTGGAGGCGAGCATATGAGACTACATGAACTGTGGATGCCATATGTCCCAGTAACTGCAGTAGCTCTCGAGCAGTGAGGGAGGATTTGCCTACTGCTTGAGAAGCTAGTTGCATTATGCGAAGACACTGGGCTTGTGGAAGGAAAGCCCTTGCCTGTCTGGTATCTAGACAGGCTCCTATGAATTCTAGGCATTGGGAAGGAACTAGTTGAGAGTTTGGGAAGTTTATTACCAATCCTAAGTATTGGAGGATTCGCATTGTACGGGCAGTGCAGTGTAGTGTTGGCCTCTGCAACTGTATGGGCTTGAATGAGCCAGTCATCTAGATAAGGGAAGATGAAAATCCCCAGGGTTCGTAGAAATGCAGCTACTACTGCCATGCATTTCGTAAATACCCTTGGTGCTGAAGCCAGACCAAAGGGAAGAACCCTGTACTGGAAATGTTTTCCCCTGAAAAGGAAACGTAAGAATTTCCTGTGATCTGGATGGATGAGAATGTGAGTGTATGCATCCTTTAAGTCCAGAGAGCAAAGCCATGCAGGTATGGCAGAAGAGTTCCTAGAGAAATCATTTTGAATTTCTCTCAAAACAGATATTTGTTCAGTTCTCTGAGGTCCAGAATGGGTCTGTATCCTCCTGTTTTCTTTGGAATAAGAAAATAGGGGGAGTAGAACCCTGCACCCTGTTGAGGAATGGGTACTTCCTCTACTGCCCCTTGGGCAAGAAGTGTGGAGACCCCGTGATCTAGCAGATTGTCTGCAGAGGTTTGAGAAGTGAATTGCTTTAGAATTGTAGGAGGGGGCATGCTGTGAAAATGAAGCTTGTACCCTTCTCCTACAATGGACAAAGTCCAATCTTCTGCTATTATCTGATACCATCTGTTGGCAAAGTGGTATAACCTTCCCGGAATATTGGGGGGGTTGGGGACCCCTCAGAGGCAGGAAGGCAAAGCTTTCTAGGAAGAAGTCAAAGCCCTTGAGGGGGATGAACCTGGAGAGCTGGTTGGGCTCTCGGGCCTTTTAGCTTCTTTTGCTGTCTAGTTTGTCCCTTTTGGGCAACCTGACCTTGAGTTTGACTCTGCTGGGTATAGGAAGGATAAAACTTCCTCTTTTTGGTAAAAGAGGGTTTTTTATAAGGCTTCCTTTTGGCTGGAGTGGCTGTAGACTTTGACAATCTAAGGTAGAATTGTCAGTATCTAACTCGTTAGCCTTTTCCTGCCAATTCTTGACGAAGAGATTCTCCCCCATGCAAGGAATGTTGCCTAACTTGTCCTGTCTCCAAGTCTGATGCCTGTAGCCAGGCAATGCGTCGTGCGCCAATGGCAATAGCAGAGGTTCTGCTGATGCATTTGAAACATTCAAAGGCTACACGATTAACAAACTTGGAGACATCTTGAGCATGCTTAGCTAGAGCAAGAAAATCTTGTCTTTTGTCATCTGGGAGAAATGGGCTCATAAGTTCCAAGTCTCCGGTGACTTCTTTGAGGAACATTCCCATATATAGGATATATGAACTGATCCTAGCTGAAAGCATGGAAGCTTGAAAAGTTCGGCGCCCAAAAGCATCCAGAGTCCTGCATTCACGGCCTGGAGGATTGGATGCATGCCTCTTTGCACTTTTCATCCTACACATGGCTGATTCCACTATCATTGAATGGTGTGGCAGCCGAGTTTTCTGAAATCCAGGACATGGCAGAACTCGATACATAGTAGTCAGAGGTGTCTCCCACATTCTGAGCATCAAGCTATGCAGAATTTCATGGATAGGCAGAGTGGCTGCCTCCTTAGGAGCTTTAGGATATTGGAGAGTTTCCAATTCCTTTGCTCTGGGTTCCTCTTCAGGAGCAACTGTGATTGAAAGACCTTTGGCCATATCACGGATGAAATCCTGAAATGACATGTCCTCTGGAGGTGACATTCTGTGTTGGGGAGAAGAGGGATCTTCTAGGAGAAAACCTCTAGTGCCAGCAGAATTGTCAGAGTCTTCGGAATCGGAGGAATCTAAGTATTCCTGACCCCGATGCTCTTGCAACGCACGATCCCGGTACCGATCAAAGTCGGTACCAAGCTGACCCGGTACCACTCTGTCAATTCCAGCCAGAGATGGTATGGGAAGAGTTCCCACCGGGGCCGGTACCATCGGTGTCAGTACCGATGTCTGTGGGACCACTGGTACCGCAGCTGAAAGAAGAGCTGCGATGCTGTGCTCGATAGCGAGGAACCTCTGGTCTATCGATGCTGCCGATGCCTGGGTGTCGGTACTGGTAAGGACGGCTGGAACCCCTGAGCATGGCACAGGTAGTTCTTGCGAGGTTGAGGCCTCGAGACCATCCTGAAGCCCCATCGATGCTTTGGAAGCCGAAGCCTCCTGCGGGGCTGTTTTGCTGGTGTGGTTCCCTCAAGGGCAATGCCGATGGCCTCTCGATGCTTAGCAGGAGAGCTACCCTTTGAGGACCGGCTTTTATGTTTAGTTACCTGAGATCCATGGGAGGAAGAAGAGGCCCTTGACAATGTCGATGCAATGGATCTGGCATCCGAAGAAAAGAGGGTACCGAGCTTTGCAGCCCAGTTTTCTCTTCCTCTTTTAGTCATCCCCATACAGGAGAGACATTCCGTTGGAGAATGTTCAGGTCCTAAACATTTCAGACACCAATCATGGGTGTCAGTGACGGAGATGGTACCGCCACAGTTAGTACATTTCTTAAAACCACTAGTTGGTTTTTCCATGTTTTAGGGCCTGGTGCCCAAAATGACGCCTAGCACCAAAGAGAAAAGTTTCTGAAAAGAAACAGTCTAAGGTGGTTTTATTTTTTTTTTTGTTATGAACAGACAAGAACCGGCAGTACCGGTAGGCGTCGTTCGGAAGGCAAACGCAACCACAAGAAAAGAAATATAAAGACGGAATTTTCTGCGGTGACAGGGAATAGATCCTGTCGGCTCCGCGGAAAACGAAGAACTGAAGAGGGACAGTTGGAAAGGCAGCGCGCATGTGCTGAGGGATGCTCCCAAAAGCGTTCCTATTGGACGCTGGGGAGCGTTCTTGCGCAGGCTCCGTCGGTACCGACGATACCCATATGTGAAGACTACATTCCTCCTTGTTCCTGGAGATTATCACTAACAAAGATGTTAAAAAGAATCGACCAAGAACAGCCTTTGACACTGTTCCTCACAGGCGACTTATAAACAAACTGAGCACCCTAGAGATGGACCCTAAAGTTACTGCTTGGGTTAGAAATTGGTTGGGTGGGAGGCGACAAAGAGCTCAGGTAAATGGAGCTCACTCTGAGGAGAAGGATGTTACCAGTGGTGTGCCCCAGGGATCTGTCCTTGGTCAGATTGTTATTGATATAGCGGAAGGGCTGTCGGGTAAGGTTTGCCTCTTTGCGGATGATACCAAAATCTGCAATAGAGTAGACACCCAGGAAGGTGTAGATAACATGAGGAGGGATCTAGCTAAGCTTGAAAAATGGTCTAAAATTTGTCAGCTGGGATTTAATGTTAAAAAATGTAAGGTCATGCATTTGGGCTGCAGCAATCCAAGGGAGCAATATAGTATAGGGGGTGAAGTACTTTTGTCCACAAAAGAAGAGCGGGACCTAGGCGTGGTTGTGTCTGATGATCTTAAAGTAGCTAAACAGGTAGAAAAGGCAACGGCAAAAGCTAGAAGGATGCTTGGGTGCATACGGAGAGGAATGGCTAGCAGAAAAAAAGGAGGTGATAGTGCCTCTGTAGAAGTCTTTGGTGCGACCTCATTTGGAGTATAGTGTGCAATTCTGGAGATCGTACCTTCAAAAGGATATAAACAGGATGGAGTCAGTACAGAGGGTGGCTACTAAAATGGTTAGTGGTCTTCATTATAAAGCATATGAGGACAGATTTAAGGATCTTAATATGTACACCTTAGAGGAAAGGTGGGATAGTGGTGATATGATTGAGATGTTTAAATAAATGTACAAGGGGAGAGCCTTTTTCAATTGAAAGCAAGTTCTGCTACGAGGGGACATGGGATGAGGGTGAAGGGGGATAGATTCAGGAGTGATATGCGGAAATATTTCTTTACGGAAAGAGTGGTGGATCCGTGGAATAGTCTCCCAGTAGAGGTAGTGGAGATGAGGACAGTATCTGAATTCAAAAGAGCATGGGACAAACAGAGGATCTCTAAAGGAAAAAAGGGGACTGTTGTAGTTGTTGATATGGAAGAACAGACTAGATAGGCCATGTGGTCTTTTTCTGTCGTCATATTTCTATGTTTCTATGACAGATCCCTGCGGCACACCACTGGTAACTTCCTTCTCCTCAGAGTGAGCTCCATTTACCTATACCCTTTGTCGCCTCCCACTCAACCAATTTTTAACCCAAGCAGTAACTTTGGGGTCCATCCCTAGGGTGCTCAGTTTATAAGTCATCTGTGAGGAACAGTGTCAAAGGCTTTACTGAAATCTAAATACACCACATCTAGGGCTTTCCCTCAGTCCAACTTCCTGGTCATCCAGTCAAAGAAATCAATCAGATTTGTCTGACAAGACCTGCCTCTGGTGAATCCATGCTGCCTTGGATCCTGTAATCCGCTGGACTCCAGAAACCTCACTATTTTCTCTTTCAGCAGCTTTTCCAATAATTTACTCACCACCGAAGTTAAACTAACCGGCCTGTAGTTTTCAACCACATCCTTACTTCCGCTTTTGTGTAAAGGGACCACATGAGCCTCTCTCCAGTCCTTTGGCACTACTCCCTACTCCAACGAGGCATTGAAAAGGTCAGTCAGTGGAGCTTCTAGAATGTCCCTAGTTCCCTCTGTATTCTAGGGTGTATCCCATCCGGTCCCATCGCTTTGTCTACTTTTAAGTTTAGCTAGCTTCTCACGAACATAGTCTTCTGAAAATTCTTCAAGATGCCCCTCGCTTCTGTTCCTGTTTGTGGGTGTTTTCTGAGGTCCTGTTCCTGGTTCTTCAACTGTGAACACAGAACAGATGAACAACACAGCTCCCGCCACCATCATCAGCTCTCCCCTCCCGGGGATCGGAGCCTCCAGCAGCGGGAACAGCAGTGGCCATCCCTGCCCAATCGGGGCAGGCAACCACGCTTGAAAAGGCAGCGCGCCCGCGCCTGAGGGCCTCACCAGAGGGCCCTTTGGCGCGGACCTGTATACAGAGAACAACCGCACCCATCCTGATCCAGAGTAAAGGATCCTATTAACTTCAGCTACCACCAACTCTCCAATTTCGTAACAAAGTGCTGATTTTTGGGCCTCCTCTTCGCCTATGCAGATTTCACCAGAGTAAGGCTCCCTCCCACTAAACCCAGAATACTCCCAACGAAACAGCACCCTCTCCTATCCCATCGAAGCAGCCCCCACCTCCTAGCAGAGCACACCTGACGAGGCATAAACACCGCACAGAATTAATCATAGATCAAACGACCTCTCAGAAACCGAACACAAGAGCACCTGGACCATCAACCCCTGGAGGTATAAGGTAAAACATCCTTAACATTATAACCGGCTAGCAAATGCCCAGCTCTAAGTGACTGAACTACAAGTAGTATCATCTTCAAGTGACTGTACCACTCGAACCTTTAACAATGGAGCTGCTTAATGTCATATTACTGTTCTTACTATATCTAACAGCATGCACTTATAACTGCTTTGCAAACCCAATCTATATCCTCCCCTACATATGGCAACCATGTTACACACAAAACCTACTTATATGGCAATCATTACATCCACACAACCTACATACAATACACACTCATACAATAATCACTTCTTCCCACCATATGCAAAACAAAGTCCTACACACAACACGCAATCACCACAACACAAAGACAAAAGAAACACACCAACCAGGAAACATGACAAAAAAGCACAAAATCCCACATTACAAAATTACTCATATACCACAACACCACAAGACTACCTATGCCCCATACACATACATACTAATAAATGCCAGGTCAATAAGAAACAAAATACATATTATTCAAATCATCATCACAGATGAAACACCAGACATCCTCTGTGTCACGGAAACATGGATCACTGAATCCAATCCCATCATACTCAACCAACTAAACAAACCTGGATACAAACTTTTCAACTCTCCACGCACAAACAAAAGAGGAGGAGGAGTACTAATCCTAGCCAAAGATTCATTAAACCTAACCGATACATCACAAGTCACTATCGAAGGAATCAATATACTAAAACTTGAGAATACAACACAGGCCCTCTGCCTCATATATAGACCACCTACATCGCCTCATGAAACATTGGCCGCAGCACTAGAGATAATATCAACCACCGCCAGCAAAAAATACCAAATAATATTGGGAGACATACATCTAGCTGTCATGATGCCGATATGTAAATATTACCTGTGAATAGTTACCCTATGTTATCCAAGTTCTATACACCTGTTCTATGTATAACAGAACAGCCTGTAGTTCTGATCGTTATGTTCCATGTAAACCGCGCTGATGTTGAATAGTGCGGTATATAAGAGATTGTAATAAATAAATAATAAAATAATAAACAAACACTACCTACGCATTCAAATGCATTTCTTGACGCCATGGACCAACTCGGCTACAAACAAATAATACATGAGGCCACACACAACAAAGGGAATACTTTGGATCTAGTATTCATACCCAAAAAACAACAAGTAACCAACAATTCCACCCCGCAGATCCTACAGGTCCTGTGGTCTGACCACCACCTAATAAAATTTACCTTATCCATTCCGAACAAAGACACCAACCACCAACCTAAGCCCACAACACTGCCCAAAAGAAAATTCCAAAAGCTTGACAAAGAAGCGTTGATACAATCTATTGCAAGTCACATAGACCTGAACCACTCCAACTTAGAAACTCTAATTGACCAATGAAACAAAGGAATTGAGAAAATCGCAGAACCAAAATCCATGACTCATAACCAGATGCCCCACAAAACAAGAACTAAATCAGAACCGTGGTACACCACAACACTAAAAATGATGAAAAGGGACCTAAGAAAACTGGAAAAGAAATGGAGACATGAGAACACACAGGAACATAAAACAGAATACTTAACGCTCCTCACAAAATACAAAGAGGAAATCAATCAAGCAAAAAAGATATACCATACCAACTTAACAAATCGCTGAACAGGCCCAGAGAATTGTTTGAATTAATTAAATCACTTACAAAAACATCCCAAGAAGACACCACAAACTACCCTATTAAAGCGCAAACATTGGCGGACCACTATGCCAGCAAATTAAACCCAACAGCAAATTCACTACCCATACTAAGCCAAGAAAATGACGACTCGATACAACAACCTGCAACCTTAAACACAATGGAGAAATGGAACACATTTCATAAAACCGATGAGAAACAAATAGTAAACCTAATCTCGAACCTAAACACCACAACCTCCCAATTAGATCCCTGTCCTGCAGTCTGGATCGAAACCTCTAAGCTAGAAATTGCCCAATTCATTACACATATTGTGAACCAATCTCTACAACAAGGAATCATTCCAACACCCCTTAAAAAGTCACTCATAAGACCAATACTGAAAAACAAAGCACTCAAAAAGGACGATCCAACCTCCTACCGCCCAATTTCAAGTATTCCGTTCCTAGCCAAAACTATTGAAAAAACAGTTCAACTATCAATAAAGAAGCAACAAGCAGTCAAGAAATCAGACTAAGCATTGCTCTTGGCAGAATGGCTATGAAAGACCTAGATAAGATTCCCAAGAGCAGAGATGTCTCTCTCCATACAAAGATTCGACTTGTTCAAGCCATGGTATTTTCAATAACATCATATGGATGTGAAAGCTGGACAGTGAAAAAGATAAGACAGGAAGAAAATTGATGCCTTTGAATTATGGTGCTGGCGGCGAATACTGTGTATACCATGGACTGCCCGAAGAACAAACCAGTCTGTACTAGAGGAGATCAAACCTAAGCTTTCTTTAGAAGCTCAGATGACAAGACTTCGACTTTCATACTTTGGACACATCATGCGGAGAGAGAGATCATTAGAGAAAGACATCATGCTTGGCAAGATAGAAGGTCAACGCAAAAGAGGAAGGCCAGCAATGAGATGGATCGATACAATAACAGCAGCTACGGGTACCAGTCTGTCAACAATGAGCCACCTGACTGAAGACCGAACACAATTTAGGATAGCTATCCAGAGGGTCGCCATGAGTCGACTCAGACTCGACGGCACTTAACAACAACATTAACTCAAGAGAAGAACTAGACGACCAACAGTATGGTTTCCAGCCACACCACGGTGTTAAAACACTACTTCTGGTACTTTTAGATAATCTACTCAAAGGACTTGAAGACAGGAAGAAAATGTATATATTACTATTTATAGATTTATCAGCGGCATTTGATACAGTCCATCACAAAACACTCATCAACAGATTGGCATCTATGGGAATAACAGGAATTACACTGAAATGGTTCACATCCTACTTAACAAACAGGATGCAACAAGTTCAATTCAACGGTGAAAAGGCAAAAACATTTCCACAAACCCAAGGAATTCCACAAGGATCAGCGTTATCTTCTCTACTTTTTAACCTCTACATAAAACCGATCTGCTCAATATTTTGAAAGCACAAGATACAATACCATTTGTATGCCGATGATATAATGCTATACACACAATTGGACACAGAAAACCCAAACTACAATCATCTCGAGATTTGCCTAAAAGAGATGCAAACCTGGCTGATGCAAAACAATATATCCGTAAACCATAAAAAGACAGCAGTAATGTACATCTCCCGAAATCAAGACTTCAAACCACCCCCAACAATAACAATGAACACCACCACCTACTCGGTAAAGGAAGAAATAAAATACCTAGGAGTAACCCTTGACACAAATTTAAAAATGGAAAAACACCTCCGACTAACCAACAGAGCAATTTTCTACAAAATAAAGGTTATTCAACCCCTACGCAACATCCTCGACCACTCAGACTTCAGAAATGTAGCACAAACTCTGCTCATCCCGCACTTCGATTACTGTAATTCCATCCTTCAAGGCCTGCCTAAAAAAAAACCTAAAGATCCTTCAAATGGCTCAAAACGTTTCAGCCAGAGTGATCATGAAGAAGAAAGTCGCTGAACACATCACACCAATATTAGCTGAACTACACTGGCTACCCATAACCGCCCGTATAAAATACAAACTACTAGTTACAACATTCAAACTCATACACAACATAGCACCATCATGCCTCAACAACCTCAAACACTCAACCCCCTTCCAGAAATAGAAGAATTTGCAACACACACACTCTATGCATACCAACCAGTATCAGATCAGCCAAAGCCTGCACGAGTAAGAGAGCTTTCACATACACAGCACCTACCATATGGAACCAACTGCCAACAGACCTGAGATCAATTAACGACCTAACAGACTTTAGAAAAAAGTTAACACACCTCTTTAATGACGTATACGATCCAACTTAACCATACCAAGAGCCAAAATAAACACTCCTAAATTTTTAGTATGAATCACTGTCTATAGAACCACCACAAGCATAGCCATAAGGCTCTTCTCATGCAAAACTTGTATATATAATCTCATTGTATATATCACTCCTATATTGTATATATGTTTACTCCTACACTGTAATTACTTGTAATTTTTAATGATTCTCACCCGAAAATCAAATGTAATTTCTTAACTCATTACAGATGTAACCATAGTTATGTTTGACGTGCAAGTTTATCCGCTTCTGATCACTGGAAGCAGCGGCATACAAATGATAAATAACACAGGTACACTAAAAAAAAAAATTTTTAAACTGCCTCTAATGTTTCGATTGATTTTTATGTTTTTTGGTGCGCTGAATCCAAATCTGGTAACCAATTTGCTCCATCACGTACAGATTTTTTGCTACATTGGGTTAGCAGTTTGAGGTGAACGTTTCAGATTGAGTGCGATCGAGATAAAAGTTTCTTGGATGAATTCTTTATACTAATTGTTTAGTAGTTATTCAAATAAGAATAAAGAAAATTGTAACAAGGCAGCACATAAGAATAGAGTAATGTCAACAAAACACACTGTGATGGTAGCAAAATTGTCTGCACTTAAAACAGCCACATACATGTGCACAAACACTGAGCATATAAGAGCGAGGTTAGACACAAAGCAAAGCAAAGAAATGTGCAAAAAATGTTGTACAGGTATGTATGTAAGAATAGAAAACGCAAACCGCACCATTGCAATACATGAAGACAAACACCCGATGGTGTGAAAATAAAATTCTAATAAATGAGATCCGACACTGTGGTAATAACTAGCAAATTTTTATTTCAAAGTTTAGTAAAAACACGATATTTGTCAACACAGTTTAGATTTTAAAGTCATTCTTGGGTCAATCAATCTCCTGGTGGGCCCGTTTCTTCTTCCCCTGAATGCTTCTCTTGGTGCGCTGCTTGGCGTATTTTTCATCTGGGGTTTCCCGCAGCAGCAACCAGCAGAAATCAGCCATCATAGTGGTGTTCCATCTTCGTTGGTACCTTCTCTCTGCGTCCTTGATGTCCTGGTGAAACCTTTCACCTTGTTCTTCACTGTACGCCCCCACGTTTTCGGGAAAGTAGTTCACATGGGAGTGCAAGAAATGGACTTTCAGGCTCATGTTACAGCCTTGTTCTTTGAAGGCATTGAGCATCCTGGCAACAATATCCTTATAGTTCTCATCCCGCCTGTTCCCCAAGAATTTGAGAACAACATCCTTGAAGGAATCCCAGGCTTCTTTTTCCTTCCCAGACATCGTTTCAGCGAATGCTCCATCTGAAATGAGTTTCCTTATATCAGGGCCAACAAACACTCCTTCCTTTAGCTTTGCTTCAGAAAGTCGGGGGAACTTTGAGCAAAGGTACCGAAAGCACTCACCATCTTTTGGAAGGGACTTGATGAATTGCTTAATGAGACCCAACTTAATGTGGAGAGGTGGTAATAGAATTTTATCACGAGGTACCAAGCTCTCATGAAGAACATTTTTCTCACCGGGTCTCAAATACTCCCGAATTGGCCAGTCTTTTTTCCCCCAGTGTAGGTCGCGGGCCCGGCTATCCCACAAGCAAAGGAAGCAGGGATATTTGGTGAAACCGGATTGCTGCCCTAATAGCATGGATAGAATTTTAAAGTCTCCACAAATCATCCACTTATGCTCATCATAACGAATCTTCTGAAGAATCAGGGCCAAATTCTCGTATTTTTCTTGGAAAATAACAGAGTGAGCAATAGGAACTGAAGCGAATGTGTTGCCATTATGAAGAAGAACACCTTTTATGCTGTCTTTTGACGAATCAATGAACAACCGCCATTCAGCAGGATCATACTTGAGTTTAAACTTTTCCATCACTCCGTATATATCGTTGCAAAATACCAAATCTTCCTCTTTGCTGAAATACTTCAAAAATTGTGTCTCGCGGTTGCGGTACCAATAAAAAGTTGTTCCTGGTGACAATAGATTTTTCTGTTTAAGCCGAGAACCTAGCAGTTGGGCAGCATCTTTTGGGAGTCCTAAATCCCGGACTAAATCATTCAATTCAGCTTGAGAGAAAAGTTCAGGTTTCGGATCTGGTTCAGTTTCAAACTCGGAAGTACTGGACTCATTGGGAAAAGCCATCTGATGAGTCTCATCATGATCAGAACCGTCCACACAAATATGATCCAAAGATTTTGGTGGTTCAGGCACAGGTACTTCGTTGCTATGAGGCATAGGCCTAATTGCTGAGGGAAGGTTGGGGTAACTTATTACGTTCTTATTTTTTAAGTTGTATCCCTTCACAATGCAAGAGCAAAAATAGCAATCACTGCTGTGGTCTCTTTGTTCACGCCACATCATAGGTATTCCGAAACGAAATGCTTGTTTTTTACCTTTCATCCATAAGCGTAGATCTTCCTCACATGTCTTGCACACTTTGTGAGGAGCCCACGGTTTGTCTTGATCGCCTAACTTCAAACCGAAATAGGCGAAATATACTTTTTAAATAAATGCAGAAATGTTCCTCTGCCGCTTTTTCACGGTATATTCCCCACAAATAAAACAAAAACTGTCCGGAGAGTTGACGCACCTCTGGCTCTGTGAGCCATCACAAATACACAGCACTGCAAACTACAACTGTAGTGAACCACTTCGGAATAAAGCTGGATTACGACTGAGCAAACAAAAGGTAATAATGAACTTGCAAGAAACTGACATTTGACAGGAACGTTCATGTCGCAACCACCGTGTTTGAGCAAGCGAACAAGGCGAGGCGAACAGGAAAGAACATGTGCCAGCGCGAGTACTGGATTTAGCCCCCCGCCTCCCAATTGTCCTGTTAATGTATAAAATGAATACAAAACACTCTAAAATATCATGAGGGAGTGTTTCTAGTTAGTTAACCATTACAACCTCTATTTAGGGCCAAGAAAATAAACTGCAGTCGGCTAAAAAGAAATTATGTGAACATTCCTTATATGGGTAAGAAATCTAATTTTGCAAGAAAACGTGACGTGATGGAACATTTTGGCTATTTTTCCTGGATTCAGCACCCCAAAATCTATAGAAATCAGTTGCAAAACTGGAGACAGTTTTTTGGTAGTGTACCTGTGTAATTAAAGAACAGAAATATTTGTTAAGCAATATAGCTTTATCCTCATCAGCTTCTACATATTCCTCCCCTTCACCTTTGAGTCTGACAATACTACTTTTGCCCTTCCTTTTTTCACTAACATATCTGAAAAATGTCTTATCCCCCCATTTTATTGCATTGGCTATTTCCTCCTCTTTTTGAATCGTTGCTTTCCTGACTACTTTGCTAGCTTCTCTAAGTTTTTTGAAATATAGATACCTGTCTTCCTCTGTGATCTTTTGTATTTCATGAAAGCCACCCTCCTTTTTTTCACCTTTTCAGCTACTTCTTTCAAAAACCATAGCGATCTCATTTTCCTTTTACCTTTATTTACCATTTTAACAAAAAGGTTGGTTGCTCTTAAAATATCCCCTTTCAGTTTTGCCCACTGTTTTTCTACATCCCCCAGCTGTTTCCATCCCGCTAACAACTCCCTGAGGTATTGGCCCATCTTGGCAAAGTTAGTTTTCCTAAAACCTAAGACCCTTGCTTTTGAATGGATTGTATCAGCCTGAGTCCTAATACTGAACCACACCATCTGGTGATCGATGGATGCAAAATGATCTGATATGATAGAAGTCTATAAATTAATGAATGGAGTGGAACGGGTAAATGTACATCGATTGTTTACGTTATCTGAATATAGAAAGACTAGGGGACATGCAATGAAGCTACGGGATAAACTATTTAAGACTAATAAAAGAAAATATTTTTTCACTCAACGTGTAATCAAACTCTGGAATTTGTTACCGGAGGATGTAGTAATGGCTGTTAGTGTAGCTGGGTTTAAAAAAGGTTTGAACAAGTTCCTGGAGGAAAGGTCCATAAACCATTATTAAGAAGAGACCCAGGATATCAATGCTTGACCCAGTACAAGCATTGTGGAATCTGTGTCTTTTGGGGAAACTGCTAGGTACGTATGACTTAGATTGGCCACTGTTGGAAACAGGATACTGGGGTTGATGGACCTTGGTCTGACCCAGTATGGCATATCTTATGTTCCCCCAGAAACACTTTCACCATTGGTAAGCACCAAGTCCAATATGGCCCCTTCCTGTGTGCGGTCTGTTACCAATTGCCTGAATAATTCTCCCTGTAGAGAATCCAGGATCAACTTACTTCTAGATGATACTGCAGCAGGAATGTGCCAATCAATATCTGGCATATTGAAATCCCCTATCAGTAGCACTTCCCCATTCCTAGCAATGTTGCGTATGTCTTCAGTTAACTCTCCATCCACCTCTTCCTCTTGTGAGGGAGGTCTGTATATCACGCCAATGCAAACAGATTTCTCTTTCCCTCTTTCTAGTTTAACCCTCCTCTCTCCCTTTTAAGCTCTGTAATTCCAAAGCTTCAATATTGTTTTTTACATATAATGCCACGCCTCCTCCCCTTCTTCCTATCCTGTCCTTTCTTAATAAAGTATAGCCTGGTATAGTTACATCCAAGTCATGGTTTTCTGTGAACCATGTTTCTGTAACTGCCACTAAATCCAAGTCAGCCACTCCCATTAAAGCTTCAACATCTGTGATGTTATTTCCCATGCTATGGCATTTATACATACTGCTTTCCATATGTTGCCCCTTTTACCCATTTCCATAAAGGTATTTCATGTTTCACTTACCTGGAGGCTTTCTTCACCCATCCCGAACGAATCTTGTTTAAAGCCCTCTTCATTAGATTAGCCAGTCTGCTACTGAAGACAAGTCGACCTTTCTTGGTCAGATGGACATCATCTCTGCTCTGCAACCCTTGGAACAGCATCCCATGGTCCAGGAAACCAAAACGCTTTTGATGACACTATGTACGCAGCCATGCATTCATCTCCAGGATGCAAGCTTCTCCCCCTCGGCCTTTACCCTCAACAGGGAGGATTGAAGAGAACACCACCTGTGCACCTATCTGCTTCACCCACTGTCTCAGAGCCATGGTCACTTTTGATATGCTCTGAGGAATACTTGGCAGTATCATTTGTGCAGACATGGATTAGCAACATTGGGTAATAGTCAGTGGGCTTGATGAGTCTCAGCAAACTCTCCATAACATCTTGGATTTTGTCACCTGGCAGACAGCATACCTCTCTCGACATAAGTCTGCTTGGCAGATGGATGCCTCAGTACCCCTCAGAAGAGAGTCACCAACCACCACTACCCTTGGCTTCCTTGGGGTCACTGATTCTGCGACTTTGGGGTAGTTGAACTCTGGTTCTTCCTTTTCTGGGGATGCTTTCACCTCCTCTACTTCCAGGGCTGCATAAGGGTTCTTCAATTCAAGGGCTGAAGAAGTTGGATTGGTGATTCTGCAGGCACTGGTGACTTGTGTCCAACCTTCGTCATTCTGTAGGCACCCATCTTCTCCTCTGCTGGAGAGCTTGGGCGTTGCAAGAAGCCTCTCATCGATGTACTTCTCACTGTCTTGAATGCTTCTCAGCCTCACCACCTCCTCTCTGAGTTCCCCCACTTGTTTCCTGAGAGGTTCAGCATGCTGGCACCCTGCACATGGAACCGGTCCTTCAACTGGCATTGGGACCTCTGTCTAGACAGAGGCAGAAGCTGTAAAGGGGACAACAGCTTTGGAGATATGATTTTTCCCAGCCATTTTTCAGTTTGTGGACTTTAGGTATCTGTTAAAACAAAAGAGAGAGATCTACCAAAGTACCAGCTGGTTTCCCAGCTGTCCTTTCAGAGAAAAATCAGTTAAATCTCTTTTAAGTATGTTCAAAATGTGCTGTTCCAAGTCCCTGTGTGTAGTTAATTGGGGAGGTGCCTTATAAAGCAAGACTGCTCACTAGGGGTGGGTGGGAGTTGGGAGGGGGGTAGGGAGGGAACTAACACCTGATTAGGTGTCAGTAGCTTCAAAGAGCTGAGAAAGATACTAAAGCAGAGTTTTAAATTTACCCTACTAAAGAAAATATTTATCCTTTTAAGCTGAAGCACCAAAAATAATGTAACTTTGTTTTAAAAATGTACCAAAACCCTTTTAAGAGCTCCCAGGCAGAGAGCACTAAATTTAAAAAGCCACAAACTCTTACCTTTGCTTGAAATGTATAGTCCCTGTTACGAATGCCTCAACAGTGTAGGGCTCTGAAGCCTGTTATGCACATACTTACGAAAAGTTGATATGAGAGTATCCTGCCTACGAGGATGGAGCCCCTGAAGCATCTCCTGCCAAAAGAACAGAGGATCCTGGCTTCCCTACCTGGGGGCACCGAGGAATGGGTCTTGTTGCCCTTAATTCGCTTCATGGCCAATTCCACTGCCAAGGAGTCGTGGGGCAGCTGTGGCTTCTCAAAGCTTGTAGCCTTCTGGACTCTGTATATAGAGTCTAGCCATCGGCTGATGATTGGTACTGAGAGAGGATTTTCTTACATTCACAACAGCAGCCTTTGCAGGATGCAATGTATTGGCACTGTAACTGCCTGCTTGGGAACCGAAGGGTCCTGGAGGATCTTAGACTCCTCCGCCCTCGGCTCATCCTCTGACTTTAGTGAGAAGGGTATGGCTTTTGGCCATGTCCCTGATGAAATCCTGGAAGGACATGTCCTCCAGGGGCGACTTCCGTCATTCATATGGAGGGGAGGGGTCCGAGGGCAGTCTGAAGATTTGGGATCAGATACAGATTCCTCTTCGGTCTCCCATCCCTTGGAAAGGAAATCAAAATAGCACTGGGCCTACTCTTGACACCGTCCCCAGTCAGGTGGAGAAGCCAGGCATTGGTGGGACCATTGGTGCACTGAGCAGGGGCACTGGTGTCCCGTGGCATCAGAACCCAAGACACTGGAGAGTGAAATGGCCATCGGAACTGGTGTCTATTCTGACCGCCAACCCAATGCATCTGCCTCAACAGGGAGAGCATAGGTCTCCAGGATGGGCTGAATAGAGTGCGGTGATGATGCAGACAGCATAAAAAAGCCAGCTTACCGCATGGCCATCGCCATCGTCATGTGGGATTGGGGCCGGGATGACAAACTCGGCT
Organism: Ichthyophis bannanicus; assembly: GCA_033557465.1. NCBI lineage: Eukaryota > Metazoa > Chordata > Amphibia > Gymnophiona > Ichthyophiidae > Ichthyophis > Ichthyophis bannanicus. The sequence continues at coordinate 1,888,464 of JAWIIG010000036.1, read as the reverse complement.
GCTGACTCTGGCACTTGTGATTAACCTACCATCATGAAGTCCTCATCGGGAGACAGCTGGCAGCCAGCCCTCCGGGGCCCTGGGAGTAGACCCCTCACACTGAGACAGCTTAGTGGGCTGCTTCCGGCCATCGCCCTCTACATCACGTTGAGGACTCCGGTGTCTATGCACATAGCTCTTGGCCCGGTGCTCAGATGCCTCCTTGACAGAGTCAATAACGGATCCTTCCTGGGCTCCAACTGGAGGTTGATGGAAAGTCTCTGTGGTCCTAGTGCACTCAGGCAACACGTGATGACAACACCTCAGCGGAGTCCTGTGAGGCCTTCTCCATTGCCCATGTTCCCTGTAAAATAGTTATCTCCAAGTTATAATGCCCTGTTCAATGTAATATCAGTTTGTTCATTGTAAACCGCCTTGATATCATGAAAGGCGGTATATAAGAAATGTTAAATAAATAAGTGCCTGTCAGTCATCAAAATGGTGCGTGCACACTTAGAGCACTTTTTAAAGCCGCTGGCTGGCTTGGACATGTTGGAAAACATGGCTTGGGCAAGTTCAAATGGCTTAATTTTTCCAGCCGTGGGAAAAAACGCAAGAGAGAAAACAAGACTGGGTCCAGTTTTGTTTTGGAAGAAGTCTGCGAGTATTTGTAGGCAGGGAATGTTGTCTATTTTGTCTTGATTGGAGTCTTTAGTAAGAACCTGTACACTATCAAATAGCTCTCTTCGGCAAGTGAGCTCATTATGATTTTTGTATGGTATTCCTTTTTCATCGTGTTAACCAGTAGTACAGTATTCCTTTAATTTGTGCGTGTAGCTTTTTTTGATTTCTGGTTGTTTTGAGTTCCTCCATTTTCACCCTATTTTTATTAGCTCTTTTTAAGGCTTCTCAGCTCCCTTGTGTACCATATGTTGCACGTTGTGTTTCTGTGTGGAATTTGTTAGTAGAGCAGATGCTGTTTCTTATAATCTCATTCCATTTGTTGATCAGTGAGTCTATGTCGGTTGTGTTAGGTTGTAGTTGGGGGAGGGAGGGTGATTTCCATCAGGAATGATTGTTTATCAAACTTTTGGAATCTATGCTTTGTAATGTGGATTTTGTTCTCACTGTTAGTGTTTTGGCTATGCGGAGTGACAGTTTATGATGGCATCGTCTGAGCATGAGATCAGAATGAGTTGTGGTGCTGTGAATATAGCATCTGTGAGCATGTCTTTTGGTGCAAAAATAAAGTCTAATACAGTTGTGGTCAACATTATTTATTTATTTTTTTAATTTTATATTTATGCATTTTAGAAAGTTACACAAGGATTATACACTTGTTACAGAAAAGAAAAAAAAAAAAAAAAGGAAAAAAGATGGGTGAAAACCAACCACCACATATCAGACCTAAATTACAATACATATTCTTTCACTAGCCCAAAATTGGAGAGAGGCCAAGACACAAAACAAAGGAAATAAGACACAATGACTGATATAAGCAGGCTATCTACTGTGTGAAACAACTTCCCCTACCCAAAAGGAGAGTCCGGAGAAACTATAGGTTGCTGCGGGAGTCCCTGCCTTTTTCCCCACAATAAATGGTGTGACTCCTCTCCTGGTCCCTATTAGGCACCCGCCTAGGGCCCTGAGGATCCAGTTGCCTTCCAGCACAATAACAGTCTGCAGTCGAGTAATTAAGGCAAAATAAGAATTGGGCTTTATTTCCCCTTCCCTACGGATTTCCTTTTATATAACAAAACCAGGAACAAAAATAGCTTCTTCAAAGAAAAATATGTTCTTTTCCTTTGGTACTTTTTTTTTTTACAGAGCTTCTGCCCACCTGTTCAGCACAGTGATTCAATATCATCAGAGAAACATAACATACAGTCCATTGGTGTGGTTTCAAGGCTACAGCTATTATTTTCCCACTGCATTAGTTCACAATCCTCCGGGGTTGCAGGTGGGTTAAAATCTTCATAGCTTTTTACATTGTAAAACCCTCTCTGTGAGGCACCGGTTAGCTTATCAGGAAACTGTTCTATGCAAGCAGGGTTTTGAATACCTGGTACTGTGACAGTTTCACTCTGGCTTTCCTTTTCTCTCCAGTAATGAGGAATTACATCATAACTCCCAGCATTTACTTTACTTCTTATGCCATGCCCTGGCCCTCCAGACAAAACAGAGTTCTTAGCTTTTTCTCTCTTAAAGCTAGGTTCACACCTTCTCTCTGTTGTCCTGGCTCCTCTCTCTGGGCTACAGCCAGCTCCTTCCTGGGACCTCAAACTACCAGCAGTCTGAGCAGTGCTATGGTCACATTCCTGAGAAGTTTTTCCCCGGCTGCTTCCTGCTACCGGGCCACACCTTCTGCTTCCTTGATTCAGCAGGCTTCCTTCTGTGTGACGTCTACTCTCAGGCTGGCTGCTCACTCCTCCCAGGTCGCTGCCCCCACTGGCCATTCCTGGATTTACCCAGCAGCTTTTATCCTCATGTCCTTTGCACGCTGCCTGTGCTTTCATGGACAGGTGATTCTGATTAGCTTTTAACCTTCCTGCTATGTCAGGACTAGTGTGTGGTAAACTTATTATATTGCCTCCTGTGAGCTGAGTGTGTTTGCTGCCTATCAAACTCCAAGGTAAATTCTTCTTTTTCACTTATCATCATGGGCTCTACACCGGCTACTGTATCACAACAGGTTAAAAAAAAGATATAATTAACCCCCATATTTTTAATTAAGCATTTACATGGATATCCTAAAAAGAATAAACCCCCTGGTTGAAGAACTTTAGGATGAAGGAGAAGAAATTGTTGACGCTTCTGAGTGGATTTGGAGACATCTGGAAACATCCAAACCAGCTCTCCCATAAGGGGCTGATTTCTGCACGAAAATACAACTTCAGTAAGTCCCGATCAGGCTCAAGAGCCAAAGTCAAAAGCAGTATTGCTCGTGGAATAGAAGCAGAATCTGAAGCCTCGAAGAAGCCAGTTAGATCCAATGAATCCATTGGGGACGCATGAGCAGGTGAGGAAGCACCATGTTCTCTGTACTTAACTGTAGGTAAGTAGAAAACCCTTGACAATGGAGGAAGAGACTCCGAAGGGATCTTCGAAGCAGAAGTCGCATACGAATTAAACAACTCCTTTGACTGAACGATTGGTATACGGGGAAAATTAAGTAAGCGCAGATTCTTTTTGTGAACAGTATTCTCTAAAGCCTCTAATTTCCCATAAACGCTAGTCAAATCCTTAATAACAGAAGCTGAAAAAGTTAGTGTCCTTAACTTTATGCTCCAACTGAGTTACTCTGGACATCAAGAGAGCCACCTCCTGCTTTTGCTGATCCGTAGTCTGTTTAGTGCCAGAACTGCAAAGTTGAAGCATCCAGTGTCTGCAGCCCCTTCCGAAGAGCATCCAAAGCTACAACAGCTAGATGAACCAGCAAGGATTTACTTTCCACTACTCTGGTTAATGCAGTCTGCTTAGATAATGAGGCACCTTCCAGGCCCCCAGAAACCGAAGGGCTCAAAACCACTGCAATCAACTACCCCAATACTCCAGGCAGCAACGCAGCCATTGAAGACGCCACTGATAGTGCCTCCTCAGCCATCAACAAACCAGGAGTAGTAATCCCAGCACCAGGGAGTCCTGAAGATGACCAGTTGTCACAAACCAAGGACTGCACGAGGAATCAGCACTTCCGGGCTCAGCATAGCATGCAGCTCAGGGGGACATAGAGAGCCTCCTTCTGCCCCCGCTGACCCCAGCGAGCTAGAAGGCTCCGGAACACAAGCTGCACCAGCGTGCCTCACGAAAATATCAAGAGGACCCTTAGCTACATCTGCACTTTGTGGTTCCCAAACCTTCACTTTCCATTTACGCAGCATGCTAAACAAAGAGGAAACAAAAAAACCCCAAAAGGTAAGGAACACACAGACAGCTGGCTAACCATCTTGGCCCTGTGGTCAACATTATTGGCACCCTTGCATTTTAGGTAGGTTGTGTATAATATCTTAAGAAATAATTGTTAATATTCTAATCTTATGCCATCGTAATATTTTAATAGTATGTTCAAAGATACACAACAAGAAAATTGTCTGTGCAACTTAGACGTAGTAATTTCTCAGAAAAAAAACCATAAGATGGTCAGGCAGCTTTCTTGTCGTCACCATTGTGAAAATGGAACAGGATTAATGGCATCCTTCACTAATATTTGTTTGCACAACCCTTGAGTGAGGACAGCTTCCAAATGTTTCTTGTAGCCATCTATAAAAGTTTTGTACATCTGTCTGCTGGTAGTTTCTCCCACTCTTCAAATGCAATTTGTTCCAGCTCATGAATGTTTCCAGGATTCCTTTTACCGATGGCGGATTTCAGCTCTTTTCAAAGGTTATCGATTGGATTGAGATCAAGATTCATTGCTGGCCATTATAAGAGTGTCCATTTTTTCCTTTTTTAACCATTCTTTTGTATTTTTGGATATATGTTTTGGGTCATTGTCCTGCTGGAGGACCCATGACCTTCAACCCAAACCTGGCTTTCTGACACTGGGTAGCACATTTTGTTCCAAAATACCTTGGTAGTCCCCAGACTTCAAGATTTCTTGAATAGGTTCCAGGCCTCCAGTTCCTGAGGCAGCAAACAGTCCCACAACCTTATGCAACCTCCACCATATTTAACTGTAGGAAGAGTGAGGGGTTTCTTTTTTTTTTTTTTTTTTTTAACTTATAAGCTTTATTCCTTTGCCTGTAACTGGATCGCTGGTCTGCATTGCCAAAGAGCTCAAGTTTGGTTTCATCTGTCTACAGAACATTTTCACAGAAGGACTGTGGTTTCTCAAGGTGGGTTTGGGCAAACATCAGGCATGCCTTTTTAACAGTTTTTTATACCGCTTTTTCATTTCAGTCAAAGCATTTTACATTGTAACTTAAACCTAGTAATGTACTTTAAACAGGGACATTGAAAATTTGGATTTTTCTGAGGCAATGGTTAAGTGACGTGCTGGTGGGAATCAAAACCTGGTCTCTTGGTTCCCAAGCCAGTGCTCAAACAGTTAAGCTACTTCTCCACTCCACTTTTTATGTCCATCTTTGAGAAGTGGGGTCCTTTTTGGCCTTTGCCCATGAAGTCCTTCTTTGTTTAGTGCTTGACGTATGGTGTGGGTTGAAATCATCACTCCAGATTGCGCCAAGTCAGCCTTAAGCTCTTCGGAAGTTGTTCCAACAGGTCACACTAATCTTCAAAGACTTCTTGGATTAATTTTCCTCTTCCCACCATGTCCTGGGAGGTTCGTGACAGTTCCATGAGCAGAAAATGTCTTAAAATTGCAAACAGTAGACACAGGGATCCCAAGGTCTTTGGAGATAGCCTTGTACCCTTTTGAAGTTTGATGATAATGGCTTTTCTGATGGTCTCAGGCAGCTTACTTGTCATCACCATTGTGAAAATGGAACAGGTGGCCATTTTAAACAGTACCATCATTAATTGTTTGATTCAAGTCATACGAGTACTGACAATTGATCACAGGTGTGTCTAATTTTACTGCAATCGGAATGTGGTTTGTTCATACTGATTTGAATTGTTTATAAGGGTGCTAATAAGCATGTCCTGGCAATGTCAGTTTTATACTATTTCCTTTTTTAATTGGTCTTGTTTAATTTGATTCTTTTGTGTGTCAAATATGTGTGCATATATAGTCCGCAGCCATTTTACTGGCCACTTTTTTTTTTAAGGAGATACTGGACATTAAGGGGCTGAACTGTAAGGATGCCAATAATGTTTTCCGCAACTGTATGTTGCCTTTCATATGAGTTGGCTTATGTATTATTTGATAGTAATCTAGTGTGCCCATGGCTTCTATGAACATATTAGCATGGCTTTTGGAGAGTGCAGAGAGGTTGAAATCACCTAATAGTATTAGGTGTTTGTTTTGTATGATGTTCCTGCATACTATTTCTAGTAGTGTGGCAAGTTTGTTGGCATAAGCTGATGGAGTTTGTACAGTAGGCATATTGAGAGACTTATTTGATATTGCTGGAATATCCATTTTGTTTGTGGTTATGGTTTAGAAATTTAGGTTGGATTTTACAAGGATTTTTACTCCCCTTCCTCTTGTGTTGGATCTTGGTCAGTTAAACAGTTTATAGTCAGCTGAGTAACCAGTCCAGAGACGTGGTATAGTGGAAAAATGAAACCTTTATTAAACAAATGCCAATCAGACACAGGCCGTGTTTCGTCACACTTCGTCAGGGGTTTAGCTGGCGCATAATGAAAATATAAATAAAAATATAAACATATAAATCTTAAAATCATGTAGAACAGAAACAAAATTTTCCAACAATAAATAAAATAAAATAACATATAGGTGAATAATTAACATTAAGATAACAAGTAATGCATAAAACCAATATAAAATGTAATATGAAATGAAGTGAAACTCCATATGTAAGAACAAACAAATAAGCTCAAAAAAATAAAATATGTAACATATAAAAACAAATACCTCAATAACAGACCATTGAAATAAAGGGTCTTAAAATGTACTGTTCAAGAATATTTTAAATCTGTATGTTCTAGAAGGAAATATAAATAAATAATTAAACAAGCAATCATCAAAAATACATATAAAAGATCATAAGCATTAAACCAGAGAGAAACAAAATAATTTAAAACAAATATGAAAATATGAACATAAAAAACAACTTTAAACAGGTATAAAGATATGAACATAAAGGAATCTTTCTTAAGGGGAAACTAAAGGGGAAAGCAGGAGTGAGTCAGCGCAGAAAAAACCTTTTAAATAATGAAGCGTATAGAACTCATATTAAAATTTGTGATAAGGAAGCTTATCATAGTTCAGGAAGGAGCTATAATAAAGGTGAATTGGCTCTGAACAAGCAACCTGTCTTTTCTGGTAGAAATAATAAAACAGAATGTTTCCATAAAAGACTAACAGTCCCAGAATACACCAGGTTTCAAACACCTTATAGAAGAGCTGAAGTGGGGAAACGTGTGTTCAATCAGGAGAACTATGAGGTAATCCCCAATCACTCATCTCCAAGGACAGAAAGAGACGGAGGAGAAGCATGAGCAGAGGAACCCAGAGCTCAAGGACAGAGAGAGCAAGAAGCAGCGTGGAAGAAAGAAGAGGAAAGCATCTTGGAGATCTAAAGGAGTCCATAGCAATACGTGTGCTGGGAGTCATTCCAGAGGCAAGCATACTCCATTGGACTGGGGAAAGCCAGAGGAGTGGGGTTACAGAGCCAGGAATCCCCGGACGGCACCTGTGAGGGAGACGGCTGCATTTGAAAGGGGCCCTAAGACCAGTGCAAGAAGGTATGTGAAGAGAGACCCAGTGTCCAGGGATCTTGATTGGAAGGCTGGACATAAAAACTGGACTACATACTGGCCAGGAGTTCTGGAGAGGAACCCTAACAGCAATGGAAGCTCACGTATGAACACTGATCTATGCCCTAGCTCTTCACTTGGAAGACAGCAGGGAAACCAGTATGGTCCTGAGAGTGCTCCATTAAGAAATTTCCCTGAGCCAGTCCATGATATTGATTCTATGATAGTTGAAGAGGAAGGAGATATTATAAATGGACAGTGTGATTACATGGATTGCTCTCTGTCTAGGCTGCTGTGGTAATATACTTTCACAAATACAACAACCATCAAAAAGAAATATATCTTGTTCTTTTATCTACCCAGAAAAGTGTACAAGAGAGCTTTTGGGTAGGATTTGATCCACGTATAGAAAGTAAACCAGCCAAGAGGTTTGCAGCTGGTTAATTGTTAGCAATTAAGCCTTGCATAATTGCACGTGGGCTCTAAAAGGACACTTCTGGGTGTGTGTGAAAATACAAGAAGTTATCCTTGAAAAAGAACAGTTTTTGATTTCTTTTTTGGGTTTTTTGTTTTGTTTTTGGAGCACTGCTAAAAGGTATTAGCAGGAGCCCACAGAAAGACCTTTCTGTTCCCATCCAGGTCTTTATTGTTTGATTTGATTGCTTAAGAAGTTCAGTTGGTGTTCCTGATTTGTTTTCCCAAGTATAATACTGAAAGCAAGTATCCTTTTTGTGCTACCAAGTAAATCTGTGTGGGAGAAATAACCCCATAAATAAAATATATTTTCTTTGCTTAACACTTGAGCAAGCACAACTCATTTATTTGTGAACGGCTGATTCTGGTATGAATGGACTACATTTCCCACAATCCTTTGCAAGTCATACTAATATTTGCCTTTGCCAAGACTGTGGACATTCTCACCCAGCGCCCCCGTTTATAGTTGGCGTAGTTTTTCGGATTGCTTTTGCGCAAAGGATTTACATGATAAGGATTACAACTGAAATCTGAAGAAAAAAAAAAGAAAGTTCAAGTTAAAAGCTGGAAAAAAGGATTTTCCCTTAACAACACTTTGGAGAGAAGAGGTGGCTGATCCAGGTGGCTGTCCCAGGAGGAAAAGACCCTGTGTAGAGCTGGATTCATCACTGGCATAAGGTAATAAGTACCTGGGCATGTCTAGTGGTGGATGGGAGTAAGGCACAGGGGGTAATTGAAAAAACAATAGGAGAAAAACACCTGTATAGAGGGTGCTGCTCTGTGTTTTTTTTCTTTTGTTTTCTTGCAGGGATCAAGATGGATCCAAGGGAAATGGCCAGCTGGATGGCAGCCCAGTTTAGCAGGCAACAGGAGCTAGCGCAGCAGGCTCAGGACACTGCTATGAAAGCAATAATGGGCCATCAGAAGCCAGTGCTTGATCTGGTGGAAGCCTTAGTTGTTCTGCATAAACAAAGTGGACCGGATGCAAGACCAGCAGTAACTACTGGTATACCACATGTGGACAATGTGGGACTCAATCAGGGAAATGGGGCATTTAGTTTTGGGAAGCTGACTCCAGATGATGATAATGATGATTTCCTTGAATGTTTTGAGAGAGTGGCACAAGCATTAGCATGGCCAGAGACCCAGTGGGCAGTAAGGCTGGCAGCCTCATTAACTGGAGAGGCGCTTGCAGCTTATAGAGCAATGCCAGCAGCTCAGGCTTTGAATTATAAAGATGTAAAGGCTGCTATTAGAGATCGCCTAGGGTTGTCTATTTCAGAGTATAGGCAAATGCTTAGAGCTACTGCATTAAGAGTGGGTGAAACACCCAGGGCTCTGAGTCAGAGAATCAGAGGATTGGCTGTAAAATGGTTGGAGCCTGAGGGAAAGACTGTGGAAATGTTATTAGACATTATTATGCTTGAACAATTTATGTCTGCTGTGCCTAAAGATTTGCACACTTTCCTTATACAGCAAAATTGCCAGAATCTGGGAGAGGCAACCATGCTAGCAGAGAGATTCTTGGAAGCCACGCAGGCTTGTCATAGAATGGGTGGCCCTCTGAAGGCTGGTGCCGAGGCAAGCGGTGCTGTATCAGAAAAGAAAATGGTTAAAAATGTTTCTGAGAATAAATGTACTGTGCCAACCCAGATTACACAGTGGAGTAAAAAGAAATGTTTCAAATGTGGAAAATGGGGACATTTGGAAAGGGGATGCCAGATACACACTAGCTTGATGGGTGTTGTTTTAAAACAGCCCAAAGGAGGATTCCTTTTGATGGTTGATGTGCAGGGAATTACCACAAATGCTCTGTTAGACTCTGGGGCAGACCAGAGTATGTTGTCAAAGAGGCTTTGGAAGAGGATAGAGGCCCAAGAAGGATTTGTGCCTAGGACCCCTGAAAGCCAAGTTCACATCAGATGCATTCATGGTGCTGCAACATCATATCCCACCTATAGGCTAATGGTTAAGTGCCTGGGGGAGCAAGAGGAAGTTCTTTTAGCAGTGGTGCCTAGGCTTCCCTTTGATTTGGTTCTAGGAAGGGACTGTCCAAGATTTAAGCAGGGACTAGTGAAAGGGCTAGGAAAGAAGGAGGGAGAAGGAATGATGGAAATAGCTCCCGGGCCTTTGTTTGGAAGTCCTCAGTCCCTAGCTGAAAAGATGGTTGAGCTTCCAGAAGGCCAAACTATAAGGAAGGAAATAGGTAAGAAGAGGGGCCTTGTATCCACCCGCTCACAGGCTAAGGTAGAGAGCCAGCAGGAGGAGGGGGAGCAGGCAGAGTTATTAGGAGACTTACCCTCTCATGATGATTTAATAACTCCACCATCTGGGAAAGTAAGCAAGTTGAAAGCACAAAAGCGTCGTGAGAGACTTTGCAGAGCACAGGGTAGGGCTGACATGTTGGCTGGTCAAAGTTTACCCTGGGTGCCAGCCGAGTTAGTGGCAAAGTTTCCTAACTTTCCACAAGAACAGCGAGCTGATCAAGCTCTCACCCGAGCTTTTAAGTATGCTCAGGAGGTCAGGGAGGAGTTGCCCAGATTCAGACTAGATAATGAAATATTATATAGAGAGAGTCAGGACCCCAGAAATGGGACCATACATAAGCAATTGGTGGTACCCACAACTTTCAAAGGACTAGTACTTAGATTAGCACATGATCATCCAGTTGGAGGTCATAAAGGGATGCAAGGAACGCTGGATCAAATACTTATGCGTTTTTACTGGCCAGGTATTTTCAAAGAAACTGCCCAGTTTTGTGCTGCATGTCCAGCGTGTCAGCGAGTTACAGCGACTCACCCACCGGTGGTGCCTTTGATTCCCATGCCAATTATCACAGACCCAATTGGTCGCATTGCTATGGATATTGTAGGCCCATTAGTCAAAATGCCCCGAGGTTTCCAATACATCCTAGTTATGGTAGATCAGGCAACAAGGTTTCCCTGGGCCATACCACTGAGGAATGTTTCTGCAAAAACAATAGCTTTAGAGCTAGTCAAATTGTTTTGCGAAGTGGGATTCCCAAGAGAGGTGTTGACTGACTGAGGGTCCAATTTTGTATCCAAATATTTGGCCCAGGTCTGGGATGCCTTTGGCATTCATCACGTGAAAACCTCAGCCTACCATCCACAATCAAACGGTTTGGTGGAGAGATTCAACCAAACTATCAAACAAATGTTGAGAAGGGGGTTAGCAGGAGAGGTAAAATAATGGGATATGTTATTGCCCTTTGCCTTATATGCCTGCAGGGAAAGAATTCAGGTGTCCCTAGGTGTAACTCCATATGAATTGATGTATGGTAGGGCTCCACATGGTTTGTTAGATATTTTGAGGGAACAATGGATTGATCCTGAACCAGAAAATCAGGAGGTGCCACAGTTTCTACGTGACTTGAGAGCACATTTAAAAAGGACCTCGCAGGTGGCTGAGAAAAACCTGCAGGACAGTCAAGTGCGCCAGAAAGGGTGGTATGATAGGAAGGCCAAAAGCCGCCAATTAAGCATTGGTGAAAAGGTTTTGGTTCAAGTAGCAGGTACAGCCCCAAAATTTGAAGTACAGTGGAAAGGGCCATGGAAGGTTGTTAGACAGGTGAGCCCAGTATCTTATGTGGTAGAAAATGCAAGAGGGCGTAGACAGACCTACCACATTAATGTACTTAAGTCTTGGAAGGAGAGGCCTGTAAATAATAATGACCCTGAAGCTAGCCAAGTAGGTGCGCGTCAAAAAGATAATACTCTCGTAGGTATTACGGACTGTAGGAAAGAAGTTTCACCAGTTGCACCAGTCCGTAATAACTTAAGCAGGGGGGTATGTGATAAGGAAGCTTATCATAGTTCAGGAAGGAGCTATAATAAAGGTGAATTGGCTCTGAACAAGCAACCTGTCTTTTCTGGTAGAAATAATAAAACAGAATGTTTCCATAAAAGACTACCAGTCCCAGAATGCACCAGGTTTCAAACACCTTATAGAAGAGCTGAAGTGGGGAAACGTGTGTTCAATCAGGAGAACTATGAGGTAATCCCCAATCACTCATCTCCAAGGACAGAAAGAGACGGAGGAGAATCATGAGCAGAGGAACCCAGAGCTCAAGGACAGAGAGAGCAAGAAGCAGCGTGGAAGAAAGAAGAGGAAAGCATCTTGGAGGTCTAAAGGAGTCCATAGCAATACGTGTGCTGGGAGTCATTCCAGAGGCAAGCATACTCCATTGGATTGGGGAAAGCCAGAGGAGTGGGGTTACAGAGCCAGGAATCCCTGGACGGCACCTGTGATGGAGGCGGCTGCATTTGAAAGGGGCCCTAAGACCAGTGCAAGAAGGTAAGTGAAGAGAGACCCAGTGTCCAGGGATCTTGATTGGAAGGCTGGACATAAAAACTGGACTACATACTGGCCAGGAGTTCTGGAGAGGAACCCTAACAGCAATGGAAGCTCACGTATGAACACTGATCTATGCCCTAGCTCTTCACTTGGAAGACAGCAGGGAAACCAGTATGGTCCTGAGAGTGCTCCATTAAGAAATTCCCCTGAGCCAGTCCATGATATTGATTCTATGATAGTTGAAGAGGAAGGAGATATTATAAATGGACAGTGTGATTACATGGATTGCTCTCTGTCTAGGCTGCTGTGGTAATATACTTTCACAAGTACAACAACCATCAAAAAGAAATATATCTTGTTCTTTTATCTACCCAGAAAAGTGTACAAGAGAGCTTTTGGGTAGGATTTGAGCCATGTATAGAAAGTAAACCAGCCAAGAGGTTTGCAGCTGGTTAATTGTTAGCAATTAAGCCTTGCATAATTGCACGTGGGCTCTAAAAGGAACTTCTGGGTGTGTGTGAAAATACAAGAAGTTATCCTTGAAAAAGAAGAGTTTTTGATTTCTTTTTTGGGTTTTGTTTTGTTTGTGGAGCACTGCTAAAAGGTATTAGCAGGAGCCCACAGAAAGACCTTTCTGTTCCCATCCAGGTCTTTATTGTTTGATTTGATTGCTTAAGAAGTTCAGTTGGTGTTCCTGATTTGTTTTCCCAAGTATAATACTGAAAGCAAGTATCCTTTTTGTGCTACCAAGTAAATCTGTGTGGGAGAAATAACCCCATAAATAAAATATATTTTCTTTGCTTAACACTCGAGCAAGCACAACTCATTTATTTGTGAACGGCTGATTCTGGTATGAATGGACTACATTTCCCACAATCCTTTGCAAGTCATACTAATATTTGCCTTTGCCAAGACTGTGGACATTCTCACCCAGCGCCCCTGTTTACAAATTATATTAAAAAGAATATAATGTTAACTATAAAAAACACTTGTTGTGTACACTTACTAAACCTCCAAAGAGAAGGAGGGACTAAAAGAAGAAATTAGACCTTACCTGCTAATTGTCTTTCCTTGAGATCTCTCCGGGCCAGTCCAGGAACAAGAGAGTTGTCAACCTTCTCCAGCAGCTGAGGACTGAATTCTGAAGTTTTGCTGTTCTGGTATCTGGCTCCCCCTGCTGGCCAAACCTCAGTCTATTCCTATCCAAGCAGTCCAAGAATATAACCCACAACTGGAAAAAAATAAATAATTCTAACGTTCTAAACACGCCAGGAAAATAGTGAACGTACCCAGCAGTCAACAACACCCACATGCTGGGGGGGGGGGTTGGATTTTTTAAATCTTAGTATTTATTTATTTATTTATTTATAGCTTTTCTATACCACGCTATTTGACATCAGTGCGGTTTACAGTCAACAATTTTACACAAGGTGGGAAGTGCCTTGTGCTTACATCAAACAGGACAAAATTAACTGAGATTCTTAACATTGAACTATTTACATCTGGACAATGGCAGCCTACTAGTGTCGCTGTTACATTCCTATAGCTGTTGGGTGGTTGTGTTTGTGCAAGGTGTAGGGGAACCGTTGGATTGCGAGTAGTATGAGAGGAATAAATGATGTTTTATGGCTTTCCTGAATTGTGAGAGATCATTGATTGGTTTTATGTTGGACGGGAGACTATTCCAGCACCTTGGAGCGTAGAAAGAGAATGCCCTGTTTCTAGTTGTTTGCTTGCATTTCGTTACTTCGATCGGGGTTAACAGTGTGTTAGCGCCTATTGACCTTCTTGACCTATTATCGTGGATATGCGTAATGAGTGCCGTGATGGACGAGGGTGATATCCCGTTGATGGCTTTAAACGTAATGAGCAGTGCCTTGTAGGTGATTCTGCCCTCTATTGGTAGCCAGTGAAGGTCCTTTAACGTAGTGGTGATGTGGTCTCTTCTTGAGACTCCACAGAGGACACGTGCTGCGGCATTCATTGCAAGCTGCAACTGGTTTAGGGAACTCTTGGGGATCCCATGTAGGATGATGTTCGCATGATCAAAGTGAGGAAGTAGCAGGGCTTGGAAGACTGTCCTGTAGTCTTCATGCGCCAGCATTGGTCTTAGGTGACATAACGTCTTAAGCATGAAATATATAGCCTTGATGGTATTGCTTATGTGCGCTTTAAAGTCAAAACGTTGATCAAGTGTAATACCCAGATAGCGTATTGTAGGCTTACTTGGGAGCTCAACGTCTCTGACCTTTAATGTATTCGGAGGGGAAAAGGTTTTGTTCTTTGTTATGAACAATACCTCCGTCTTCTTGAAATTTATCCGAAGGTTCTGTTCGAGGAGCCAGTCTGTGATCGAGTTGAAGCAGTTAACTAAGGCAGTGAAGTCAGGATGCGCGACATCGAATGGCGTAAACAGGAGGACATCATCTGCATAGATCAAGCAGGAGATTCCAAAGTAGTAACAAATTATATCACAATCCCCGATTCTTATCGAGGAAGCACCATAGACCACCCCGACCAGGACCTCTGAAGAGAAATCGAAACTGTATTGTCTTCTGACTATCAAAAATGATCTATGAACCCAACAGAGGCACTCGCCCCCAACTGTGATCTCCTGCAAATGACATGGGTGGGTCCTGGACTGGCCCGGAGAGATCTCAAGGAAAGACAATTAGCAGGTAAGGTCTAATTTCTTCTTCCTTCTCATCTCTCCGGGCCAGTCCAGGAACAAGAGGGAAGTACCAGAGCAGTACCTAACCCCGGGAGGGACCCACCAGGCCCGCTATGATGGCCGAAGCCCCCACATTTGCATCTCCCCTGGCATGAACATCCAATCTGTAATGTTTTGCAAACGTGTGAAGAGAAGATCAAGTAGCCGCCCGACATATATCAGCAGGCGGAATCAAAGCATACTCGGCCCAGGACGTCGCCTGGCTACAAGTGGAATGAGCGCGGAGCCCCTCTGGAGGCAACTGCCCACCTGCCTGATACGCCGCCACTATGGCTTGCTTTACCCATCAAGCAATCGAGGCCTTGGAAGCCGCCTCCCCTTTCCGAGGCCCACCAAACAGCACAAATAAACTGTCCGTCCTACGAAATGGCTTAGTCCTTCTAAGGTACCTCTTGAGCAGTCTACCTAAATCCAATTTTTGCAACACCCCATGTTGCATGTTTCCGAAAGGTCGGAAGCGAAACAGTCTGAGTCACATGAAATTTAGACACCACCTTTGGGAGAAAAGAAGGGACCGTTCGCAACATCACCAGGTATGAGGCTACTACAGGCACTACAGATTTTGAAACTTGATTCAGGGCACAGAAATCCATAGTGAGCCTGACACTGCACCACATATACAACGTTATAGGTTTCACAATTAGAAAAATCATCTATATAAAAGACTTGATTTGTGAAGGGATAAATAAATTTGTTCCGTATTGGAAGGGAATTCAAACATACGGAACATTTTCCACATTGGTATTGTCCCATATACATTGTATATGTGGTGCAGTGTCCTCGCAAGAAGTTGTACGTTGGGAAAACTACTCGTAGTATTAGAACTAGAATAGTTGAACATAAGAGTTGTATCAAACGAGGTTTAGCTGAAAAACCTCTGGTTCAACATTGGCAAGAGGCTCAACATAGTGTCATGGATTTAACATTTTTTGTTAAAAAGAAAGTTAAAATAAACTGGAGGGGTGGAGACATCAACAAAACAATTATGAGGTTAGCAATACATCTTTTTGTTAGACTCCCTGGTCCCTAATGGACTCAATTTAGAAAAAGATCTGTTTTTCTCTGAAGTCCCCCTTTCTCTGAGGTTCCCTTATCTCATCCCCTTTTGGAGTTTTGCTTTATCTGTAGTACATGCTTTCATATAAAATCATTTTTTTCAGTGTGTTTCACTTTTCATTAATTCATATTTTTATTTTATTTTTATTTATTATTTTTTTATATTTTTATATATTTTTTTATATTTAACATTAGTTATTAAATATGTATGGTCTTTTATGGCACATATTTTCTTTTATTGCCTTTTACAATGTAGCCTTGCCTCCCTCCCCCTTGCCTTTTGCCTTGCGGTGCCGTCCTATAGTTTCCACAGCCCTTTGATCTTTATTGTTCGTTTGGTACCGATCCTGAGATCCTTGCCTGACAATAAGAATATGTTTGTTATTTTTCTTATTTCTAATTCCTATCACATTACAATTTTTCCTTATGGCACACATTAGTTCCTTCACTGCTTTTCGTGGCGTAGCTCCGCCCCTTTCCTTCTCTCTAAAAGCGTATGAGCCGGCGTTTTTTCTTTTAATGCTCTTGAGACTCACAAGCGTTGATCACTGAAGACAAGGTTATTCAATACTCTTAAATGTGCTGGTTCATGTTTGTTTATACTTTTTAATATATATTTTTATATAGTTTCTCCTTTTTTTTTAAAGAAAAGTTTCATTAAAGAGTTGGTAATAGGCAGGTGCCGTTTTTAAAGTTTTTACAGCTCCTTGGTCTCTATCGCTGTTTGGTTCCGTTCCAGAAATTCCTGCCTGGCAATATGTTTTGCTTCTTTTTAAGTACAATTTTTTAATTATAATGTATCTCTTTTTACTTTTGACTTTTTATGTCCGAGATGTTTATTACGTATGTTGCACATTGATGCAATGGTTTTCATGATTAGACGTCCTCAAAGATGTTGGTTTTATTTAAAGCGGCTTTTTAAAAAAAAGTTTCATGTTTTAGTCCCTCCTTCTCTTTGGTGGTTTAGTAAGTGTACATAAGTGTTTTTTTATAGTTGACATATTCTTTTTAATATAATTTTAATATGAGTTCTGTTTAAAGTTGTTTTATGTTCATATTTTCATATTTGTTTTAAATTATTTTGTTTCTCTCTGGTTTAATGCTTATGATCTTTTATATGTATTTTTGATGATTGCTTGTTATTTAATGATTTATTTATTTATTTATATTTCCTTTTACAACATACAGATTTAAAACATTCTTGAACAGTACATTTTAAGACCCTTTATTTCAGTGGTCTGTTATTGAGGTATTTATTTTATTTATTTTTTATTTATTGAACGGTTTTATATACCGCCTTTCAGAAAAATCAAAGCGGTTTACATAGAACAAAACTTGAACATTACATTGAAACTTATTCAAACAATTGAAATTACAGTGAACATTAAATTGTATATAATAAAAAATGGTAATTTGAGGGTTACAATGCTGAGTAAATGCTGATTAGGTATATAGATAGTTTAAACATATATACAGATTTAAATATTTACAAATTTCAAAAATCTTATCTTATCTGAGCAAGGAAAAATGTATTGTAGTTTACTAGAATTATTAGTGTAAAGAGTAAATGTGATAATGTGGAGAATTGGGTATTGTAAGATAGAGTAAGAAAAAGGAAAAAGTAAGTTGTGAATTAATGAATATGAGTATACATGAGTTTAAGTGGGAAATATTTCATCTATTGGGAATGAGTCTCCAAAGTACTCTATAAATAGGTTTTTGCTTCCGCAGCAAGCTTCTTCTCAAATTCTTCCTTTGCCTGCTTTATCAATGCCTTGCACTTGACTTGCCAGTGCTTGTGCTGTTTCCAGGTTTCGTCGTTTGGCTACTTTTTCCATTTCCTGAAAGATGCTTTTTTGGCAGCAACAGCCTGTAACAGGTGTTCTCCAGAGACAGCAGGAATCAATCCTCACAACCTGTCCATCTCCCCTTGGAGTTGCTCACTGTCCTTGGTAATTTTTTTGTCTTTGCATGAGCTATGTCATCTGACTGATCAAGATGGCACCCTTGGGCGGGGAGGGGACCACGCATGCATGGTGGCATTCCCAAAGGCTTCCTTTGAAAGCTGGGGAAATGCTCTGCGCAGGCTCCATCAATGCCGACGTCACCCATATGTGAGGACTGAATCCTGGAGAACACCTGTTACATGTGAGTAACTACGCTTTCTCCAGGAACAAGCAGGAAGTCAGTCCTCACCTATGGGAATCCCCAGCTACAGGCTACCAAGGATCTGTAGAAAAATGCCACAGTGAACAGTCACTGGTAAACAAAGACAGTCCAAGGACCCCAGGTCTCTGGAAAACCACACTCCCGGTAGCTGCAGAAGAAGGGTTGGAGGGCAGGAGTTGCTTAAACCCCGAACAGATTGCGGAATACAGCCTGGCCGAAGGCGGCTTCCTGCGGGACTCCTTCTCCAGGCAGTAATGTGTTGCGAAGGTGTTAGCCGAGGACCAGGTTGTGGCAGATATCCGCCAGCGGCACGGAGCACAGATGGGCCACAGACACCACCCTCGCAGAAACACCATGCACACGCTGCTGGTGTGAGGCTTTGGGAAGAAGGTCAGCAGTACATCTCTTAGTTGAGGTGGAAATCGGAGACAACCTTCCGGAGAAACTTGGGGTGCGTTTGGAGAACCATCCAATTCCCATAGAACATCGTGTAAGGGGCATCGGCCATCAGGGCTGGAAGCTCACTGACCCCCTGGGCCGAGGAGAGGGCCACTAGAAAAAACTCCTTCCAGGAAAGGTGCCAAAGTGAGCACGATGCTATCGGCTGAAAGGACGGCTGAGTCAGCTGCGTGAGGATGACATTGAGGTTCCACTCTGCTGGAGGCGGCCGGATGGGGGGTTTGGAAAGAAGCAGCCCGTGCATGAAGCAGGAAACCAGTGATTGACTCGAGAGGGGTCCACCCCCGACAGGGTGGTGGTTAGCAGAGATAGCGCTCAGGTGGACCCTGGCAGAGTTGGTTTTCAAGCCCACCTGCGAGAGATGAAGCAGGTAACGCAGGACCAAGTACGTGGGGCAAAAGAAACAGAAAAATTATGACAGAAAAAGACCACATGGCCTATCTAGTCTGTCCTTCCATATCAACAACTACAACAGTCCCCTTTTTTCCTTTAGGGATCCTCTGTGTTTGTCCCATGCTTTTTTGAATTCAGTTACTGTCCTCATTTCTACCACCTCCACTGGGAGACTATTCCATGGATCCACCACTCTTTCTGTAAAGAAATATTTCCGCAAATCACTCCTGAATCTATCCCCCCCCTTCACCCTCATCCCATGTCCCCTCATAGCAGAACTTGCTTTCAATTGAAAGAGACTCTCCCCCTGAACATTTATGCCATGGAGGTATTTAAACATCTCAATCATATCACCTCTATCCCGCCTTTCCTCTAATGTGTACATATTAAGATCCTTAAGTCTGTCCACATATGCTTTATAATGAAGACCACTAACCATTTTAGTAGCCACCGTCTGTACTGACTCCATCCTGCTTATATCCTTTTCAAGGTGCGGTCTCCAACATTGCACACAATACTCCAAATGAGGCCGCACCGAAGACTTATAGAGAGGCACTATCACCTCCTTTTTTCTAGCCATTCCTCTCCTTATGCACCCAAGCATCCTTCTAGCTTTTGCTGTCGCCTTTTCTACCTGTTTAGCCACTTTAAGATCATCAGACACAACCACGCTAGGTCCCACTCTTTTTTAGTGGACAAAAGTACTTCACCCCCTATATTATATTGCACCCTTGGATTGCTGCAGCCCAAATGCATGACCTTGCATTTTTTAACATTAAATCCCAGCTGCCAAATTCTAGACATTCTTCAAGCTTAGCTAGATCCCTCCTCATGTTATCTACACCTTTCCGGGTGTCTACTCTATTGAAGATTTTGGTATCATCCGCAAAGAGGCAAGCCTTACCCAACAGCCCTTCCTCCATATCACTAACAAAGATGTTAAAAAGAATCAGACCACAGACAGATCCCTGGGGCACACCACTTCCTTCTCCTCAGAGTGAGCTCCATTTACCTGTACTCTTTGTCGCCTTCCACTCAACCAATTTCTAACCCAAACAGTAACTTTGGGGTCCATCCCTAGGGTGCTCAGTTTGTTTATAAGTCGCCTGTGAGGAACGGCGTCAAAGGCTTTACTAAAATCTAAATATACCACATCTAGGGCTCTCCCTCGGTCCAACTCCCTGGTCACCCAAAGAAATCAATCAGATTTGTCTGACAAGACCTGCCTCTGGTGAATCCATGCTTCCTCGGATTCTGTAATCCGCTGGACTCCAGAAACCTCACTATTTTCTCTTTCAGCAGCGTTTCCAATAATTTACTCACCACCGAAGTTAAACTAACCGGCCTGTAGTTTTCAACCACATCCGCTTTTGTGTAAAGGCACCACATGAGCCTCTCTCCAGTCCTTTGGCACCACTCCCGACTCCAACAAGGCATTGAAAAGGTCAGTCAGTGGAGCTGCTAGTACGTCCCCAAGTTCCCTCAGTATTCTAGGGTGTATCCCATCTGGTCCCATCGCTTTGTCTACTTTAAGTTGAGCTAGTTTCTCACGAAGGCAGTCTTCTGAAAATTGTCCAAGACACCCCTCACTCCTGTTTGTGGGTGTTTTCTGAGGTCCTGTTCCTGGTACTTCATCTGTTAACACAGAACAGAAATATTTGTTAAGCAATTCCACTTTATCCTCATCAGCTTCTACATATTCCTCCCCTTCACCCTTGAGTCTGACAATACCATTTTTGCCCTTCCTCTTCTCACTAACATATCTGAAAAATGTCTTATCCCCCCATTTTATTGCATTGGCTCTTTCCTCCTCTTTTTGAATCTTTGCTTTCCTGAGAAGGGGTTGGCCCGCATCTCCGAGCACCACACAGAGAACAGACGCCACTTAAGGGAGTAAGTCCTCTAGTCGAGTCCCTGCGCGAGGCCAGCAGTATGTCCCTGACCTCCACTGGGAGATGAAGGGGGGCTAGAACGACCTGCTCAGCCACCAAGCCATGAGGGATAATGACCTCAAGATCGGGTGAAGTAGCAGATCTTCCTCCTGCTTCAACAAGCCGCGTGTCACTCAGGGGAACTAGGGGTTCTGATGAAAGGCGAAGCAGCAGCGGGAACCAGGGCTGTCAAAGCAACCGCGGAGCCTTGAGAATCACAGAGGCTCTGTCCCGCTGTATTTTGAGGAGAGTTCACATAATGAGTGGAGTGGGGGAAACACATACAGGAGGCCGTGCGTTCACGACAGTAAGAAGGCGTCAGGGGCTTCCCTGTTTGGGTGTGGAACCGTGAGGCAGAACCGTGGGAGCTGCAAGTTCACTGGACTGGCGAAGAGGTCTAGGACCGGAGTCCCCCAATGCCAGAACAGATGCCGTGCCGTCTGCAGGCAGAAGCACCACTTGTGCAGCCGGAGAAGCCAGCTTAACCTGTCTGCCAGGACATTGTCCTGGCCTGGGAGATAGCTGGCTTGTAGGGTTATGCCCTGGCGAACCACGAAGGACCACAGGGCTACTGCCTCCAGGCAGAGGCTGTAAGAGCCAGGGCCCCCTTGCTTGTTCATATAGAACATTGCTACGCAGTTGTCAATCTGGACGAGCACCACCCAATGGTGAATGCACTGCCTGAACGCTCTGAGGGCGAGGAGGACCGCCCGGAGTTCGAGAAGGTTGATCAGTTGCCGGGACCCTTCCAGGCATCCTTGGCCAAGATCACGTCATGTTGTGGGGCCTGGAACAACCTGTCCCACCACCAGTCGAGGGACTCGGTGAGCAGAGGCAACCTGTTGCCTGGGACTATTGAGCCCAAAGGCACCACTGTGCCGCCCACATGTGCAGATGGGCGTCGGGGATGACATGAATTGTTGAGGCCATATGGCCGAGGAGACGGAGCATTGCTCAGGCCAATACTGCGTCGTGGCGTTGGACTGTGGATGCCAGAGCGATGAGGCGGTCTGTCTTGTCTTGGGGAAGGAAGGCTGTTGCCCACTGAGTGTCAAGGCACGCGCCGATGGACTCCAAGGGTTGGGCTGGAGTGAGGAGAGAATTTGCGTAATTGACCACGAAGCCGAGGTGCTCAAGGAGGTGGATGGTGTGACGAGCCAGTTGTCTAGATAGGGGTAGACGGAGGTGCCCTGCAGCCAAAGGTGGGCCGTGGCCACTACGAGGCATTTGGTGAACACTTACGGGGCGGACGCCAGGCCAAAAGGAAGCCCTTTGTATTGATAGTGGTTCCCTTGCACCCTGAAATGCAGGTATTTCCTGTGCTTGGGATGGAAGAGGATGGGAGCGTACGCATCCCGAATGTCCAAGGAATATAGCCATTCACCCTGCCGGAGGAAGGGCAGCAAGGCGCCAAGGGAGAGCATTTTGAACCTCTTCCGCAGCAGGTATTGTTGAGATTTCTTAAATCGAGGATGGGTCAGAAACCGCTCGTCCGCTTTGGCACAAGAAAGTAGCAGGAGTAGAACCCACGACCTCTGAGGTGCAGTGGGACCACTTCCACCCCTC